>BTHU01000014.1:10849008-12049008 GCA_036184795.1 Tokudaia tokunoshimensis
TTCCCCTCCCTCCACTCCTCCCAGTTCGTTCTCCTCCCCTCTTCTCCAGATCCACTGCTCCTCCCTTTCCCTTTAGAAAAGAGCAGGCTAAGTATAAGGTTGTTTCAATTGCATAATTCAACTTTATTATATGGTTTTGATATTATTGTCTTTGATAATATATATAATATTAAGCTGGCATCGGTTGATAAGAGAAAGGGTTGAAATACCAATTATGGTTAGACTTGTGAACTCTTTAATGACTGAGCAAGGGAAGAACAAAATTATGTAACTAGTAACCAAAATTCATGTGGACCTTAAATACCAGAAACAATGAGGAAAAAGAAGAAATTCAGAGGTTATAGTCTTCTAGATTTCAGTGCCTCTTATAGGCCACCTTCATTTCACAAGTGAGCTACACGCACACTGACAGAAGTGCAGGCACATTAATGAAAGACATAACCAAGAAATAAAGTCTCACTTACATGGTCAAATTTGAGAAGGATGACAAGACTATCCAGGGGATAAAGGCCAGTCATTGTCACAATTAGTATTGGTGAAATAGGATGACTTCTCCATGTCTTGCCCTGGTTTCTGCCACAGGTCCTATAAAAGTCTTCAGCCCAGGAAGTTCACAGCTTACCAAGTTCTAGGTACTTACTCCTGCAACACCAGAGCCTTGTCTTCTCTATCTTCTGTTCTCACCTCCATAATAAACTTCTTTCTAAAACTCACCCTCTGTGGTCTGTCAGTTTTACTCTTCCAATTTGTGAGAAAAGAACTCAGATGCCATCAAATCTGTGGACATTTTATATGATCATGCATATCTGGCACCCTAACTCCTGAGTTAAAACCCAGGTAATTCAGGAAGAAGGGCCTTTGTGTAACTCAATATAAATAATTAAAAATGGCTACTTGTTGCACAGAAGATTTGCTACTGTTCGTTGGATTCCTTGTTTCTCTTTAATGAAGTGTTCTCATTGGCAATTTCATACACATAAAATACATTCTGTTTAAGCTCACATCCACTTCCTCTAATCTTTCTCTCACCCCTGTCAACCCTTACCTCCTCCCCCAAATCCCTTTCCCACATTCTTGTCTTTTTGTTTTGTCTTGTGACCTACTGGGTTTAACCATCTCACCAACACTCCCTTCACCCATGGCTCACCGGGACTCCCAGCATCCAGACAGTCTTCTACAAGCACCTCAGTCTACCGTAGATTGAGGTTCCAGACTGCAGTTGTAGCTTCTCCATCCAACTTAGTAAATGGATACAGCCAGGTAATTATCACCTGAGACTTTCTAACAAGGGTCAAGATCATATTTCTTTTGAGTTACTACCTTGCTGAAAATGCCTTTCTGCTTAAAATTTGAGCTTCAGATTTTCACTGTAGAAACTCCATACCTAATATCATAATTTTATTCTTTCTCTGGTCATTCTTTCTTCTTCCCATTAGCATCTTTCAGCTGCTCGTTCATAAAGGTAAGAGGAGATCATTAAGTTGCAGTCATTCCATGTCTACCTCTAACTAGAAGCCATATTTGTTAAACAGGCATTTGGTGTCTTGTATACTCAAAAAGGTAGAAAATAAAAGTTTCGTGCTATTTTACAAGATATTGTGAATGTGGTATAATAGTCAAATATTGTGGGCTGAGATGGAGGAGACATCCAGTTGCACATACAGAAGAAAAGTGTTAAGAACATTTCAAGTAAATGAAGACTTGGTCCAGAGGCTGCCTCTTGCTGTCAAGAGACTACAGAGAATGAAGGGAAGTGAAGGGCACTGGGGTGGATCTTCAGAGAACATCTAACTGGGAGATTTGGGAGAAAAAGGCTAGACCGTAAATGTCACCCAGGAGTAGTCCCAGACAAAAATAACCAAAATAAAATCTCAGTGACTGACCACTCTGATTGTTTTAAAGGAGGACTGACTTCTAGTTCAGACAAGAATGAAATATAACACACACACACACATTCTTCCCTTGTCTTCACTTTAAAGCAGAGCTCACTGGGCATAATGTGAAAAGCAAATACAGTATAAGGTTAACTAAGGAGCAATAGGAAGGGAGAGGGGAAGAAGAAGGAGGGAAGGGAGGGATGGAATGTGGGCTTAGAGAAGTATTTATTCACAATCAAAGAGCTGGGCAGAGAGTAAGAAGGGCCTTCTGAAGGTTCTATGTGGGAAAAAATGAGAGAAAAGTTGGGGTGAGATAGTCCAAAGAGCAGGAGGAAATGTAGTAAAATCTACCCAAATTTGTGCTCACCAAAGAAAGGGCAAAGACTACCAGGGGAGATTTGATCCTGTGATAGAAGCTGTGGATGAATCTGCTTTTCTGGAAGATGTAAGCTTCAAATTTTCTCAACCCTATTTTTAATAACGGTTCTTAAATGTTTTAACCTCCTTTCTAGCCCAATACCCAGCAGAGGTGGTGGAAAAGAAAGGTTATTAGGATATGGGGGAAGTGGATCTGTTTAGCAAATCCCATCTGCGTTATCAGGAAATCAGCAGTTCAGCAACGGCGGCTCGATCCACTCGCAAACTCTTCACAGATACACCAGCAGTCCGGATATAGTTAGGTAGAGTCGGGATAGCAGACACCAATCAGCAGTGGTGGCATGACCTAACAGAAACAGCCAGGCCTCAGCTGCGTCATGTCATGACTCATTGGCATGACTCAGCAGTAAAGAACAGGACCACCAGGGACTCTCAGCTTGACTCTCTCAGCAAAGTGGAGATAAAAAAAAATTGCAAACAAGACAAGCCCTTCTCACTGTCCACTGGGTCCTATTTATACTCCCTCTAAACATCATATGTCCTCCATGGGTCTTGCCTCACCAGGTGTCTTGCCTCAGTAAGTGAGTCTGTTTTAGCAAAACTCTATATGAGTCTGTATCAGCAGACGTCACTCTGCCAATCAGTCCAAGTCCACAGAAGTAGCAAGAAGCCACAGGAACCTTTCAAGAGGTTTTTTTGGGTGCATTTCTCTCTATGGAGTCATGACAAACAGAGCTCAGCAACACATACAAGACAAACCAATACACACATGTTATTAATGAAGAATCCTTTGTCCCACATCCTTTGCTTTAGCAAAGTATCCTTTCACCTGTGTCTGCTTCAGCGAAATGTTCCTTTAGGTGTCTGCTTTAGCAAAACATCTTTTCGCTCGTGTCCACTTCAAAAAAGCACTGACAAAACACCATCCTACACAAACGACTTTCCAAAGATTCCTTAAACTTCCACTTGAGGAAGAAGTTTCACTTGGTTGTCAAGCGGAGCAGCATTGCTTCTCTCTTGTATTCCTCAGCTCACCATCTTTGCAATGCTCTGCTTTGAAGAGCAAAGTCATAAGTCACGGCACAGATTCTCACTCACTTGCTTACCTGCACTGGACAGAGCGAAGAGCATCTTCAGCCATCCGAGGAGAGAAGAGCATCTTAAGGCATCTGAGGCTCCTATCTCTCTTCGCAGGCATATGTGGAACCACCTACTGCAGCTTTTGATGGGGTGAAGGAACTGTTTCACACAGTGACTTAGTGACCAGTCTTCCACCAACTTCAAATTAAAAGGAGCAGAAGAGAGGCAGTAATTTGAAAGCCAAATAGAGTTTGTTCATTATTGTCGGAGAGGGACAAACAGGTTTGTGGGAAAGAGGAGCTGATTAAAACACATGTAAGTGAATATGAATAAAAAACTTTGCAAACTTAGCATTGTACTTAGTAAAGAGGAAAGTAAGGGAAAGGACACTGTGTCTCACAGACTTTGACAAGAGCAAATGACCGTCACCTATATCCACAGCTGGAGCTGACAATTTGGAGAGGGTTGCTTGCTCATAAGAGAGTAAAAATAATTGCTAAGAAATTTTTCAAAGACAAGAAATCCTCTAGCTTTCGTGGGAAGTTTCTAGAAATTTCCAAAGCATCTACGAAGTAACCAGAAACATTTTAGTGGTCCCTTGGCAATAATATTCTGTCTTATTTGGCATCACGCTGCAACCAATTTGTTAAAGCCTTAAAGGGGTTCAATACAAAAACCGAGATAGCCAGAGAGATAAATTACACTTTATTCTCACTGGACCTGAACATCAGTCTTTGTGTATTCATAATGATGTGGAGCAGTTTGGTACAGATGCTCACTCAGAAAGCTGGGAGATCCTCAAGGCAAGTTCCAGCCACTCCAATCCTACCTCACACCCAGAAACACCAAGAAACCCTACTCAGTCAGAGCGGAGCTCTGCTGGACCGCATCGCAAGAGAGGCGGGGGAGGGGCATGCCAAATTCCAAGTTTCTTTGTGATGTCTATGAATAGGTTTTCTAAAAAGAAGCTGGCAGCTTTCCAGCTCTCCTCTCAAGGACCGGCGTTTGTAATTCCAGTGGCTAACACATAATTACAGTCTCCAGCTTGCTTTGAGAATATTGTTGGGCTTTCTTTGTGTCTGGTCTTCTCAGCAGCTGTGTCATCAGGCTGGAGTGCCTACTCACCGTTTCAAACATTTCAAGAAAATAACATGGATGTCTAGTAAAAGAAAAGAAGCTTGTTTCCATACCCTTGGAAGAAGGAGGATTGGTCTCCATTTGCTCTTCAAGAAGAAAATATTTATGAAGCCAACACAGCTGCAGGGCCCCACTCACGCCAGTTCTGTTGTGAGTCTCCTTCTATCTGGTTCAAACTCAGTGCACAGGAAGTATATTTCCTGGTAAGATGCTGGAACACTTAACTCTTAAATGAGTTGTTTTACCAACACTGGCCATGCTGATGGGAGATGATTTACCTTCAAATTGTTTCAAGTTTTTTGCTTCACAATAAATCCGCTTTCTGTCCCTCACACTAAAGGGAATGCTCTGCACAAAGTTAGGTTACTGGGAATGACACTGGCATACCTGATCAATTATCACTTATTTGGTGGAAAATACCCACTCAAGAAAATCAGCTTCACTGAAGACTTTAGTATAACATGCAAACTGCAAGGGTGCTATTTTTAAGATATATTTGCAATATGTCAAAATATTTACTCAATATATTGTGTCAAACTCAATATTTTTAAAAACAGCTTTCTTGCCTGGGTCGCTGACTAGAGGCAGAGGGGAAACTCCCAGAATGCTTCTTACTTTTTTTTTCTATTTAAGATGAATTTATTCTTTTTTATATATATATATTTTCGTTTACATTCAAAATCGTTTCCCCTTTCCCATTTCCTCCCTCCCCGAAAGTCCCATAAGCCCCCTTCCCTCCCTCTTTTCCCCATTCAACACCCACTCGCTTCTCTGTCCTGGCATTCCCCTACATCCAGTCTTTCCAGGACCAGGGGTCTCTCCTTCCATCTTCTTGGAAATCTATTGATATGCATATTGTGTCTAGGGTATTCCGAGATTCTGGGTTAATATCCCCTTATCAGTGACTGCATACTATGTGTGTTCTTTTGTGATTGGGTTACCTCACTAAGGATGATATTTTCAAGTTCTGACCATTTTTGCCTAGGAATTTCGTGAATTCATTGTTTTTAATTGCAGAGTAGTATTCCATTGTGTAAATATACCACATCTTCTGAATCCATGCCTCTGCTGAGGGACATCTGGGTTTTTTCCAGCTTCTGGCTATTATAAATAAGGCTGCTATGAACATGGTGGAGCATGTGTCCTTATTGCATGTAGGGGAAGCCTCTGGGTATATGCCCAGGAGTGATATAGCCAGATCCTCCGGGAGTGTCATGCCCAGTTTTCTGAGGAACTGCCAGACTGCTTTCTAGAGTGGATGTACCAGCTTGCAATTCCACCAGCAGTGGAGGAGTGTTCCTCTTTCTCCACATCCTCACCAACAACTGCTGTCTCCTGTGTTTTTGATCTTAGCCATTCTGACTGTTGTGAAATGGAATCTCAGGGTTGTTTTGATTTGCATTTCCCTAATGACTAAGGATGATGAACATTTCTTTAGGAGCTTCTCAGCCATTAGATATTCTTCAGGTGAGAACTCTTTGTTTAGCTCTGTACCCCATTTTTAATAGGGTTACTTGCCTCTCTGGAGTTTAACTTCTTGAGTTCTTTGTATATATTGGATATTAGCCCTCTGTCGGATGTAGGGTTGGTAAAGATCATTTCCCATTTACTTGGTTGCCGCTTTGTCTTTTTACAGTGTCTTTTGCCTTGCAAAAACTTTGTAATTTAATGAGGTCCCATTTGTCAATTCTTGATCTTAGAGCATAAGCTATTAGGGAAGAACCTTGAACATATGGGCACAGGGGAGAATTTCCTGAATAGAATGCTTCTTACTTAAACCTAGGAAGGTACCTGTTTTCCTTAGAATAACTTAATAGTAAAGTCAGAATTACACAAGTCAGTAAATGCAAAAGTTGACATGTCTGTGGGATATACTTATGGTTCTGTGGTTGTTTGAATTTTTTACTGACAATAATCCTCAGAAAATTTTACATAATTAGTATTCAGTTCCTCAAAGGCTAAAATGAGGACGAGAGCCCAAGCATCAGACACACATTATCTGATGAAGGGTTTGTAGAAAGCTAGGAAGGGGAACTCAGTGCCTGTTAAAATCCATGAGTGAGCTACCCTCCCTTGGAAAACCTTGCCATCTGCATTGGGGGAATGTCTGTGTCTTCCTTTACTCTAACCTCATCTTGGACGAAGCTCATCACTTCCTAGGGTGCTGATGCCATGCTGCATTTTAATCAGGTTCACTATAATTTGAAGAAAGCTGTATATATAACTCAAGTGTAGTGACCTCAAAAAGTGTGCCTCTGAATTAATGTCCACTAAATACAATATGCTTGCCCATGAAGTTCACACATAAATTAAAACCCCATTTAATAAGCATGTCATATATATACACACACACACATACACACACACACACACACACATACACACACACACACACACACACACACACACATATGCCTAGATTGGTTTACATAGTGATATCCTGGTCCAAAAATGTTCAATATACTTAATTATAAGATAATTTTTCAGTATTGAGGTTTAACATCAGATGAACGTTGAATAATTTTAACGAAAATGTTTTAAAAGATTGTATGCTTCAAACCCATTTCAAAAAAAAAAGAAAGCATTTTTACTAATTTGTATTTGAACATCTAGTCTAATATAAAACACTGTGTAGAAGACTTGCAGTCAACCATTAGAAACAGAATTGCTAGTATTTTCTTCATGCACCCTGCCTGCTCATCTGGCCTACTATGTGTGTTGTGTGCTGTGGATAATACTGATGAGGACAATAAGAGGACACAGTGATCTTACGTAGGATGGTCTGTGCCATCATACACTTGGGCTCTTTGCTCTGTATAGGAAAAAGAGCAGAGCATGTGACATAATGATCAATAAAATATAATATACCATTACGGATGGATGGGGAAGGGACCTAAGTGGAAGGATTAAATTGGGAGGAAGAAGAAAGAGGAAGCGACAATGGAATAGGAAAAGGGACAGATAAGGACCATTGATGGGTCATCTGGGAAGTAATAGAGTAGAAACTCTACTTTGGGGCAAAAGGGCCCCATGGGAACACCCAAACAACTCAGACTATTACCAAGGCTATTGGTTGCTTGCCACGAACTGACAGCAAGGCCTTACTGCAGAAGATAACACCTACACAACTTCTTGAACACAGAGAAGTTGAATTGGTGCCTACTTAGACCTGGCACCCCTACGAACGAGTGCCCATGGTACTTGAAGGTATAAGGCATGCTAGCCAAAGAAAAGTCTTTGATCTACAGTGGTGGCTCGCCTGCATGCTGTACTGCTGCAACAGTGATAAAAACTTGTAGGAGCAACCAATCAATATCTGATTGCATTTAAGACCCATTCCATGAGATAGAACTCATCCTGACCCTGGTGGGTGGCCAAGGAAGGGACCCATGGGAAAATCAAATACTACTAGTTCTGCTAAAGGAATGTAGCCATATAACGACTCCTAACCACTCTGCTATCTCATAGATCAATTCTCCCTCAGCCATCCTTCCTCCCACAATAGCCGGGAACAAACACAGAGATTCAAGACCTCAGAGCACTCAATGCTAAATGGGAGGTCTCCATCAAATCCCTTCCCTCAAAGGTTCCCCTCACAGAGAACAGGAAGAGGAGGTGGAAAGATTCTAAGAGCCCAAGGGGATGGAGGGTGCTAAGGGAGCAAGCTCTCTAAACACAGCATGACCCACCAGCACACTTATGAACTCCCTGAGACTGTGGACGTGTGCACACGGCCAGCAGGGATCTGTGGTAACTTGAGTCCTAGGACCGAGAGCAGAGGCAGACATAAGTCCCCATCGCTAGCCCAAAAGCTGGGTCCAGTTGATAGCCTCTGGCAAACAAAGAAGGTAGCTCTCTCCAACGTAGTCTCACCGAGGACACAAACGACTGAGGCCAAGCCCTTGCCTGTAGACGACGAAATGAAATCAATGGCTTCTTTGGAGGTTCTTTACCTCATAGGAGTTTGACAGGCCATTTGCCCTTCAGGTCTTTAGGAACTGTAGCTTCCAGTTTTATATTTTTAAGAGATTCCCATGAATCCCTTATGAGCATGCCTCTCTCTACATCTGCATTTTATACCGTGTTTTTTTTTGGGGGGGGGTCTTTTTTCTTCTGTTTGTTTGTTTTGTCCTTTTTGGGTTTCTTTATTTTAAGTTATTTTATTTTGTTTTATTCTTCCTCAGATCCCTGTTGTTTTCTAAGGAGAGACAGAAAGGGTGTGGATTCCGATGGGAGAGAAGGCGAGGCAGGTATGGAGTGAGAGGCCTTGGAACTCTCAGTACTCAATGGGCTCTCTCCATCAAACGCCCAGTGGCATTGTCTCAGAGGGGTTGGGGAAGGGGAACTGTGATCGGAATACATTGTATGAAAAACGTACACTTTTTTTTAATCTTCAACAAAAAAGAAAAAAATCAATGAGGGTGTGTGTTTTTGTTCTCCCACGTGCATAATCTATCAAGTCAAAATGAGGCCCCAAACTATAGCAGAGCCAGAGGTGGAAAAGAGATATAGGAAGCAAAAAGGGTGACATGGATGAAAATAGGGAGGTGTGGAGGCCGGGGAATGGTTGTGCACTGGTCCTTGTCTCACTCGCACCACTGAACAACAGTCTTGGTGTTAGCAACCACAGAAGAGCAGAGAGCAGAAGAGAGAGAGAGAGAGAGAGAGAGGTTTAGACATCGGTGATACAGCTGAATGCTGACACTTAGAACTGAGAACTCAAAAGAAAGTAGGCAGCATCTTGCTTTTGAGTAGTGAGGGAAAAGTGGGTGGGGTTGTCTCTTTAGATCATTTTTAAATCATGGAACAGGAATCCAGTCGGTTCAACCAGGCACAGGTAAGTTCTGCACTGGAAAGGAGGAGGAGTTGGAGGCTCAACTCATTAGTGTGCTCTGTGGAAACCTAGGGGTAGTGTTGTCATAGTCATCACCGTCACTGTCACCGTCACAGCAGAGACACCAGAGGGGCTGGGGAACCACGGGGTATGGAATCACTGGAAGGGAAGGGAACCAAGGCTCATAGAAAATGCACAAAACCAGAACAGCGTTCAGGGCACTTTTTGTTCTTTTCAACACCCATTATTAAGATACTGTATTATCACATTCAAACAAATCCAATGCCTAATGCCTATTAGAAGCCCAAGGGAGCATATTTTTAAAAACCCATGTCACCCCCACCAGCCCCGCCATTCCCAGGGCTGTTGTTACCCCCAATCTGCCCTCCCTGGTTACCCCCACCTCCTTCTCTCCCAGAGGTAACTACTGACTTGGAATTTATGTTCTTCATTTACCACTTCTCTCTATAGCTTTGCCAAGTATCAAAATATATGTTCTATAAAATATTGTCCGTAAAAGTCTGAAACGTGGTGAAATTTTACCTCATGCAGAGAATCCACTTGATGAAGCTTTCCTGGCACGCGAGAGGTCCTGCCTCCATTACCAACACGGTTTCATCATCGAAAATGTACGGTGTCGTTTCTAATGGGAAACATTTCCTGGCATCCGTGTGCACTCAGCTTCGGGCTCTCATCAGATAAAAATGCTGTGACAATCACAGCCTAATTTGTCTTGAGTGCTTTGGGAGACTTAATGATAGTACTGGTTTTGATCTTCTGGTGCAAATGTAGCTTTTTTTTTTTTTAATCATCTGGGAGTTGTTTCCTCTATGTTCTCAGAACCACCTACATACATTTTTGGGGGATAAGATGTGTCTTTTTTTTCCCTTTATTTTTCTTTTTCACTTGTTTTAAGTTAACACACAGTAATGAGTTAAATCATACTTTTCCTACACATGCTTTTCCTATACACATATCGTTTGCGCTTGGCTCAGACTCACTCCTGCCCACCTCCCCCATCCTTCCCCTTCTCCCCCTCTCTCCTGGTTAATCTCTGTCCCCTTTCATGTCCTATGTGTGTGTGGGTAGATATGTTGTAACATCTAGAACCCACAAATGAAAGGATCGTGACATTTTGTGTATTCATCTGTCATCCGCCCTCTTTTTTACTGAGAACTATTTGTTCAATTCATTTTACCTACTTTTTGAGTTTTATTAATTTTTGGTGTTTAATCTTTTAGTTCTGTGCAAATTGCAGATATTAGTCCCTTATCAGGGATTCAGTTTACACAAATTTTCTCCCATCCTGTAGGCTGTCTTTTCCCTCTACTACTGTACAGAAGCTATCTAACTTTAGGTACTGTCCTGAGTCTGACCAATACAGATGTGGATGCTTACAGCCAACCATTGACCTGAACTCAGAACCCCATTGGAAAAGTTAGGGGAAGGAGCTGAAGGGGTTTGTAGCCCCATAGGAAGAACAACAACATCAACCAACCTGACCCCCAGAGCTCCCAAGTGTTAAATTACCAACCAAAGAGTACACATGGAGGGACCCATGGCTTCAGCTGCATATGTAGCAGAGGATGGCCTTGTCTGGCAGCAGTGGGAAGAGAGGCCCTTGGTTCTGTGAAGGCTCGATGCCATAGCGTAGGGAAATGCCAGGGTGGGGAGGGGGAGTGAGTGGGTGGGCTGGTGGATGAGCACCCTCATAGAAGCAGGGGTATGGGGGAATGGGATAGGGAGTTTCCAGGGGGGAAACCAGGAAAAGGGATAACATTTGAAATGTAAATAAAGAAAATATCCAATAAAAAAAATTCTCAAGATTATTTCCTGGGTTTTAAAGTCCTTATATAAAAACCTTTTCCTGTGTCTATACCTTGAAATGTATTGTCTATATAAGTCTCAGGTTTAGGCATATGGCCTATTCTGAGGTGATTTTTGTGTGTGGTCTATGAATGGAAATCCGGTTTTCTCAGCACCATTTGTTAACAAGTCTGTCTTTTATCCAATATACATTTTGATGCCTGTGTCAAAACTGGGCGGCTGCAGCTTCTTGAGACTAATCCGGGTTGGCGTTCCATCCCACTCGTCCACGTGTTTGTTTGTATTCCTGCGTCAGCATCATTTTGGTTACTATGGCACCACTAACTGCACGGGATGCTCGAGGTCAGGCACTGTGATCCTTCCTGTTAATGATTGCTTTTTCTGTTTGAGGCATTCTGTGCTACCATGTGAGTTTTACCCTTGTAGTATTCAGAATCGGCAAAGGATGCCATTGAAATTGCATTAAATATGAATATTATTTTCATTGAAATAGTCATTTACATAAAATTAATTTGCTTGTTCTAGGAACATCAGCAGTTTTTTTCATTGTTCACTGTCCTTCCTTAAGTGCTTCGGATTTTTTAATGTGGTAATCTTTCACTTCCCTGATTGGTTTAGTCCTACTGTTTTAATTAATGGTAAGTGGTGGTTATTAATTGATCCATGAATATTTTACAATTGTAGTATTAGGATCACGGGGCCTGCACAAGTGAGACTAGTGATCTACACAGACCCCAGAATTCCAAGCTGGAGAAGCAGCTCATTCACGCTAGTGATGCTAGTGGTAGAACCAGCCCTCGTCCATTCTGGGCTATTTGACTATATGTTAATTCTCTGATTTTGTATCCGTTTATTCCATGTGTTTTTAGGTTTAATTTGGAAAAGTATTAAATAATAAAACTGTATTTGTGTAACCACATTTTATAGTAGCATACCTGTATACAGTTGCAGTGACTGTGATCACATCTACCTCCCACTGCCCTTCCCATCCCCCCATTCTTGCCAACTCCCCCTTTCCCAGCTAATCGCTCCCCTACCATCATGTCCTTCCCACCATTCTTCCCTCTCTTCTCTTTTCACCCTCTATTGCTGAGCCTCATGTGGGCAGTGGCAACTGCCGTGTTCACAATTGCAATGGCTGTGCAGAAGGCCTAGCCCACTGCTCTCCTCCCAACCCTTCAGTTCCCACAGGCCTTCTGACATCTCTTCCATGGCCAAGCCCTCAGCAGTCACTTATTCCCAGCATCCTGACCTATTTTGTGTCTGACAAAGATGCTTATTTGACTGAGGTCCATACTCAAATATAAATACTTACAAAGCAATTTAACTTCTTGTCAATCTGGAACAAACACCTGTATTAAAATTCTCCGTAAGGTCAATGACCTTCTAAGCTTTCAGCTTCTGGAAAATTCCTACAGTACCAGGAGTGAATTCCCTCCCACAAATTCTCACCAGGGGACCAGGTTGCAAATGCAGTCA
This sequence comes from Tokudaia tokunoshimensis, assembly GCA_036184795.1. Lineage (NCBI taxonomy): Eukaryota > Metazoa > Chordata > Mammalia > Rodentia > Muridae > Tokudaia > Tokudaia tokunoshimensis. The sequence continues at coordinate 10,861,621 of BTHU01000014.1, forward strand.
GTGGGCAGTTGGCTATACCCAGAGGATTCGTGCTACCTTTTCACCAGTGGTCATGTCTTACCAGGTAGCTCACTATTTTAACACAGGGTCTCCAACTGAGAGAGTGATGACTTTTTTCTCTCAATGGACTGCATAGAGCCATCCAACACAGGCAACATGACGAAAGACTCCAGTTCAGCTCAAGCATAGGTTCTCCGAGGTCTTTATCTAGAGTGTGTTACTTTAGCAATATGGCTGCATTGTCTAGTTCTTCTGGGCATCCATGAGCGATTCCAATAGTTTCCACTGTCTTGGGTGTCTCTGAGAGTTCCCTAGCTAACAATTCAAGAAGGGAGGGGTTGATCTCCAAGCAATCTTCAGTCTCACACGTGCTTGGATTATGAGCACAAGTCACCAGATCTGGCTCTTTTCCTTGTTTACATATCTTAATTGTTTTGAGATTGAATATTGTAACGCTCAGGCTTGCTTTGAATTTGTTATGCAGACAAAGTGGAGCTGGAGTTCTTGATCCTTCGGTCACACTCTAAGCACTGAGATTACAGTGGACCACCATCACTTGGCCCAGCCAGGTAGTTCCCTTATAATGTGCATCACAGCATTAGATGCTGTTCAGAGCATTAAAGCACTTTCAGAGCCCCACGAGCTTTATGGGAAAATATTTTGGCTGAGCTGGAAAAATAGTTACTTCAGGAAAACTGGTATTTCTTGGGTCTGCAAGAAATCTCCTTTTGTACTCTTTAGTCACTTTTCAAATCTTGGTAATGTGGAGGGAACAGTCGAAAAGGTGAGCTTCACATGATCTGCACCAGTTGGGGCCCTAGAGCTTAAAGGAGATGTGGGCCCATGCCTCCCATGACTAACCCAGAAGCCATCTCCAATAAATGGCTACTTGTGAATGAAGTTTCAGATTCTTCCAAAGGAGTTTCACAGGGGAAACTAACTATTCCTGAGGGTAGGCTGCCTGCCCAGCAGTGGACGCCAACAGAAAACAAATTCAGTGACATCTTTGGAGGTTGTTTGCCTCACAAAGCCATGCCAGGACTCCTCCTTTTTTAATTTCTTTTCTTTTTTTTGAATCATATTTTAAAATTTTCATTTCATTCACATATTAATTTCTTCTTTCTTTTACCCCAGACATCCTTTGAGCATGTATTATTGCTTCCAGTTTAGTGTTTTTATGGTATTTCTGAATGTGCACACGAGTGTTTCTTCATTTCCTGTGCCTTCCTTGGGTCATTATGCTTCTGTCTGTTTTGTCCAATTATGATGTGTTCGTTTTGGTTTTGTCTTATTACATTTTGTTTTATTGTTATTCCGTAGGAACCTGTTTATTTTCTAATGAGAGAAAGGGGGGTGCATCTGGATGGGAGGGGAGGTTGGTAGAAATAGAGGGAGGAGAAACCGAAATCAGGACATATTATGTGAGACACAAACTATTTTCAATAAAAGGAAATTAAAACACCTGTGCGTCAAAGGGCCACACTTGAAGCGAGCACACAGCCCAAGGCACAGTCCCAGATGGAAGTTGCTAGTCATCGGTGGTCTCCGTGTCTGAATATAATTGAAGTGTCTTTTAAAATTGTGTCAGAGCCTTCCTTACTGTGTAATGAAAGAGAATCGTACATTTGTAAATACGAGAATTGACTTTGCTCTCAAATAGATGGATTAATGTTCTGGACATGCTAATGTTCCGTATGTCTCACTCCTCGAGATGGCAAGACAGGACACAGTTGCTGTAGTTGATGTGTTCACAGAGTAATTTAAAGTAATTTAAAGTTCTTGATTTAACAACTGACAATTGCTGCCGGGCGGTGGTGGCGCACGCCTTTAATCCCAGCACTTGGGAGGCAGTGGCAGGCGGATTTCTGAGTTCGAGGCCAGCCTGGTCTACAGAGTGAGTTCCAGGACAGCCAGGGCTACACAGAGAAACCCTGCCTCGAAAAACCAAAAAAAAAAAAAAAAAAACCAAAAAAACAACTGACAATTGCAGCTGTTTAAAATGTTTAATTCTTGGCAAATACTAGCCTTCTCAATAACCTTTAACTTAATTTTTATGAACAGGGTTTTTATTTTCATATTCCATATAGATAACATAGGGCATTTCTATACTATGAAACTATTTTGTAGTTGTTTTGCCTACTTGAAAGTAGGCAAACCTCCCAATAAAACGCCAGTACAGCCCTGAATAGATGACAACATTGGGCTTCTTTTTCCAATATCTCATTGTGAAATCGAAGGTGCATTATAAAAAGAACATATTCTTCAATGATTCATGGAGGAAACTCCCTAATGCTGAAGGAACACATTTTTTTTCTTAAAGGCACATAAAACTGAAACATACAACAATTTAGAGTCTTCAAAAAATATTTCAAAATCCAGTTTTAGTCCCCTGTTAATAATAATACAATTCGAGCAAGCATTTTGATGAAATTTTCACTTTTCTCTTATATTTTGTTTAGGAATGGCTTCTAGATTTTTAACTGAAAAGCTAATTTTTAACTCAATCAAATACTTTCTAAATCCCAACTCAGTGATGGAGTTTTTGAAAATAGGGGAGGTCATCTAACGGAGCAGTGAGTGGCAAATATTTTATGTTATAAATTTCACCAATTTACAGTTTACTTAATAACTCAATAAGAATTTTACTTAAGAGAATGTCTCAGTAGATGAGAGTGTTTACCATGAAGATTTGATAACGTCAGTTGGGTCCCTGGAATTCATGCTGTAAAGAGGAGAGTTGACCCCCAAAGCTGCTCTCAGACCTGCACACACATGCATGCTCATACTCACAGATGCATTATAGACGCATACTAAAATAAATAAATACATGAATTTAAAACCATTAACAATCTTCTGAAAATGAGAGCTAATATATTATGTAATTGGTGAATTATTTTTGATTATTTTAGGTTTCTCTGCCTCTATTTGTTTTCTACTGTAGAGTCTATGAGCCTGTCCTAAATATTAATCCTCAATTGAACAGGGAAAATCATGTCACATGCTGACCTTGTCTACCACCCAGTATGTGAAGCTGATTGGATGCTCCACAAGTGTACGGTTTCTGGCACTTCTAAAACAGTTTTCATTTTCCTTGTTATTAAACAATTAGCATCATATTCTTTCTAAAATCATTATCATTCTTGGAGCTTTTTGCTTGAAAATTGCTCAGTTTTAAATTACATTCTTAATTTAATACTCAGATGTACATATACTATGTTGATCAAATCTACCACCACCCCGTCACCTCCAATTCCTGTTTATCTTTTTCCCTTCCGACTTCATGTGCTCTTAGCTTTTTTTCTTTTCTTTTCCTTTTCTTTTTTTTTAATCTAATACCCACTATGGCCATTTGGGTCTACTTGCATGTAAATGGATGTGGAGACAGTGACTTACTGGAGCTTGGGTAGCCCCTAGGTGCTCCCATCCCTGAAGAAAACCAACTTTTCTGGCCCAGTAGCCATCAGTTAAAATGCAGATCACTGTTTGTTTTATGGGATAGCTTGAGGCTTAAGTGTTAGTTCCTTTTGTACATGTATGTATACATGTGTGCACATGCATAGATATCAGAGGGTAACATCAATCATCTTCCTTGGCTGCTCTCTGCTCTGTTAGGAGGGGAATGGGTTCTCTAGCTTTACCTGAAGCTCATGCCTTTGGTTAGCCTGGCCAACAATGCCCACGAATCCTCCTGTGTCAATTTCCCTAGAGTTAGGATTTCCAGGGCATAGCACAGTGTTCAGCCTTTATGTATTAGCTGAGGATTGAACTTAGGTCCTCATGTTTTTGCACATGTTTGGCTGATCTGTAGTCCCAGACCCTTAAGCCTTGGTTTCATGGTGAGGTGCTCTTCAACCACTAAGTGGAAACAGCTCACCACATGTAGCCACTTTCGTAAAGGGGATGTAGTTAATATTATTTTTTCAAGCTTAAGGCAAAGTCATTCTCACTTTTACATATTCTCAATTAGAGTAACTGAGGCATTTTTGATGATGTGATTCTTTAAAGATGAACATTTGTATAGGTCCTCAATATAATAAAATATATCTTAAAAATTTTTAGGTAGGTTCGTCTTTATAATTTTTATAAAGGTACTTAATCAGGAAAAAATTAAGATATCATATAAGACATTTGAAATTAGAATATCAGAATAATTGTCTTCTTGGTGATCAACTGTACTAATTTACTATTTTTCTTAGTTATGAAGCTTTCCTACACTGTATAATAGCAAGGTAATTACAATAACGTTAGGAATGATAAAAGGTTCTTAACATCTTGTTTTTCAGTCCTGGTAATTTTTTAGCTGCATCCTCTTGAGGCACCAAAGACTGCTGAGTCAGGCACACTAGACTTTGCTGAGTCATGTTCTTACAAGAGCAGTCAAAGAGAGGCTCTTGCAGTGGTTGTAAACTGGCTTATGTAACACAAGCAAATGTAATTGAAGTTGCATCTTTTATATGATGGCTATGTCTTTGTCTAAGCATATTCGAGGATGGCCATTCTTCAGAATTCATTATCTGCTTTACACAAACTCCAGTCTATCCTAAATAAAAAAATAAGATCTAGTATTCTTCCATTTTGCTATCTAAGGAATTAGAGATACTTCAGAAATCATGAATATCACTTAATCATGATAATTGTCTAGATATGTACAACTTTTGTCCCTCCACCCAATGCAATCACAATGCTAACAAAACATTTTCTAATATTCTATTGGCATCTATTCATCTACTTATATAACCCCTTATATATCTGATTCATTCATATGAATAATTAAGCACAAAACTTAATAGAAAAGTAGCAAATACATCTATTCAAGGAAACCATTGAATACAAATACAAGTGTCTCTTGACAAGCATGCAAGCTAACCACAGGAAGTCATAGCACATGGACAGGAAGCCTGCGTCACTCGTAAGCGCCTATGACAGGGACATCAGAAACAAAGATTCAGAAATGGTGAGCCATTTCACAGTTCAGGAAGTCATAAAGTACAGATTTATAGCATGACTTACAAGCTCATTATTTGAAAGCATTTGGCCTTCTGTTATAAATACAAAATGTAGAATAGACTTAAATATCTTTATATTCCAGAGATAATGATCTTAAGATTGTTATGAAAATATTGCTTCTGTTTTTAAGTATGGTTACGAAAGCATGAACCAAGCAGATGTGTCTGAGATGTAATTGTTTGACTGAGTTCTTTGAAAGTGTGTAAAGACAGTCACTGAGTAATTTAATAAATACTGGTTTTTCCCAATTTGTAGCAAATGGTGCAAGGCCCAGAAGCACAATGAAAAGATATTCATTTATGAGACAGGAAAAGACATATTCCTCTATGGAATAGGTATTACTCAGTAGCAGACTCTAAACATTTTTTAATATATTTCTACAGGTAGAACTACTTGAGAAATATTAATACTTGAGAAATATTAATATGTGTATCTTTAGTTATATATCTAGATATATGTCAAATTTCCCAGGAGACACATATATCTGCATACTCACAGGAAGTGGAATATTTACAAATTTTATACACATGTATACATTAGAATGTATAGAATCTTAGAATGTATACATTCTAAGATATATAAACTCTAAGTTTAGATTCAGTGATTTATAATATAATCAACTTATTTTTAGAAAAAAATTCATAAAGGCAAGTGGACAGAAGTGAATTTTCCTTTTCATATATGTTAGTACAAAGATACAGTCTATCCATTCAGTTAAAAACCATGAGAAGATCAACCATGTGTTGATTGAAAGAGAAAGTTTATTTAATGGTCTAATTTCTCCAAGAATAAATATTTCTGTGCTTTACAAATGCAAAAATGTTTTGCAACACATTTTTCAATTTTTCAAAATAATATTTTATACACTAACTATCTCATGACCCTTTCTAAACTTGACATTGAAACCAAAATTGTTCATAGAAGTACTCAATGTAATTTATTACATGATTAGTATCACGTAAGAAGAAATGTTCATAATCCTTGAAAGCAAACTTTGTTCTTATTATTTTTCTTCAACTAAATACACACACACACACACACACACACACACACACACACTTCTGATTCTTTTTCGAAAGAATTGATAATCAAGGTAATCAATTCAAACCTTTCCCTTAGATTCCATATTGTTCAAAACCATCCTAGTGGTATCATACAGAGAATAAAATATAGACTCTAATAAATTTCAACAAGTTTTTCATTGCTATCTGATTGATAGAAGTAAATATGATTTACATTTTTAAGATAGAAGAGAAATGAGAAAAGGGGACATGTGACAGGAAGAGAAGTTTTGTAAGAAGGAAGAAAGTGGGAGGTAGGAAGCTGGATTGAGAGAAAACAGTGGTTTGTACCAAGAAAAACAAATGTGTGTGGGTTTGCAAAAGTAAATACAATACGATCAGGTTTTGACACAGGACCTTGTCTTTTCATAAAAGTTGAAAAAAGATTCGGGGATTTTCTTACCCTTTAAAAATATTTACAAATGCCAGTGGCTCATGGAAGAGTAGTTATTAAATTGATTCTGTAAACATGAAACAAAGAATAAAGCTTCCATCCGAATGTAATGTAGTACTCTTGTTCTGCACAGTAGGTCTATTGTAATTAACTGATTAGGAATCTGGATAATAAGTCACCAGCAATCATCGATTTTAATTGGATGCAGGAGGCCAGTGCTGGTGAGTGCTGCACAGTGACAAAAAAGGCAAGGGGAGGAATTTCCAAGCTGACTAAATATCACATCTGGGTGAAGCATGCCTGCCTCTTTCTTTTCCTTTTATTTAACAAATATTGCATGGGATGAAGGAATGTCAAGGCTAACCTCTCTAATACAGATGCGAAACACATGCCTTTGCACCAGCTCAAAGCAAGATGACAGACACTGGAGGCACTGTTGTGGCTTGGCAGTTAAAATCCTCCATTTTCATTAACTTGTGGTTCAAAGATGCCACCACATTTAGGAAGGGTGCTGCCTTCTCAGTAAATAGTGTGTTCAAAAGCTACGTCCCGAAAACTAAACAGTTGAAAGAAGCATGCATGTCAAGGTCCAGCTAATTCTGGACACTTAACAGAGAAATCAATAACACTGCAGCCACAGTGAGCACACACAGGTTCTAAGGAAACATTCTGTGCACATATTTGCATGAACCATTTGTCCTAGCTTCACCTGTTACTGCTTATGAGAAATTGCACAAGGGGCCCTTGACCCTGAGTCATAAAGACCAAGGAGAGTACGAGTAAGAGAAAGAACACACGAGACAGAAGCAAGCACCTCTCTCCACCGCACAACTAACGCAGGACATAGTAGCTTCCCAGCTAGCTGCTAGGGCTTCTGTTAATTCTTTATCCTCCATGTTATATGACAGCCAAATTCAAATCCTAAATTCTCAGTTTTTTCCAAATTGTTACCAGAAATTCTAGGGGCCACAACCTGGAGTACCATGTTACCACAGAAATTAGTGCCCCTTTCAGGGTTCTTAGTCTCATGAATAAGAAAATTTAACTTCCATGAAAAGAGTTTTCATCATAGCTCACAACATTTAAAAGATGAAAATTTCTTTGTTCAATTTTTCATATATATATATATATATATATATATATATATGTATATATTATGTTCATATATTCAGAGCATAAAGTGACATATTTACAACCAATTTCATGTCACCACCAGCAGGTGACTGTACAAAATGATCATACAGCCATATAATGAACTGCAATGAAACCAAAAAGATGATTAACTTAGTGTATAGGTAAAAATCTGGAATGTTTTTTTTTTTTTTTTTTTTTTAATTTTATTTTATTTTTTTAATTTACATTCCAAATCACTTCCCCTTTCCCGTTTCCTCCCTCCCCGAAAGTCCCATAAGCCCCCTTCCCTCCCTCTTTTCTCCGTTCAACCCCCTCTCATTACTCTGTCCTGGCGTTCCCCTACATCCAGTCTTTCCAGGACCAGGGGTCTCTCCTTCCATCTTTTTAGAAATCTATTGATATGCTGATTGTGTCTAGGGTATTCTGAGATTCTGGGTCAATATCCCCTTATCAGTGACTTCATACCATGTGTGATCTTTTGTGATTGGGTTACCTCACTAAGGATGATATTTTCAAGTTCTGACCATTTGCCTAGGAATTTCGTGAATTCATTGTTTTTAATTGCAGAGTAGTATTCCATTGTGTAAATATACCACATCTTCTGAATCCATTCCTCCGTTGAGGGACATCTGGGTTCTTTCCAGCTTCTGGCTATTATAAATAAGGCTGCTATGAATATAGTGGAGCATGTGTCCTTATTGCATGCAGGTAAAGTCTCTGGGTATATGCCCAGGAGTGGTATAGCCGGATCCTCCGGAAGTGTCATGCCCAGTTTTCTGAGGAGCCGCCAGACTGCTTTCCAGAGTGGTTGTACCAGCCTGCAATTCCACCAGCAGTGGAGGAGTGTTCCTCTTTCTCCACATCCTCGCCAACAACTGCTGTCTCCTGTGTTTTTGATCTTAGCCATCCTGACTGGTGTGAGATGGAATCTCAGGGTTGTTTTGATTTGCATTTCCCTAATGACTAAGGATGATGAACATCTCTTTAGGTGCTTCTCAGCCATTAGATATTCTTCAGGTGAGAACTCTTTGTTTAGCTCTGTACCCCATTTTTTAATAGGGTTACTTGCCTCTCTGGAGTTTAACTTCTTGAGTTCTTTGTATATCTTGGATATTAGCCCTCTGTCGGATGTAAGGTTGGTAAAGATCATTTCCCAGTTAGTTGGTTGCCGCTTTGTCTTTTTGACAGTGTCTTTTGCCTTGCAAAAACTTTGTAATTTAATGAGGTCCCATTTGTCTATTCTTGATCTTAGAGTATAAGCTATTGGAGTTCTGTTCAGGAAATTCTCCCCTGTGCCCATATGTTCAAGGTTCTTCCCTAGTTTCCCTTCTATTAGTTTCAGTGTGTCTGGTTTTATGTGGAGATCTTTGATCCACTTAGAATTGAGCTTAGTGCAAGGAGATAAGGATGGGTCAATTTGCATTCTTCTGCATGTTGACCTCCAGCTGAGCCAGCACCATTTGTTGAAAAGGCTATCTTTTTTCCACTGGATGGTTTTAGCTCCTTTGTCAAAGATCAGGTGACCATAGGAGTGTGGATTCATTTCTGGGTCTTCAATTCTGTTCCATTGATCTACATGTCTGTTACTGTACCAATACCATGCAGTTTTTAACACTATTGCTCTGTAGTACAGCTTGAGGTCCGGGATACTGATTCCCCCAGAGGTTCTTTTACTCTTGAGAATAGTTTTAGCTATTCTGGGTTTTCTGTTATTCCAGATGAATTTTTGAATTGCTCTTTCTAACTCTATGAAGAATTGAGTTGGGATTTTGATGGGGATTGCATTGAATCTGTGTATTACTTTTGGTAAGATGCTCATTTTTACTATATTAATCCTGCCAATCCATGAGCATGGCAGATTTTTCCATCTTCCGAGGTCTTCTTCAATTTCTTTCTTCAGAGACTTGAAGTTCTTGTCATACAGATCTTTCACTTGTTTGGTTAGCGTCACGCCAAGATACTTAATATGGTTTGTGGCTATCGTAAAGGGTATTATTTCTCTTACTTCTTTCTCAGCCTGCTTATCCTTTGAGTATAGGAAGGCTTCTGACTTGCTTGAGTTGATTTTATATCCGGCCACTTTGCTGAAGTCGTTTATCAGCTGTAGGAGTTCTCTGGTGGAGTTCTTTGGGTCGCTTATGTATACTATCATATCGTCTGCAAATAGTGATAGTTTGACTTCTTCCTTTCCAATTTGTATCCCTTTGACCTCTTTTTCTTGTCTAATTGCTCTAGCTAGAACTTCAAGTACTATATTGAAAAGATATGGAGAGAGAGGGCAGCCTTGTCTAGTCCCTGATTTTAGTGGGATTGCTTCAAGTTTCTCTCCGTTTAGATTGATGCTGGCTACTGGTTTGCTGTAAATTGCTTTTACTATGTTTAGATATGGGCCTTGAATTCCTGATCTTTCCAAGACCTTTAGCATGAAAGGATGCTGAATTTTGTCAAATGCTTTCTCAGCATCTAATGAGATGACCATGTGGTTTTTTTCTTTGAGATTGTTTATGTAGTGGATTACATTGATGGATTTCCTTATATTGAACCATCCCTGCATCCCTGGGATGAAGCCTACTTGATCGTGGTGAATGATCGTTTTGATGTGTTCTTGGATTCGGTTGGCAAGAATTTTATTGAGTATTTTTGCATCGATATTCATAAGAGAGATTGGCCTGAGATTCTCTTTCTTTGTCGGATCTTTGTGTGCTTTTGGTATTAGTGTAATTGTGGCTTCATAGAACGAGTTGGGTAGTGTTCCTTCTGTTTCTATTTTGTGGAACAGTTTGAAGAGTATTGGTGTTAGGTCTTCTTTGAAGGTCTGATAGAATTCTGCACTAAAACCATCTGGACCTGTGCTTTTTTTGGTTGGAAGACTTCCAATGACAACTTCTATTTCTTCAGGGGTTATAGGACGGTTTAGATGGTCTATTTGATCCTGATTTAATTTTGGTACTTGGTATCTGTCAAGGAAATTGTCCATTTCCTCAAGATTTTCTAGTTGTGTTGAATACAGGTTTTTGTAGTAGGATCTGATGATTTTTTGAATTTCCTCAGTTTCTGTTGTTATCTCTCCCTTTTCGTTTCTGATTTTATTAATTTGGATACTATCTCTGTGCCCTCTGGTTAGTCTGGCTAAGGGCTTATCTATCTTGTTGATTTTCTCAAAGAACCAACTCCTCGTTTTGTTGATTCTTTGTATGGTTTTATTTGTTTCTACTTGATTGATTTCAGCCCTGAGTTTGATGATTTCCTGCCTTCTACTCCTCTTTGGTGTATTTGCTTCTTTTTGTTCCAGGGCTTTCAGGTGTGCCATTAAGCTGTTAGTGTATGCTGTCTCCCGTTTCTTTTTGGCGGCACTCAGGGCTATGAATTTTCCTCTTAGCACTGCTTTCATTGTGTCCCATAAGTTAGGGTATGTTGTGCCTTCATTTTCATTAACTTTCAAAAAGTCTTTGATTTCTTTCTTTATTTCCACCTTGACCAAGTTATCATTGAGTAGAGCATTGTTCAGCCTCCATGTGTACGTGGGTTTTCTTTTGTTTTTGTTGCCATTGAAGACCACCCTTATTCCATAGTGATCTGATAGGAGGCATGGGATTATTTCTATCTTCTTGTATCTGTTGAGGTCTGATTTGTGACCAATTATATGGTCAATTTTGGAGAAGGTACCATGAGGAGCTGAGAAGAAGGTGTATTCTTTAGCTCTAGGATGAAATGTTCTATATATATCAGTTAGTTCCATTTGGTCCAAGGCTTCAATTAGATTCACTGTGTCCCTGTTTAGTTTCTGCTTTCCTGAACGATCCATTTCAGAGAGCGGGGTGTTGAAGTCACCCACTATTATTGTGTGCGGTGCGATGTGTGCTTTGAGTTTTAGTAAAGTTTCTTTTACGAATGAGGGTGCCCTTGCATTTGGAGCATAGATATTCAGGATTGAGAGTTCTTGATGGTGGATTTTTCCCTTGATCAGTATGTAGTGTCCTTCTGTGTCTTTTTTGATGACTTTGGGTTGAAAATCAATTTTATCCGATATTAGGATGGCTACTCCACCTCGTTTCTTGGGGCCATTTGCTTGTAAAATTGTTTTCCAGCCTTTTACTCTGAGGTAGTGTTTGTCTTTGACACTGAGGTGCGTTTCCTGCATGCAGCAAAAAGCTGGGTCCTGTTTACGTATCCAGTCTGCTAGTCTATGTCTTTTAATTGGGGAGTTGAGACCATTGATATTAAGAGAGATTAAGGCATAGTGATTATTGCCATCTGCCATTCTTGACGCTATCTTTATGTTTGAGTGGTTATCTACTTTTGGGTTTGATTCAAGAAGGTTATTATCTCATTTTTTCCAGGGTGTTGTTTCTCTCCCTGTATTGGAGGTTTCCACCTATTATCCGTTGCAGGGCTGGATTTGTGGAAAGATATTGTGAAAATTTGGTTTTATCATGGAATATCTTGGTCTCTCCATCTATGGTGATTGAGAGTTTTGCTGGGTATAGTAGTCTAGGCTGGCATTTGTGCTGTCTTAGTGTCTGCATGAGATCTGCCCAGGATCTTCTGGCTTTCATAGTCTCTGGTGAGAAGTCTGATGTGATTCGGATAGGTCTTCCTTTGTATGTTACTTGGCCCTTTTCTCTTACTGCATTTAGTATTCTTTCTTTGTTTAGAACATTCGGTGTTTTGATTATTATGTGACGGGAGGTATTTCTGTTCTGGTCCAGTCTGTTTGGAGTTCTGTAGGCTTCTTGTATGTTCATCGGCATCTCTCTCTTTAAGTTAGGGAAGTTTTCCTCCATAATTTTGTTGAAGATGTTTACTGGCCCTTTAAGTTGCAAATCTTCACTCTCATCTATACCTATAATCCTTAGGTTTGGTCTTCTCATTGTGTCCTGGATTTCCTGGATGTTTTGGGTTACGCGTTTTTTGCATTTTGCATTTTCTTTGACTGTTGAGTCGATGCTTTCTATGGAATCTTCAGCACCTGAGATTCTTTCTTCCATCTCTTGTATTCTATTGTTGATGTTTGCATCTATGACTCCTGATTTCTTCCCAAGGTTTTCTATCTCCAAAGTTGTCTCCCTTTGTGATTTCTTAGTTGTTTCTACTTCCTTTTTTAGTTCCTGGATGGATTTGCTGAGATCCTTCACTTGTTTGTTTGTATTTTCCTGTATTTCTTTAAGGTATTTTTGCATTACCTCTTTCAGGATTTCTTCCTGATGACCCACGTTCTCCTGCATTTCTCTGAGCGATTTTTGTGTTTCCTCCTCATGGGATTCCATCTGTTGATCCATCGTCTCCTGCATTTCTTTAAGCAGTTCTCGTGTTTCCTTTGTAAGGGCATCTAACCGTTGATTCATTTCTTTAAGCAATTTTTGTGTTGCCTCCTTATGGGCATCCGTCTGTTGACCCATATTCTTCTGCATTTCTTTATGCAAATTTTGTGATTCCTTTGTGAGTGCATCTACCCGTTGATTCATCTCGTTAAGTGATTTTTGTGTTGTCTCCTTGTGCGCCTCCATCTTTTGATCCATGTTCTCCCGCATTTCTCTAAGCGATTTTTGTGTTTCCTTTGTAAGGGCTTCTAACCGTTGATTCATGGTCTCCTGTAACTCTTTATGAGATTTATTTGTGTCCTTCTTGTGATCCTCTAATAGCATCATGAGAAGTGATTTTAAATCCAGATCTTGTCTTTCAGGTGTGGTGGGGTATCCAGGACTTGCTGCTGTTGGAGAGTTGGGTTCGGATGGTCCCACATTACTTTGATTACTGTTAGTAACATTCCTACGTTTGCCTTTTGCCATCTGGATACCTCTGGTGTTAGTTGGTCCTGCTGCCACTGGCTGTTGGTTGGACCTCCTGTGAGCTTGCAAAGCTATTTCTGCCCCCCCTGGATTACCAGGATTCCCCTGGCACCGATTTCTGGGGCCTGCCTGCTCCTGAGTGACTTTGGAGCCCTAATGTGCTTTGCCCCAAGTGATCTTATATTGGGGAGGCCTTGCACATCTAAAGGCTCAGCCTAGTGGATTCCTGGAGCAGAGGTCGCCAAAGGGAGGCTGGCAGGCTCCTGCCCTGTGCAGGGGTGTGTGATCTCTCCTGGGGGGGGAGGGGGCGTCCCTCTGCCAGGCAGAAGTCCCACAGCAGATCTGGCGCGCTGGTCACTGCAGATCAGCCCAGCACCTGGGAGCAGGTTACACACAAGCTGCCTGAACCCGAAGCGATATTATGCCTGTCTGTCTCTGAGCCTGGTGGTCCCAACTACCTGGTCACTGGAGCAAAGATGGCGGAGGGCAGTCTCCGTGGCGCCGCTCACCCTGTGGTCACGATGGCCCGCCGATCTGGCACCCAGACGACCACAGCGCCAACCCGCCCTCGGGCACAGACGGAAGCCCCAACAGGCCGTGTCCCAAGTGATGTTATATCGGGGGGAGAGCCTGGGTACCGGTCTCTCCAGCGCAGTCCGCGGGAACAGAGGTCGCGGAAGGGAAGCTGGCGGGCTCCCTCCCTGCGCGGGGTCCCGCCACCAGGCAGAAGGTCCCACCGCGGAACTGGCGCGCTGGTTACTGCAGATCAGCCCAGCACCTGGGAGCAGGTTACACACAAGCTGCCTGAAACCGAAGCGATATTATGCCTGTCTGTCTCTGAGCCTGGCGGTCCCAACTACCTGGTCACTGGAGCAAAGATGGCGGAGCAAAATCTGGAATGTTTTATGTCATATGAAAAGCATTATTAATTCTCAAAACTGTCTGTGTTTTCTGTACATGCTACAGATGAAGTGTTTGCTTCCCTAAAATTTTATATATGTTGAAGGGCTAAGATGATCTTTGATAGTAGGGTCTTTGGGAGATAATTAACTAAAGCAAGTGTGGCCCCAGGATAGGATTAATATCCTTACAAGAAATCCCCCTGTCCTTTGGAGACACAGTTGAAGCCAGTCATTTGAGACATTCTCTTGAAGAGCTACAGTGTGCTGGCACACTGATGTCACATTTACATCTTTGAGGACTGTGCCAAATAAAAAATTGTTTAGTTTCCCCAGTTATGACTTTCCATTAACACAGCAAAAAGACCAAGACAAACTATTGTCAATAAATAGATAAATTTCAGAAGGCTCCATGTGTGTCTGATAACGATGACTTTCACAAAACATGCAGTCTGCTTCTCAGGAAATACGAGACTTGATTTGGGGTTCAGTTTTGCATTTTATGTCGTTTTCCTACAGTGAGGCTCAGAAAAATATTTTTAAAGTAACAAATTGTCAAAACAAAGTAGGATTTATACATCAGCATACAGAGATAATTATGAAGACATATGTAAAATTATCTATGACAGCATACATAAAGATATATAAAATTAAAGACTAGATAACAAGGGTCTAAGGGAACTGGCAAGCATGAGTTGTCAATGTCAAATGCTTCATCTCAAACAAAGAAGGCAACATCCTTCATCTTTACATTATTACTCTAATTATTATTCTAAGTTTCTGAATGACCACTTCTCTCAATTTGTTAAGGTGAAGGCTATCAAATTGCCAATTATCAAAAGAATATTGATAAACGTTTGAATTCCCAGGAGCATCAATCTCTTCAGTCATTTATTCACTAAATATGCACTGAACTCATGTACTATTCTTGGCAATCATCACTAGAAATATGAGAATGAACTATTTGAGATTTCTTCTATACAACAGAGAATAATCCACTCATAGAAACTGTAGCAACTCTTCATTACTTTGTAGGTTCTCCTTTTTCCCATCCTTTATCCCTCACCCCAAGTTTCACCCCTTATCACCAGAGAGGAGAGAAAAGAGAACAGAGAGGTAGGGGAGAGATCCCTGAATCTAATTTCTTTCCCTTTGTTTTTTCCTTTGAGCACAACTACTACAAAACCACAACCAAACTCCCTAAACAACTGATAACAACCAACTCTACCTCTCTGTGTTTAGCATTTATATACACTCTGAAAAGTTCCCAGAATTCTAAAAGTCACACAATCACAAAAATTATCTGCAGCTGGCAAACCCACACCTCTGCTAGGAGCACGAGGTGAATCACAGCTGCTGCAACAGCCCGGAGCTGCCCCATGCCCCGCACCTGGAATTAAAGCAAAATTAAAAAAAAAAAAAATTAGGATTGTCACTACAAGGAACAAATCTTTGTTTTTATTTATTGCAATAACTAAGGAGAGGTATTTGGTACAATAAGAACTAAAAGCGAATTTGTCTAGTCTGAAAAGCATTTCCCGAGAAAACACTGTAACTAAGATCTTAAGGTTTAGCAATTGGAATGGTGACAAAGCAAGAAAGTGGGGGTTACTTGTGCCAAGGCCCAGGCATAGGGGAGGGGCTGCCCAGCTTAGGGTGCTCCTGGAGATATTATGCTAAGACAAATGAGAAATGAAGATAAAAATTAAGGTAGTGTTGAGGTTGATTTCATGACTTTACAAGGAACAGACGGAGAAAAGGGAAGCAATAGATGTCGAAACTGGGACGGGCTAGTCAGCCATGAGTGTGGTAGGAGGGATGGAGGTAAAAAGCAAGGCCCTATAGAAGACAGGACACCATGGGGGCGAGAGTCCACTGCAGGAAACAGAGTAAGCCTTGCACAGCTGGCAGAGTGATCATACCATTCACCAAGGTGGCAGATGTCGGAAGGGAGTGGTGGAAAAGACCAGGAATTTTGCTTTACCAAGGCTTGCCATATTTTGATAGAGGGAAAAAAATAAAAGGATCTTATTAATCAAATCTCTGAAACTAAGGAAGGAGATGCAGTATTTCTAAAGGACAGTGTGGGTTATGACTGAGGGAGAGTGCAAAAGCAGTCACCATAGCTACTGAAAAGAGGGAGAAATACTCTGCATTTAGCATTTCTTACTATTTTCATTGAATAAATTAAGTTTGAAATTTAATTCATTTCATATTGAATCCTGAAAAATATTGCCTTGTGAAGCCAGGCAATGAGCCCAGAGTCACACGTTGAACCATCACAGAGAAAGCAGCTGTTTCTAGAGTAAAAATCTTCCAATGGCATTCAGAATACACTCAAGGAACGTGCACCGGGATCCTCTCAGCGTTCTTCCCACCTGACCTATCTTCATGAAATGCCATGACACGTGCTCACTTTCCCTGCTGCTGCTACCAACACATCTGAAATTACGGGAGGAATCAGGATGCGGAACAGGAACTCCTCAGAACCCTGAAGATTATGCACAGTCAGATAAAAAGATTATCCTTTTCAGTGGGAAAATTACTAAGGAGAATAATTGAGTCTCAATTCTAAAGTCACTTATTCTTCAGTTTTTAATATGCAGTAACTATATTCATTATCATCAGTGGGACAGTGGAAATAGCTATAAAAATAAAGGTAATAACTCTTCCATGGGTGCTCTTGACTCGGCATGGACATTTCTAAATTATATTGAGTAGTGGCAACAGATCATTTACAGTGCACAGGTTTTGCTTGGTTGTATAAAATTAAGGGCCATAGTTTGCACATTACTGTATAACCAACTGTCCTCACCAGATACTCATATTAGTAACTTCTGGAATATGATAGATATAGTTGTATAACTCATAGTTTTTTCAAGTACAGATCTACTATTATTGTTCAACCACTTTCCAATTGCTGGATGTCCAAGATAACTAATTCAAATAATAAAATTACTTAAACTCATGTAATATAACTAATATTAAAATCTATATTAAGAGGAATATTATTATCCAGACTTATTCAGGGACATGGCACTTTCCTAATATATCCCTTTAACACTTGCACTAAAATATGCAATATTTTCATCTGCGTTTGATTGAGCAAAGTAAATTGATATGTTTTCCCATGATAAAGTACAGATGTTGTCATTTCCTATACACAGGGGACACTAATTAATCCTGAGTAACCCTCTGAGATAGAATATAAGCAGAGGGAGATATAACCATAAAATACACACAGAACAAAAATAGACTATAGTCAAGGAATTCCAGTGAGTATTACAGGTGATTATCTAATGTCACCACTGGAGTTCAATTTCCAGGAATTATGAAATTCCCAGGACTAACCCTGAGACATGATTTTGTGATTTCCTCAGTACCTACTGAAGAAAATATATGAAGAGGAGTTGGAACTGTTATTGAGTCAAGTAAACAAAGAGACTCTATTGAGAACTGTTGTGTTTGCATAGAGTAACTGGTGTCAGGGCCCTTCAGAGGTGCACCTGGGCACAGGTGAGCACTGAAGGGAGAAAGGAAACGCCCAGTTAGGAAAGCCAAGGCATCATGGGAACAGTCTGTCACAGACTCCTGCTCCAGTTTGCATTTCTGCCAGTCCTGACACACTCATGGAGTTCCCAACAGCACAGAGGGCTTACTGCCCCCACAGCATGCTACAAATCAAGCAGGCTTAGTGGACACTGCTATGAGGTAGTTACCCAACACAGGGAACCAGAAGGATCTCACATCTGGTCCACTGTTTTTTCATTTTTCTTTCTTTCTGTTTTTTGTTTGTTGTTTTGTCTTGGTTTTTAGTGTGATAAAATAGTCATGACGCAATCTTAGCATGGTTCAGTGTAAAGTTGCATGGCATTAAGAACATTCCACGGTGTTTGCACCATTGCCATATTTCAGCCATCTCCACAATGCTTTGATCGGCCTGTACTGGAAGTCTATGCATTACCCCATAGCTCCCCATGTCCCTTTACTTCACTCATGACAGTCATACCTCATATATGTAGAATCGCACTTTGTCTGTTTTCCACTGTTGATATAAGAGACTAGGAACATGGTTTTTAGTTTCTGTACATTACTGCAATAGATGTTAGGAACACAGGGTACAATAGTGGAGGACAACATTGTGAGACAGTAAACCAAAACCCATATTGTCCTTTTTATACCATCTCACATGCAGAATAACTATCTGGGGCCCACAAGAACTACCATTAGCCCTCTACAGGTATTGATGCCAGTACTAAGGACCCCTCTCTAGAATCTACTTCTGAAAAGTCACTTCACATGGAACACAAAGCTTCCACCACACAAATCCATCTTTAGTACACACACTCGAAGTCATGTGTTCATAGTGATATCATTGGACCTCAAGTTTAATAGAAACTAAAGGAGAAGAATAAAATTTTCCATCTGGAAATGGGATCATTTGGTAATCCAGAAGCTATAGATTTCATCCAGCCAGTGACATTGTGAACTAAAATGCTGTCTTCATACCCTCCAGTCTTAGACAAGTGGTTTAAAAATTCCAACTGGTTAGTCCCATTGTTTCTGATTCAGAAAGTCTCTGCTCATTTCTCTTTGAAACAAGATTACTTCATTTACTTGCAAATTTCAAATCAACCTTCCTTCTGTTTTTATAGAGAGATCTATGACAAAACCTAAAATGGCTAAATTGGATTCAAAGCTTATAGCATTGAAAATACCTAAATTAATAAGATGTGCTATAATCTTTGAATGTCTAAGGAATTTCCTCGGTTGGAACTCTTTGTGAAAAATTAACTCCCTTCAACCAACGTGTGTGTGTGTGTGTGTGTGTGTGTGTGTGTGTGTGTGTGTGTGTGTGTGTATCAGGCTGGTCCAGACAAGTAGCCAGTGACAGGAGACTGATGTCAATTGTTTCTGACCCAGCGGCCTTGACCACAGTTTGCTGCAGTTTTGCTAACATGCCTCTTTCACTTCAGCTCCCTAACCTGTCGATACAAATGAGATTTGCTGAGGCAGAGACCTGGCACTCTAAGCACATCAAAATTTCCTACAGCCACCATTTCCTCACATATACTTAGGACACATTAATTGGTTTTTAATTGTTGTTATAAACAACAGCTTTTGAAATTAGACACGAGAGTCAACTTTGTAATTCAAAAGAGACAAAAGGGACTTATTTTACACTTTAAATGTGGCTTGTCCACAGAGGTCCCACAGAGTAGGACACTGTGACCTTGAGTTGAACTGCTGGAACACGTGTTTTAGAGGACATGTAGAGGTTACAGGGCATCCATTATTCTTTAAGTCACTATTAGTCTTGTTCTAGTGTTTTTGTTCTTCTCTGTTCTGTGGAACGCACCACCTTACAGCATATATCTTTCATGTCAACCTGGTAGTCTCATTTACATACTTATGACATTTGAGCAAGCCTGGCTGGTGAGAGCCTCACATGACATGAAATGCTATAGTGCTGGGAATTCTGCTTTAATTTTGACTTTAAACTTGATCTTTTGGTTGCATGACTGACCACTTTATTATTACCTGGATAGGAAAAGGTCTCATCAATGGGGAATGTCCCAGGTCCACAGACCAAAGACAAATGCTGCCATTGTGGAGCACAGTATAATTTGTCAAGGGAATGCACAGTCACTGACAGCCAGTTCTTTCCAAAGTAAGGGCATGTTCAGGGGGGGAAAAAACACATGTCCATCACTCCTCCTTTTGACTATACATTCAATTACACCCACTACATCTTGCTGACAATGGCTTCACCCCTTTATATCTTTGAGGAACATTTAGGGGGTATCATCTGTTTCAGAAACCTTTCATAGCACCCCTTTACCTTTTTATGAACAGAATACAGCAGGTCTTAGATACCTGATATTTACAGAACAAACAAGTAATTTATAACATAGCCAACTGCACTCTTGGTGGGTGACTACACTCTTCATTATTCTTTGGAGACTCAAGCTATTTTTTTTTTTGGTAAGTGTATTAAATTTTCTACTTTTGTAATGTATGCTTATACCTAACTGTCTATGCCTGCTAGACAGTATGCATACTTTCTCAATAAATAAATAATATATGTATAAGTTTCTCATGAAAATGAATAGTTTAGCAGATAATTTCTGCACAAATGAAGAGTGGGGTGATATGGTGCAGCAGCCACACCTTCCTGCCTGTTGCATTATGGGATATCTCATTCCATAGATGGAATTATACAATCATAAGCACAGTACAACAAGATCTACTGATGTTAGGCAATCTTTTCTACTGAACTATTTCATGTATCTCTCTTTAACTGACTTCAGCTTGATTTATAATAGAAACGAGGTTGTTCTAAGTGAATTTGGTCAAACCCTGATATTTCTACAGCCACTAGTGAACAACATTTGCCTATTTATGAGCAAATATGAAGTTTAATGCTAAATCTTTGGAACAGATTTTTCCAATAAAATTTTCCATTTGTACCTCTTTTCTTGCTTTCCTTTGACGAGTAAATCTTAGGCCAATCAAAAAATTTCCACGTCATTATAAATGAAATGCTTTATTCACTCACAGATAGAATTTTAATGTCAGACAGGAAATTTTGGGGATAGCCCAGCTATGGCATCTAACAAGAAATGAATATCCTTATTAAGGTCAGGGACATGTGAAGGATGCGTTAGCTGATCAAATCTGCCAGCAAATGCTATTTTTCTCCTTCTCTAATTCCTATCTGTACCTCTGAAGGAATGGAATTTCAGAATGTGAGCCTGATTTCTTCCTGTCTGTCTGTCTGTCTGTCCAAGTTAGGGTTTTATTCTTGTGAAGAGACACCATGACCAGGGCAACTCATATAAAGAAAACGTTTAGTTGGGGCTGGTTTACAGTTTCAGAGGGTTAGTCAATTGTCTTCATGTGGGAAGCATGGCAGTATCCAGGCAGACATGATGCTGGAGAAGGAACTGAAAGTTCTACATTTTGATCTGAAGGCAGCAGAATGAGACTGTGTACCACACTGGGCAAACGCTAAGCATAGAAAATATCAAAGCCTGCCCCTACAGTGGTACACTTCCTCCAAGGCCATAGCTACTCCTACAAGGTCACACCCACCTATAGTGCCACTCCCTATAATCAAGCATTCAAATACATGAGTCTATGGGGGCCATACCTATTCAAACCACCACAATATCTATCTATTCATCCTTCCATCCATCCATCATCTATAGTAAGGACTGACTATGCTAAGACTTTCCAGGATGTGTATGTATGTACTCTACTGTAGAGCTATATTCTCAACTCTTTTTATTTTTATTTTGAAATAGAATTCGAAGTCACCTACTAGTTCTTTCAACTTAAGGTCTTACTATCTCAGACTCCCATGCAGCTAAAATTAGAGGCATTTGCTTTTGTGTCTTTATTTCTTAAACCTTTTGAGAAATGTTAGTACCATGTATATATGACTACTGTCCTCGATAGATATGCCATTTTGAAAATAGAATGTGATTCTTTGTTAATTGAATAAAGAGTGCTGATAAGATTGAATTCTCATGGTTTAGCTCCTAGTGAAAACATGTGACAATCCTCCTAGGCAATCTCCCATTTTTATTACTATCAAGCATGTAATTTAAAAATTATCAATGGGCCATGTTGTATGGTGGCCTAAAGTAATGAAGTTCAGTAAGAGCTCGTGACATTTACAATTCTATATGTAATAAATGAGTGCTTGTCATTATACTCAACACTAGCATGTGTCACCCACATTCATTTCTACCTGGAAGAAATCTGGAGACAAACAGAGGACGATAACTAAACATTATAAAATAAGAAGATAATCTATTGACTGTGTATTTATCTTTCACTCATTAATTTCATGTACAAGAGTAAGTTAGAGAAGAAAAAGGGAGCTGCACCAGTTTAGAATTCATAATAAACATGTGAGCAGATTTAGCAGGTGCTAGGCCTTCACTAGATCACCACCACTGCAGGGGCCGGGCTGCAGACACCTTTGTTTTGAGGAATTCACAATAGATTTTTATAAAATGGCACATTTTCACACAATTTAAGATTTTAACTATTTTCTTCATTACTAACTTCAGTTAATAATAAAGGAGCCAAAGTGAGAGACTGCAATTGACTGTATACTATAGAACAGCTGTTTATATCAGGAAGAAAAAAGAGAAAAGGTACAAACAGCCTCTACATCCTTAACTCACGGGGAGATTTCATTCTGCAACCTTCAGAGGACCACTGCACTGACAGGCTATGGAAGCTGTCTTCAGCTTGATTCTGCTTCAGTTAAATTCAGTATGAGCAGGAAATAAAAGACCTCAGGCATTACAAACTAAAAAAATCTATCAGCAGCACTAAAGTAATTTCATACTTTAAAATGTTAAGTCACAGAACTTTATGGTTTAAATAAATTAGACTGTATTCTAAAGCTAGACCAGGACACACTGCATATATAAACAAAAGTACAATTTTTAGATTAGACATTGTACCATATACTTAATTCGTTTTGTTGGATTCCTCTAAGAGGCAGAACGAAAATGATTTTATAATGACTTGAGTGAACTACGTAATATTACGTTTATTTCACTAGGTCCAAATTATTCACTTCACATTAGACAAAGGGTCACATGTTTTATATTTCAGCAAATTCTACTTAATCTGTCAGTCACTAAATGGAACTCTTTGTCAATTGAAATATAATGAGACAATTAAAGAGTACTGTAAGTTCATGATGCTATCTTCCAAAACCACAATCCAATCTCTAAATGCAATGTGACTGGACTTCTGAGAGTATGTCCATGATCCAGTCACTGCACATCATAAAACGTGTGCTTTGTCATGTATATCTTCAAAGTCAAGATCAAGACTCAAGACCAAATTCCTTCACTGTAACTGAAGCTAAGGTAGACTTTTTTGAACCTTCACAAAATTACTAAGCATTTATGAAGTAGAGCATACACTCTTTTAACTGCATCTTCAAGCCATATATGGTGACATAGTAGTGTCTTAAATTTACCCATAGTGGGACTGACAAGTGGGAGGATTAACCTACCCCGGAAGTTTGCAACAGAGCTCATTTCACCTAACTCTGACCAGGCCCCAGGGTCGATATCTGTGACTACTGCATTATACTGTTTCAAAGATTCTCATTTGGTGAATGGAGTTTATAGTCTTGGTTCACACTTACGGTTCTAGACTTGGTTTATTCTGTCTTCTACATGATTAAAAATATATGTGTAAATAAGGTAAATATAAATAAATCATGTAGTCCTTGCTAGAGTTTCTCCTGCTATGATAAAACATCATGATCCCAGGCAACTTGAGGAGGAATGGGCTTATTTCAGCTTACAGCCTATCACTGCAGGGAGTCAGGAATAGGAACTGGAATCAGGACCTGAAGCAGAAGCCATGGAGGAGGCTGCTTACTGACTCCCTCCCTGTGGTTTGCTCACCCTGCTTTCTCATACCACCAATGACGACCGCTCTAGGTCACCAGTGGGCTGGGCCCTCCCTCCCATAGCAAACATTCATTGAGAAAAAAATGCCACACAGGATTGCCTTTAAGCCAATTTGGTTGAGAATTTTCTCAATTGAGATTCCCTCTTCTCAAATGACTCTAGCTTTCATCAAACTGAGAAAACCCCAACTAGGATATGTATAAGATAAGCTTGGCAGCTCAAACTGATCATTCTCAAGATACATGGGGTGTTATATATCAACTTGATCGGCACTGTGCACTTTGGTCTGGTAATATATATGCTCAGATTACTTGTATTTTTTTCAACGCTTTATTGATTCTTTTCGAATTTGGCATCATGAACCCCAGTCCCACTCATCTACCCCTACCATTGTACCCACCTTCCACCTCTGCAACCTCCCTACCAACAGAGGTTTCCCTGTGGAAACTGTAGAGTGTCACTGTGTATCCCACACCGTATCGTTTTGTCCACATTTCTTTGCTCCCAATTGTTCATTTGTTTGCAGTGACTTATTGGTCTAGTATGAGGCCTCTGGCTTCTGCTACTCTATCAATACAGAATCCTCACCAGGACTCCTCTCGGATATCCTGTTGTTGCCTGTGTCATGGAGATCCTGAAGTTTTGAATCTGTAAGACCAGTCCCTTCATTCACTCCTGTCCACTAGTCTCCTGCTCTCAGAGCCTCAGGGGTCTCACCAGCAACTCCTGAAGCCAGTGCCAGCTCTAGCCTGCTGCCCAGGTGAAGTGCGGGGCCTACTCTCCCAAGAGCTGCAGCCAGTGAGGGACATGGCCATTTCTGCCACTTATGACCCCCGGGCCAGTTCTTCTGCCTGCCACAGATGATGAGGGATGAGAGAAGGGAGCAGGTTGTATAACCCTCATCTGTACCTTCACCTAGAATACAAGAGACATGGCTGTATCTCCCATGCTCGCACACCAAGACTGGTTCAGTCAACCCCCACAGCCAGAGCCTGCCCTAGTGTGCTCCCTAGACAAGGTGCAGGGCCTGCTCTCCCAAGGGCTGAAGCAAGTGAGGGACAGGGTCAGCTCTACGACTCTGATGATCTTGGGGCCTGCCCTTCTGCCTGCCAAGGGTCGTAAGCAGGGGAGGGGGATTGTCATCTCTCCCTTGCCCATGTCACTGCTCGGCAAACAAGTAGCAGGGTCAACTCTCCCAACTTGGGGGACTTATGCTCTCACGACCCCATGGCCACAGGTCTCCCACATGCGGCAGGTGGTGAGGGGCAAGAAGGAGGAGTGTATCTCTTCCTGGTCCACCCCTCTACACAGGAGTTGAGTAATAGCGCCAAGTCTCCCAGTCTTGCGTCCTCAGGGACAGGCTCACCTACAAATCATTCCAGGCTTCTCCCTGGAGATCTCCAGTTGGATAGGGGTGGAGTCAGTTCTCCCGCTCTCAGGCCTTCAGGGTCAGCTCTCCCGTGATGCCCAGGTGAGGGGTGTGGCCAGTCTAAACCTGCCCTCAGTCCCAGGGTGGCAGCCCAGCCTAGAGGCGTCCACCTGGCCTTTGGTGGTGACAGATCCTGTTGCTGCAGGTCCGTGGACCCAGACATGGTCCCCAGTGGCAGCACTGGTCAGAACCTCCCTAACCTCACTACCCTTGAGTCTCCAGCTCTACCTCTCGTCATTGTGCCCACATCCTTCTGCTTCTCTTTCTCCTCCATTTCTCCACCACTTACTTGATCTTCTTAGGGCCTGGGGTCTCTGTGTGTCTGGGGTCATCTTGGGCGTGGTCTTAGGTGCATTACAGTACCTGGGAAGGGGTCATCTCAGGCACTGTCTGCCCCTCCATTCCCTGCAGGCCTATGAAATACCCAATGGTTGTGGCCTCAGGCTTCCTATCCAGGCCCCATGACACTAGCAATCTTCAGGGAATGCTAGGATACTAATTATTCAAATGTTTACAGGTCAGAACTTTGAGCTTAGACATAGCCTCTCTCTTGTCTGCCTCTTACTGACACGTGACACAGCAGCCACACCTGCAATGCCTCTACAGATAGGTTGTCGTCTTAATTTATATGCAAAAACCAACAAACAAAAACAGGAAGCCGTCACCTTTGGTCATAGCGTCTTGTCAATATAAACTTGTAACACCATGCCACAATTATACTTTCTTTGGGGAGAAAAATGTTCTGAAGAATGGGAATTTAAAGCAAGTCATCAAGGTTGTCAACGTTGTCACGAAAATTTTCAGTTTTACCTTTCCAGGCAGCCATCCAGATATTTAAGGATCAAAGTGGAGAGGCTGCATAGAGAGAGGCCAGGAGAGGCCAGTGGTGAACGCACAGCTTCAGTAAAAGTTGAAGCTGCAGGGGTGAAGGGGTCAGGGAGAAAAGGTGAGGTTTGGTACCACGTGACAGGTTCAGAGACCCTGGAGAGATCCCAGAAGAGGCTCTTGGTGATGCGGTAGCCCAGTAGCAGGGCAGACCCAGCATTTTGGAGATGCCAATACCATGGGATGTCTTCCAAGGTGACATAATGTGTGTGCTGCAGAGGGCAAAGCTAGATGTGGCTGAGGCCCCTTGGAATCTAAAAGGCAGTGAGTGGGTCCAAGATAGCAGGCACTGAACTTTCTACACAGTTAAGCTTGGCTTGCCTTTGCTTTGATTTTAACTATGCCCTGATTCTACCCCCACCGAAATAAGAAAATTTGCAACACATATTTTTATTGTACTTTTTTTGAAATTTTAGAAAGGCTTTTGAATATTTTAGAGAGACTTCGGATATTTTAAAGAGACCAAACTTTTAAGGTGTTTATATTTTTAAGAACTGGGAATTTTAAAGTTTGGAATTTTTTTTTATACTGTGATATTTGTACTAATATGAGACCTTGGGCATAAGCAAAAACGAAAGGGTTGTAGGTTAATAGTAATTTGTGTGTCACTATGACAAGAAGTCAATTGTGCTGCCTACATTTTCTGTCAACTTGACATAAGCTAAAGTCATTTTGAAAGAGAAAGTCTCAGCTGATAAAAGGTTCCTTCAAGATTGGCCTGTGGGGTACATTCTTTTGGTTAGTGGCTGATGTAGGAGGACCCAGCTCGCTGTGGGTGGTGCCACCCCTGGGCTGGCGGTCCTGGGTGCTATACAAAAGCAGGCAAAGAGAACCATGGAGAGGAACCTGGAAAGCAGCTCTGCTCCATGGCCTCTGCATCAGATGCTCCTGTCTCACAATCCCCGCCCTGCTTGAGTTCCTGTCCTGACTTCTCTCAGTGATGGGCTGTTAGCTTGAAATGTGAGATGAAAAACATTGTTCAAAGTTACTTATCAATTTTAAGAAGAAAAAGATATATCAAAGGGAATTAAATGATTGTTTATAATTTTTTCAATATTGTTTTATGTCACTGTGATGTCAAGTAAGTCACTCACGTAATACTGTATATTCTTTTTATTGTGTCTTTCAAAACAATATAGATCATGCTTAATAACATTGCATTATTCATTAAGAAAATGAGTTTTGAACTGTTTCTTTCATTCATAAATGAAATAAATTGATTTTGGAAACCCCATTAGTGGCATTCTTTAAACACTCTATAAACTTGTACTTATCTGAGAATATATTTTTCTCTGTTGTATTTAAATGTTGAACCCACTCACAGAAACTTGAAAGTTAGTGCCAAAGATTATTTTCACATATGAGAAGTAACAAATGTCATCATGCTCACCTGTGTGTGGTTATTATGTAACATGCACACACCAGTGTCTTCCCCATGCTTATGTGTGTGTGGTTACTATGTAATTCACACACCAATGTTTTTGATGTTAATTTCTTTCAGGGTTAGACTCACATTGTTTTTTTTTTCTTACTAATTGTAAGTCTTTCCCATGGGTCTTTAATTTCGAGGATGTCTGGTTACTTGCTAATAGTATAAAAGTTTCAAAAACAGCAGGTAGCAATTTCCTAGCATATGATAGCTGTTGAGAACAGTAATTTTAATGAATGAATCAACTGAAAGGAGAAATGAATGAGTTTTATTGATAAAAAATAGTTAGACTTTGTCTAGAGGAAAACAAACACTTTTCAAACAATATGAATGTTAGAAAGTGATTTTCAAGACAAAATATTTATATCATAATGAAAAAAATTACCCTATGTATGTGGACTGTTAGAATAAAGTATCACATATTTGGTGACTTGAAAACAAAAAGTATATATTCTTTGAGGCTGTAATTTGGCAATATAGAACCAGGCTGAGGTTCCACAAGGGATTTTTATTTACAAGGTAATAGCCATACTTCAATATCACAAGAAAAATTAAATATATCATGAATAAGAGACATAATCTTGAATTCTGCAACTACTTGGATTATGATAAAAGAATAAAAGAAAAGATGCTTGCTCGATAGTAGATGATTACAAAGTAAGGAAGAAGTATAGTCAGGAACCATGCAATGTGTATTTCTCTTTTATAGTATTTAGTTCAGTGAGTATCAATGTTTCCTTTAATTTTATTTGTCTTTTTAAATTAACCTTGCTATTTAGCAGTTCCATACACAGACACTAAATATGTCTCTCCACCCTCTCCCCCTCTTTTCTCCCTTCAAATCCTATCTCCTCCCTCCCACCACCACCAGTCCCTTCCCCAAAGTTATGATGTCAGCTGGTATAGGATACACTGTGCTAAGGTCCTATGCGCCCTTTCTTTGGAGGTGACAACCATAGCTCCACACTGCCTAGGGCTGGGGTGGGGGTGGATGAAGCTTCCTTACTATATCTCCTTCCTGCTGCATTGCTACTAAGTGTTGCGACATTAGCAGTTGAGGGTACTTCTGAGGGGAGATAGTGAGAAGAGCTTATTCTAACATCTGGTCCAAGTTATGCTCCATTCAATGCTTCCCATGCTGGAATATTTCTCTTTTCTGCTGCCCTTTTTAACTTCATTTAGCATTTTTTAATGTTATTCAGAAATATTAGGCTTTCTCA
Organism: Tokudaia tokunoshimensis; assembly: GCA_036184795.1. Taxonomy (NCBI): domain Eukaryota; kingdom Metazoa; phylum Chordata; class Mammalia; order Rodentia; family Muridae; genus Tokudaia; species Tokudaia tokunoshimensis. The sequence continues at coordinate 10,890,320 of BTHU01000014.1, forward strand.
TAAAGTTGATTTCATTTTTTTTGCTTGGTTTTTGTTGTTGCTGTTATAGTTGTTTATTTGTTTGTGAACAATGTCTTGCTAGCTGTGTAGCCCAAATTGGCCTTGGATTCAGTTTTCCTAACTTTGCCTCCCTAGTGCTGGGGTAACTGGCATGCATGAACATACAAGGCTCAGTAATTTGACATTAAGGGTTTTTTTTTTCCTTAAGATAAGTTCGCTTGCTTGCTTTATAACCATAATGTATAAGCCTGTTTCCATGAAAGAAATCTTTCCTTTATCTCTCAGCTATCACAAGGCCTCTTAACTCTTCGGAATTTTAGTTATCATTTAGTATGATAAATAAATTCATAATCAAATGAATTATTACCTTCCTCGCTAAGAAAGCCCTGACAACAAATTGCACCACTAAGTCAATGAACAACATAACCAAGTTTCTACAGATAAACAAGGATCTTTTGGCCTTCTCATTGCCCTGTATCACATTATTGCATGAGGTAATAGTCTCAGACTCCCAATTGGACTATAAATCTGCAATCCTTGCATATGACAAACTATATTGGTTAAGAATAATTTCAACTCTTAGACATCACATATTAATAAGCCCAAGTGTCCCATTCAACATTTTTAGGTTGGTTGTTTGTTTGTTTTCTTTTTTTTAGTTTTTCAAGAAATGGTTTCTCTGTGTAGCCCTGGCTGTCCTGGAAATCACTCTGTAGACCAGGCTGGCCTTGAACTCAGAAATCTGCCTGCCTCTGCCTCCCAAGTGCTGGGATTAAAGGCATGGGCCACCTCTACTCAACCACTCAACATTTTTAGGCCACGTCACTGCAACCGGTTTGTAGTTTTAGATATTTGCTGTTTAATGACTTTGTTTTCAAGTCTGACATCTGTAACACTTTACTTTTTATCATTTGCTTTTAGTGTTGGGAGCAGAAGTTATCATTTATCCCAACCAAAACTGTCGGTCCATATTGATAAGAAAATTTATAAAGGGTACTGAAATTAAAATACTTTAGAATAAAATGATTTTGAAAAAGATGTCAGTATACATTTTTTTTAATCTAATCCAATTTGTCATAGTTAAATTAGACATAATGCTAATCAATATCATCTGGTCTGACTAGCCAGAGAATAGACACTGATTACATTAAGACCATAAAACAGAAAACAAGACAAATAGGCAAACAAAAATATTTGTGGTAATCTGAAGGAGGAAAAACTCCTCTGTAGAGTTGAGAGTACATCACATAGACCGCCGTGCTCCTATGCAGTGATTGTCTCAGCTTGTTTTCTTGGAATCTCCCTGCCTTCTCGGTCCACTAACAAAACTGAAACAGCTAGAGGTCTTTCATTCTACTTGATCCTCTATCCAAAATACTTTGGCTTTTCCCCTCAATATATTCTCTTTAGCACTCCTTACTTCCTCAGTAGTATGAAAATGTCTAACTGTTCAAATAATCAAGTTAAATATCTTCCTCTCTGTAAGGCCTAGTACTTGGTTCATGGCTAAGTTGAAGGATTTAATGTGCTGCATTATTTTGGTTGTTTTGAATTAATTATAAACAGTTTTATATAAACAATTCAACCTTTCTGAAAAGTGTCTTGTCTTACTCATCCCAGAATTTTCAATGTGTGAACAGTGTCTGGCTTGTGTCAGATGCTCAATCCATGTTTACGATGATCCATCTTTAAACTCAATAAAATATTACTCTCCTAACCTCTAACTAGAATAGTTCTAAAGCAAGAGATAATTTTTTTGTTTAAAAAAAGAGCCTTAACAATGAGATATTTATTTTGAGTATAGCTTGAATAAGACAGAAATTTTATCAACTGATAAATAAATATTTTATCTGGTGAACAAAAGTCATTTTTAAAAGACTCTTGTACTTAATTCTTCTTTTAAAACATATAACTACTCATTTGAGTGTGTCTAGTGGCACAAACGTACACATTGGGAAGAGGTAAGAAGTTATCTTCAAATGGTAAAATTAGAGTAAATGAATGTGAAAAGTCTATTTTCAAAGTTTCTATTTTTCTCATGGATCACCAAATATTTGAGACAATTCTTGAAGGAGTGAAAGACTCTACTGGAAGTCCTCAACCGAAGAGAGTTACTAGAAGAGAATCAGCCTCTGTAGAAGGTCTGTGAAAGTCTGTGAAAGGTCCCGCTGGTGATTAAAAGATCAATGAGAGAACTATTCACTGAAGGCAGAACCCAGTATATGCAGCCATAGAAACAGAAGCTTCAGTAGGTCGACTACTCAGGGTCTGCCTGTCTCCACACACTGCTTTTTATTAACAAACCAACCCTAGAAGCAGAATAAAAAAATTATAGACTAGGTTTATAGATGTTTAATTGATGACAGTCTTACGGACAAATGCAGACAATCTGTACAGCCTGTATATCCAAATTTGAAACCAAACGTGTTTCATTCAAAGGTTGGTGCTCTGCTGTCTTCATGAAGGAACAGCTTCAAAGAGAAAAAGAACCTGGAGACATGGTCAGTCAGCATAAGGTTTATTAACTTGATCCCATAGAACTAAGCCGATGATCATGCTGGAGGGAATAAAGATACTCAACTGTACTCGTCAGCATGGGATCACACATTAAACCACTACACTTTAGTAGTCATAACATTGTTTACAGTTACACAATCATTCGACAAACAGAAAACCCCAAATAAAACTTTGCTAGATTCATTTCAAAACCGTTTCTGTGACCATCTTTATGTCAGTGTGGTATTGTGGTATTTATTTGGACATGGAGCCTTCAGAGAAAACTTCATCAACTATGCCCGAAAGTAGACCATCTCTCTCAGAATCTCGAGTGATGAAGACTGAAATAATTAAATACAACTCTTTCCCGGGAGGTTGGTAGAATGAGGTGATCTGCCATTGGAGATGTAATCAGTCTTCTAACAGTTGAAGGAATGTAGCTAAGAATGACCAGCAAAGTATACTGTGAAAGTTGAGGGTCCAGAAACTCCATATTCTAAAATCAAGAACTGTAATGTAGGTTCATTCAATAAAGGTAACTTAATAATGCCTATAGTTCTTGTAGCAGTTGCTCAGTAGAACATGAAAGACATAAAGTACTTCTAAGACACTGTTGCTGGAAGTAATGCAAGCCTCCAGCATGCTATGCTGAGTAGCTATTAGTTTCCTAGCCTTACAGACGCACCTACTTAAACATGATAATATTCTCAGAGCTTTGCACTTTAAATCTGAGCTCTAATAACCCAAGATACTGTTATTATAAATAAGCACATGTATTATAAAAAGTAAACATATTGGTGTTTACACTTATGTCAGTCTGTTTCCATATGTCTGTGTGTCTAGCCAATGAACACAAATGTTTGTCAAATATACCCTTAGGTAGCTGCTCACGGGTTCTACATTCTCCCCTCTGATCATCTGTAGTCTTCTAAGCCCAAGGCAGAGTTCACAAAGTCCAGATAACTAAATTCTATGTTGCTAAATGTCAGCATTTTTCTTTTTCCAGTATTAGCTAAAATATGTTGGCTGCAGAAAGAGCAAGACAGAATTAATGCAATAAAAATACAGTTTATCAAGAAAGCATGCCGTTAATGTAAGCATAAAACTTAACACACCTTACCACTGATAAAATCTGTAATATAATGTGGTATTTAAAATATAATTAGCAGGTAGACAGTTATTTATTTTTTGTAGTATACATGTGTGTTTGTGTATCTATATGTGTGCATAAAGGTGGGTGTTTGTAGAGGTCAAAGGTCAGTATCAGGTGTCTTCCCTTGCTCTCCACATTATTTTATTTTTTTAACTTGTCCTTATTTATTTTGTGTTGTGATGGGGAGGACGGAGCATGCCATGGTTCCATGGATTTCAGAGGGCAACTTGTGAGAGTCAGTTTTGGCCTTCAATAGTCAGGGGTCTGAGGGTTGAACTCAGATCGTAAGACTTAGCCACAAGCCCCTTCACCTGCTGAGTCAGCCCAGATGAGTTTTGAGACTGTGCCTCTCTTGGAGCCTAGAACTCACAGCCTGGCTAAACTGTCTGGCCTACTTGTTTGGAAGATTCCCCTGTCTCTTCCCCACTGGCAGCACTGCCATTACAAATGGGTGCCTCTCCACTCAGCTTTTCCCCCCAGAAGCTGGGGATCAGAGGCAGGTTATCATGCTGGCAGTGCAGTGCAATGAGGGCTCTTTATGGGCGGAGCCATGCCCACCCCACCCCCCATCCCGCCCCTAGCAGTTAACCTTTCAATAGAACAACGAGCAAAAGGGAGACTAGAGGCTATAATTAACCATGCTGATTTACAATGTTTTGGTACAAATGTATCCAAAGGTGTCTCCCACACGTTGACATTAAGATCCTATTTTGGCATTCTGATCAGATACTGTTTCAAAACATTTCAACTTCAAACAGTGTTTTAACTGCATGTGTAAGCAATGTTTTCACAACACTTTTAAAAAAACGTGAACCAACTCTTTGAAACTCAAGACTAGCAACCACATTCAGAAGGAGATATACCACCAGTGATTGTCAGAATTTAATCTTTCAATAAAGGGGAAGGAGGAAAGTGAAGGGGCCAAAGGGAAATAAAGGGGAAATAAGAGGGAAAATGGGGACAAAACAAAACGCCACCTAAACTACATCAGCGTTGCCTCCCCTGCCTTCAGGAGACAGCCAGCCTTCCAGAACACTCACAACACATGCTTCTCCAGCACCTTTCTTCTCCACGGCCCACATCAAATCAGAGCCCTCTTCCTTAATCACAGTACCTGTGATGTGCACTAGATCAAGGGCTCCTTTTCAACAGAGTTCTGGACTTGGAGTCTCTGCGGCAGGCACAGGCGAGCTGTCATCTCTATTAAATACAGGGTACTGGGGGGAGCTCCTTCTTATTCACGGCCGTGCACCTCGCAGGACACTGTCTTGCAGGAATAACAGTTTTCAATCACTCCTTAAAAACTTACATCGTTGGCTACAGCTAATTTTAATCACGATCTTCTCAGTAGCATTGAAAGTATAGCCCATTTTCTATAAGAGTCAATGTCAACCTTCTGGGGGAGGAAACTTAACACAAAGAGGGGGATTTATCACATAGAAATTGTGGAGAAGTGAAATACATATCTTCTTTAATATAAACGGTAGAGGTGTACAAACTACAGCTTTGAATAACAAAGCCCAATTCCACAGTTATTACAAACCAACAGTGATCTATAAAACACACTAAAGAAAATGGATCAGATGTGTTCCTGCCTTTATTTCTACACCAAAGGGAGAAGGATGAACAGGGTGGAGTCATGGCAGTTACAAACTGAGGAGAGATGTAAGCTTTACCGATATTTGTCTCTCCGATCTTGCACGGTTTGTCCAGGCACTACCTTTGGCCGCGATGGCTGTGAAAGGCAGCCGGCTGTAGAGCACGGCCTCCTACTGAGTCAGGGATGGTGATGTCTGAGGGAAAGGTGGCCCAATTCTAGCCTTCAGCATTTAGTCTTCAGGGGCAGCCTACATGATTTCAGTGTGGATGATGGGACTGAGTTTCTCAGCGCCCTGCCCTTCTGGAATACAGGCATGTCAGTAGACTGTCAAAACTAAAAGCGCACGCAGCACAGAGGAGCCAACCAGTCTCCAGTGAGAGTTCCAAACCCATGGCCAACGGATGGTCCGGGTTAGGCTTAGAGGGCCTCGAGAAAATAATAAAACAGTGATAACAGAAAATTGTCATGAAGGGAAAGGGACTTGTGAGGCATGAGGGGGCCACAGAGGGCAGGGTGACGTGAGGGGTAGATGTTATAATTTAATATATATAATGTATAATAACAGTATATGTGAATGAAGTGATTATAGATTATGCAAAACAATATTAAATAATAGTAATCCATTTTAGCTCCGTATATGAATCCAAATGAAATAAAGTAGATTTTATTCTCACCAAACTATAATCATAGGGCACAAAATAATTTCTAAGTTACAACTGTTTTAACTCTAACAAACTTACTACAAATTTGTAATTTTATATATTGGAGGTGACTTCTTCAGTAACAAAGTGAGCTAGTCTATCCAGATGATTAAGATTTAGGCTCTGCCTTTCAGTTAACCGGGAAGATAGGAAGGGAAACAGTATAACCAGGCCAAAGGGATGGCTCTGTAGTTAAGAGCTCTTGACACACCTGCAGAAGAGAGGAGTCCAGCCTTTTTGGAACATAACTGTCATGAATGAGTTTTAATTTTTCATTGGCTCATTTTGTTCAGTTGTGGAATACTCATCAAGTATGTGCCCTGAAAGTTAGGTACACTAACCTAAATATATTTGTAATTAGAGAACCTTCTGTCGGGATAATGGCTAGTATGGGCAGTAAAGATGAAATTCATTCTGGGTTCTTGGGCAGGCTCTACCCAGCTGAAGGGCAGTATCAACTCATGATGTGTTAAGTCTTCCTTTCATTGACTTTGGGGGAGGGGGGCTCACCATAGCAAGTCATCAAAACCTTCAAAGAGAATTTGCTCAATGGTGTTCAAGTACCAGTCAAAAAACAAAACAAAACAAAACAAAACAAAAACCCAGAAGGTTGTAATTTTGACTTGAACTCAGCTTCCTACTAAAGTCCTGACCCAGGTGTGGCCTGGATTTGATAAAACATTAACTTTGTTCCCTATGTAAATAAAATAGTGGCTGCACAGGTGTGTGGTGTTATGGGCAACACCGAAGTTATCAGAGTGTAACACAGAAAAAATAAACAGAACAAGTATGCTAAAGGGCACGTGTAGATTTCCGTGGTAGATTGGGTATAGTGTTAAATCTTTGCTCAGGTAAGTCTTACGCAGTTATTAAATATAATGGGTCCCTCACATGGAAGCTAATTTTCCCATCATTCCCATATGCCCCCACATTTACTGAATAGTTTAAAAGTCTGCACAGTTACAGAGACAGAAGGTATTGAAAAGTACCATCGAGGAGGGGTAAAAACTGTTGCTAACTGCATATGGGACAGACTCTCTAGTTGCCTTTAATTTCTTTTGCTGAAATGACAGAATGACAGAGAGCACTGGGAACATTTATTACTGACAGGTGTAACTTCACCCCTGCTTGAAAGGCCACGACTTTAAAAGGAGATGAAAATTCCAGCTAAGGAATGAGGGAAGAAATGCCTGACAGGAATCACATGACACATCAAGGGAGTTGAATCACGTGGTCCTGCAGCTTACCATTCTGCCTTGGGCCACGATGTTATACTAAGATTTCCAGTGTGCTCCGAAGGGGGCTTGGAACCCATTGAGTGGTATTTGCTTATGCACAGCTGACGGAACAACTTATTGAGAATACAGAGTGTGATCCACCCAACCCCCAGCTGATAATGACGTCATGGGTACAGGCCACCGGGAGCGGGACTGATGAAACCCTCCTGACAGCACGTTTCTGGGCTAATAAACTCGGAGATAATGATCTGGGTGTAAAAAGCCTCTCCTATCATCAGTGAAGAGGAACCACAGGTTTGCATTTAGAAAAGAATTTCTGAAGACCTGATAGTCCTGAAACCAAGATCCCAACAGATTCTTTAGCTATTGGTCCAGTTTGATTAAAACTTTTTAAGAGTTTTTCTCCTACTTTCTAAACCAACATGCATTTTTAGGTACTTAGCCTAAGAAAATTAGAAGACCAGTTGCAAGGGGAAATTCCTAGCATATGAGTGTCATGAGAAAGGCACATAAAACAGGGAGTAGGAGGTAAGTGTGGCTATTTCTTCATAGTTAGTAATTTACATACTATTTTTGTTTCAGTTAGCTCTTTTTAGATTATTTTTAAAATTTTTATGTGTGGAGGTGTTTTGCCGGCATGTCTGTCTGTGTAATGCATGCATACAGAACCCAGGAGGCAAGAAGAGGTTGTCTTATCCCATGGGACTAGATTTACAGAAGGCTGTGAGCTCCCACATGAGGGCTGGAATTTGAATCCATGTCCTCTGGGAAAGCAGTCAGCGCTCTTAGCCACTGGCCCTCTCTCCAGCCCCAACCTTTCCATTTCCTATGAATCTTTTCACTGCTTTATGAGTCTATCTGGAAGGTCTCTGAGCACAAAGGAATGCATTGACATTTACTCCAGAAATCCTATAATATGTAGCATGAGCACAAGGCAGGCTGACAGCTCATCTGCATGGCCAATTTGGCTGTGTTTAAGACTGCCCAGTGACTGAGGGGGCACAGTGCTTGGTGATGTTCGCAGAGACGATTAGCCAAAGCAGGAGACACATCCGAATGCAGACAGCAACTTTTCCTGGGGAAAGCCAGGAAAGCTGACATCCCCCACATGTCTGACTCCTGAACTTCTGCCACGTGAAGGGTGACACTCTGCCAGCCCTCCCGGCCACACCAACCGAACCCTCTGAAACCACGAGCAAAAGCAAGCGCTCGTTCCTCTAAGAGTTTCTGGCAGGTATTTAGTAACAGCATCAGGAAAAGTAATTAATAAAATTACTTAAATTAATAAAATTAATTAAAATGACTATGCTCCTTGGGGCCATTTATTTCTATTAGGGCCTATATTAAATTTAAAAACTTGTGAATATGATAAAAAAAAACAGGAGAAACAGAGAGGAATTGGAATAGCATCATTAATAAAACTACCCCAAAGCTTTAGACCCTAATAAGCATTAGTCATTTAAAATATCTTGAGAAATGTTCTATAGCTAAAATGGCGCCCACATAAGATTTGGATACATAAGCACAGAATTACTAAAGCATAATTACTTTTCACAAACAGTGTAGGATTTAGTTGTCATTCTATCATTTCAAGAGTTGTTCACGGACTACTTAAATTATTTCTTCCCCATTCAAATTCTATTAGGAACATAAGCACAGAAACTAACAGAATGTGGTATATGAAAGTTCAAATCTACAGATAGGCCAGTTATCACTGGGAAACAAAAAATTATAGGTGCATGTAAAATAGTTGTAAATATAAAAAGTATATAGCTATATGTAAAAATGAAACTGTAGACCAGAGTGGTATAATTACATCTATAATCCTAGCCCTTTGTTGGGCAGAGGGAGCAGAATTTTGAGATCTAAGATACAAACACCAAATATGCTGTGTAAAACATCATTCTGTACTCCATTTTTGCACTGGACAATAGGAAAACTAAGGAAATTAGTGTTTGCACTTGTTACACCCAATTGTTTTAACCTCATCAGGCTAAACAAATATCCTTCTGATGCGCTTGAACATTCACAAAGCTCTAAATATCTTTACTCTTTCATGAGTCACAGATACCAAACCTTCCAATATTTTTACAAGGACAACCTACCACCTCCTAAAGAGCTTCTTTCTTTTATCATAATGTACAGGTCTAAAATATATTTGCATGAATATAATATAACTACCAGGATTCTTTAACTTAGTTAAACAACACCACAGAGAAAAGCGCTTTAATACTGTGAAAATTACTTAGATTGTATGCTAATTTGCTTGTAGAAAAATGCACAAGGCACTAGTCCTAACTGAAAAAGTAACTTTATTTAACATGATGTGAATTATTTTTAAAAACTTACGATTGGGAATACAGCACAGAGTTCAAATATCATGCATAGGTGTATTAAAGGCCTTGGAAATTTTTCAAGGGAATTTATCCATGCTCTGTGCTTTATACTGGATTCTAGGCCTAGATCTAATAACCTTAGGAACTAAGATCCCTAAATATACAATTAAGTCATATTTAAGTATGGACAATCCTTAGCCTGTATGATATATTTCACAGGACATTTTCTTCATTTGGTCTTATTGTTTCATCTCTTTGCACATACAACACACCATGAGTTTTACTGTTCTCCACAAGTATTCTAACCCACTTCTCACCCTCTGCAACATTGCTTTGTTCTTCTCCTTTTTTCTCATTAAACCTCACAGTCCCATCCAGTTGTTAACATCTGCTCTCTATCAGCATTAAGGAAGATAGGTTCCTTAAACAAACTAACTCTAAAAAATAAGACTAAAAAACTGTAAGTAGCATATAGAACTTTGAAAAGTAGAAATCTAAGGTTTTTTTTTTTTTACTACGTCCAAAATGAATTTTTTCGACATGAAAGCCCTCTAACTACTTCAAGAAAATCATGGAAAATATCAACATCTGTACATTGCAATAAAAACACTACTTGTGACTGGCAGTCATCAAACCAGTGAGTAATTCGGAAAACAGTAGCAAGAAGCCTTGGAGAGGAATGTATGTGCAGAATGAAGCCAAAATGTTTTTCTAACTTGTAGGAGAAAGTTTTCCATGAGCAGAACTTTCTGTCAGTTCCCTCTTCAAGCTATGAGCAACATCAGGGCCCTGCTGCTTTAGCAGCAATAAGTTAAGTGAAGAAATCCACGCAAGGTGTACTCGTATGTTGGTGAGTCCTCTTACTTTCAGCCTGTGTGAAGGTCGCTCTCTGGTATTCTAGAAGCATGTATCCTCGGTCACACTGATGAGTGATAAATAGTATAACAAATACATGCAGCTTATTCTTCTGGATTTCAGGTATTCCTTCATGGATGTGCTTTCTAGTATTTGGGTGAACAAGAGTCACAGGTACAAAAAACGAGAGAACGAAATGAAAGAAATAAGTGTAAAACCAGAAGGTTGTAACATATTTCCAAATTATTTTAAGTTTGACACCTGAGAATTATTGTAGAGTCAAGATAACATGTCTTGAATGGAAAGATCTTAATATATTAACTTATATGAAAACAATTAAAAATCTGCTTAGGACCTGCTTTATATCGGATTCAAAATGAAAGCAAGCCTTTACACAGAATGCTCTTCGCTTTGGTGTACGGCTCCAGTGTGACTTCCAAGCTGGCCGCCCTTAGAGACTCATGACCGTGGTTGGCCCTTCCTTGCCTCACTGCACCCGGGACACATCTCCCAGTCTTGTTTTCATTTTAAATTATAAAACAAGTCATCAAACAGCAATTCTTATCCCACACATTTGTCCTTCCAACCCTTCCTCTCCACAGGCGGAAGGCACTGAGGACCAAGTATCCGACCCCTCTAGTATTCTGAAGAATTACATGTTTCTGAAGTCAGAAAATACTGACATTTTCAAAGCTGATCTTGATTTTTCTATTACAATTTACTCTTTCAATTTTTTTGATACCCATACTGTAATCCCTAGCATATCTAAGTCTTCCTCTCTCCTTTCCCACACTCCCCATCTTTTCTTTCCCTCACTTTCTGTTTGTGATTTGTTCTTGTTTGGGTGCTAAGATCCCCTTTCCTTCCCTTGCCTACTTCCCCTTTGTTATTACAAATTTTTTAATTTTTTACTTTTCATATGGTATATTTTGATCATATTCTTTCCCTTCACCAGGCCCACACAACTTCTGTCTTTTTCTATTGAGAGAGAGAGAGAGAGAGAGAGAGAGAGAGAGAGAGAGAGAGAGAGAGAGAGAGAGAGAGAGAGACTCTTTTCCATAGAGTCCCTGAGCTCAGGGCTGGAGAGATGGCTCAGTGGCTAAGAGCACTGACTGCTCTTCCAGAGGTCCTGAGTTCAATTCCCAGCAACCACATGGTGGCTCACAACCATCTGTAATGGGATACAATGTCCTCTTCTGGTGTGTCTGAAGAAAGTGACCATGTACTCACATACATAAAATAAATAAATCTATAGAAAAAAAAAAAGAGTCCCTGAGCTCCATCCAGTGGTTGACTGTATGTGCATCTGTTTCAGTCAGCTGCTGGGTGGAACCTCTCAGAGGACAGTTATACTAGGATCCCATCTGCAAGCATAACAGTGTCAGGGATTGGTGCTTGCTCATGGGATGGGTCTCAAGGTGGGCCAGTTAGTGGTTGGCCATGTCCTCAGACTCTGCTCCATCTTTATTCCTGAATTTCTTTTAGACAAATTTTGCGTTGAATGTTTTGTGGGTGGATGGTATCCTTATCCCTCTACTGGGGGTCCTGTCTGGCTATAGGAGATGGCCTCATAAGGTTCCATATCCCCACTGCTATGAGTTTCAGCTAAAGTCACCCCCATGGATGCCTAGGAGGTTCCCCAATCCCAGGTCTCTGGCAGCTCCTAGAGATGCTCCCCGCCTCCATATCCCAGCCAGCTGCAGATTTCTAGTCATTCTCCTGGCCTTCTGGTTCCCACTCTATATGCCTGATCCTGCCCCCTAATCCCCTCCTCCTCCCTTCTTCCACCCAGCTCCCTCCCTCCCTCTGCCTCCTATGACTATTTTATTCCCCCTTCTGAGTGAGATTAAAGCATCCTTGCTTGGGGTTTCCTTCATATTTAGCTTCTTTGGGTCTATGGAGTGTTTCATGGGTATGGTATACTTCATGGCTAATATCCCTAGCATGCCATGCATGTCCTGGGGGAAGGATTGAAGGCCCTTAAAGGGTTAGGAACTCCACAGGAAGAACAACAGAGTCAACTAACCTGGACCCTTGGGGGCTCTCAGAAACTGAACCACCAACCAAAGAGCATATATGGGCTGGACCAAGGTCCCTTGCACATATGTAGCAGATGTGCAGCTCAGTCTCCCTGTGGGTCCCCCAACAACTGGAATAGGGACTATCCCTAAAGCTGTTGCCTTCCTGTGGAATCCCTTCCCCGAATTGGTCTGCCTTGTCTGGCCACAGTAGGAGAGGATGACCCCTAACCCTGCAGAGACTTGATACACCCTGGTGGGGGGATACCCAGGGGCCCCCACCCTCTCAGAGGAGAAGGGGAGGGAGTAGGGGAAGGGACACTGAGCTGGGGGGGACCTGAAAGGGGGAGTAGCAATCAGGATGGAAAATTAAAAACTTAATAGAGAGAAAAAGAAAAGAAGAGAGAGAGAAAGAAACACAAAACAACCATGGTGCCTGTTTTGTGATAGCCAATGGCTCCTGGTCTTAAGTCCTGCCCTGAAGTATGACTGATATGTTCAGTGTTCCTTTGTTAAATTAGCTTTTCCTCTCAATTGCAAATAACTTTGGGTTGGGGTGGGACTTGTGCGCATTTTCCTTTCTCTGAGCTAGGATGCTGTCTAGTTTGGACTGTGCAGGTTTTTGCATGATATTGTAGTCTCTCTAAATTCCCTGTACACCTGCTGAGTTGTGTGTAGAAGACACATCTAGCATCTCTGGCTCTGGCAATTTGTCCTCTTCCAATTCCACACTGATCTCCGAGTCTTGGGGAAAGGTTTGATAAAGGCATCACTTTAATGTGCTCACTTTGTGCACATTATCCAGTTGTGCATCTTTGTGTTAAGACATAAGAAGAAACTTCTCAGATGAGGGTCAAGTGATACACTGGACTGCACATTCCTTAGCAGGATAACAGTAGTAAGATTTCCCCTAGGGCTCATGTGCTAGTCTCTGGTTCTTGAGATCATCAACAGCAATAGGTCGAGTTCCATCTCATTCAGCAGGCCTTAAATCCAGCTGCACTAAAGGGCATATCTTTCTAAAATGAATTTATTTTGCACTCATGTATAAACACACACACACACACACACACACACACACACACACACATGTTGCTTGTATTTATTTGTCTGGGGAGGGACCCAATGAAATCCCCCCCCATCTGCATTAGCATGTCTACTGATATTTTCATTGTTCACATCTTGTAAGAGAAAGTCACACAGAAGACTTCCTGGTATTCTGGTTCTCATAATTGTTCTGCCCCCTCTTTAGCCATGTTCCCTGAGACTTAGATGCAAGAGCTTTGATTCTCATGATCTACCAATCCACTGATCCCTTAGTATTCTATTGTTGGCCTTCTGCAATGGTCTCTATCTGCTGTAGAGAGATGCTTCTTTAGTGGGAAGTAACAACTCTTATCTTTGGGAATATGGATAAGAGTTAGAATGTACTGGAGAAGTTATGATGGCCTAGGCCAGTGACCGTTGTAGATACTCTACTAAGATTCATGACCTCACTAGCACTGAATTTTATTACCATAAATGATTTCACTTCTGTTAGTGGGTCTTAAATCCACTTATAAGGATGCTGGCTACCACTACCAGGAGAATGTCACTACTGTAAATTTATAGGGATCATGCCCTGCTACCATGAATCGTAGGTGAGGTGTCCCCTCTGGGTAGGAAGTTAATTGCTTCCTTCGGACCTCCTTAGCAACTTCATGGTGCTATAGATAGGCCTAAGTGTACAGTTCTCCAGAAGTAGGGCCTTATCTTCAACCTCTGAGAGACATCCAAAGGCAAAAGCAATAGTCTATATTATTTTGGACTAGTCTGGCCAATCACTCAAAAGGAGGTTCCTTGTGACGTGTATAGAGGTTTTTTTAGTCTTTGGTTCTTACAGGGCATCATCTCAGCCCAAGTGGCATAACCTTAACACACACACACACACACACACACACACACACGAGAGAGAGAGAGAGAGAGAGAGAGAGAGAGAGAGAGAGAGAGAGAGAGAGAGAGAGAGAGATGGGGAGGAACATGTGTAATAATATTAGGTAAATATAACATAATATGATCTCTTGAGGTTTTATCAAATTACCTTGATCTAATTTGTCCTTCCTCCCACCAGAGGAGTATATCTTATAGGCAGGTTGCTATGTAGCTTCTAGGATTTGTAGCTGGGTAAAAATGAAGATTAACTTTCCTCATTGGCGGTATGCGGAGGCCCCTCCAGCACTATGAACACGGGTCAGCAGGGGGATGGGGGGGCTTCCTGTTGAGATCCACCTCTATTTCTCCATGGTCAGTGCCATAAGTATACAGTGTCATCAGAAACTGGGTCTCACCATCAGGTTGTGGAAGGTAACCAGTAACACTGACCATTTTGGGGTTCTATGGGAATACTTTGGTCAGCAACTCAAAAACATGTAACCAATTCCCCATATTGATGGTTTTAATTGGTAACAAATGATGACTGTCTCCATCATTAAATGGTAGCTTCATTTAACTCCCTTTTATGTGTGCATATATTTTAGGAAGTTTCTAATGGAGTAGGTTACTTTTCAGGGTCTCACTACATAGCCATGGCTGACATCAAAGTTCTTTTGCCTCAATTTCCTTAGTTTTGAGACTGTAACCGTAACCCAGTGTCTGACACTTCTTCCTTTAAACAATGCTGAGTATCTGGACATGCTCCTACAGAGATAATTCATTAAATAACAAGACAGACTTTTAAATGCTTTTTTAAAATTTATTTTCTAAGATTTTTTGATTAAATTCCAAATGATTTCCCCTTTCCCGTTTCCTCCCTCCTTGAAAGTCCCATAAGCCCCCTTCCCTCCCTCTGTTCCCCATTCAACTCCCTCTCGCTTCTCTGTCCTGGCATTCCCCTACATCCAGTCTTTCCAGGACCAGGGGTCTCTCCTTCCATCTTCTTGGAAATCTATTGATATGCAAATTTAAATGCTTTTTTATTGTCTATATGAACAGTAAAAGCATGTCTAGTGTTATTGATAATTTAGGATACCATAGGGCTACTCCACAAAAGTAATTAATAAACTATTTTAACATTCCTGCTAGGAAAGTAAAATCTAAACTGATTTCCACAGACACACTAGAAAATGGGTGGAAATGACATTTATAAGTGGCTTTTATGTTCCATTACTTTTCTCTAAAACCCAGTCTGACATTATTCCCTTCTGTTCCTCACTTCATGCCTTCTATGTACCAAGAACCGAAATTCCAAACAATACTTTTCAAAATTATTCAAGAATTATCATAAATTAAGTGTGAAATCCACTAGAATTGCATGTCACATAAAATCTCACTCAAGTGGAAAATACACAGAGTAAACCCTCTTTAAATTTTGTAACAGTGGAAATAAAAGGGAATTTTTCATTGGTAATTTGTAGATGATTGAAAAGTTATTGCTCTTGTATAAGTACATATTGTGCAGTCTTTAAAAAGACTGAGGCAGATTTATTTGAACAAATAACATGCTAATTGATATATTGTTATGTAGAAAAAGCAAACTGTAGACACACGGGAACAGTCTAATCAACTAGGTAAAATTTGGGAAAGGCCTTCTAAATTTGTATTTTTAATTCAATTTCCAGAAATATTGGACTTGTATATCAGTGAGAGTTACTGATGTTTAGTGGTGACAACTTGTCTTTGGATGGAGAATGTTTCTGGAATGATGGATCAGATGTCATTAGTCACAGAGTGAGGCAATGTGACTGAAGAATACCAACTCCCACTTGTAACATTTACAGTTGTTATTAAGATTTATTGTTGCCTAACCCATACGTTCACTCACTCACTCACTCATTCATTCATTGACACACTTGCTAGAATAGCTAGGAACCTCACTGAGTTCTCACAGACAGGGGACAAGACCCTCCCGGAATACAAAAGTCGGGTGGACTGGAGAGATGGCCCAGAGGGTAAAATGCTGCCTTTGAGTAATCCCACACATTATAAAAAATGGGAACGGGTATAGGGGTATACATTGATAAGCTCAGATCTGGGACATGACACACATTATAAAAAATGGGAACAGGTATAGAGGTATACATTGATAAGCTCAGATCTGGGACATGAAGTCTTGGGTATCTTGCTTGCTAAACAGTCTAGCAGAATCAATAAGTTCCTGGTTCAATGAGAAATGCTGTCTCACAAAACAAAGTGGACAATGGTAGACGAAAATGCACTATG
This sequence comes from Tokudaia tokunoshimensis, assembly GCA_036184795.1. Classification (NCBI taxonomy): domain Eukaryota; kingdom Metazoa; phylum Chordata; class Mammalia; order Rodentia; family Muridae; genus Tokudaia; species Tokudaia tokunoshimensis. Next base: position 10,906,914 of record BTHU01000014.1, read on the forward strand.
TACATTTCTGACCACTACATGATGCATTCATGGGTAAGAACACATGCACATGTACACAACATGCACACACACACACACACACACACAAACAAACAAAGAAATAAATAAATTTAATAGGCAACTTAAAATATGGCTAAAATGATAAGCAAAACTAGGTGAATCTAGGCCAGGGATTCCGATATTTTATTTATTGTTCATATTTGTTCCTAATAAATAGATCTAAAGCAAAAAGAGGAGGCTGACATAATGGTATGACTAAGTAAATGACATACAAACTATTTTATTTTCAAATGCATGTCTTCTTTTAATTTTATCTGCAAGTTATGGTTAAACTCATAGAAAATACCACAAGCTAAAAACTCACTTTCAAAAACACATTCCTGACATCAGTTTCTGTTTCTTTTCTTTGAAAAGATGCAGTAAAGTCAGAGGGAGCACGTCGTAATCATTTCCTCTTGGCTGCATACTCTAGGCTTTCAGTCTTCCAGTCTGTAGTCAGAGCAAGATGTATGAGTGTAATTTCTTTTATGTTTAAGGAAAAATGATTATTGCAAAAACACTTTAGGAAAATAATTTTTGGCATTTTTCTTCTCCTCCCATTAGTCTTCTTTTGCTTTTGGAAAATAAAGTTGCAGACATTCATATTTTGCATCTGGTTGAAAAGGAAATGCTTGGAAAAAAAACATATCTGCATGGAAGCATCCCCTCCACAGAAAGCATCGTACTCCTGCTCTCCAAAGTGTGAGAGAATTATTCCAATGCAACCTCATTTCTCTTTTAGCTGAGGTAGGCATTGTATATAACTTTGGTATGAAAACTAGCTTAAAATTTTCTCTGTAACAGAAAGTAACTGACCTGTGAGCCTTTTTCCACTGGTGGCAAAATATGTGGCCATGCCAATGTAAAAGGAACTCAGTGCCATTTTTTTTCTCAAACTTGACAATATTTAAGTCAGTTCTGAATTCCCCTCTACTTCATTCTCTCTTTCATGGTTGTAATGAGAGAAGTTTCCTTCAGTTATTAAACTGACTTATAGGGCAAGTGTCTAAGCCAAAGTCATGAACAGCAAGAATGCCTACCTTTGTAATGAGCAATGTGACGTGCACATCATCATCGCTTTGGTGTTCAACAGCTGTCTCTGCATACACCTTCATACACATTGGTCCCATCTTAGCTCTCTAGTTCTGATCCTAATGAAGTAATTGTGCCTCTAAGTCATGCATTTTTATATATGTCTACATGAACCTGACTATGAGCCTCCTGCCCAGGTTCCATATCCATTCATGCCACTATCTAGAAACTGTGCTTTTCATTGGTCTATAACAAGAAAGCTTTTTCATTGGTCTATAAAAAGGTTACACTTTGGAAGGTAGGTAAATCAATTCTTGTTCTAGGATTTCATAAATGACATCTTCAGTTCCAACTGGCATGACTTGGTGCCACAAGTCAAAATGTGACAAAAGAGTGCAACAGTAAACTATTTCCCAAGGTTCCTGGAGGCAATGTAGTAAGTTAAGGGCACATCCAATTCTTTTACATCAAGTTGGCCAAACCACTGCTGGGTATGGAGCATTGGATGGTGGTTAACTAGTTTGCACTCTTCTCCCTCCAACCTTATGATTTTTCTATAAACACTTTCAGTTCTTCAGATTTTTGATAACTAATTGTTATTTTCTTCCCATAAATTCCTGGTTTTTCAAATATGAACTTTTATCATCATTACCACCGCCACCGCCTTTGCCTTCATCATTACCACTGCCATCATTTTTATATTTATATTACTTGCTTAGAGCACTCTATCATTCCTTCTCCTGCCCTGCTTCTTTGTCTTTTTTTTTATTTTTTAATTTACATTCCAAATCACTTCCCCTTTCCCGTTTCCTCCCTCCCCGAAAGTCCCATAAGCCCCCTTCCCTCCCTCTTTTCTCCATTCAACCCCCTCTCGTTACTCTGTCCTGGCGTTCCCCTACATCCAGTCTTTCCAGGACCAGGGGTCTCTCCTTCCATCTTTTTAGAAATCTATTGATATGTGGATTGTATCTAGGGTATTCCGAGATTCTGGGTCAATATCCACTTATCAGTGACTGCATACTATGTGTGTTTTTTTGTGATTGGGTTACCTCACTAAGGATGATATTTTCAAGTTCTGACCATTTGCCTAGGAATTTCGTGAATTCATTGTTTTTAATTGCAGAGTAGTATTCCATTGTGTAGATATACCACATCTTCTGAATCCATTCCTCCGTTGAGGGACATCTGGGTTCTTTCCAGCTTCTGGCTATTATAAATAAGGCTGCTATGAATATAGTGGAGCATGTGTCCTTATTGCATGCAGGTAAAGTCTCTGGGTATATGCCCAGGAGTGGTATAGCCAGATCCTCCGGGAGTGTCATGCCCAGTTTTCTGAGGAACCGCCAGACTGCTTTCCAGAGTGGTTGTACCAGCCTGCAATTCCACCAGGAGTGGAGGAGTGTTCCTCTTTCTCCACATCCTCGCCAACAACTGCTGTCTCCTATGTTTTTGATCTTAGCCATCCTGACTGGTGTGAGATGGAATCTCAGGGTTGTTTTGATTTGCATTTCCCTAATGACTAAGGATGATGAACATCTCTTTAGGTGCTTCTCAACCATTAGATATTCTTCAGGTGAGAACTCTTTGTGTAGCTCTGTACCCCATTTTTTAATAGGGTTACTTGCCTCTCTGGAGTTTAACTTCTTGAGTTCTTTGTATATCTTGGATATTAGCCCTCTGTCGGATGTAAGGTTGGTAAAGATGATTTCCCAGTTAGTTGGTTGCCGCTTTGTCTTTTTGACAGTGTCTTTTGCCTTGCAAAAACTTTGTAATTTAATGAGGTCCCATTTGTCTATTCTTGATCTTAGAGCATAAGCTATTGGAGTTCTGTTCAGGAAATTCTCCCCTGTGCCCATATGTTCAAGGTTCTTCCCTAGTTTCCCTTCTATTAGTTTCAGTGTGTCTGGTTTTATGTGGAGATCTTTGATCCACTTAGAATTGAGCTTAGTGCAAGGAGATAAGGATGGGTCAATTTGCATTCTTCTGCATGTTGAACTCAAGCTGAGTCAGCACCATTTGTTGAAAAGGCTATCTTTTTTCCACTGGATGGTTTTAGCTCCTTTGTCAAAGATCAAGTGACCATAGGAGTGTGGATTCATTTCTGGGTCTTCAATTCTGTTCCATTGATCTACATGTCTGTTACTGTACCAATACCATGCAGTTTTTAACACTATTGCTCTGTAGTACAGCTTGAGGTCCGGGATACTGATACCCCCAGAGGTTCTTTTACTCTTGAGAATAGTTTTAGCTATTCTGGGTTTTCTGTTATTCCAGATGAATTTTTGAATTGCTCTTTCTAACTCTATGAAGAATTGAGTTGGGATTTTGATGGGGATTGCATTGAATCTGTGTATTACTTTTGGTAAGATGCTCATTTTTACTATATTAATCCTGCCAATCCATGAGCATGGCAGATTTTTCCATCTTCTGAGGTCTTCTTCAATTTCTTTCTTCAGAGACTTGAAGTTCTTGTCATACAGATCTTTCACTTGTTTGGTTAGAGTCACGCCAAGATACTTAATATGGTTTATGGCTATCGTGAAGGGTATTATTTCTCTTACTTCTTTCTTAGCCTGCTTATCCTTTGAGTAGAGGAAGGCTTCTGACTTGCTTGAGTTGATTTTATATCCGGCCACTTTGCTGAAGTCGTTTATCAGCTGTAGGAGTTCTCTGGTGGAGTTCTTTGGGTCGCTTATGTATACTATCATATCGTCTGCAAATAGTGATAGTTTGACTTCTTCCTTTCCAATTTGTATCCCTTTGACCTCTTTTTGTTGTCTAATTGCTCTAGCTAGAACTTCAAGTACTATATTGAAAAGATATGGAGAGAGAGGGCAGCCTTGTCTAGTCCCTGATTTTAGTGGGATTGCTTCAAGTTTCTCTCCATTTAGATTGATGCTGGCTACCGGTTTGCTGTAAATTGCTTTTACTATGTTTAGATATGGGCCTTGAATTCCTGATCTTTCCAAGACCTTTAGCATGAAAGGATGCTGAATTTTGTCAAATGCTTTCTCAGCATCTAATGAGACGACCATGTGGTTTTTTTCTTTGAGATTGTTTATGTAGTGGATTACATTGATGGATTTCCTTATATTGAACCATCCCTGCATCCCTGGGATGAAGCCTACTTGATCGTGGTGAATGATCGTTTTGATGTGTTCTTGGATTCGGTTGGCAAGAATTTTATTGAGTATTTTTGCATCGATATTCATAAGAGAGATTGGCCTGAGATTCTCTTTCTTTGTCGGATCTTTATGTGCTTTTGGTATTAGTGTAATTGTGGCTTCATAGAACGAGTTGGGTAGTGTTCCTTCTGTTTCTATTTTGTGGAACAGTTTGAAGAGTATTGGTGTTAGGTCTTCTTTGAAGGTCTGATAGAATTCTGCACTAAAACCATCTGGACCTGTGCTTTTTTTGGTTGGAAGACTTCCAATGACAACTTCTATTTCTTCAGGGCTTATAGGACGGTTTAGATGGTCTATTTGATCCTGATTTAATTTTGGTACTTGGTATCTGTCAAGGAAATTGTCCATTTCCTCAAGATTTTCTAGTTGTGTTGAATACAGGTTTTTGTAGTAGGATCTGATGATTTTTTGAATTTCCTCAGTTTCTGTTGTTATCTCTCCCTTTTTGTTTCTGATTTTATTAATTTGGATACTATCTCTGTGCCCTCTGGTTAGTCTGGCTAAGGACTTATCTATCTTGTTGATTTTCTCAAAGAACCAACTCCTCGTTTTGTTGATTCTTTGTATGGTTTTATTTGTTTCTACTTGATTGATTTCAGCCCTGAGTTTGATGATTTCCTGCCTTCTACTCCTCTTTGGTGTATTTGCTTCTTTTTGTTCCAGGGCTTTCAGGTGTGCCATTAAGCTGTTAGTGTATGCTGTCTCCCGTTTCTTTTTGGCGGCACTCAGGGCTATGAATTTTCCTCTTAGCACTGCTTTCATTGTGTCCCGTAAATTAGGGTATGTTGTGCCTTCATTTTCATTAACTTTCAAAAAGTCTTTGATTTCTTTCTTTATTTCCACCTTGACCAAGTTATCATTGAGTAGAGCATTGATCAGCCTCCATGTGTACGTGGGTTTCCTTTTGTTTTTGTTGCCATTGAAGACCACCCTTATTCCATAGTGATCTGATAGGAGGCATGGGATTATTTCTATCTTCTTGTATCTGTTGAGGTCTGATTTGTGACCAATTATATGGTCAATTTTGGAGAAGGTACCATGAGGAACTGAGAAGAAGGTGTATTCTTTAGCTCTAGGATGAAATGTTCTATATATATCAGTTAGTTCCATTTGGTCCAAAGCTTCAATTAGATTCACTGTGTCCCTGTTTAGTTTCTGCTTTCCTGAACGATCCATTTCAGAGAGCGGGGTGTTGAAGTCACCCACTAGTATTGTGTGCGGTGCGATGTGTGCTTTGAGTTTTAGTAAAGTTTCTTTTACGAATGAGGGTGCCCTTGCATTTGGAGCATAGATATTCAGAATTGAGAGTTCTTGATGGTGGATTTTTCCCTTGATCAGTATGTAGTGTCCTTCTGTGACTTTTTTGATGACTTTAGGTTGAAAATCAATTTTATCCGATATTAGGATGGCTACTCCACCTCGTTTCTTGGGGCCATTTGCTTGTAAAATTGTTTTCCAGCCTTTTACTCTGAGGTAGTGTTTGTCTTTGACACTGAGGTGCATTTCCTGCATGCAGCAAAATGCTGGGTCCTGTTTACGTATCCAGTCTGCTAGTCTATGTCTTTTAATTGGGGAATTGAGACCATTGATATTAAGAGAGATTAAGGCATAGTGATTATTGCCATCTGCCATTCTTGACGCTATCTTTATGTTTGAGTGGTTATCTACTTTTGGGTTTGATTCAAGAAGGTTATTATCTCATTTTTTCCAGGGTGTTGTTTCTCTCCCTGTATTGGAGGTTTCCACCTATTATCCGTTGCAGGGCTGGATTTGTGGAAAGATATTGTGAAAATTTGGTTTTATCATGGAATATCTTGGTCTCTCCATCTATGGTGATTGAGAGTGTTGCTGGGTATAGTAGTCTAGGCTGGCATTTGTGCTGTCTTAGTGTCTGCATGAGATCTGCCCAGGATCTTCTGGCTTTCATAGTCTCTGGTGAGAAGTCTGATATGATTCGGATAGGTCTTCCTTTGTATGTTACTTGGCCCTTTTCTCTTACTGCTTTTAGTATTCTTTCTTTGTTTAGAACATTCGGTGTTTTGATTATTATGTGACGGGAGGTATTTCTGTTCTGGTCCAGTCTGTTTGGAGTTCTGTAGGCTTCTTGTACGTTCATCGGCATCTCTCTCTTTAAGTTAGGGAAGTTTTCCTCCATAATTTTGTTGAAGATGTTTACTGGCCCTTTAAGTTGCAAATCTTCACTCTCATCTATACCTATAATCCTTAGGTTTGGTCTTCTCATTGTGTCCTGGATTTCCTGGATGTTTTGGGTTACACGTTTTTTGCATTTTGCATTTTCTTTGACTGTTGAGTCGATACTTTCTATGGAATCTTCAGCACCTGAGATTCTTTCTTCCATCTCTTGTATTCTATTGTTTATGTTTGCATCTATGACTCCTGATTTCTTCCCAAGGTTTTCTATCTCCAAAGTTGTCTCCCTTTGTGATTTCTTAGTTGTTTCTACTTCCTTTTTTAGTTCCTGGATGGATTTGCTGAGATCCTTCACTTGTTTGTTTGTATTTTCCTGTATTTCCTTAAGGTATTTTTGCATTACCTCTTTCAGGATTTCTTCCTGATGACCCACATTCTCCTGCATTTCTCTGAGCGATTTTTGTGTTTCCTCCTCATGGGATTCCATCTGTTGATCCATTGTCTCCTGCATTTCTTTAAGCAGTTCTCGTGTTTCCTTTGTAAGGGCATCTAACCGTTGATTCATTTCTTTAAGCAATTTTTGTGTTGCCTCCTTATGGGCATCCATCTGTTGACCCATATTCTTCTGCATTTCTTTATGCCAATTTTGTGATTCCTTTGTGAGTGCATCTACCCGTTGATTCATCTCGTTAAGCGATTTTTGTGTTGTCTCCTTGTGCGCCTCCATCTTTTGATCCATGTTCTCCCGCATTTCTCTAAGCGATTTTTGTGTTTCCTTTGTAAGGGCTTCTAACAGTTGATTCATGGTCTCCTGTAACTCTTTATGAGATTTATTTGTGTCCTTCTTGTGATCCTCTAATAGCATCATGAGAAGTGATTTTAAATCCAGATCTTGTCTTTCGGGTGTGGTGGGGTATCCAGGACTTGCTGCTGTTGGAGAGTTGGGTTCGGATGGTCCCAAATTACTTTGATTTCTGTTAGTAACATTCCTATGTTTGCCTTTTGCCATCTGGATACCTCTGGTGTTAGTTGGTCCTGCTGCCACTGGCTGTTGGTTGGACCTCCTGTGAGCCTGCAAAGCTATTTCTGCCCCCCCCTGGATTACCAGGATTCCCCTGGCACAGATTTCTGGGGCCTGCCTGCTCCTGAGTGACTTTGGAGCCCTAATGTGCCTTGCCCCAAGTGATCTTATATTGGGGAGGCCTTGCACATCTAAAGGCTCAGCCTAGTGGATTCCTGGAGCAGAGGTCGCCAAAGGGAGGCTGGTAGGCTCCTGCCCTGTGCAGGGGTGAGTGGTCTCTCCTAGGGGGGGGAGGGGGCGTCCCTCTGCCAGGCAGAAGTCCCACAGCAGAGCTGGCGCGCTGGTCACTGCAGATCAGCCCCGCACCTGGGAGCTGCACACACACAAGTCGCCCGAGACCCAGGCGACATTATGCCTGTCTGTCTCAGAACCTGGCTGTCCCAACCTCCCAGTCACTGGAGCAAAGATGGCGGAGGGCACTCTCCGTGGCGCCGCTCACCCTGTAGACACGATGGCCCGCCGATCTGGCACCCAGACGACCACAGCGCTGACCCGTTCTCGGGCACAGATGGAAGCCCCAACAGGCCATGTCCCAAGTGATGTTATATTGGGGATAGGGAGCTTGGGGTATCTGTCTCTTCAGTGCAGTCTGCGGGAACAGAGGTTGCGGAAGGAAAGCTGGTAGGCTCCCGCCCAGTGTGGGGTCCCTCTGCCAGGCAGAAGTCCCACAGCAGAGCTGGCGCGCTGGTTACTGCAGATCAGCCCAGCACTTGGGAGCCGCATACACACAAGCCGCCCGAGACCCAAGTGATATTATGCCTGTCTGTCTCAGAACCTGGCTGTCCCAACTTCCCAGTCACTGGAGCAAAGATGGCGGAGCTGTGATTTTTTTTTTAAAGCTGTTAAAACCCAAACATCCTTGTCTATCAGTTTATGAATTATTAATAAAAGAAGAAGAAAAAGAAAAAAGAGGATTTCTTTTTCTAAATATCATCTGCTAAGCCACCATGACCTGAAGTCCTTCTTTGTCTTTAATGAGTGTCCATGTTTGCCGGCATACACATCTCTGCAGCATGGGGCACATCTACTGCTTGAAAGGCCAAATGAAAACACTCAGTTACCTTGAACTGGAATTACACTTTAGAGTTACATAGTAAATGGTGGCAACTGTATCCAGCCCTTCTGGAAGAGTAGTGCTCTTAACAGCTAAACCATCAAGTTAGGCCCATTCAGGCCAACACCTGAAGGAAATAATTGTGATTATGCTGAGGATAATGGCTTAAACAAGAAAAATTCAGGTTTCACAATCTCTAAATCTGAAGACAATAGAAAATTTTCTTTTCATGTTCCCTTATTAAATGAACTTTTTTTTTCTGTAACCATTTGATCACCCAATGGCTGGGCAAAAGAGAAAATAGGGCAGAAGCTTTAGTCAGCCAGGAAGAGGAAAGGGAGGAAGATTCAGATTGGCATGAGGAGAAGAGGATCCAGAAAGATAATAACAATATTTGAATATCATGGGATGGGGTTGGGAGGTAGCCAGATTAGCATAGAGTTTAAAATAGATTTCTTAACTGCTCAGCTACTGAGGTGCAGCTTGAAATAAATCTCAGTTTCTCTGTGTGATTATTAGACACTAGCAAAGATAAAGAAATACAGATGGCAGATTAATCATCTGGTCACACTTATATAAAAAATAATTAATTTTACAGGGTCGGTGTCCCATTTGTTCCACTAAAAGTCTTGCTTGTTACAAGAGATAGTTGGTTCAGGTTCCATATCCTCCTCACTAGGCATCTTAGCTAGGGTCATCCTCATAGATCCCTAGGAGTTTCCACAGACTCAAGTTTCTAGCTTAACCCTGTTGAGGTTTAGTCTTCTGCTTGAACTGTAATGGTAAATATTATCCCCCAAGGCCTGGTTGTGTCCAGGGATGAGAGAGTCTGCATGTGTCCAAGTGACATAATATACCCAACTGATGCTATGTATCCTTCCCCCCCCCAAGTTATCCCTCATTGGTGCATAAAGATGCCTACAATCAACAGCTGGGAGAAGAGAGAGAGGTAGAACCTTGGACTCCCAAAAGAGGCCATGAGTTAGGAGTCAAGAAAACATGGCCATGAGGGCTGGCCAATTGGAGTTAAAAGCAGTCCAGATTAAACACAGTAAGTAATAACTTGAGGTTGTTGATAGGAAATATTAAAACATCAAAGAAGGTAAATATCTCCCCAGCATTAGTGCTAATAAAGTCTTATAATAATTTTTATTATTTTTTTATTATTTTCTGTTTTTTTATTTACATTCCAAATGATTTCCCATTTCCCATTTCCTCCCTTCCCGAAAGTCCCATAAGTCTCCTTCCCTCCCTTTGTTCCCCATTCAACCCCCTCTCGCTTCTCTGTCTGGCATTCCCCTACATCCAGTCTTTCCAGGACCAGGGGTCTCTCCTTCCATCTTCTTAGAAATCTATTGATATGTGAATTGTGTCTTGGGTATTCCGAGATTCTGGGTTAATATTCCCTTATCAGTGACTGCATACCATGTGTGTTCTTTTGTGATTGGGTTACCTCACTAAGGATGATATTTTCCAGTTCTGACCATTTGCCTAGGAATTTCGTGAATTCATTGTTTTTAATTGCAGAGTAGTATTCCATTGTGTATTATACCACATCTTCTGAATCCATTCCTCCGTTGAGGGACATCTGGGTTCTTTCCAGCTTCAGGCTATTATAAATAAGGCTGCTATGAACATAGTGGAGCATATGTCCTTATTGCATGCAGGGGAAGCCTCTGGGTATATGCCCAGGAGTGGTATAGCAGGATCCTCTGGGAGTGTCATGCCCAGTTTTCTGAGGAACCGCCAGACGGCTTTCCAGGGTGGTTGTACCAGCTTGCAATCCCACCAGCAGTGGAGGAGTGTTCCTTTTTCTCCACAAGTCTTATAATAATTATAAAGGTTGTATGTGATTTTATCCAGGAACTGAATAATCAAAGTCAAGGTAGAGGCTGCTGATTGGGATGAATATACATGTTAAAACACACTCCAGAGATGCCCCTAATTCTAGTGTCTCTCCCAGTACTCTCTACCTCCATCTTCCCTCCACTTAATCCCTCCTGTTGTCCCCAACTGTCCCCAGCCCACCCATGATACCTATTCTAGTTCCCCTTTCCAGGGAAATTCATGTGTTTCCCCTTGAGCCCTCTTTGTTAATTAGCCTCTCTGTGTCTGTGGGATTGTAGCATGAATATATTTTACAGATAATATCCACTTATAAATAAGTACATATTATGTTTGTCTTTCTGGGGCTGGATTATCTCTCACAGTATGATTTTTTTCTCATTCCATTCATTTGGCTGCAAATTTCATGATGTTATATTTTTAACAGCCAGGTTATATTCCATTGTGTAACTGTCCCACATTTTCTTGGTCCATTCTTTGGTTGAGGGACATCTAGGGTGTTTCCAGTTTCCGGCCTCTGTGAATGCTCCTATGAACATAGTTGAGCAAGTATCCTTGTGCTATGGTGAAGCCCAGGTGTGATATAGCTGAGTCTTGAGGTAGAATGATTCCTAATTTTCTGAGAAACCACCATATTGATTTCCAAAGTGGCTGTATAAGTTTACATTCATACCAGCAATGGAAGAGTGTTCTTCTTCCTCCACATCCTTGGTAGCATGAGCCATCACTTGTGTGCTTGATTTTAGACATTCTGACATGTGAAAGATGGAATCTCAGAGTCACTGTCATTTTCATTTCCTTGATAACTAAGGATGTTGAACATTTTGTAAGTGATTCTCAGCCATTAGAGATACCTTTGTTGAGAATCTCTGTTTAGATTTGGACCCCATATTTTAAACTGGATTTTGCTTGTTGATATCTAGTTTCTCAAGTTCTTTAGATATTTTAGAAATTGGGTGACTTATTAGATGTGAAGTTAGTGAAACTCTTTCCCCACTCTGTGGGCTGCCATTTAGTCCTATTGACAGTGTTCCTGTTCTTAAATTATAGACAGACAATGAACTTTTTTTGAAAATGCAAAGACTCCTTAATCTATAATTAGACTGCAATGAGCAAAAATTAGTTATTAACAAATAAGGGAATCTTGAAACCATGAGTGTTTTCTAACATATCTTTCATTCCTTCACCATTCATCCAGTGTAGCTTTATCTGTTTCAAAGTCAAGATCATGTTCTTATCCAATTTGACATTGGAATCTTTTTCAATTGAATATAAATTTATGTGAAAGTCATGAGGAAACATGCATAAACACATGGCATGTGTGTTCAGGGACAATTTGTTATATAAAGAAAAAATTTAAATATGTAAATCAGTTATATTCAGCATTTAGACAAAAGTACATCATGGAAGCTCAAATTTTTAATAATGTCAAGTAATTAGACAATAAGATTTAAATCCTAGCCACTCCAGTTTTATGTAGAGGATATTTAGAGTGAACAGAAGACTCTAGCACATATTTTAAGCCTCAACTTCATCAGCTATAAACTAAAAGCAACAACATTTTAAAAGTTCATCTAGTTTTTCTGGGCAGGTTACTACTTCATATAATAATCTAGAATGTCTTGCTATCTAACATTTGTTGAACATTCAGTAAATACAGATACCACACTATGCATCACCTTGAATGCTTTACGTCATCTCACAGGTCACTGAGTGGCTGTCATCACCACTGTCATCCCACAACTGAAACACAGAACATAGGCTTGCCCTAAAGTCTTCTCACTAGGCCCAGAGTTCAACCATGAATCCGAGATAGACCTGCAAGGCCTATTATCTGTAGCATAGCATAAGTCTGTATCTAATTATCAGAGAACAACGACCGTATGAAAGAATTTTCATGGGGGCCAGGGTACAAGATCTGATGAAACATTTTTTAAGTTTGCCATTTTGTGTATGTAACAACAACTTTAAGACTATGGCTGATTTCTCACATGAAACTTCATCACCACACAGGGATTCCCATCTGTATTACACTATACTCGCATGTGGAAATAACCATCCACTGTCAATGGAGAAAGCAGCCTTCAACAGGAGCTGGTTAGATGTTTGAATAGAATTCTGGGCACTCATTGAAGTGCTTCCAAGAGTGACATGCTGTGAAATAAGAGCCCAAGCTACATCAGAATCTCCAGGACTTAGCGAAAGGGTGGTAAGACGGGGTTTCATTCATGTGTAGGAGGAGAACATTTTCTTTGGATTGGTTATATCAGATAATATGTTTGTTTAAGGAAAAATAAACAGGTGGGGGAAAGTTCTGTGTACCCAGTGGAAGGAAAGCATATCTGTGCCTACTCTATTTCAGCAACTGCTTCAGGACAACCCAGTCTTTCAAAACTATCACCCTCATTCAGTGGCCAAGGTCACTTCAACGGCTGGTAATGTGCTATATATAAGTGCGGATCATATATAGTAAACTGATGTCATAGGTATTTGACACCCTGCCTTTTAAAAATATTTCCTCTGTTTATTATTCATGGATTTTTCAGTTTTCCCGTTGAGATCTAGTGGGCTTCAGCTTTTTGGTTTTTTTTTTTTCTTTTCTCATCTCCCAAAATCAACTGTATAGCATCCAAGTTTCCTACTGATAGTCAACAACTCTCATTACTTCATTGCTTAAAGCACATATTGTGACTTGGTCACATGCCTTATAAAAACACTATTGGTAGTGCTTGAGGAATAAATGAACCCTTGCACCTGAAAAACAAGTTTCAGTCCTGAAAGATTTCCTGGGGATGTAACAGTAGCAGCCTGAAAGACGAAGATTACTGGGTTCTCCTTTTATACGGAATTCACAATAACACAATCAGTAAGTACAACTAAGAGAGTTTTGAATATGTACTCAGTGTTAATATGTCTTTTACCTCTTTATCTCCAATAATTTAAATTTTGTAGACAATTTAAAAATGCACACACATTACCAATAGTGATTGGAGATTATTTTCTAGACCGTTTGCTTGACAAACGGCATGGCTTAACTCCAGCAAGACTTCATGTTTTGGTCTCCTATTCCCACTAGTATATCAGAGAAACAAACAAACAAACGTTGGTCCATAGGACGGGAGTGAGTGTAAAATACATAATGAAGATCCAGGAGGTGGTGGCACCACTGGTGAGGAGGGACTGAGCCAGCATGTTGTCATGACCCACAGGTGTCATAAGGAAGAGCATAATCCCAGGATCTAACCTGGAAATAAGTAATACACAAAATAAAGAACTGAACAGCCAATAGACGTGTAAAGGACTGGCCTAGAGACAGATATAACAAGAGAGGACAGAAATCCATGATTCATATCATGCCTTCATCACACCTAAAATAGCCCCTTGAAACAAAATGCAATTGCAGTTGGAATAAATGCATACCTAGGTTGAATATTTGGGGTGTTTTCTTTTAGATTTGTTTATGAATACTACTCTTCATAAATCTTTTGTTCTCTTACAGTAGACATGGCTCAAGGCTAAAGCATGACATTTGGACATACACCACACTATACTTTGGCTAGTCTTTAACACCGGAAGTAAAACAAATCTCCTCTGGAGGTGAATCTCCCTGGCAAGAACATAAGCCCCACCTCAAGACTCTGTGAACAGGGATGCTGGGAGAGATAACTCTAGGATACCCAGCCCTGACCATCAGTCACTTGTTTATGAAACTGGCACTGAGTGCACAGCTAGAGACAAATGTAAATTCTAGCTTTCAAAATAATTCCATTGGACCCGAAAAAAAAAAAGAAATGGCTTTTTAATCATTCATACAGAGTCTGGTTTGCTATAATTCTTAATTAAAATTACACTATAATTACAGTGAAGCATAATGTAATATAAACAATGACTACAATCACAGGATATACTATTTAAAATAATATCCGGATTATTTGAAAGTATAACACATTCTATTCAATAACATTACACTGTAGAATACATGAGCATGCCATGACGTACCAAGTCTAGTTTTGGATGACATAACCAAATGCTGCTAGCTTTAACCAGAATTATTCTCCTCAGTTTCTGGTCATATTTAAGCATCTGAACAGACAGGGTCAAGTAGACCAGAAACTGAAGTTTCAACCTCTACCTAGACTTTCTATTTTGAAATCCAACTTCGCATATCTATACCTGTCTGACATCCTGCAGAGATGTGCACTTTCCTTGTTTGCCATGATTCCTATTTCACACTGTATATTACCTGATCCATCTCAGGTAAATATACACCCCAACAGTAAATGTGGCATGAAAGGAGTACATATTAGTGATCCAAGACAGCAAATGTACCTTAAGTGGGATAGAAAATGTTCTAGCCATAAAGAAAAAAATAAATTGAGTCATGTTAAGATTCCATTTTTCTATTCATTATCATAAAGATAAAAAAAGCCTCAACAAATGAAATGGCACATACCACAGCTGCATTCAGTAACATGGTGATTCTTACAAACAAAACATTGGTGAAAGAACTCGGAAAGGACCATTGTATTTACAGTTATAATAGTCCGAGAGTGACTGCGTGGAGCAGCAATCTTGGCAGAGCGAGAGCTGTGACTCCTGGGAAAGTGGGGGGCAGGCAGCTATGACTGAAGGGACATACGTGGGGTTGTTTGATGTCAGGGACATCCGCGTTCTTATTCAGGATCATGACCAGGGGCGGCTTCATTTGTTAGCAGTTTATGAAATACAGCAATCCATACACAGTTATGAGCTACATGCTTTAATATGCATGTTATACTTTGATTTTTTTCAAATGGAGATGTAGTTTTTCTGTTTTGTTTTTTGTTTTGGAACAATGAAATTTAGGAACTACCAGGAAGTTACATAGAATGACAAAGGCTTAAATAATGACAGAAAGAACTGCTCCTTTTTAGCCTAAAATGACCAAGAAAACTTTTAAAAAGATGATAAAAATAGTCAGGCCTCAATAACCAAAGTTAATAAATATCATTTACAGCCCAATTCTAACTTGCTGAATTGGAAAGGACAATTTACAAAGGAATGAGTTTCCTATCACTGAAAATATTTAAACTATTTAGGAAGAGGTTGAACAGCCATCTGTCAGCGCAAAGGAGATTCCCACATGGGAGAGCTGCAAATCAAGATAAACTCTGCTCCTGTCATTTCTGGGATGTTACAGCGTAGGATGAAGCTGGCATCCAATGTACATCGGTCCTTCCACTGCCCCCGCCTCTGCTCCCTCCCTCCTTCCACAGTCCCTCTCTCTACTCTCCTCTGCCTAAAACCTTAGGACAACAGATGTAATCCTGTAGTTTCTCTATTCCTCTCTACTCTGGAGAGTTCCAGAGAACTGGGACTATGATAGAAGTCCTTCCTGGAGGTCAGATGTAAGATATTTTGTGTTTCATACCAACTCTGCTCACCCCAAGTCAAAGTATTTAGAACTGGATGCTTCTCCTCCCAAAATAGTTCTTCAAGAATCTGGAAAATTTTGCCACTTCAGAAAACACAAAAAATATGTGTAGAGTTTCTCTTGCTAGATAACCTATGAAATAATTAATACCTGATTACAGATGTCAGGGTGGTATGCCGCATGCTCTCAATGACATCTGCAGCTCTTGGGTACAAAGAGACCGCCATGAAGGCAGCAACCATAAGCTATTCCATTCACTTTGACATAGGCACTCTCAAATAGTTGAGATGCCTTTTTATCTGATTTGTTTTCAACAATTTTAGCAAGGTATGAAGCCACTGAGAGAAACAAAGCATCTTGCTAATATCAAGCACAGTCTACTGCATATTAAATGGCCCACACAGAAGTGGACGTTATTAATAAAAGCAAGGCAGTCGTCTCTGGGTTTATTTGTGAGGGAAGTAAAGGATTGATGTGGGAAGGGAGCGAGCAAAGGCTTCATCCAAGAAGGAGACCTGTCTTATAAACAGAACTCTGGCAATCCAAATCCAAGAAATCAATAATTTTGGAAGACAATCAATTTAAAGTAGGTCTAAGACAAGGAAATCAATTGAAAATACACTCTGCCACATAACAGAATTATCAACAGAGAACCATTTCTCTCAGATGAACCAGCTAATGAACTGCATGGTCATGATGCTTAAAGAAATGTTTATTAGGTACTTTTCTTGCTGCAGTGACCGAGACAAAGAAGGTAGAGTTTAGTTTGGCTTGCGGTTCGGGGGGAAACAGTCAGAGCAAGTCAGGTGGGCACCCTGCATCCACAGTCACGGCTCAGAGAAACACGAAGCAGAGCATGGCTGAGACATGTTATAGCCAATGACCCCCTCTTCCAGACAGACTCCACCTCAGGTCTGGCCCAAGTTGTAGATGATGTGTTCAGAGTCATGGGTCTATAGGACACTTCACATTCAGCAAAACTAAAGACAACTCTAGAGACAGGCAGATACTTTGGGTCTTGGGGCTAAATGGCAAATACTATTTAATTGGGCCTCTGACTAATGACAAGCTCTCTGGGCAAACATGATGATACGAAGCCTATCAGTTACATCGACTAGTCTTCCCTAAGTGCACAGCATTTCCTGCCAGCCTTTATGTTACCATTTCTTTAAATAAGTATGCGGGCCCAAAGGACTCTACATATTTGAGAAGAACAGTATAGCATCACAGAAGTAAATACAAATAAAAGGAAAATTTTATTTTGGAAGCAGAAGTGACCCAAAGAATGTAAAAAGACTAAAAAAGAAATTAAAAACTACCAACTCTTCAGAGGCCAAATAACACAGTAAGATGAATGAGCATCAAATAAATAATGAGTGAAAATTTTAAAAGAATGTATACGCTAAGAAGACTCACACTACGGACATAATGTACACATTGCAGAGAGCGCACAGGAGAAGAACGTGGATAAGCACGTGCAGTGCACTCCTAGTGTATCTAAGTAACAGCATCACAGCTCTCATGGAAAAATGGAAATGGATAATTAATCATTATCCATTAGCTCGGTAATCTCAAAGAAACCAGGAAATTCCTGGATGCTAGAAACACTCAAGTTCTTACAAACTAATGAACTTTCAGATAACGATAATAATATTCCTTCTAAACACAGAGGCTAACAAATAAAACCCCAAGACCAAAAATGAGTAACTTATTTTGGAGTAGTTGACCGAAAAGTTCCCAAAGACACTGAAATATTATCATTGCTCTTGGTTGTCCCCCAGGACTTGCTGATGACACCACAGACTTGAACAATTACAGAATATGGAGAACTCGAGCAAGTACTATCCTAGAAGCTATAAAATTTATGAGAAAAAAAAAAGACCAATGAAAATACTGATTCTTTGGGAAGATCAAAAAAATTAATCATCGTTAGGAGGGCTGCTCAAGAGGTTAGTATTGAGCAGGGCGAAGAATAAAAAGTGTGAATCCATTGTAGATTTAAGAGACATAAAATATTAAAGAAGTTTATGGCGACTTTGTGCAAGTAACTGTCACATTATAAGTGCCAATCCAAAGGAAGTACTCTGCTCAGTGTGACTGTTTTAACTACAGTTGTAATTACCGATATTGAAAAGCCCCTAAGTTAGCCAAATAGAAAATGAACACTAGACATTTTTGAGGAAAAAAGCAAAGATAGAGAAACAAGCTTTATAAGACATTCCTTCATCTTTTAGGAACTAAAGCAATTGAGGGGCTCCCTGAATTGTACTTCACGCAAGGACATTCCTGTCCTGATTGTAGTGAAATCTTTGGTTCAGAGCCGACCTCCCTCAGCCTTTTCCACCCATATGAACAAATAAGGAGACCTGCGATCTAAAACCGGTCCAACCAAGAATGCCTGTGAGGACCTAACATGATAACGGGTCAGAGTCTACCCTATCAAGAGCACTTCCTAAAGTCTCCACTTACTACAGTTAAGGAGGGAGAGAGATCGTGGTATGATTGCTGTATTCCTTTGTTCCCGATACTGATGGCTAGCCCCGCCTGGATGGGATCTGGACGTATCTAGCAGTACTGTGTCTGGGTGCATCTCGGAGGGCACCTACGAAGATTAAGGAAGGGGAAGACTGCCTTTCATAGAGGGTGAGCCGAATATGAAGAGGTCTGGGGGACATGCAATGTTGCCAACCGACCTTTCCTTGTCTGAACACGCACGTCTATTGCTGCAGCTGCTGCCGCCCTCTGCTCATCTTATATCATATAACATGCATATAATAATACAATAGTTATACATAATTATTTGTATAATTTGTATAATACAATAAAAATGTACTCCTCTGCACAGTCCTCCACTGTGTACTCAATATAAGAGCCTCTCCAGGAATCTTCAAACTTTTAACCGTGATTGGGGCTGCTCAGCACCTAACTTCATCAGCATCTTCACTCAGCCTTGCACCCTGGACTGAATACCAGAAATCATCCAGATTGGGCACCAGGCTGAGATTGCTACGGTATCCATCCATCCTCACAGGCAGAACAGCGACAACGTTCTCAGCCTCTCCAGAACCCAGTTGCCCATGTTAGGCTACACAGACCCTACAGTGTTGACCAAGGTGATAAATCACTTTTTTTGATACTTATACTTTCTATTGAGAGAAAAGCCTCTGTAACATGTATGCAAATGCTGCTGACCACTATGCATGTCAATCTCTTGTATAATATTAAATTACATCCAACAGGAAACTCAGAAGAAAATCTTTTGAATATACTGTAATATACTTTTTCCTATTAACATAAACATCAATTTAGAAGTATCTTAGAACTAACACATTCATCACTATATTTTAAAATAAAATTAAATGATAATTAGTATATATTTCAAAGATAAGCAACTATTATATCCTTCTTGTGGCTTTGAAAGTTATCTTTGCTATTGTTAGCACCAAACTTCTTGATGGGTGATATTCACTAGAATTCTCCTATAAGCACTATTTTTATTTTTAGGAATTGAGCCTATTTATGGACTGAGTAGACATTTAATTCATTCATTTCTAGATGCATATTTCATGTTTTTCTATTTTCATTTCTTATTTTGTATCATTCACAATAGGAAAGTCACTAGAAGTAACATCAGGCAAGTAGACACTTCCCCCCAACAATTTGTGGATGTGAAGAAAGAAATATTCATATTGCACACAAAAAAGTTATGGATATATTTGACTCTCATTTCACATATCTCAACAGCAAATAATTCACAATGTCTTTTATGATGGAATAGCAGCTTTTATAACCTAAGTAAATAAAACACTAATAGGCAGTGTCTTTTTATATCATGGAAGTATATCTACTAATTTTAAATGTTACTGGACACATTCTATTTTGCCCTGCATTTCCCAAGGCTTGAAGCATTTTTCAAGTTACAAGTTAATGTTTGTACTTATATGTGATGTAGGAGATTAAACAGGTTTAGATGCAGAACAACTTTTTTTTTTTACAAATGCACATAAAACATTATTGTGTAGATGTGCAATGTCTTCCTAACACTTCCCCTACAGAGCAGCACTGTTGCCAGGGGGTTCAGGGAGAGTGATGCTAGATCATAAAGACTCTAGCATCGCCAGTGGGTTAGGCCATCAGTAGATTCATCATCTGATGGTACTGCTGGGTAGTGGAATGCAGTAGGCAGGGCCTGGATGTAGAGCGCGAGTGCTTCTGGGAACATACATGGGATCTGGTCCCTGGTTTCTCCTGTTTCTCATACTCAATCTTTCTTCTTCTGTCCTTGCCTCCCTCTATCATGGCCTGCAGCTGCATTTTGCCTCATGTAAGATGTGGAAGAATAGAGGAAGATTACCATGAGCTGACACCTCTCCACCAGTGATGCAAGACAGGATGTCCCTCTTTTAAGCCTGTTTTCCCAGGTCTGCTGCCGAAGAGATAGGAAGCTGCCTTACACAGACTCCATTGATCTGAACATACTAATGTCTCAGGGGGATTCTGCTGGATGGAATTCTTAATGATCCGTTTCCATAAAAGGATTATGCTAAAATAACATCCTACCTTGGTCATGAATAAACATCACAAATTTTAAGGCTTACATTTGGGTTTTATAGCAATAAACCAAGAATTAAAATCTAGTTAAAGCTACATAGAGGAATTATTCCAACATTATTGGAACGGCTCTGGGGCTTCCAGATTCAAACACCCCCAAAACGTTAATTTCTATGACTCTTTGGCTGTGGGTGTCAACCCAGTCTATGGTTACAGGTCAGGTAGGCAGAGAGTCCTAGAAGGGTGCCATTGACTTGCAGAGGATCCCTGTCAGGGGTAGTTCAATTTCCAGAAAAAAGATTTGTCAGCTAAATTTCCAAATGTTGATTCCTTGGCCACATTCTTTATTTTATAAACACTTCACTAGACATAATAAATTTACTACTAATTGGTCATTATTAAAATTTAAATAGTATTAGCCTCTATGCTTCCACCTATGAAACATTTTTAAAAGTTTGAATATTAGTAAGTTATTGATGTAGGCTGTATATTGTACATGTATAAACAATCAACATCTAAGTGACTCACTCAGATTCTCCATGCTAGTCATACTTCCTATCGCTGAGGCAGAATACTTTCATAGGAGACACTTATGAAAGGGATGTACTTTGGCATGTCAGAGGTTTCATTCCAACACAGGAGGCCATGGCAGGGCAATGAAGTTCATCTCCCTGCTTATAGGTATTTTATTATATGTATGATCAAATGTTTCTATGTATGCTCAAATTTCTCTATGTAGCCCTTTACACTTGAGTGCTTAATCACCAGGGAGTAGAACTCCTTGAAAGGATTATAAGGATTGGAGGTGTGACCTGGTTGGAAGAAGTGTATCACTAGGGGTGAGCTTTGAGCTATCGAAAGGCCATACCAGGCTAAAAGTCTCCTCTCTCTCTCTCTCTCTCTCTCTCTCCCCTCTCCGTCCCCCTCCCCCTCTTCCCCTCCCTATCTCCCTCCCTATCCCCCCTTTCCCCTCCCCCTTTATTATTCCTTTTGGTTTTTAAAAGTTTATATTGTCATAGTTTCTTATGAATAAAATTCTGATTTACATACCAGTTAACACTAGCTTCATAAATGAAAGGTACACTTGAGAAGTAAATATCCCATGTTTTAATTTATTTCTAATGGGGGGTGGGGAAGGAAAAGAAATAGGAATGAAATAAACTCAGGTGGGTAGCTCTAGAGCCGTGTGGCAGATGATTTCGTTACTATATCCCTGTCCTGGGAACAAGCACACATCTACAGACTTGGCAGGGGCTAATAGGTAATCTTTCCTGCCTGCACCTTCCTTAAAAGGATGCTTGGCTTCTGCCACCTCCCATATCTGTGACAGCTATTGGCTAACTGACAGAGAGGAAGTAGGGCCAGCACAATGATGTCATAGCTCCCTTCCTCTAAAGCAAAACACAAACTCTGCAACACAATTGAGTTTCCTATGTGATTAACTTAAGACTGGGATCTGCTGAGGTCACATCTCCACCCACCTGCTTTATCTACATCATCAGGTTTTCTCAGGCCCTTACAGGTGTCACAGTAGAGAACTAGGTTTTGCTTCTGGAGACCCTAACCATCTAAGCACTAATATATATACACACACACATAAATACATATATCCATGTATACATACATACATACATACATACATACATGCTTTATACATTATGTTGTTTTAATATGACAATGTCTCGTCATTGTAAAAGTGTTCACATTTTAGGTAGGAAAAGTCAGGCTATATAAAGTCAAAATTCATGTGTTTAACTTGAAATAAGTGGTCAATCCAAAAATTGAACAGAGATACTATGGCCACAAAACCTCTGATTGTTTCATGTTTGTATTAATGTCCATGTATCCTTTTTGATCCAAAGACAAATGGGTTAGCAATAAAGGGATATTCAACTGTACACTTCTAGTTAAAGGGAAGTTGATATGCATTTCTAAGTGTTGAAGAGACTTGTTTATAATGAAGGTAAAATTTTAATTTCCACAATGGGCTACAGTGGACAAGTATGAATTCTACTGAAAAGGAAGTAAGCATCTCTCTGATACCCTTCTTTTCTGAAAGGGGACACGTTGGAGAAGTTGGAAGATAGAAAGGAGGGAAAAGATCATGTCAGCACAATGTAATTGGTCATATGCAATGCAATCTTATGTTTCATAAAGATTTCAACACAGGAAATGGGTATATTAGAAGTTCCTAATTTATAGCTTTCCCTGGTCCAGGTCACAGTGGCTTCTTTCACTGGTCATGAATGGAGAGTTGTAAACACTGTTTTCATGTCAGCTTCGATAACACAGATTTCAAAGCTCAAACAAGTCAGCCATGTACTGTTTACATCTGCACTGTTGAGTGGGAAAATAAGTTCCATGAGGCCCCCACCAGGAGCACCATGCAAAATGTCATCACGGTCTCATTAGACTCTGATTGGATAGGAAATATTTCCTTTTTTTCACTCATGAAATCAAGAATACTTAGATTATTACCAACTGAAAAATTATTTAACTACTTGTCCACTTAAAAGAGTTACATAAACGTGTGACAACAGAAATGTTTAGGGAGAGCCTATATCTTCGTCATGTTTGTTTGTGACAAATATAGAGAGATTTGCACGTAGTGAAACATTGTTTCCTATAGCAACAGTATTATCTATACAGTGTACTATTAATACTCTGACTGTATAGAATCATGCCAATGATGAAGAATATATAGACCCCAAATAAAATTCATAATCATCACAAACAGTTCTTTTAGCTATCTTTTCTAAGGAGCTATTTAAATTTATATTCTAGCAAAAAAAGTTCCAATATTTTATATATATTTCCTCCATAATTCTAACTTTAGTGGTTATAAATATAATTTAGATAGCATATTAATTATTTATTAAATATTTAATATATCATGCATTACACTTATCTTTTGTTTCAAAACTCAATCAATATTAAATGGAGAATATTCATTTAAATATCACATTAATGAACAGGACACCATGGCTTAGATAAACAAAAGAACCTGCCTAATTTACAAGTTTTCTTTACTTAGAAACCTTTTTATGATGTGTTGCATTGATCTTGATGGTAGTCACTCTCTGCCTCCAGACTCTATTTGAATGCTTTACGACCTCTAAACTCAGTAGCACACCTCTCATCCCATAAGCAACTCTCTCCCTACTGAATATTCCAAACTGCATCATGTGAATACTCTTTCACAAATCCTGCCATACCCTCTAAGGCCAAAGTCACAGAAAAGCACATGGGAGCTGGGGGTATGGTTCAGGGGTTATAGGTTTCATTTTCAGCACCAAAATAAGCAAATATAATATGGCTTACAGACTTGATCGCTTAGAATGCTAGTGTAATGTTCCTTCTGCCAATATTACATCTGTCATTTCTTTATCCCACCCTCCCATTATCTACTTTCTGACAACCACAGTGACCTCTCAGGGGAGTTCCCTGGCTCATCTTCTGCCCTCAGAGACACATACATCTCACCACACCTCCTGCCAGTATTTCAAATGCTGTCCAATTACATTCTCCATTTCTCTAAACTCTTTCCAGGATATCCACACGCCTCAGGCCACTGATGATGCTACTAAACACAGAAAGATCCCTCTTAGAGCTGCCTGACTCCACCACTTTGAACCATTTGTGATATCTCACATAGTTATTTAAAAGATGATTAAATGGAATAGCTGACCAGGCTCAGTGGTCAACTAGATATGACACTTGAAGAGTCAGAAAGAACAAGAACATTGGCCAAGTTATAGATTAAATGTGTGGCACAGAGCAAAGAGAGGACAGCCAGGGGGTCAGAGGACATTTTAAGTAACTGCTAACTTAAATGACTATCTAGCTATTATTTACTGTTTGGTTTCATTTTAATGGGCTAGCAATAAGCACATGTATTTATAGGTACAAAGTGCTATTTGGATACATGTTAATTATGTAGAATGATCAAGTCAAGCATATCAATCATGTTAAACACTACATCTTCTTTCAGAATAATTCAGTGCAAATATAAAGGAACGAATGGATGGGCACAGGTTTTTCTCAGGGTCTGTAAGTATGCCAATATTATGATTTTCAAACCAGTAATGACCCAGCTAAGATTAAAAATTATATATGTATGATATGAAGTAAAATTTAAGTAACTGAAGAACCTCTTATGAAACTTGAGGAACTCTCCTAGGGAAAAAGTCATATGTACATAATATACACCATTTGAAGCAATGACATAAGAGAATAGAGCCACGCAAAACAGTTCTCTCATCTCTCAAACCCTAATACATCAGCCCAGTTGGCTCGGGAGTAAAGAGCAAATACTATTCTTGTAGACAACTTGAGTTTATTTCTCAGCACTGACATCTGAGAGTGAACAACTGTCTGGAACTCAGTTCTAGAGGATTTGACTTGTCTTTAGCCTCCAAGGATACATGCATTCACATGCACATACCAACATGCACACACACACACACACACACACACACACACACACACACACACAAACAAATAATAAAATAAAAAATATGGGGGTTAATGTATTCAAAGATGTGTGTGCTTCCTCTTGTTCTACTGTCTAACTGTGAACCACATTTTTGAGCCCTATAGAGTCTGCTGTATATTTCCTTACTATAGGTAGAATCATTCCCAACGATTTTGGAAATCTATTGTAAATTCAATGGGTACCTTTCCAGTCCACATGGTATAGAGAATTACTTAGAATCAGTGTCTCCTCCCAAGAGTCTATACAACATGACCAGCATGACAGCACATTTTTCTACATTTCTTTCTCTATTCTAGATACTACTTCTACTAATAATCAGAAAAAATCATAAATGTTCTATTATAATTTCTAGGACCATCCAGAGCCTTGTTTCGATCTATATTTCTGCCTTACTTTTGGAAAAAAAAATGTCTCCCACCTGTAAGTCTTCAACTATTATAAACTTAAGTTTAAAAAAAAGACAAATACTCATACTGAAACAGTCTTGATGACTGATTTACAGAAAGTAAATCAAAGTGGAATAATGGAAAATTCAGAGCCAAGGAATTATAAAAAGTGTCTTATTTTTCCAATATTCTCTCAGGAAAAAAAAAAGATTTCCTTTACTATGAAGCCTACTGGTAATTTCAATTCAGACAAGGCCGTCAGTGTTCCATGGATAGATGGAGAGGAAGAATAATAGTCATATTCTGAATTCGACTAGGCCTTCAATAGAGGTATAAATATAAATCAAAACTAGGCTCTGAAGGGTCCTGTAAATTATAATAGAAAATGTGTCAGCTTATTAATAGAAGTAGTATCTAGAAGAAAGAAATGCAGAAACAATGTGTTGTCATTTTCCCCTTTAACCATTTTCTACCATTTTGTTACTATTATGAACATCAAGGATCATAAAAAGGAAATCTACACACAGTACTATAATATAAAAAGGTAGTCATATTTTATATCCAGGGGATATCATATTACATTTACTGATGTTGTGGGGATGGGGTACGCATGTGCTGTGGCAGGCCGTGGAGGGGGGGGGAGTACACATGCGCTGTTAAGGAGATCAGAGGATGACCCAGCTACTCAGCTCCTCCTTTCCACTATGTGGGTGCTGGTGAACTAGCTTAACAGCAAAGGCCTTTGCCTCGGGAGCCATTGGTCTTGCCTGCACCTGAATTACATCTTTTGGAAGACATTACAGGCTGTATTATCTACATTAACTGTGTTGGAAAATCCACTTTAATTTGGTGGTACAGTGTACTCACGCTCAGTTTTCCCGAGCGATTATCCTCTTCCCTCATTGCCAGGGCTTTCAGGAAATTATCATGCAGCTCCTTACCAGCGCTTGTCAGTGTCCTATAAAAACACAGAACGATCATACCATAATGTCATGGTAGCTCAGATTTAAAAAAAAAAAACAAGCTTTGGAAACGTTCTGAAGTCGATAACTGTGCTTCTTTATCCTGAATGACAATATAGTTATAACATAGAAGCCTAATGCACACAAAATCATAATCAGATTTGAATGTTTATACAGCCGTATAGAGCTTTTATATCCAAATACTTGGAACCAGGTTTATAAATAATATAAAAAGTCATATTAAGCCTCAAGCCACACAAAATTTATTTCATTCCCATGTCCATCTTTCTTATCTATGAGAAGTGAACATATTTATACTCTTCTCTTTCAATAAAAAGTTCTATAATTTAGGTATTATTTATTGGTAGGTTCAATAAAATCAGTAGTACGAAGCATTCATTTTCGCTCATTGAGTAGAGATTTCCAAGAAAGAAAACAAATTTGGGATAGCTTTATCTGATAAAAGAAAGTATCAAAAAATCCAGACAGAAATAGATTTTAAAGAATATTCATAAGAAAGATGATTAACGATAGTAGCCCTGCTAGATGTCATAGGCTATCAAATTATCCAGAGGCAGAACTAGGTTCTGTTTTTCGGCATTGCCAAAGGTCAACGTAGACACCCCAAGCATTGCAAGCTACTGCCTTGCCAGTGCTCTTTGTTGCGCTTCATACTTGACAGAAAGACCTTGTTGCTGAAGACAACACATTCTTGTGATGCAGAGAACTTGACCTCTGACTGGTACCTGAGAGAACACTTTTTCTATCCTGGCTAGTACACACTCCTGGAAGAGGAATCATCAGTCCCACTCAGAAGAACAATGTGAGCTCGGATAATGACCAACCTGCAAGAGGTACTCATGGTGTCACAGTGACTCCATTATTATGGAAGTAAGCAATGACTTTCCAATTGGATTTAAAGCCCACACATAAGATGAGACACTGTTAAAGATCTTTGACACTGTTAAAGAGGTCAAGAATTTGAGATTAAGTAGGCCACAGGCCTCAGGGAAACCTAAAGAACGTAGTGTAACAAAAGAATGTCACTTTAAAAGATGGTGAATGGAATCCCAGATCTGTACTCCATGCTGCAGGCCAAAGCTCTCCCTGCATCCATGGAGGCCTAGTGTCATACAGGGCAACTACAAGACATCTCCATGGCCCAATTCCATGCCTACTTTGTCTTGTGGCATGCACAGAAGCCATGAGGTTTGCACTGTGCTCTATGGACTCCAACTTCTTGTAAATGCCTCTATCTGCAATCCAGGAAGACTGCAGCCATCAGAGACCATGAGTTCTACCTGCATTCCCAGAGGCCTGCTGCGGCCCAGGACTACAAGAGGTCTGAAGCCGTCGGAGACCACCAGCTCAGCCAGCATCCCTAGAAGCCTGCTGCCAACTGGGACAAACAGTACTACCTGCAACCCAAGAGGAATGCTGCAATCAGGAAATATCAGCTCTTCCTGTAGTCACAGAGGCCTGTTGCCAGCAGGGGCTACCTGGACTGTGAACTCCAAGGACAACCACATTTCTAAAGACCAGAGTAAGAACACAATCAACAAAAGCCAGGGCAATAGCTGGGTATCACCAGAACTCAACTATCCTACTATAGCAAGCCCTGAATGGCCTAACACAATTGAATCACAAGATACTGACCTTATATCTAATATTATGAAGATAATAGAGGTTATTAAAGAAAAAAATGAATAAATTTAAAGAAATGCAGGAAAATACAATCAAACAGGTAAGATCTTTAAAGCAGTAACAAAACAAAATAAAAGAAATGCAGAAAAATACAATCAAATGGGCGAAGGGAATGAATCAAACTGTTAAAGACCTGAAAAAAATATGGAAATAGATGCAATAAAGAAAATACATAAAAATATTCCTAAATTGATTGAAAGTGGAATTATATACATTTTCTGACAAAATCGAAGATTTACATGGAAAATATTTCTGATAAAATTGAAGAAATATATAGAAAAAAATGTTAAAGATTATCATGGAAGATAACAGTTAAAATGGTAGACATAAAAAACATTACTAAATTGAAAGAGGAATCACAAACATTTTCTGATAAAATTGAAGATTTACATGAAAAATATTTCTGTTAGACTAAGTTTTTTGTTGGAGAATTGAGTCCATTGATGTTATAAGATATTAAGGAATAGTGATTGTTTCTTTCTGTTATTTTTGATGTTATTTTTATGTTTGTGTGGTTACTTTCTTTTGGGTTTGTTGGAAAAAGATTACTTTCTTGCTTTTTCTAGGGTGTAGTTTCCCTCCTTGGGTTGACGTTTTCCATCTATTATCCTTTGTAGGGCTGGATTTGTGGAAAGATATTGTGTAAATTTGGTTTTATCATGGAATATCTTGGTTTCTCCATCTATGGTAATTGAGAGTTTTACTGGGTATAGTAGTTTGGACTGGCATTTATGTTTTCTTAGGGTCTGTATGAGATCTGCCTAGGATCTTCTAGCTTTCATCGTCTCAGGTGAGAAGTCTGGTATAATTCTGATAGGCCTGCCTTTATAGGTTACTTGACCTTTTTCCCTTAATGCCTTTAATATTCTTTCTTGCTTTGGTGCATTTGGTGTTTTGATTATTATGTGCCAGGAGGACTTTCTGGTCTGGTTCAGTCTGTTTGGAGTTCTGTAGGCTTCTTGTATGTTCACGGACGTCTCTTTCTTCACTTTCAATCAATTTAGGAATATTTTTATGCCTACCATTTTATCAATATAATTGTCCATGATAATCTTCAAATTTAACGATTTTCTATTTTTTCTTCAATTTTATCAGAAATATCTTCCATGTAAATCTTCAATTTTATCAGAAAATGTCTATAATTTTACTTTCAATCAACTTAGGAACATTTTTATACCTTCCGCTTTATCTGTATAATTTTCCATGAAATAGTCAGTTTTAACATGTTTTTCTATATATTTCTTGGATTATTTCAGAAATATTTTCCTTGTAGATCTTCAATTTTATCAGCAAATGTTTATAATTCCACTTTCAAAAAACTTAGGAATATTTTTATGCCTACCATTTTATCTGTATAATTTTTCCATGAAATACTCAATCTTAACGTGTTTTTTAATATATTTCTTCAATTTTATCAGAGATAGTTTCCATGTAAATCTTCAATTTTATCAGAAAATGTTCATAATTTCACTTTCAATCAACTTAGAAATATTTTTATGCCTACCATTTTATCTCTAAAATTTTCCACAATAATCTTCAATTTTAATGTTTTTCCATATATTTTTTTCAATTTTATCAGAAATATTTTCCATGTAAATTTTCAATTTTATCAGAAAATGTTTTTACTTCTACTTTGAATCAATTTTGGAATATTTTTATGCCTACCATCTTATCTGTACAATTGTTCATGAAATAGTCAGTTTTAACATGTTTTTCTATATATTTCTTGAGTTTTATCAGAAATATTTTCCTTGTAGAATTTCAATTTTATCAGAAAATGTTCATAATTCCACTTTCAATCAACTTAGGAATATTTTTATGCCTACCATTTTATCTATATATTTTTCCATGAAATAGTCAATCTTAACGCATTTTTCTATATTTCTTCAATTTTATCAGAGATGTTTCCCATGTATATTTACACAATGGAATACTACTCAACAATTAAAAACAATGAATTCATGAAATTCTTAGGCAAATGGGGAACAGGGGGAGGGAAGAGGGCTTATGGGACTTTCGGGGAGGGGGGAACCGGGAAAGGGGAAATCATTTGGAATGTAAATAAAGAATATAGAAAATAAAAATAAAAAAATAGTAACAAAATAAATAAATTTTTAAAATTAAAAAAAAATACAAATAGAGGAAAATCTGGAGATGGAAAACCTAGGAAAAAAATTGAAACTACAGATGCAAACATCACTAAGAGAATACAGGAGATAGAGGAGAAGTCTCAGGAGTTGAAAATACAACAGAAGAAATCGATACATTAGTCAAAGAAAATTCCGAATCTAAAAAGTCTCTAACACAAAACATCTAGAAAATTTGGGACATTATGAAAAGACCAAACCTAAGAATATTAGGCATAGAAGAAGGAGAAGATTCCCAGATGAAAGGCCCAGAAAATATCTTCAAAAAATAGTCATAGAAGAAAATTTCTTGGACCTAAAGAAAGAGATGGCAAGTAGTTTACAGAACACCAAATAGATTGGACCAGAAAAGAAAATCCTCCACCACATAATAATCAAAACACTAAATGTACAGAACGAAGAAAGAATATTAAAAGCTGCAAGAGGAAAAGGACAAGAAACATATGAAGGCAGACCTATAAGAATTACACTCAGTTATTAAACAGTATCTAAAAGCTAGGAGGATCTGGACAAATATCTTACAGACCCTAAGAGACCACAGATGTCAACACAGACTACTAGAACAAGCAAATTCTCAATCTCCATGGATGTAGAAACCAAGACAAAGACAAATGTAAAGAATCTCTTTCACTAATCCAGTTCTACAAAGAATACGAAAAGGAAAACTCCAACGCAAAGAGAGTAACTATATCCACGGAAACACAAGAAATGAGCAATCGCACACCAGCAAAACCAAAAGAAGAGAATCACAAACACACACAGTCTCTCTGTCTCTCTGTTTCTCTCTCTGTCTCTCTGTTTCTCTCTCTCTCTCTCTCTCTCTCTCTCTCTCTCTCTCTCTCTCTCTCAAACAAACACACACACACACACTGTACCATCACCAACATCAAAATAACGGGAACTGTTAATCATTGGTAATTAATATTTCTAAACATCAGTGGACTCAATTCCCAAATAAAAAGACACAGGCTAACAGAGTGAATCCATGAATAGGATCCATTATACTGCATACAAGAAACACATGTCAGCAACAAAGATAGACATTTCCTCAAAGTAAAGGGCCAGAAAAGGATTCCAAGCCAATGGACCCAAGAAGCAAGCTGGAATAGCCATTCTAATATACAGTACAATAGACTTTCAAATAAAAATCATCAAAAGAGACAGGAATATGTTGCATATTCATCAAAGCAAAAATCTGCCAAGATGATATTTCAATTTTGAAATCTATGGCTCAAACAAAAGGGCAAAATGTTTTTGTAAAAAAAAAATGTTAAAGCTTAAATCACACATCATACCGCACACATTAACAGTGACAGACTTCAACACCAGACTCTCACCAATTAACAGTTCACCTGGACAAAAACTAAACAGAGAGATAATGAAATTAACTGATGTTATGGATCAAAAGGACTTAATAGACATGCACAGAACTTTTCACCCAAACACAAAAGAATACACTGTTTCTCAGCAACTCTTCGATCCTTCTCAAAAATTTACAATCACAAAGTGAGACTCAACAGGTAAAAGAAAATGAAATAATGCCTTGTGTCCTATCAGATCAGCATGGATTAAAGCTGAACATCAACAATAACAGAAACCCAGGAAAACACACACTCTTGTGGAAACAGAACAATTAATAAATGGAACCTCATGAAACCAAAAGGTTTCTGTAAGGCCAAGGACACTCTCAACAGGGCAAATTGGATACCTACAAGAAAGGGAAAATATCTTCACCAACCCTACATGTGACAGAAGGCTAATATCCAAATTATTAAGAAGTTACACACTAACAAACCAAATAACCCAATTTAAAGATGCTATATAGAGCTAAACAGTGAATTCCCAACAGAGGAATCTTGAATGGCTGAGAAATGTTCAATATCCTTAGTCATCAGGGAAATGCAAATAAAAATGACTCTGAGATTCTATCTTATACCTAAAAGAATGGCTAAGATCAAAAACTCTGGTGACATCACAGGCTGGTGAGGATGTAGAGCAAGGGGAACGCTCCTCAATTACTGGTAGGAGTGCAAACTGGTACAACCACTCTGGAAATCAATCTGGCAGTTTCTAAAAAATTGGTAATAGCTCTACCTCAAGACCCTGGGATCTTAGTAATAGCCAGAATCTAGAAACAACCCAGATGTCCCTCAACCAAAGAATGGATAAAGAAAATTGTGGTTTGTTTACACAATGGAATACTACTCAACTGTTAAAAACAATGGCATCATGAAATTTGCCAGCAAATAGATGGGGAAAAAACATTCTGAATGAGGTAGCCCAGACCTAAAATGACATGCATCATATATACTCACTAATAAGTGGATATTAGCCATAAAGTATAGAATATTCAAGCTAGAATTCATAGACCTAAAGGAGCAAGAGGAACCAAAGGAGGGTGCCTGGATCTCACACAAAAGGAGAAATAAAATAGTCACAGGAGGTGGAGGGAACTGGGTCGTAGAGGAGATAGGGAAGGAACAGGGCAGGATGGTGGATGAGGTATAGGACTAGCAGGGGAGAGAGGGCAAGGAGAGTGAATGGAAATTGGCATCTGGGGAGGCGTTTCTCTAGGATGTGCCAGGGACTTGGGATGAGGGAGGCTCCAGAGAATCTATGAGGAAGACTCTATCTGAGACTCATAGCAGTGTGGGATATGAAGCCTGAAGCAACCACCTCCTGTAGCCAGGCAGGACTCCTAGTGGAGGCATAAGAACGCCAACCCACCCACAAAACTTTTGACTCAAAATCTGTCCTGCCTACAAGAAGTGCAGTGACAAAGATGGAACAAGGACTGAGGGAATGGCCATCCAATGACTTTCCCAACTTCAGACCCATCCCATGGGCAAGAACCAATCCCTGACACTATTAATGGTATTCCATTATGCTTGGAGACAGGAGCCTTAGCATAAATGTCTTTTGAGAGGCTCCACCTAGCATCTCACTAAAACAGATGCAGAAACTCACAGTCAAACATTAGATGAAGCTTGGGGAGTCCTGTGGAAGAATGGGGAAAGACTGAGAAATTGAGAGAGGATAGGAATGCCACAGGAAGACCCAGAATCAACTAACCTGGAGCCTTGGGAGCTCCCAAAGACTGAACATGCACAAAGATTGAACCTACTCCACACATGTAGCAGATGTACAGCTTGATCTTCATACAGGTCCCCCAACAACTACAGCAGGGGCTGTCCCTGACTCTGTGGCCTGCTTCCTGTTCCCCTAACTGGTCTGCCTTGTCTGACCTCAGTGGGAGAGAATCTGCCTAGTCCGGCAGTGACCTGTTGTTCTAGGGTGGGAGGCCTCCCTTCCCTCAAAGGAGAAGGGAAAAGGGGAATGGGGTATGGTTTATAAGGGGGACTGGCAGGTGAGAGGGGCTGCAATCAGGATTAAAGTGAATGAATGAATGAATGAATGAATGAATGGGAAAAAGACACTAAATGATATATTGCTGGATCCACAGTTGAGCACATCACTCAACCCTCAACAAAAATACCATATATGGGAGATGCACCATTGGAAACAAGGTAGAAAGTAAGAAACTGGAATGATCAGCTCCAAACTGGATGTCCAAATCACACCCCTATACTCAAAGCCTGGTGATCTATAGAGGACAGGGCAAGAAAATGGTAAAATCGTGAGGTTGTGGATGACTTCAAGGAAACAATAGTGTTTTCCAGACACAATGGGCAGATGCATACGCTAACTCACAGGTACCATGACAGCATGCACATGATCTGAATAAGCCAGACAAAATCTCACCATAAAGGGGAAAGTGGCACAAGGACCCACCTCTGGACAAGTAGCTATTTACAACTGACAGTTTCTAAGAGAGGGAAATTTAATTTTTAATATAATGGTACTTGGCATAATAATCACAAGCCAGGGCAGGTTATAAGACTACAAATATTTGAGTGCATGGATTTTTGTGGCTGTTTAAGACAGAGAAAGAACATGAAGCTGGATGGGTAGGAATATGAGGGAAAATGTGAGAGTTAGGGGAGGGGGCAAATATGATCAAAGTATATTGTATAAAAGTATCAAGTAATAAATAAGATATTAAAAATGAAAGAAAGGAAAGATCGCAGAGGACTGGAGAGAGAGTTCAGCTGTTAAGAGAACATTTGCTGTTCTTCTAGAGGACCCAGGTTCAATTCGCAGCACCTACATAGTGGCTCACAGCCATCTGTAAATCAAGTTCCAGGGCAGTTGGATGCCTTCTGGCCTCCGTGGACACGAGGCACTCAAAGGGTACACAGATGTACATGCAGTCAAAATACCCATATTTATAAGATAATTTTTTAAAGTCTGATAAAGAAAGATCATTGCAGAAACACTGAACCAAAGAGTGATAAGTTGAAGAATGTTTTATGAAAGAATAGTTCTGTTTTCACATGGCAATTTTCCATGTATTCAACAAACATTTTTATTTTGTTTCTATTTTTAATCAGGAGCTTTATCAGGACACAGAGGTCAGGAGAGCACAGTTCCTGCTTCCAGCCTGCCTGTGGTCTCATGGAGGTAAGCAGGCATGTAAATACAGTAATGACAATTATCAGTAGAAATATGGTGAGAGCATCAGAGAAGTTCATGAGAAAATATGCTATCCTATCAAGGAATATAATTTATACTCAAAGTAGTTATGCTTGAACTGGATGCTGAAAGATAAGCTTATTCATCATTGGGAGGGGGGTGGTCAGGGAGAAAAAACTTGCAATTTCAAAGGAGAAAAGGAATACAGGAGTAAGGTTTAAAGGCAACTTGAGGTAACGCTAAGGTGGTCACAAAGTAAATGCAAAAAAAGGGGGGGGAGAAACCACAAAACAATAATAAATGATAGCATGTTTGCAGATCAGTAAGGTTGCCCTGAAACTTATTGCAATTACCAAGCTGTAATTCTACTCAGAGAAGGCTTCTGTGCTTCAAGATTGCTTCATGCAAGTGTTAAACCACACCTATTTCACACAAAGAAATAAGACAATTTGTGTTTTAGAAAAAAATATTCAGCCGCTTTTGAGAGATATAGGAAGAAAAGAACAACTCTAGAAGAATTCACAAAAGGCATGTTTCACAGTCACAGCGGGAGAGAAGAAGCAGTGGATGTATAGCAGGGAAGGCTAGATTCCTGAATCTAATAGATGCGATGGGACCTCTGAGACCGAGCAGGTAAAGGCATCTGCAGCCAAGCCTGATGACCCGAGTTCAATACCCAGGACTCACAGACTGGAAGGAAAAATTAGCTTCCTAGATCTGTCTTCTGGCCTATATACTTTGGTTCTCTCTCTCTCTCTCTCTCTCTCTCTCTCTCTCTCTCTCTCTCTCTCTCTCTCTCTCTCTCTCTCTCTCACACACACACACACACACACACACACACACACACACACAACCAAGGAAACAAAAACAATTATTGGTAAAAAGATTACAAGAGCCTGAGGATCGAGGAGTTTGCTGTGAGATTGTGTCATGAAGTAATGTGAGAAGCTATACCCACATACTCTCTCCAACGCAACTGTCCAAACGTGATTTGAACAAGGACAAATGTAACAGGATTTAAAAAAAAATAACTACAGAGCACTGGGAATTGCCTGAGAAGCCTTAATAGTGCTTCTTGCAGGTTCATCAATCAGAACTAACCAGGTTAGATTACAGAAACCAACCAGCCAACCCCAATGGGCCCAAGTATAAGAAACTTCTTCTAAGAACACTGAAACTACCTCCACTTTGTCTTTGAATTTTTAATAACAGTACTCCTCTAATAAATTGCAGCTTTAAGTTAATTCATTAGAATCTGTAACTATTATTCATAAATAATATATATAGTTGATAAAATGGTTATCCAGCTAAGATACCCCATACTGATTTTCACAGTGGCTGGGCTAATAATAAATCCCACCAGCAGTGTATCCGGGTCTCATTTCCCTCCCATGAAGATGAGCATTTATTTGTTGCTATTTGTCTTCCTTATGAGCTATTCTGACAAGGGTGAAATGGAATCTTAGTGTGGGTTTAATTTTCACATTGAGATGGCTCAGGATGTTGAAAAGCTTCTCTATGATTATTTTCAATTTACACATCATCTTTTTAGAACTGTCTACACATTTAATCAAAATAGCAGTGGGTAGAAGAGGGAGGTGGAAATGAAGGACAGTCTAGGGAGTAAATGAAGTCCGGATACACAATGTACTGGAAAAAAATACAATTCTTAATGAAACCTAGCACTGTGTAGAATAAATATAAACCAATAAGAAAATTTAAATTAAAAAAAGGGATGGATTCCATTCCTGCTCAAAGACATTCCAGAATTCTCAGGCTTCCACATGGCAAATCTAATCTTTCCTTTTGTTACTTCTTTGTCATGTCTTGTTTAATTGTAAACCCTTAGAATTTTACATGTTATTTAAAGTCTAGTTTGGTCACCAATCTCAGTTCTACAACACAAAATATACCAATCATTAGCAGTTTCACGTACATTGTTCAAGGTTACGTTTTATAGGATATATTTGAGAAATAGATATAGATGTGATATGAAATATATTTATATTTATACAATATATTTATACTTATATAGTGTATTTAT
This sequence comes from Tokudaia tokunoshimensis, assembly GCA_036184795.1. Lineage (NCBI taxonomy): Eukaryota > Metazoa > Chordata > Mammalia > Rodentia > Muridae > Tokudaia > Tokudaia tokunoshimensis. Next base: position 10,943,536 of record BTHU01000014.1, read on the forward strand.
ACTCATAATACCTTAGGATAGATTATCCACTTGATCACACATTTCGCAACTGTGGTAGTTTAAATAGGGTTGGCCCCAATAGACTTAAGTGTTTCAATGCTTGGTCCACAGGGAGAGGCACAATTAGAAGGATCAGCCTCATTTGAGTAGGTATGGCCTCATGGGAGGAAGTATGTCACTCTGGAGAGGGACTTTGAGGCTTCCTATGCTCAAGCTAACTCTAGTGTGGTGGTCTCATTCTGCTGTGTGTGACTCAAGATGTAGAACTCTCAGCTCCTCCTCCAGCACCATGTCTGCTTGGACACTGCCGTGCTTCAGTCCTGTGGTAATGATAATGGATGGACTGAACCTCTAAACTGTAAACCAGCCCTGGTTAAATGTTTTTGCTTTATAAGCATTGTGAGGTCATGGTGTCTCTTCATAGCAATAAAGGCCTAAGACAGCAACTATTTTGTGGTTGTTATTCTTCCTTGAATCAGATATATATGTGAATGAAAATAATGGCCTGAATTATGTATGCCCAGAAGTATGAGACACTAAACTGCAGGAGAATAGATATAAGGGTACCATTCACAGACATATCGGAATAACCAGAAACTACTAAAGAAAAACAAAGAAGAGGGGAGTTGGGTTCTGGATACCATGACATTAACATAGCCTGGACTGATCCCATCTAAACTAAAAAGAATTTATAGCTTCTTTTATCTACTGTCAATTTTGCTTTGCTGGTTTTATTAATTCTTTGATGTTTCATATAATATATTTTGATTATATTCACCACCACCCCCAACCCTCCCAGCTCTATCTCACCTTCCTATCTACCCCCAACATGTCATCCTTCTTAAAAAGTTCCACCTTCATCCCAGAGAACTCCCAAATTGATTCATCAATCACCATTGCTTTTGGTTGCTTTCCAGAATTGGTGGTAAAACCCCATTGTCAAAGACTGTCACTGGTCACTGAACACGGATAAATCAAGTCAGTACTGACCAAGAAGCTTCCCCCTGACGACTAGCTTTCATAGCACTAGAAGCTATGAGGCAGGCTGCTGAGAGAATAATGTCTTCAACTGCCTTACCCAGCTACGATCTCAGTGAACTACAAAACAACCAGTGTAACAAGGTACGGCCACTGGGGAAAATGGTCACGAATGTTAACTGTTAATTCACTGTCTGAAACTTCTTACCAATCTGAAAGAAAGGGTGTTTGGTGGTTGGTTGGGAGACTAAACTAAACTTTAAACTCATATTTAATATTAATATCTTAAAGATTTCCTAGGAAAGTATTACTTACAGTTTAACTTATTTTCATAACCTACAGCTAACCATCTTGAGTGGATACATGAGATAATGGAAAATAAACTGAAATTTTACACAGGCTAGCAATCTTTAATTTCTATTCCTTTTCCAATTAAGTCAAGTCACCACACGTTTCTAACCTGGGTCTATGGTAGACTAAGTATTCTCTAGGCCCCTTCCAACTATAAAACTTGTGAAAACAGGCATACAGTATTAGCAAGCAGAATTAATGCATACTGTATGGGAGAATAAGGGTCTATAGTTACAATGCTGTATACAGAAGAGAAAAACATTACATAGCAAATGGTTCTGATCCCATCCTGAAGGCTGAGAGCTTGCAACTCCTCATCAAGAAGAGAGAAGTAGCATGGAGAGAGGGTGAGGAGTTCCTAAGATCTTAATACACAACACACTTAAATACCTAGTGTTTTTTTAAACAGTCAGTGACCTGAGAAACTTTGCTTAAATAAATATTACAAAAGAATTTACTTCCTCAAGAAGTGGGTACGTTACAAAATCTTAGGGTTGAGTTTTATAAAGGCAAATACCTCATCTCTGTTTACGGGCCACTGCACGTTCAAATGAGCTGAAAGTTATATGCGGATGAGTTAATTTTTACCTACTGTGTTTAATCGTTAGCTAAAGGCATTTATATAATCTGACATGGATGACTGTAAACATATTTTTAATCCTCAACAACTAAGCTACTGGTTATAAAGTTTAAATGTTTACACATCATATCACAGATATACACAAAATTAGCACTTGAAGAAGAATAAATAACAAAAGAGACTAGTAGGGAAAATAAAGAAGAAACATTTTGGAGTGTTAATTGCTTAAATAGTTTTAACGAGTGTGATTTCTTAGATGTTTTACATTTTTTAATGTAAAATTTGGAGTGTTTATAATAAACAAACTTAGATTAAACATTAAGATGTATTTCCATACAAAGGTCCTAAAAATTATTAAATCAGATCTGGTGACCAAACTATTAGACTAAGAGCATTTGTAACTGTTGAGTACTGTTCCAATCACAATCAGTAATCCACAAATCAAGGCTTAAAGAAGACATACTTCTTTTCCTATCAGATGACGTGAGACTCAAATGTGGTTGGGTGACTGAGTTATCATCAGTTGGCATTAAGCTTTAAACCTGCATCTCACTGACTAAGCATGGTGCTGGTATACTGTAATCCCCCGTTCTCCTGCACAATAGAAACGAGTCCACTGGAAAAAACCAATTAAATTGTGGGGGAGAAGGGCTGAAATATACAGACTTAACCTTGAGGTCTACATGGAAGCTTAGTCACAGTAACCATTCCAGTCAAACTGGGACTGTGGTTTACTACTGTGTCCAGAGGAGGTTTGATTGTATTTAAGCTACTGGAATACAACACAGCCTTCATTTAATATTTCTAACTGGATAGCATTTACTTCAAAATATAATCAAACTGTCTAGACTTTAGTTTCTTAAAATTTAATAGACAGTAATTCTAAAAGACTAGATGCATGAGAGTGTACTGTAAAAAAACTTGAATCATCTTTTCTTTAAATTAGCAAACTTGGGGCTGGAGAGAGGTGAGTGTCGGAGAAGCGAGCTGCTTGGACAGTGTGAGTAGCTGAGTTTGGACTTCAGGACCCATTTTAAAAGCTGGGGCTTTCGTGTCTGAAACCCCAGGGCTTTTTTATTGTTGTTATTCCATCAAAATATAATGCTACAACTAATTATAGATATTCACATGAACGAGGTACTACACGTGTAATCTAGAGATGTATGCATTGTGTGCAAAGCACCCAGTCGTGTCCGTTTGTTTTGTTGCTGTCAGAAGCTGAGTAGGAAACTGAGCATGGAAACGGTTTAAGACAGAGAAAGAGGATACCAGCAGTCTTATTGCAATTTTATAAGTGACATTTACCTTTATCCTAGCTACCTCCTAAATAAATCAAACAGAGACTATAAGATTATGTAATCAAGCTTTACAGCACAACATCTGAGCAGTTATTAATCGATTCTAATCCTCTGAGCTAATCTGGCTACATTCTAGCCAAATCCCCAAGATACTTGCGATTTCAATATTGATCTCACTTTCTCTGTCCCACATGTGTTCTCATGGTGTCCCTTGGACCCTCTCCACATGGTAAATCCCTCTTTCTCTTCCTCTTCCTCTTCTTCCTCTTCCTCTCTCCCCATCTCTCCCTCTGTCTCTGTTTCTCTCTCTCTCTCTCTCTCTGTCTCTCTCTGTCTGTCTCTCTCTCTCTGTCTCGCTCTCTCTGTCTCTCTCTGTCTGTCTCTGTCTCTCTCTCTGTCTCTGTCTCTCTCTCTCTGTCTCTCTCTCTGTCTCTCTCTGTCTCTCTCTCTGTCTCTCTCTGTCTGTCTCTGTCTCTGTCTCTGTGTCTCTCTCTCTCTCTCTGTCTCTCTCTCTCTCTGTCTCTCTCTGTCTCTCTCTCTGTCTCTCTCTGTCTGTCTCTGTCTCTGTCTCTGTGTCTCTCTCTCTCTCTGTCTCTCTCTGTCTCTCTCTCTGTCTCTCTCTGTCTGTCTCTCTGTCTCTCTCTGTCTGTCTCTCTGTCTGTCTCTCTCTCTCTCTCTCTCTCTCTCTCTCTCTCTCTCTCTCTCTCTCTCTCTCCTCTCCTCTCCTGAATGGGATGGGGAGTTCAACCCTGTTCTCTCAGCTGCTTAGTCACTGGCTGATTAGCTTTTATTATCAAATCAGAGAATGAATGGGGAACAGTGTTTACACAACACTGAGAGGGGAAATTCTTAGAACAAAAGCACTGCAATGCCATGTCCGTATTGCAGCCAGATATGGGCACAGAGAAATCAGCATTTGGAGACTACAAGGATAATCTTTATAGAGTTCCAATAATATTGTGCCCACAAAAAAGGTTGTGAGAGAACATATGGGATGGTAGAAACACAGGAAGGAGACCTTACTGTTCTCATCCGGAAAATGTTAAGAGGTGATGTGATCAAACCTATAGCCTTAGCTACAGATCTGTACATCACTATTAGAGAAAAATGGCCACCAACAATAATACAGCAATTTTCCATCCTCTTCTGTCTTCTATCCTGATGGAAGATGCAGTGCTCAGTCATCTGCCTACAGAGTCAAAACCTTTTTTCCTGACAGAATTAATCTTTGGGCATGATTCACCTCTGGCAAGTTAGAGTTTTATGTCTTTGCCTGCCCTCAGCCACTAGACTAGTCTTCTAGACTCTAGCTCTTTCCTCCCATACTCCATTAAGTGTAGGTACCAGCCCTTATCAGAGGAGCCTCTCTTTACAGCAAATGGAGACCATGCAGAAAATCACACCTGGATGCAATGCAGAAATGAACAGATGGGGAGCTCAGTCCTAACAGATACATCTACAGGAATTCTCCTGCATCTATGGCTATGAGAACACTGTGGGAAAGGGGGGTGGGATGACAGTACCAGGAAGAATATCAAGAAAACTGCTGTGCAACAGTATCTCCTAGAAATGACTGCATGAACAGAAAAATAGCAGTGCCAATGGACATGTTACCATGGAAGGGAAATTTTTGTCAGGTCTTACCCCTAGACAAAGAACAGGAGGACAGACGGTCGAAGGAGACTCGGTTTCACCTGGGATGAGTTTTTTATTGGTTGCTAATAGGTATGGCCAGCCCTGCAACCATCTATATATGCACAGGCAAAAATGGACTCAGCAAGTTGTACATATATATATATTTTTGTGCACACATACTACTGTGTGTTTGTGTGACAATAATAGTGAAGGGAAGAGAACCTATCAACCTGAAAGTTAGAGGGATATGGAGGAACCCAAGGGGAAGGTAGCTCAGAGCTGATGAGGAAAAAAATGGAAGGGAGAAAATAGTATAATTCTATTTAAATTAAAAGCACATTAAAAAATAAAACTCTATGCTATACTCCAAAATGCTGACTCTGGTAAATAGTTCCCTTCTTTTTACCCTTCCTCTTGAAAACTGTATGTTATGCTCTTACCTAACGTGCAATGAACGTTGCTTGAATTACTACTACTATGTATTACCAGTATGTGTAGCAGGTGCTAACCTCAGGAATCTGTGGGGATGACAGGCACTCTCAGATGACCGATCCTTCCGGAAGTAACTCATGTACTTTATTCCTTGTGGATAGGATGCTATAAATATTTTGGAATGGGTTGGAATCTAAAGGCAGATGCTTTCTACTGGGTTGGTCTGAGATGTTAGGGATGCCTGATCTGCATGCGGAGGACTTCAGGTGTTGTCCCTATGTGATTGATTGTCACAGTCCTTTCAGTAGGGGTGTTGAGGTCACGTGTTCCAGGTCAGGAGTAGATTTAAGTGCCTACCGTCCTCAATTATGAGAATTGCCTGGGTCCCTGAATCCGCTGAACCTTACCAGGTTTCTGTCTGGTGGCACAGTCTACTGCCCCACAATATATATTAGAAAATCTAGTAATATCGATTCACTCTGCCATAGTCACTAGAGAGGAAATACTAAAACAGTCAGAACAGTAATTACTGGAAATGTCTGCATTTAAAGAGCTGTTTACTTTTAAGTATTTTACAGTTGTCGCAATGGTTTTTATTTGTTTTCATGGTAAGGAACACAGAAGTGATTCAATCTTCAAAGCAGTGTGATTTCTCTACTGTTACTATGAGAGGTGGAATAATAGGTGGGTTTGATATTCCACTTCATTAAATTGTAGTAATAAATTACTCAAGCCCAAGTTTACGTTTTATATAAGCTTCAAAATAACTTGAAAGGAATGCTTCCATGCCATCAATATGTAGGATTATTGTTCAGCAGTTAAATCCTTCTACCATGATCTATTGAGTTTGATAATATTAATTCACAAAGATGCTTAAAATTTAATTTTTAAAAGAGTTTTGGGAGAGTCTTTTATTATTTTGGAATTTTACATCAGGGTCTTGAAAGATAGCTCAGAGGTTGACACTGGTAGTTCCTGAAGAGGATGTGGGTTTGATTCTCAGCACCCACATGGCGGTCCATATCCATCCATTTCAGGGGAATCTGTGAACATGTGCAAGGTACACATATGTGCGTGCACTATGTGTTCTGTGTACTTTCTGTGTTAGTTTGGTTTGGTACTTTTTGTCTGACTGGTTTTATCTTTGCTTTGGTTACTGAGAGAGAGTCAGAGAAAGAAACAGAGTTGTGAAACTGTATAGTTAAGGATATTGGCAGTATCTGGAGGAGTTGAGGAGGAAGAATATGATCAAAATATACTGTGTGAGAAAATAAAAAGAAATCTTAAAAAAATTAAAAATGCAATTTGTCTTTTCTTTTATCCTTTAGTTTATTCTTCTCCAAACAATACATCCTGACCACAGCTTCCCCTCCCTTGGCCCCTCTCAGTAATCCTCATACCTCGCCCTTCTTCAAGATCCACAGCTTGCCTTTTTCCTTTCAGAAAAGAGCACCTCCCCAACCTCTGTGAATATCAACCCCACAGGGCATAACAAGACCTAGTAAAACTAGTCAGGAACCCTTGGGTCAAGGCTGGACAAGGTAACCCAGTAGGAGGAAAATGGGACCAAGAGCAGGCAAGAGTCAGAGACACCCCCACTCCCACTGTGCGGAGTCCCACAAACACTCCAAGCTAAACAACCAAAGCGTGTAAGCCGACCCAGGCAGGGCCCACGATCGCTGCTTCGGTCTCTGTGAGCCCCTGTGAATCCTGCTTAGTTGGTTCTGTGGGACTGTTTTCCTAGTATCCTCAACCCCTCTGGCTCCTCCAATCCTTCCTCCCCCTTTCCCTCAGTGTTCCCCAAGCTCCACCTAATGTTTGGCTGTGGCATCTCCTTAAATCAGCTGCATTTCCTCCATTTCCACTGGAGGAAACCTCTCTGATGACAACTGGGCTGGGAACTAATCTGTGTGTGGCAAAATACCATTAGGAAGTATCTCACTGACTTCGTTTTCTTCAGGTTCTACTCCAGGTCTCTGAGCCATTCAGCTTCCAGTCCCTAGCCATCCAGGCAGTGTCAGGCCTGGGCTCCCTCTCCGTGCCTTGGGCTTCAAGTTAGACCAGCCATTGGTTGGCCACTCCCGCAAGCTCTGAACCACCACTGTCCCATTACATCTTACAAAGAGATAGCTCAAGGTTAAAAATATAATTTTTATATCAACATGGCTTCCTTGAAAGTTTCCAAGTTATTTGTTGCATTAGAAAATAATGAATTTATTTAAAAGACAAATGCAATAACTTTTTCCTTCCTTCCTTCCTTTCTTTCTTTTTTTAATATAGAATAGAGTTTATTCAGGGCATGGGGAGTGAAGTTGAGAGGGTAGTAGAGACAGAAAAAGGCAGAGGGTGGAGCAGGGAGGGAAGGAGAGAGAAAGATAGAGAGAGGAGGCTGACCATGAGCATGTGGAGAGAGAGGGGGGAGGGGAACAGAGGGGGGAGGGGAACAGAGAGAGGGGGAGGGGAATAGAGAGAGGGGGAAAAGGGATGAGAAGGTAGAGTGGGAGCAAGAAAGCAAGAGTTTTGTTTGTTTCTTTTTTTTAGCAATAACATTTTAAAGATGAGACTTTCACTGCCTAAATAAAAATGTACATTACATTTCATAGACTCTGATTTACATTATATTAAAACACTGTGAACTTTATAAATACTGTAAGATATATTTTTCATATTCATAACAGAAAAATACTGCTTTATTTTACTAGAACTTAAGTAATTTTTACATAATACATAGATGTACATGTGTCAAATAATACATTTATATACATATTCAGTATATTTATGTTGAAATAGCATTTTAATCCAAAATTGCATATAAAAAATAAGTTTCAATTACTCTTTGAATATTAGTTTAAGAAAAAAAATATACTGTTAGTCTCTGAAGGATTATTTTTGTTACCTAAAGGAAGTAGAGTAAAGGAAGCAAAATGTGATAGATTTCTTGGGTTCTTGTTGCGGCTTCTTTTTAAGAAGTACTGCTGGTAGCTTTCCTTTTCATATAATATAATTAAAATAATGTTCTCTAAGAGTTGTATCAGAACTGTTATAATATGTACTGTGACCTCCACCTAGCTTCCAGAAATCATAAATTCTACACCCTAGTAACTTTTAGATTCATTTATTGGTAATAAATAAAGAGAATCAACTTTCCACTAGGGGAAAAAATGCCTCTCTTTCCTTTGCCTTTCAGTACAGGCATGATCAGATAGATAAACATGGCGACTCTAGACATCTCAGAGAAACAGTCCACAGCAAGATACACGGGAGACGAGGTGTGTTAGCATGCATGTTACACAGCTGTTTCTCTTCACTGACAAACCCAAGCTGGAATCTTAAGATCTATGGATGTGGGGGAGACTCGCCATCTACTCACAGCGGCTGTAATTACCTACACAAGACTGGGTCCTTCAACTCTCGGATGGGGAAAGGGAGGGTTTCAGGGATGCTGCTCCTACTGCAATTAATGGGGGAGGGAGAGACATTTTCTTCAGTAGTAGTATATCAACTGGAAAGGTTCCCAAGCTCTTGTAAACTGCCCTAATTAAGCTTAATAGGTCACAAAAGAAAGGGGAAAAGATATAAAATTAGAAAGCTGGTTAGTTGGAAAGAGGTAGGGGGTTAACAAGACTAGGAGAGAGACGGTGATCAAGGGATATTATGTACATATCTAAAAAATGCTATGACATTCATTTTATGTATAATACATTCTAGTACTGATTTTAAAGCAAAGCTTGCTCTATGATGTTCTTTTAATCTGTTACTTTAATAAAAATTATTTTCAGACAATGGAACACCAGGAACAAAAAGGAATGAAAGGAGAACGCTAATTCAGGGGTAAGAGTGATCAGAGAACACTGTACACATTTTGAAGATATCTCAGCATAGTTCATCATTTTGTAAAATTAACATATGGTAATAAAATGTAAAAATAGAAAATTAAAAAAAATTAGAATTGCAGCATTGGGATGTAAATCTGGCATCTTACTTCAAGTCATGGAGTGAGATAAGATATCAGAGAAGCAGAACTGGGCACAGTGTCAGATGCCTGTCACCACCCAACTGGAAGCCTGAGGCAGGAACTTAGAGAGTTCAAGGCCTTCTAAAGCTTCATCATGAACCCATGTCTCAACAAAGCAAAAAGGAGGGATAGAGACAGACAAAGACCGAGGTGGCAACGTGCCACAGAATCTTCAGCCAAGTCACGTAGGCGACCTTCAGACAAACACAGACAATAAAGAGTAGGCGCTCCCAAAAAGTGGTAATAGAACATCCCATTTCACCCAGCCACTAGACACAGAAACCTGTAGAACACGTGGCCTCCCTGCAAACACACTGGGTTTCAGGATCTGACGGGCTAAGGAGGCAGCTATACTCTCTATGTGAGATGCCCTCTCATGGCAACCACAGACTCCTGTCCTAAGTCTCAAAATCCTGAAGTCCACAGACAACAACAGAGAAAATCAATGATTTACCACAAATATCTCAAAATAAAACTCCTAATGTTTCCAAAGGGAATGTGCTTATTGAAAACAGTGTCAGAGCTTTTGCAGATCTTTTTGCCTCAGAGGACGTCCTGTAGTGAGCAGTCAGAGGACTGATTTAAACCTCTTTCAGCTGGAAAAGGTCTTTTCTTTATAGTTATTGTGTGAGGCAGCTTTTCACTACTGGAACAAAACATCGAAGATAAAAGGTTAAGTTTCTTTTGGCCTCTGGTTTCAGAAGATGCCTCTTGCAGTCTGATGGTTCCACAATACTGGTTCCATCCATCTAGTGACTCCAATAATGTCTCTCTAGTAGTTGGAAGGATCCATTGATGTGTCTCGCCATTGGAAGGCTTCACTGATGTCTCTCAGAGCTAAACGGCTCTGCTGAGGGTTCTCGTGTTGATTGACACCACTGGCCTGTGGTAACATCATATATGATGATCGGGGTCATGTGACAGATAAAAAAAATCGCTTTACCTCATGGTGGTCAAGACGTACAGAAGAAACAGGAAAGAACCACAGGTCCAATATTTGTTTCAAAGGAATACTGTGTGACCTAACTTGCTCTTGCTAGGGCATTCCTCCACCACTTCCTTCAGCCGCATAAGACTCCATCCTTAGAAAACCATCATTTACTCTCTTCATTATTGATAACTGGTTTGGCTGATTCCAGTTATTTGCTATGATAAACACTGCTTCTCAACAAATAAGAACTCTTTAGAGCTGTGATTTATGAACCATGATAATGCCAATTTACGTGTCATGAAACATAGCCTTTCCTCTCCACCTCCTTGAATCTGATAATGTCCCTCAGTGAAATACAGGAAATAATACTGGTCATGTATTTTTTTTCAGCTCACAGGTAACAAAGGCAACTTACCTTTGAACTTACCATGCTATGAAAACCCCATACCACGTAGAAAAGCTCAGGTGAATGAGTTGTCATATGAAGAGAGAGACAGACTGGCCACTAGTCACAGTAGTTAGTCACCCACAATGTGAATGAAGGCGCCGTCTTTGAAGTATACCTCGAGCCACAGCTATAACTACCTCAGATGACACTAGGTAGCCCATTCTGAGGTCCTGAACTATACAACAATGAGGCTTTTATGTCTCTACAGTTTTTACAATACTCTGTGTCATTCAAAAGACTTAGGTGATGTCTTAGAATAAATGTAGATAATAAAATGAACCACTATTTCCAATAAAGAACATTACAGCTCCTGCTCTTTCAGTTTAGAACTTCATCTGGTTTGGTCAGGGTGAGACACACAGTCACATCTGTACCATGAAATATTTAAAGATCAGGAAAATGGAAGGAATATATTTTCCATGTTTGCTTTCTAGAAATCAATTAATATGAATAGTGAAAATTATTATTAATCAATTATTTACTTACATCCCAAATGTCTTCCCTCCCACCCTGCCCCCCATCATAGAGTTCTTTCCCGCACCCCCTCTCCTTCATGAATGGGTGCCCCATTCAGGGCATCCCCATTCCTTGGGGCATCAAGTCTCTACAGGACATTTCCATATTAGGGCTCTCTTCTTTTGGTAAAATTAGGGTCTATTAAATTTCTGGATATGTATGTAAACTCAGTTAAGTAGAACAACATTTCTACTTAAAACAGTGATTATAGTACTATTTACTAAACGATATTCCATATGGAATCAACTTTTTACGCTGTATCAGGAAAGAAAACTAGTTTCTACTCTGGCTATTTGTATCTAGATACTTCCTTGAATAATAAAGATCATTTTTTTTATCTTAGTCAAATAAGTGACTTGAAAATATTAATGGTTGCCTACATTATTCATACACAAAATACAAGCCTTAATACCACATAGTTTATTGTTTAGTAAAATGAACAGGTAACAGTAAAAACTGCACTTACTGTTTCAGATTGGACAGGTGTGGACTCCGAGTGTAAGGTAAAACCCTTTAACTGCGGAACGTCAGCTGAAGTGTACGAACAACGGTAATGCCCCGGAGACCACACCTGATCAAATATTAGCAGGAATCTTTCAAACGGTGAACAGGGCTACCAGCAGTAGGGCTCATGCCCCTTAGCCAGCATTAACAATATAGTTTTTAAGGTTTTTGTTATCTAATTAGCTTTCTACTAAAGCTGATACTTCTAGAAAGAGGAAAGGCAAAGTACCTGAGAATATTTACTGTGTGGTCATAGCAGAGTCTGTGGTGAATGAAAGGCAGGATTTGTCCTTCACATCTCATATTTGGACATTTATGTGCTAGTTTAGCTGCATCTTTTAAAAATTTGGTACCTCGTATGTACTTAATGTCTCCCTGAGTAATATGGGAAGTTATGAAAAGTGTGAATATTAAAATAAGAGGGGAGAAGAAAAAGAAGCAGAACTGGGCTCAAGCTGGGACATCATTTCAGAAGCAAGGGCGGGAGCAGATGACTCCTAAGCCTAGCCATGGAATAGAGACGTCTGAGCACAGAGATCTGACCAACGTCTCAACGCGTGTAAGTTACTCCTATCAAATCGGCCAAGCATACGTAAACAATGGCATATTAAATATAGGAAAGAGGAATTAAAGAGTTAAATATGGTGATTTGGGTTCAGCAAATTAATCCAAACCACAGAGCGGATTCTGAACATAATTCCAGTCAACATATATTATAAATGAGTGAATGCGTGCTAGGTCTAATTATATTGTGTTTTATTGATTATCTCATATGCAGACATTCTTAGTACAGATTAAGAACGCACCAAATGATCTTTGAATAGATCAAAGAACTATAGCAATGGGCTGATTGGAGCAGTGCTGTGTGAAATAAGACCAGATATTGATTTCTGTGACTATATAATTATGATCATAACTCACACCAAAATTGAGAATAATATAAAAGCTGATCAATTGTCTAGTCATCTGATAAATTATTTGAAATGAGACTGTGAGAAGCCCACTAAAAGTCTAAAAATAATATAATTTTACATTCATGCTCCAGAAGGCCATAGTGTATACTAGCAGGTAAAAGGCACTGAAAAACTTGGCCTTGATTTTATTTATGCTCTGCTTTAAAATTTTGGTTATAGAATTGCTTTTTACATTTTCAAAAAGTGTCCATTAACATATATTTTCCAAGACTACTCTTAGAGACACCATCATAAAGACTATAACAGTTTAACCAATAAGGTCTTCTCTTTGTTCTTTACCAAGTCCTAGGGAAGCAGTTTCTATATATGTAATAATAGGTATGGAAACCGTTTGTTTCCTCTATCTTTGCTACTACTGTAAATGCAAAGCCCACAACATCATTTCTGTTAGACTCCAGCAGCCTCTTAGCACAGGTCTCCTCTTCTACTTCTTGAGTGATTCTCCTCAGTGAAGCCAGAGCCCACTACTATGTGTGTATGCACACACACACACAAACCTATGTGACTGTAAATGTGTGGAGGTGTTGTTACTTATTCCTCTTAAAAATTTTAAGTTAGAATAAAATATAAAACCATACACTTGTACTACCCGACTACGACTAAGAACAGTTCTAAAATCTGTAGTAATTTCCTACCACAAGTCTCCTGATAAGCTGTTTTCTTGATAGAAATAATGTTCAGAATTCTTTCCCAATCTTTCCCTTCATCCTCTTCTTTCCTCTGCCTTCTTCCCTTCTTCCTCCCCTTCTTTCTTCTCTCTCTCTCTCTCTCTCTCTCTCTCTCTCTCTCTCTCTCTCTCTCTCTCTCTCTCTCTCTCTCTGTCCCATTTATCTATAATTGCATGTCTTCTCCTCAGAGCACCCTTGGCAGCCACCATTCCGCCTCAGGTTGAGTAGTACATCATTTTGGAATTTCAGAGGAAAGAGCAGGCAGAGTGCCACAGGCTCGGGCTACAAGTTTTCCAAGAGAAGATAGTAATGCCAGTTGGCAAGTGAATCAGGCAAAGTAGCAGACTCCTGCCTGAGGCTCACAGACTCACAGAGGAGAGAGGGGACATGGAAGACCCCTCTCCCAACAGGGTGGCTGGGATGAGAGAAGCAGAGTGGACCTGACCCTTCTGTCAGGCAAGTTCCATGCACACTCATGAAGACAGGCATTTTAGAAGGTGGTTTGTGTGTTACACACTTTCTGACCCTGCCTATGAATACACTATCTGTCCTTGATTTCCTATCTGCCCTTGGCTGTGGCTCAGCCTCGGTCGAGCACCATGATAACAGGCAAATAACTTGGAATTCCCATCTTATGACACTAGTGTTCCCATAAACGCTAGCAGAGTCTTTTTATTTTTTCCTTATGTACTTATCTTTGTGTTTTTATTATTAAATATCTATTAGCCTAAGTTAAATCTAGTAAAAGCAAGAATTTTATCTTGCTTACCTGCATACATGTTGAACAGCAGGACATTTCAATATGTGTTGGGAAATGTAATGAATTTTATATAAAGAACTTACCGTGTTAGTTACTGCAGTAGGCGTTAAAGGTAGAAATGTGATACCATGCAGGCCCTGTCCTAATAAGAGTCACAAGCACACTGGGGAACCATGGACACTAGAAGGATTCTTAAGAAACGTTTCCAAAATGGCAGTGAGGTAGATTCAGATCCAAGGATGCCTACAGAAAATGGTGTCTAACACAACACCAAACTAATTCATGGTTCTTTTGCTAACATGCAATGCTAACACATTTACAGCTTTGATTGAAGTAACCCATCTGTTTCTTTGAAGAAATGTTTCATCCTTATATTGGTCAGAATTACCAACCACAATGAAGCAATGTGGAAACAAGGAATTCAAATAAGATTAACCATGTTTATATGAATTACATATAAACAGAGAAACTGCATTGTTGTAATGCTAAAAGAGAGAGGGAGGGAGACAGGGGAACTACATATATAACATCTCTCATAATTTGGCTGTGTATTATCATGTGAAATATTTATTTTCTGTTAATATTATGTCTAAATCATATGTCCAACATATTTCTTGGGAAAGGCGGGATATATTACAAAAGGTCTTTGTGGAAACAAATTTCTCTTTGGTAGCGAGGTTTTAATTTGACTACGAGAAAGATCAGAGCAGGAATGATTCCCTGGCTTCCCGAGCCTTCTGTGTGGTTGGAAGCTCTGATGACTATCAAAGGGGCAGATGATGTTCAGCACAAGCGGAAGGGCCTTGTTCCAGCACTCCTGCTACTCATTCCAAAGGTTTACTGTGTGCCACGAGGAAACTTGGTGCCATTTGCCGTGAAGGACATGGCTTCATTGCCCCCATACCTTAAACCTCTTGTATGACATCTATTTCAAACCATGAAAACAGAGCTGGCATACAGACTGGATGCTTCGTCCCGCCTGTGTGAATAAGATGATTCTACGTTGCTTGCTGAGTATGTGCCACATAAGCTGGTGTTTAACCACTCTCTTCCTACTCTCTGCACACAGGCTTTATTTGAGTTTCTAGCTAAATTGTTCCTTATGAAGAGTCTTTTATCTCTGAGACACTGTGCAGTGAATATAGTAATCTATACTTGTATTTGAATGTTATAAGTTACCTGCAATGCTCATCATTGTTTTATGTTATTGGGGGGACTATTAGAAACAACTGTAATATATTGTTTAAACTATTCCTAGTTTGTGTGTGTGTGTGTGTGTGTGTGTGTACACGCGCGCATGTGAGCGTGCAAGCGTGCATACCTTGTGGGGGCTTGTATGCAAGCCTTGGCACATTGTGTGGAGGTCGGGGATAACTCCTTGGAGACTGCGCACTCCTTCCACCTTTATGTGGGTCCCAGGGATCAAGCTCAGATGGTCAGCCTTGCATGTCAAGCACTCCACCCACTGAGTAATCTCACCAGCTCCCATTTTTAATTCCTTCATTTTATTTTGTTGGAAAGAGGCTACTTCTGCCTAAAAGCAGAACTATTTAATTAATATGCATACTTAAGATAATTTTAAAATGTTTTCAACTAGTTGGAGTTGTGTCCTGGTTTTATTGCTTTGTTTTGTTTGTTTGTTTGTTTGTTTCAAATTCAGAAAAACTTCAAATCTTTAAATTCCATTTCCTAACATAATGCATGTAATTGCCAACAACAGAATGCAGTCTGTGTAGGACAAGCATAAGTAGAATTTGTGGGAACATCTTAAGAAGCTCCAAGAAGTCGCAAAAAAGCCAGAAAATCAGTCATGGTCAACCTTTGGGAAACAGTTGTTCATACTAGATTAACAGCATGGGAAAATCCCTATTCTCCTTGCACTTACCCAAGACACTCTAGGGTTCATGGACTCAACAGCTTGTACAAACAACAGAAACTAGATTTCGAGATATCATCTTCTATGTAAAAATGTTACACAAGTTTATGGAAATTTTCTAGGCCTTAACAAATGTATAATATAAACATTGCATTTGTGTTAAAAAAATCTATTTTAAAGTATTTCATTCATCATTCCCAGTATTATAAGATTAACCCCTTCAATTTCTTGAAAGTTTTACAAACAGAAAAAATTAAAAAATGTGTGCAGCCGGGAAATGGCTTAGGGAGTAAAAGCACCTGCATTGTAAACTTGGAGACCCCAGTTCAAATCCCCAGTATCTAGGTAACATTCCTGCATAGTTAGCAGGCCTGGGACCCCAGTTTTGGGAGACAGGGACAGATAGATTCATGGGGGTTCACTGGCCCAAAGAGAGAGACCTTGATGGAGTGAGGCAGGGATCAGCAGGATATGACAGCTAGTACCCTCCTCTGAACACTGTATACACATGCACAGCATGTGTACCACACATTCACAAGGCTACAGAATGAGAGAGAGAGAGAGAGAGAGGAGAAAGAGGAGAGGGGAGGAGAAGGGAGGAGAGAACATGGGAGGGGAGGGGAGGAAAGGGAAGGAAAAGAAAATATTCGATCCCTATCCACTAGAAAAAAATTGCACTTATTGTTTGGGTTTTTTGTAGTTTTGTTTGAATAATGTTATAAAGCTAAAATTAAGCAGATTGGTGTCCTTTGATTATTTGTGGAATGTGTCTATAAATCATAGTATTATAGTCTAATGATTATAGTACTTCCTTCCTAAGAATAGTACTGAATCCCCATCATAATGGTATATATTACTTATGCATAACTATATATCCACATAATACATATTGTTTATATACAACATCATGCAATGTGTGTGTTGGTTTTATTTCTTAAGATCCTCAAGAGACTGAAGGCCCCAGGTAGTTTAGAGGTCAGGTGGGGCGGGGAGTAAGGACATCCATGTGGAGACAGGGGGAGGGGAGGAGGTATGGGATATGGAACAGTCGAAGTATGCACAGGGGTTGGCAGGGTGGGGAATAAAATATGGAGTGTATAAAAATAATTAATAAAAAAATTCTCACAAAAACAAAACAAAACAAAACAAAAAAACCACCCAGAACCTGCTCGCAGATTTTAGGATGCCTTTCACAGTATCATTTTAAGAGATTCTTTAATGGACATGGGTTTTATATTTCACTATAGAGTTTCTTGGGCATTTTGTTTTGTAAAGAACTCTGTGGTGAACATCCTTCAAGCACCCATACAGAAGACTGAAGACAGGTTTGCATTAAAATGCTTCTTATATGTACTGCTAAATTGTAGGTTTTAAGTTGTGGTCCTTTCCAGTGTTCCAAGTCTTTGGGCAATGATTGTGTCTTGGTGTGTAGGGCACAGAATCTTCCAATTCTCTGTGAAATTTTCCCTGAGGCAGAAAACTAAGTGGCTTTACTTTGCCAACCTTAGAATTCTTCCATAATTAAACTCTGAAAGGTACCCACCCTGAAAAAAAAAAGAAAGGGGTTTAATGGCAAAACCTTCTTTTCTAGCTTGAATAAATAAGATTAAGAGAAGAAACTTAGACATTCCAGTCAAAGAATTTATAAATAGAATCTTGGAATTCTACACCTGTGTATACTAATAAACATTAACAACATTCATTCAACGTCTTAAAAAGTAAAAGGTAGACAGATCTAGGGACTCAGACTTCAACATGGTGGTTTTATCTTTTGTGTTTGGCTAGGCACCCACTGACAGCTTCAATTATCCAGCTGCTATTATGCAAATGTAGTTGAAGCCAGAAGTCCTGCACCTGGGCTTGCCTCTAGATTTAATATTTCTAATGAGCTCTTAAATCCTGTTCTACAGACATGCATGCAAGATTGTTCCGCTCAGATTACAGCAGTGCAGGAGAAAGGCTTTTCAGAGGAAGACAATTGATTTCAAGAAATTCAATAGGACCTAACATATATGTGGTTCAAACCTGTCAGGTGGGAAAAGACACAACAAAAATACAATAAATTAAGACATTTGGAGTATTGAGATGCTTGGCCTAGTGACATTAAAGTAATGGAATCCAAAAGGCAAGGCAAAGCGTTTAGGCTTGCACCCAGCTCTCTCCCTGTAGGAGGTCCTCTGCACTTCTGGCAGCTGCCCTCTGAGCCACTATATCAGATCTACTGTGGTTGCCTTTGGTACTTTGATGTTTTCCTTCTTCTTTTTTTTTTTTTTTTTTGTAAATAACATGCAGAAGTCAAACTTGATTTTCCTACCATTTCACTACGCCATTCTAATTATGCACAGATCTGTGATTAGCAGTCAATGGTGTTAATCATAGCAGTTAATGACAACTTGTCTCCTACCAGGAGCTAGACGTCAGTACCAGGACCTTATGGATTTATGTGAATTTTCTGTACTAGATCCTCTAATCCATAAATAATAAAAAAGGATGATGGTTTTAATTGTTAAAATGAAGACAAGACAAAGCAAACAGCGAACAGCCTGAGACTTTTCCTAGATCAGTTTTGGGACCACCTGATTAGAGGACAGGAGCCAGTACTTACTGCTTGAAAAAATGAACAAGATTCACACACACACATACACACACACACACACAGAGAGAGAGAGAGAGAGAGAGAGAGAGAGAGAGAGAGAGAGAGAGAGAGAGAGAGATTGAGATTTTCTCATAGAGAGGGCATGAGAAGGGATTTATTAGAATGGCTTACAGGCTATGATCTAGCTCGTCCAACAATGTCTGTCTACCATGGGAAGATCCAAAAAACCATGAGAGGTTTAATCCATGAGGCAGATGTTTCAGCTGGTCTTCACGGTATGCCAGAATCCTGAAGAAATTGGCTTTATCGCCAGTGAAGGAAGTGAGTAGAGCAAGAGAAAGAAAAAGGAGGCAAGGCAAGCAAGCTTCCTTCTTTCATGGCTTTTCTATAGGCTGCAAGCAGAAAGTGTGGCCCACTTTAAAGACGAATCACCCCATCTCAAAAGCACTGGATTCCAAATGGATCTGCCCACTTCAAATGGCTAAGACTCCCTCACAGGTATTCCCAGCCTCTTGGGTTTTAGTTAATTCTAGATGTAGTCAAGTTGTTGATAACCAAGAATAGCCATCACCAACCAAAAACAAACAGTCCCTAAATATGAAAAAATGTTTTGTTGAGGATATGGAGAATTTGAACACTTGTACATTGTTGGTTGGAATTAAAAGTGGTTCCATCAGTGGAGAGACAGTACAGAAGTTCTTCAAGCAATTAAAAGATCTACCATATAATCTACTGATTCCATGGTCCGTGTAACCAGTCTCCCCCTCCCCTGCAAAAAAAAGCATATATGGAAAATAGTGCTGGGGAAAATGTTTCTACCACCACATGCATAACAGCATGTTTACAGAGGCTAAGAAGTAGAAACTGCTGAATGGGAGGGAGGCAAAGGATATGCATAGTCTACCAAATATAATGGAATATTATTCAGTGTTACAAACAAATATTCTGGATACTGTACTAAGTAAGTAGCCAGCAACAGAAAGAACTAATCGTATCAGTCTATGTCACATGATAATTAACAGAGCCAAAAATATTAGAGCAAAATAAACAATGGTGTTTGCCAGGAGCCTAGCAGGTAGGATAAAAGGAAAGCTGTTCATTTCAATGAGTAGAGAATTTCTATCATGCAAAATTAAAATGTTCTAATGATCTTCTATTCAAAATGTGCAGTCAGTAATATTGTGCTCTATGCTTAACATCTGGTAAGCAAGGAGATTTCATATGGGTAGTTTTTAACTACATAAAAAAAACCATTCTGTTATGTTTATCATAGCCAGATATTATGGCATAATATTAAAATATAAAATTATTGTTGGGCTTTTTAAAAGTAAAATCTATAAATATAATGGTCATGTGTTCTAGTTCCATTGCTATGACAAACACCATGACAGAAGGCAACTTAGGGAGAAACTATTTTATTTTATTTTATTTATTGATTTGTGCTTCTAGGTCATAATCCATCACTGAGGGAAGTCAGGGGAGAAATAAAAACAGGAATGTAAAGCAGAAATGATGGAAGAAAGCATCTGCCTGCTCACTCACAGACTCCTACTTAATTAGCTTCCCTGTACAGCCCAAGACTACCTGCCCAAGGGTGAGGCTGCCCACAGCGGGCTTGACCCTCCTGCATCATTAGCAATCAAGACAATCCCCTACAGACTGCCCACAGGCTAATCTGAGCTGGACAATTCTTTTTTTTTTTTTTGTTTTGTTTCTTTTTTCGAGACAGGGTTTCTCTGTGTAGCCCTGGCTGTCCTGGAACTCACTCTGTAGACCAGGCTGGCCTCGAACTCAGAAATTCTCCTGCCTCTGCCTCCCAAGTGCTGGGATTAAAGGCGTGCGCCACCACCGCCCGGCCTGGATGATTCTTCAATTGAGGACTAACACCTTTTCTCTGGTGACTGCAAAGTAAGTGAAGCTGTCAAGTAAAGTTAACTAGGACTTAGAACACTCTTTGTCCACTTGACACTCAAACACATCCCTTTTATATCAACACCTTTCTTCCCCCCTAAGATCACAGTGTGAAACAGTATAACGACAACGACAAAGCAGTCTTTGAAATTCCAAAGATTTAAAAGTCAATGTCTCTTTATGAATCCAAAGTCACCTAACTGTGCGTTTAAAATGAAAACTAAGATGCAAACTTTCTTATCCAAGAGAGAGAGAGAGAGAGAGAGGGCACACAGGAACAACCATCTCAATGCAAAACCCTGCAATGGAACTAAGTCCTGGATATTAATGTCCAACACGGGTGTCCCTCACTGTGTAGTCTTCTGCCTCTGAAAAGACTTTGGTAGTCCCTCTTCTCCAGCTCTGCCACATACAGCATGCACAGTTCATCTCATGGCTTGGGCCCAACTCCATTTCATGACTGTCACTGTCCTTGGTGATGTCCCATGACCCTGAAATCTCCAATATCCCGGGGTCTGCACTGCACATGAGGCTGCATATTCACCAGTGCCCTCTCCTGGCATCTCTTTAAGAATGTTGATTCCCTCACGCAGTGCCAGGTATCAGGCACTTTCCACACTTCATCCATCTTGGCTTTATTGTGCCTTTAAAAACAGTGCCATATAAAGATTCTTACACATTGCCAAGATGGGCTGCCAGCTGAGTTGAAGCCATGGACAATCTGGGCCACACATTCTCTACACTGACCTTAAGCAAACGCTTTGTGACACTTTCAAAGATCTCATCTCAGTGATACTCATGTCACATGAATCCCAGCTGATCCTTCAACCCCAGCTGACCAGCACACAGAAATTCTAAGTGACAATATCACACAAATGGCTCCTAACCCAGTTCCTTGATCCCCTCTGAAACTTCCCAAGCCAAGCCTACACCGTCCACATTTCTCGTAGCACAGGTGTCTTCCACACTCCCACGGAATACCCCAGTAAGCTCTGAGCACTCAATAACTTTTTCAGATTGAATGTCAAAACATGACCATGCTGCTCAGACAAGACAACCCAACACACCAAAGCCTCAAGGCCTCTCCTATCCCAGTAACATCCTGCCTCTCTGCAATAATTCATACTCTAGTTTCCTGTTTGTTCTTCTGATAAAGTACTCTAACCCAAAGTATCCCATGTCATTGTCCATCACCAAGGCAAGTCAGAGCAGGAATAAAAGCAGAGTCCATGAGGAACTTCTATCTGTGAGATCACTCACAGGCTCCTCGCCCTTAGCTAGCTTTCCCTCACAGTGAGGACCACTCGCTCAGGATTAGTGCTTCCCACAGTGGGGTCTCCTGCATCATTTAACAGTCAAGGCAGTTCCTACAGATGTGCCCACAGGCCAATCCGACCTGGCCAATGCCGCAAATGGACTCTTAACCGATGACTCCAGGCTTTGTTATTAGACAACTGAAGCTAACTAGGGCACCATGTCTGAGTAGAGCCATCCTTTCATTGTGCCTACGAAAACACAGAGCTATATTGGTATGATTTGAGAAATGGTCTACAAAACTATATATGTGACTACTGTCAGTTTAATTCTTCAGAAAACAAACCTAAAATCTCCATCAGTTTAGTTTCTTAATACCTTTAATTATATTAATATGAATGTTTTTCAGGTGATACTAAAATTTTATCTGCATATTTTGCTAATTGTCTTGCTGAAAGAGATCTCCTTCTCCTTCTGTTCTCTGCTTGCATGATTTTATTCACTGTGAAAAAGAGATGGCACCTTCCTGGCCACATATCTAGTACTCTGTGCCTACAGCCTCAGTGTACTCATGTTTTATGCTCCAGTCTTCTCTATTACCTTGTCCCTTTTATTTCTTGTTCTAATTTACATGTTTCCTATATATTGCCCTAACCATTTGTAGAATAACTTGAAATGTAATTAAGTTATAATTTTAAAAAGGCAGGAAAAATCTGATAAAATGTGTATAACCACACAATTCCAAGGTTTTTTATAATCGTTTTTTACTATCAGTAAGCTAGTTTTTCTTATATATAATATACAGAATTTATCATTGCTTCTCCCACATATGCCTAATTAGAGAGACTTAAAACTTTATCTTCCAATACGCAAAGCTGCGCACTGTAATCTGCCATCGGGGCATGATTTAATGGAGCTGCAGTGCAACTGAACTACTACAGAGGAGGATTAATGACATTAGGGGAATTCATAGCCATCTCCATGGTAATGAAAGTTAAGAAAAATTAATAATAATAACCTTAAAGAAGACATGGATTATTCCAGGGATGAAGGTAAGCTATAACTGTGTTGTGTCATAGAACATGTCCATAGAAAGCACTCTAATAGAGAAAAGCCCAGAGTGACACTGATTTATTGCCACCAAGCATATCGCATCTGGGCTGAGCAATGCTAGCACTGGCACTAATCATATGTCCTACTTAGTTAGGGTTACTATTGCTATGGTCAAAGGCTGTGAGCAAAGCAACTTGGGGAAGCAAGAGGTGTTTCTTCTTAGACTTGTAAGTAATGCTCCATCACTGAGGAAAGTCGGGGCAGAGACTAAAACAGGACAGGAACCAAGAGGCAAGAACTAATGCAGAGGCGATGAAGGAGTGTTCCCCATGCCTTGCTCAACCCACCTTGCTATAGACCCAGGACAACAAGTTAAGGAGTGGCACCACTTGCAATGGGCTGGGACCTCCCCGATCAATCACTAATTATGAAAGTGTCCTACAGCTTGATATTTTGGAGGTATTTTCTCAATTGAGACTCCCCTCTCTCTATTGACTATTTCTTGTGTCAAGTTGATATAAAACTACCCAGCACAACTGGACCCTTGTAAATTTGACATAAACACACTTCATTGTTAAGCCACAACCTTTCCTATTATTTTAATCCCCAAGAGGACACATAATAAGAACATCACAGTATAAAATATTTCAAGTTGCCTTCTCGCCTGCTTCTCCACCTTGGGCCAGATTGCCAGGCCCCATATCTTCCCACACTACACAGCCTGCTTGTCCCCCAGGAGGGTTTCAGTAACCAGGGACATAGGTGAGACTCCTGCTCAAATACCCACACCAGATGGGACACCCACAGAGCCCAGATGATGGGGAAGCTATCCCGCCTGCCTGAGCTTCATCTACCTTCTGGTCTGCTCCTCCACCTGGGCCAGATTGGCAGGGAGATACCCTCCCACACCCCACACCCTGTCTGTCTCCCAGAAAGTCTGCAGTAACCAGGGACACAGGAGGTCTGCCATAACAAAGGACACAGAAGGTCTTTCATACCCAGGGGCACAATCCTTCCAGTCTGAACTGGGGCAAATACTGCCCTTGGAACCCTAAGCTCTTTGTCTCCCAGGAAACCTCGTAACCAGGAACACAGGAAATCTGCCCTAAACAGGAACACAGGAGGCCTGCTATAACCAGAGACATAGGAGCCGCCCAACCCCTACCCCAACCAGAGAAAATACTGCCTGCCTCCCAGGAGAACAGCTCTAACTCATGTCACACAGCGCTACCTGTCTCCATGGAGGCCAGCTCTGGTCAGATATACCCAGGTCAGTTAACACCACAGAGAAGCAGATGGCCAGAGGCCAGCATAAGAACATAAGCAAAAGAAGCCAATGCAATCTGGTACCATCAGAACCCAGTTCTTCCACCACAGGAAGCCATGGCTACCCTAACACACCTGAAAAGCAAGATTCTGACCTAAAATCCCATCTCACGAAAATGAGAAAGGACATTTGTGGGGGATACAAATAACTCCCTAGAAGAAAGACAGGAAAACAGGTAGAAGCCCTTAAAGAGGAAACAAATTAATTCCTTAAAGAAATACAGAAAAATGGAATCAAGCAGGTGAAGGAATTAAACAAAATAGTCCAAGACACAAAAATAAAAATAAAGAAAATACACATGGAGGCAACTCTGGAGATGGACAACTTAGGAAAGAGATCAGGAGGTACAGATGCAAACAAACAGAATACAGGCGATAGAAGAAAGAATCTTAGGCATAGAAGATAACGTAAGCGATATTGACACATGAATCAAAGAAAATACAAAATGTAAAATGCTAACTCAAAACATCCAGGAAATTCAGGAAACAATGAAAAGATCAAACATAAGAATAATAGGAATAGAAGAGGGCAAAGATTTCCAGCTCAAACAAACAGAAAACATCTTCAACAAAATCATAGAAAATATCCCTAACCTAAAGAAAGAGATGTCCATAAATACAAGAAGCCTATTGAACACCAAATAGATTGGACCAGAAAATCCTCACATCACATAATAATCAAAACACTAAATGCACAAAACAAAAAAAAAGTTAAAACTATAAGGAAAAAAGGTCAAGTAACATATAAAGGCAGAACTATCAGAATTGCACTGGACTTCTCAACAGATACACTAAAAGTCAGGAGATCAAGGACAGATGTCATCCAGACCCTAAGCGAACAAAAATGCCAGCCCAGGTTACTATATCAAGCAAAACTCTCAATCACCATGGATGGATAAACCAAGATATTCCATGTCAATATTAAATTTAAACAGTATCTTTTGACTAATCCAGCCCTACAGAGAATGCTAGAAAGAAAATTCCAACACAAGGAGGGTAACTACACCCAAGAAAACTCAAGAAATTAAACATCTCACAACAAACCCAAAAAGAAGACACCACACACACACACACACACACACACACACACACACACACACACACCTCCAGCAACAAAAATAAAAGGAACTAACAATCATCAGTCTTTAATATCTCTCAACATCAATGGAATCAATTCCCCAGTAAAAGAACACAGGCTAATAGACTGATTGCATAGATAGGAACCAGCTTTTTGCCACATGCAAAGAACACACCTCAGTCACAAAGACAGACACTATATCAGAGTAAAGGGTTGGAAAAAGTTTTCCAAGCAAAAGGTCCCAGGAAGCAAGCTGGAGTAGCCAATGAAAATAGACTTTCAACCAAAAGTTATCAAATGATATGGGGAAAGATGCTTCATATTAATAAAAGGAAAAATCAAACAAGATGAAATCTGAACATATATGCCCCAAATTCAAGAGCTCCCACATTCATAAAAGTAACTTTACTAAAGCTCAAATATAAATTGATCCTCACACATTAATAGTGGGAGACTTCAACACTCCACTCTCACCAATGGACAAGTCATTGAAACAAAAACTAAACAGAGACACAGTGACACTAACAGAAGTTATGAACCAAATGGATTTAAAAGACATCTACAGAACATTTCACCTCAAAACAAGACAATATACCTTCTCAGCACATCATGGAACCTTCTCCAAAACTGACCATATAGTCAGAAACAAAACAAACCTCAACAGATTCAAGATTGAAATATGCATTCTATCAGATTATCACAGACTAAAGCTGTACTTCAATAACAATAAAAACAACAAAAAGCTCACAGACTCATGGAAGCTGAACAATTTATACCTAAACATAATAAAAACAATATACAGCACAACAACAGCTAATATCAAATTAAATGGAAAGAAACTGGAAGCAAACACACTAAAATCAGGTAAAGACAATGCTGCCTGCTCTCTACCTATTTAATTTAGTACTTGAAGTTCTATCTAGAGCAATTAGACAACAAAGGGAGATCAAGCAGATACAATTTGGAAAGGAAGAAGTCAAAGTACCACTATTTGTGGGTGATGTGATAGTATACATAAGGGACCCCCAAAATTCCACCAGAGAACTTCTACAGCTGATAAAAATTTTAGCAAAGTGGTGGAATGTAAAATTAACTCAAATCAGTACCCTTCCTTTATACAAATGATGAACAGGCTGAGAAAGAAATTAGAGAAAGAACACCCTTCACAATAACCACAAACAGTATAAAAAACTTTGGTGTAACTCTTACCAAGCAAGAGAAAGATCTGTATGACAGGAATTTCAAATTCCTGAAGGAAGAAATTGAAGAAGACCTCAGAAGATAAAAAGATCTCCCATGCTCATGGATTGGTAGAATTAACATAGTGAAAATAGCCATCTTACCAAATGTAATCTACAGATTCAATGCAATCTCTATCAAAATTCCAACACAATACTTCACAGACATGGAAAGAGCAATTCTCAACTTCATATAGATAAAGACAAAAACCCAGGATACCCAAAACAATTCTCAACAATAAAAGAACTTCTGGGGATATCACCATCCCTGACCTCAAGATGTATTACAAAGCAATAGTGCAACAAGGACATGGTATTGGTACAGAGAAAGACAGGTTGACCTATGGAATAAAATCGAAGACCCAGAACTAAACCTGCACACCTAAGTATACTTGATCTTTGACAAAGAAGCCAAAAATATACAATGGAAAAAGAAAGCAATTTCAATAAATAGTGCTGGTCTAACTGGCAGTCTGTGTGTAGAAGAATGAAAATAGATTCATATTTATCACCTTGCACAAAGCTCAAGTCCAAGTGGACCAAGGACCTCAATGTAAAACCAGATAAACTGAATCTAATAGAAGAAAAAGGAGCAAAGAGCCGAGAACTCATTGGCACAGGAGGAAATTTCCTGAACAGAACACCAATGTCTCAAGCTCTAAAATCAAGAATTGACAAATGGGACCTCATGAAACTAAAAAGCTTCTGTAAGACACTGTCAATAGAACAAATCAGCAACCTACAGATTGGGAAAAAAATCTTCATTAACCTTACATTTGATAGAGGGCTAATATCCAAAATATACAAAAGAACTCAAAAAGTGAACCTCAAAAAAAAAAACCAAATAACCCAATTAAAAAATGGGGTACAGAACAAAACATAGAATTCACAAAAGAAGAATCTTGAATGGGCGAGAAGCACTTAAATGTTCAAAGTCCTTAGTCATCAGGGAAATGGAAATTAAAACGATCTTGAGATTTCATCTTATACCAATTAGAATGGCTAAGATCAAAAACTCAGGCTACAGTAGATACTGGTAAGGATGTGTAGAAAGAGGAACACTCCTCCATTGCTGATGGGATTGCAACCTGGTACAACCATGGTGAAAATTAATCTGGCAGTTCCTAGGAACGTTAGTTCTACTTGAAGACCCAGCGAGACCACTCTTAGGCATATAACCAAAAGATGCTCCATCATACTACAGGACAAATCCTCCACTATATTCATAGCAACCTTGTTTATAATAGCCAGAAGCTGGAAACAACCCAAATGTCCCTCAAACCAAGAATGGATATACAAAATGTGGTTCATTTACATAATGGAATACTATTCGGCTATTAAAAATGAGAATATCATGAATTTTGCAGACAAATGGATGGAACTAGAAAATATCATCCTGCATGAGGTAACTCAGACACAAAAGGACATGCATGGTATGCACACACTTATAAATGGACATTAGCCAAAAAGTATAGAATAGCTAGGATACAACCCACAGACCATAAGAAGTGTAACAAGCAGAACGGCCCAAGTGAGGATCCTTTAATTCCACTTAGAAGGGCTAAGAAAGCAATCACGGAGGCAGATGGAGGCAGGGACCTGGGTGAGAGACAGAGACCTGGGAGGTGAGAGACTCTCAGGATTCAAGGGAGGTGACCATATTCAAAATACTCAATGTTGGGGGGAGGAAACTGGAATATCCCATCTCCAGTAGATAGATATGGCCTCAAGTGGAGGGACTGGGATACCAACCCACAGTCAAAATGTCTGGCCCATAATTGTTCCTGTCTAAAAGAACTGTAGGAATAAGAAATGGAGAAGAAATGGAAGGAAAAGTGGTTCAATGACCAGCTCAACTTGGGATCCATTTCATGGGGGATGGGGGATGGGCACCTAGGCTTGACACTATTACTGATACTATGATGTGCTTACAGCATGGCTGTCCTCTGAGAGGCACTGCCAGCAGTTGGCTGAGACAGATGCAGATACTCACAGCTAACCATTGGACTGACCTTGGGGACCCCTATTGCTGAATTGGGAGGGAGAGATTGAAGAAGCTGAAGGGGAGAATGACCCTGAAAGAAGACCAGCAGTCTCAACTAAACTGAACCCCTGGGAGATACCAGAGACTGAGCCAACAACCAGGCAGCATATGGGGTTGTCCAAGGCCCCCTGGCACATATACAGCAGAGGATTGCCTGGTCTGGCCTCAGTAGGAGAAGATGTGCCTAATCAAGAGACTTGAGCCCCAGGGAAAGGGGATGCCTGGTGGGATGGTTGGGAGCACCCTCTCAGAGGCAAGGGGGAGGAAGAATAGGATAAGGAACTGTGGGAAGGGTATTGGGAGTGGGGGACAATGGATGGAATGTAAATAAATAAAATATTTTTTTAAAAAAAAAGAGAGACCATCAATCTGGGAGGGACGGAAGGAGGGGAACTTGAAAGCAATTTGAGAATTGCTGGGAAGAAAGTAATATATTTAATCTAATCTAAAATTTTAATAAAAGTTAAAAACTCTAGATTTGATAGAAGACATGTAGTATTTATTTTAAAAACATCAAAACCATGAGGATAGAGAGAAGGCTCAGCAGTTAAGAGCACTGACTGCTCTTCCAGAGGTCCTGAGTTCAATTCCCAGCAACCACATGGTCGCTCACAACCATCTGTAAGGTGATCTGATGCCCTCTTCTGGTGTGTCTGATAATACCTACAGTGTACTCGCATAAAACAAACAAACAAACAAAGAAACAAATAAATAAATACAATATTCCAAGTCTTAAAAGCCCCACAGTATTTACAAATTCAAACATTTTAAAATCCAGTCTATTTTTATA
Organism: Tokudaia tokunoshimensis; assembly: GCA_036184795.1. NCBI lineage: Eukaryota > Metazoa > Chordata > Mammalia > Rodentia > Muridae > Tokudaia > Tokudaia tokunoshimensis. The sequence goes on from BTHU01000014.1 coordinate 10,972,792, forward strand.
AAGTTCCAAAGTCTCTTTTAAAACCTACAATCTCAAATATCAGTCTCTCAACTGTGGGCTCCTATAAAATAAAAAATGAATTACTTTCTTACTACAAGATTGAAGACCCAGAGCACATTCACAGCCAAACAACTGTGGAAATAACTCTGTATCCAATGCCTGGCTCCACTCATGCTAGCTGGGCTCCTCCCGAGGGCTTGGGTCACTTCTCCGGCTCTACACGCACACCTCAGCACCTGCACTCAGTGCAGCTCCACTCCACACATACCGCTGTCTATGACATTGAAATCTCCACAATGCTGGACTCTTCTGCAGCAACTGGGCTGAACTTTCACCAAAAGCCTCTCCTGGGCTCTCCTCAGGGACTCCAGCCCTGCCACACAATGCGACACCTCAGCTGCTCTCCAAGACCCCTTCATGCCTTCAAAGCCAGCAGTAAGTACCTGCTGGACTATTACACTACCAAGTTCAACTGCCAATAGGAGGTACAACCTTGGCCCCTACTGGAACAACTATTGTGTGCTGGCCCTAAGTAAACACTTTCCAAAACTTTCATCTCCATGACACTGGTCTACTCCTAACCACAGCTGATGCTTCAGCCCCAGCTGACCAACATGCATTGCCCCTGGCAAGGTTTGACTTTAGTGATTCTGGTCTCTGTAATCATAGCTGATTCTTCAGCTCCAGCTGACCGGACACTACAGATTCTTCACACAAATGTCCTGGCAGAATCTTTGCTTTCCTCTGGAACTTCACAACCCAGGCATCCATAGTCTGCACTGCTCTCAACATTCTTCTAAGATCACAGCAACAGCCTATGCGCTCTCAACACGCAACGGCTTTTATAGCCTGAAGTTCCAGAGTCCTTCCATAATCCTCCCCAAAACAACAGAGTCAGATCTATCTCACCAATACCTCATGATTCTGGTACTCATTTCTGTATTAGTTAGGGTTTCTATTGCTATGACAAAATGCCAAGACCTAAAAGCAAGTTGGGGAGAAGAGGAAAAGGTTTCTTTGACTTAAACTTCCCTATCATTGTTCATCACCAAAGTAAGTCAGAACAGGAATTAAAGCAAGGCAGGAACCCGGAGCCAGAAGCTGATGCAGAGGCCACAGAAGACTGCTGCTTAGTGGCTTGCTCCTGACGGATTGCTAAGCCTGCTTTCCTACAGAAGCTAGGACCATCAGCTCAGGTATGGCCCCACCCTCAGTAGCTGAGTCCTTCCCCACCAATCACTAATTAAGACAAGGCCCTACAGGCTTGCCTACAGGATGATCTGTATGTATAAGAATGGAGGCATAATTTTTTTTCAACTAAGGTTCCCTCAGCTCTGATAACTATACCTTGTCAAGTTGATATAACAACAGCCAGCACAACATACCACATGGGCCTGAGTGGAACTAACATACTGTCACTAAGTGGATCACACCTGGGACCTAGTGGCACCATCATACATACCTGACTAGTAGAGTCAATATTTCGGTGCCCAAAAGATATAAAGTGAGTTCAAGATGGCATTTATTTGCATGTTTTTCTGAACTCAAACAACCTTCCTTAGATCATTGCTTTCTTTGTTACGTTCACGTATATAAGTACATTGAAACTGAAGTAAGGTTGTCTCCAGCGTTAGACTGTAGTCTGCCTCACTCTTTCAGGTCCTCGGATCCCAGGTCCAGTAGACAAGAACTGCACAGGTCAACTAAAGTCGACACCTTAAAATTACACAACAAAAAACGCTTACAGAATTCTATCAATTATCTGTCGCCTGGCATGTAAACTCAGCTCCACCCATGTGCATATTTTCCACTTTCACCACTGGAATGGGTTTGTCTATCCAATAAGGACACTTCCCTTCTGTGATCTGTATTACACTTTCTTACAGTCTCTCAAAGCCCACCTATATTAATGTTCTGTTTTTAAGGAAGTTTCTGACTGAAGTTTCAGGTTTTCTAGATCTTTCTGATATGAAACAATATCCTTTCTCCACTCAGTATCCGTTGTTCTAATTTCTTATTTCTTTCCTGCCAGCCAAAATGTTGACAGAGTTGCTGCATTCAGATGTGTATCTAAACACAGCCCATTTCTTCCTCAACAAGTTCTAAACAGAGAAACAAATGCAGACCTGATTCCTACTTATGCAGCTAGGTCTCTTCACCCTCATTCAGTTGAGAACTCAGCCTAAGTACAGTGCCAGCTACAAAAAGGTGAGTCAAGTAACCATCAAAGTAATCCCACAGTGACATGCCAACAGGCTAACACAATCTCCATAGTCCCTCTACTGAGACTCTCTTCCCTGGTGAGTTTAGGTTGTAACAACCTGAAACACTAAAAGATTGAACTAATTATCACATCATTCATTCCCAAATGACTTTTGCATCTGAATCCTCACCAATTATCTTTAACTGTGTGTGTGTGTGTGTGTGTGTGTGTGTGTGTGTGTGTGTGTGTGTGTGTACATTAATGCAAGTGGCCAGTGAGGCAAGAGTTCTCCTGGTGCTGGACCTGACGTAGGATGAGAACCACACTTGGGTCCTCTGGGAGAGCAGAAGCTGTTTGTTCTTAATCACTAAGCCATCTCCTCATCCCCTAAAAAAAAAAAAATCTTTTATTAACAAAGGAATAGGTAAATAGATATACACATGAACTTCAAACAAAATAAAAGGTTCTATCGTCGCTACATCAGGTTGACATTCCCAGCAAGGCAGGTCTACATTCCCAACAGGAGTGCGCAGAAGATCCTCTTTCCTCATTTCTTTCTCTTGTCCTGACATACATACGATTTTGATAAACATACTGAATAAAAGTTATGCCCTTGTGTCATTCTTGGTTTTAGAGAAAATGTTTCCAATTTTTCCACATTTAGTAGAGCTGCAAAAACTTTGATCAGAAAAGGGCATAGGCTCTTTGTCCTGCAGAGGCGTGCCCCTCTATTGGTAGCCCCTTCAGAGCGTTTAACCGTGCCGGATGTTGAGCCTTGGCAACAGGTATCTCTACATCTGCTTAGACGAGACCATGTAATTTCTGTCCTTAGGTCTATTTACCTAATATATCACTCTTGCTGGTTTGTGTATGCTGAAATGCTCTTGCATTACTAACTCTGAACGCAGGTACTGGGGAGTTGGGTGCTTATGGAATATTCAAGTGGTTTGTTTCCTCTGCTTTTGTGCATTTTCTTGTTGTTTTATGTATCTTTTGGGATAAATTAGGATGAGCTCAGATATTGATAGCAGCATGACAATGTTGAGAGTTTTACAATAACTTTGAGGTACGCTAATTTCAAAAGTAATACAATTTAAATATTTTCCTGGCCATGAAATTATTTCTAGATATTTCCTCAGGAAATCAATTGCATGTCTCAAGAAATACTGTTCATGGCCAGCGAGATAACTCTGTGGATAAAGGCTCTTGCCGCCAAGGCTGAGAGCCCGAAGATGACCATTGGGCCACACGATGGGAAAAGAAGACTAACTCCCACCAACTGCCCTCGGACACCCACATGTGCACTACTCTCCGAGTACTCACACCTCCCACATAACCTCTAACACATCAAGCAAACAAATAATCATATTCATTTTAAAGCTGATTCTGTTCAGTGGAACATAGCAATAATTCTTGACTGGGTATAAAACACTTCTTTGGGTGTTAAAACAAATTATCTTAAGAATTATAAAATTAGGCTGGAGAGATGGTTCAGCAGTTAAGAGCACTGCCTGCTCTCCAGAGGACCTGAGTTCAATTCTCAGCAACCACACAGTAGCTCACAACCATCTGTACTGGGATCCTATGCCCTCTTTTGGTGTGTCTGAAGACAGCTACAGTGTGTGTATATATATAATCTTTTTTAAAAAGAATCCTAAAATTAGTCATATTTATTTCTCCATAAAATAAACATGGTAAGTTTCAGTATGCTAGTTTTATTGTTTGAATATTACATTTAACCAAAAAAATTTACCTTGGGAAAGATTTGTTCTTCTCTATTGCAATAGCCACAGCCCTGGGTGGGTTGAAGTAGTATATTTTTTAATGTTTTCTACACTTTGCATTAAAAAGTTATATCAAATTAAATTTAGAAATGAGGCATCTTGACTTTCTAAAAAATATTTGTGATATTAAAATGATCTTTTGCTCATTCCAGCAATTTGATGACATCGTTATTAAACTTGGGTGTGATCATGCTTTTGTCTCTATCCGATTCTCTTTTCCAAAAGGAGACGAAATGGTGTTCTTTCTTAGTAACAATCTACTCTAAGTGGTGAAACCAATAGAAAGGACTGAGAAAGGTGGAATAAACGTGCTTAGGAACGATGAGAAGCTGTAAGGTCAAGTCTTTGATGTGGGAACTGTAGCATCAAATAACAGTGGACTTCAGATAATTGTTTTCATTAAGTAATAGCTTGCCAGGCACCTGTCGTGCAGACAGATCAGCCCGTTTTTATAGCAATCTCTCTTCTGTTGAGCTGAAGCTCTAGCGGCTCATGATTGGGAGGCACACTTATTGCCTTTCTGTTCTCATCAGGCGATTACAGGCATTTTCAATTTTAGTATAATCATTGACTACCACTGGGTTAAATAAGCAAAGTGCCCCCAGTGTTATTAAATTCCTGAAAGATTAACTGCACGATCAAAGGGAACAGCTCATCTTCTACGATCTGGAAGGTCCGCAGGCTCTTCCAAGCCCTCCCACTCAGCGAGGTTCTGCTGTTGGTTACTGTTTTGTTTTCTTCTGACACTTGACTGAAATCACAAGTCAGCTTTCTGACAGTGAAGGAGATTAGGTTTGCAACATAGCATGGAAAGAATATTCCTGAGAGACTCCATGCTAATTAGTTACAGGTTTCCAACCTGTAATATAGCATTGTTTACCAAAGTAAGACCTTAAGTTATCTCAAGTAATTTACTTCTCCATAGTATCTTGGATTTGTTGTTGTTGTTATTCTAGGGTTTTGAGGCAGGGTGTCTCTCTAGTCCCCACACACCTTGAACCTGGGATTCTCCTGACTTCATTGTGCAATTACTTGGATCACAGGCCTGTGTCACTATACTGTGTATTTCTTCATGCTTAAATATATAATAACCTTAATACTTATATACTTAATACACTTAATTTCCTGCATGAGATGACTTAATTCTTTCTTAGTTATATGTCTATTTCATATAATCAAATAAATTTGGATAGTAATGATAGTTCTTGAGTAAAAATTATATTATTTTTATTGTAGCTGGGATGGTCAGAAGAAATATCATTAACTCATAATAGTCAAATTAATTTCTGAGGAAAAACATTTAGTTATGTGATGCCTTCATCTATTTACCACATGACTGGTGCTTTCCAAATGGTAGTCATTCTGATTCTTCAAGGAGCCCTTTCGAAAACCAGGGTTAACTCTGGGATAGAATTATCTAATAAAGGCTTAAATTCTGAAACCTCTTTCCTCTAATGAAATAATGAAAACTCTTGAGTTATGAATAGATTAAATTGTCAACAGGAATGACATACGATAGGAAAACGTACCTTGGATTTAACATACTTGAATTGACATTACTAGAATGAACGAGATGGGTTTTTTTTCTTCTAAGAATATGTAATGAAAAAATCTTGAGAAATACATCATACAGTAAACCACTAAGACTTAAGTGATGCTCGCTCTGAGCGAACACTTTCTTTAATTACTTGCACATCACAGCTGCAGCTGGAGCCATGCCAGGCTTTGGGGGGGGGGTTGTAACAGCACCCATATAAATACAGTATATTAGATAGGACAGGCTACTCTTCTCCAACCAAAGTAAAACACTTTTAATAAAAAAGGGTGCTGTGAACCATTCTATTGAAAACCTGTTAAGTATACAGACTGAGCAATATGTATACATGCAACCTCCTAAACATCTGGGAATGTAAGATAATACACTGCTTCCATATTTCTTTCCTTAAATGGAAACTGAGCAAAATTAAAATGTGAACTCAATTTAGATTACATTAACAATAATCTTTACTTACATATTTTATGCTTTCAACAAATCACATTTAAATTTGCTTTCCAAAATATATTTTATTTTCATCACTATCATTAATCACATAATGTGGAGACTGAAATTCAGGAAAAAAAATACAAGAAGGTTTCAAAAACTTCAGCTATAGGACTATGTAATTTGAGTCAATTTCACAGAGATAAAGGCAAAACTTTCTTCTCTCAACATTAGCATCACTTAAGCATCTAGTACATCTTTTTCAGTGTTTGGTCTTGGCAGCCTGAGGTTCTCTTTACACAGAACTCTAGAGCAATTTCTCCACAGCTGGACACTGAGGACAACTGGGTTGAGAGCTGGCCAAAGGTACATGTCAGAAGACTGTATTGCCACTCCAACATCTGCTGTGAATTATTTATTTGTTTACATTCCACAGGACAAATGTTCTACCCTAAAAATAGCTCCTCATAGGTCGTCAGGTTTCACACATTCTTTGAAGGAGCTCAGGGCATTGAGTAAACCTGCAGATTTCAGAGGAGCAAGGACAACACATCTGCAAGGAGAGAGCAGGGAAGTGTGTTTGCCTTTCTCTGGTCAGCTGTTAGAGGTGTGTCAGCCTGGTCTCCACACTCTCATCGTCATCAGGGTTCTCTTGGCCAAGTATTACTATAGATGTAACCAGTTCACTTGCTGGTTAGTACAATGGAAACACTAGGAGTTGTATTTTTGAAAACTGACTAATGATCCCAAACGGTATCACAATGAAATAGGTTCATTTCTATTTCTTGTATTCTCTATGCTTTACAGTGAACTGCAATAATTTCTATTTTCCAATGCATGACTGAAGACTTCATCTAAACATTGGTACAACTGGAAGATGGTAGAACTTTTAAAAAGTAGGAAATAGTAGATTCCTTTAGAGGAGAGCCTCACAGTTAATACGCACTGCTTTTTCTGCTTTGGTTTGAAATCGCTCTCTCTCTCTCTCTCTCTCTCTCTCTCTCTCTCTCTCTCACACACACACACACACACACACACACACACAAACACACACCATGCACAAACATACACATACATATGTACACACATACACATACACACACCACACATGCATATATACACCTATATTTCCTGTCTGCCACTATATCGAGGCTATGTTAATACCATTTTCTCCCCACCATAAAACATGCTCCAATTATATTTCTACTACCTGGAGCAAGATAACTTTGTATAAGAAAATGACACCTGCAAGTGCTTTGTTTAACTTTTTTTTTTTGTCTCTTAAAAGAAATCTCAATAAAAGTAATGGCTTGGGATAGGACCATTGGAGCTGTTAAGAAGATAAATTAAGTCTCTACTCTAAAGAACAACACTATCAGCCAACCAGACACCCCAGGGCTCCAGGGACTAAGCCATCGACCAAGGGGTACACATGATTCCAGCTGCAATTATGGTGGAAGAATGCCTTGTCAGGCATTGGTGAGAGGAGAGGTCCTTGGTCATATGAAGGTTCTATAGATGCCCCAGCGTGGGGAAATCGAGATGGGGGAGGTGGGAGTGGGTTCGGTGGACAGGCATCTTCTTGGAGGCAGGGGGTGGGAGGATGGGTTGGGGGTTTACTGGAGTGGGGAAACCAGGAAAGGATGTAACATATGAAATAGAAATGAAGAATATATTCAATAAAAAAAATTTAAAAGTCTCTCCCTCTAAATAAAATAAATATTAATCTACATGAGACTTTAGATACTCGAATGGTATCATTTTTCATTGGAGCCATAATGGTTGGCTTGAATTGTCCACTTGAAAGAACCAAGATTAACCTGAGAAGAGGATTTCAGTAGATGATTATCAGCACTGGATTGTCCTGTCTGTAGGGTAGGTACTGTCTTACTTGGTAATTGATGTGGAAAGACACAGCCCACTGTAGGTGGCAACATTCCCTAGCAAAGTCCACTGTGAGTGGAGAAACTGAATTGAGCCCAAGCAAGAAAGCAACTGTGCATTTCTCTCAGTTCATAACTGGTGAGTATGGCTGACCAGATGTCTAAAGTTCCTGCTGCAGTAGTTGAACAAGAGTAATGGATTACAACCTGGAATTGTGAGCTAGAAGTTAAGTCCTCTCTACTAAGCTGCATTTTATCAGGATATTTCACCACAGCAACAGAAATGAAACTAGGACAGAAGCTATCCATTATTCTTTTTGAAATTTGAAAGTAAACACAGAGAAACATCACAGAAGACAAACACCATTAAAAGCATGTTTTGACTATAACAACAGAAATGTGCAGTGTATGGATGGAACATATGAGAAAAATACTACAAATACAATTTAGTTGCTGTTAATAAGAATTCACTTTTTAAAAAAAATCAAATATTAAATATTATCCAGAAATGTTCACAGGTTTATTTATAATTGTTACAGAGGTAAACTGTTGAAAATTACTCATTGAAACAAAATGACTAGCATTAATGCTTTACATACCACATTAATATTAAAATTTTACACACAAATAAAAATGGAAAAACTACCTGAACCTGATTTTTGTCTCCTAATTTTCCACTTGTGCAGCTCTTATATACCTCTTAATCCCATTGGGAAGCATGTAACATTCAGAGCTACTTTGTAAGGCTGGCTTAATTAGCTTAATGTGATTTTCTCTAGTTGCTCCATTTTTCTGCAAGCAACATGACTTCATTCTTCATGAATTAAAAAAATTCATTGTGTGCTTGCTTCAGCAGCATATATACTAAAATTGGAACTATACAGAGAAGATTAGCATGGCCACTGTGCCAGGATGACACGTGAATTCCTGAAGTGTTCCATATTTTTCCAATTCTGAACATCTATGCTCCAAATGTAAGGGCACCCGCATTCATAAAAGAAACTTTACTAAAGCTGAAAGCACACATTACACCCCACACAACAACAGTGGGACACTTCGACACCCCACTCTCAGCAATGGACAGATCATATAAACAGAAACTAAACAGAGACACAGTGAAACTAACAGAAATTATGAACCAAATGGATCTAACAAATATTTATAGAACATTTTATCCTAAAGCAAAAGAATATATCTTCTTCTCAGCACCTCATGGTACCTTCTCCGAAACTGACCACATAACTGGTCACAAAACAGGCCTCAACAGATACAAGAAGATTGAAATAATCCCATGCAACCTATCAGGTCACTACAGTCTAATGCTGGTCTTAAATTCCAACAAAAACAAGGAAAAACACACATACACGTGGAAGATGAACAATACCCTACTCAATGATAACTTGGTCAAGGAATAAATAAGGAAAGAAATTAAAGACTTTTTAGAATTTAATGAAAATGAAGGCACAACATACTCAAACTAATGGGACACAATGAAAGCAATGGTAAGAGGAAAACTTATAGCTCTAAGTACCTCTAAAAAGAAACTGGAGAGAGCTTCCACTAGCAGCTTAACAGCACACATGAAAGCTCTAGAATACAATGAAGAAAATACACCCAAGAGGAGTAGAAAGCAGGAAATAATCAAACTCGGGGCTGATATCAACCAAATAGAAACAAAAAGAACTATACAAAGAATCAGCAAAACTGGGAGCTGTTCCATTGAGAAAACCAACAAGATAGATAAACCCTTAGTCAGACTAACCAGAGGGCACAGTGACAGTACCCAAGTTAATAAAATCAGGAATGAAAAGGGAGACATCACAGAAACTGCAGAAATTCAAACAATCATCAGATCCTACAAAAGCTTATACTAAACAAAATTGGAAAATCTGGATGAAATGGATGATTTTCTTGGCAAATACCAGGTGCCAAAGTTAAAACAGGATTAGATAAACCATCTAAACAGTGCCATAACCCCTGAAGAAATAAAAGCAGTCATTAATAGTCTCTCAACCAAAAAAAGCCCAGGACCAGACAGGTTTAGTGGAGAAATCTATCAGGCCTTCAAAGAAGACCAAATACCAATACTCTTCAAACTATTCCACAAAAGAGAAACAGAAGGAAGACTACCCAATTCATTCTATGAAGCCACAATTACACTTATACCTAAACCTAACAAAGAAAGAGAACTTCAGACCAATTTCCCTTATGTACATTGATGTAAAAATAGTCAATACAATTTTTGCAAACTGAATCCAAGAACACATGGAAACAATCATCCATCATGATCAAGTAGACTTCATCCCAGGGATGCAGGGATGGTTCAATATACAGAAAACCATCAATGTAATCCACTACATAAACAAACTAAAAGAAAAAGCCACATCATCATCTCATTAGATGCTGAAAAGGCATTTGACAATATTCAGCATCCCTTCATGTTAAAAGTCTTGGATAGAACAGGAATTCAACGGCCATACCTAAACATAGTAAAAGAAATATACAGCAAACCAGTAGCCAACATCAAACTAAATGGAGAGAAACTCAAAGTAATCCCACTAAAAACGGGGACTAGACAAGGCTGCGCACTCTCTCCCTATCTATTCAGGATAGTACTTGAAGTTCAAGCTAGAGCAATTAGACTACAAAAGGAGGCCAAAATGGATACAAATTGGAAAGGAAGAAGTCAAAATATCACTATTTGCAGGTGATATGATCATATACTTAAGTGACCCCAAAAATTCCACCAGAGAACCCCTAAAGCTGATAATCAATCAACTTCAGCAAAGTGTCTGGATAGAAAATTAACTCAAATAAATCAGTAGCTTTCCTGTACTCAAAGGATAAACAGGCTGAGAAAGAACTTAGGGAAATGACACCCTTCACAATAGTCACAAATAATATTGCATAACTTGTTGTGACTCTAACCAAGCAAGTGAAAGATCTGTATGACAAGAACTTCAAGTCTCTGAAGAAAGAAATTGAAGACCTCAGAAGATGGAAAGATCTCCCATGCTCATGGATTGGCAGGATTAATATAGTAAAAATGTCCATCTTTCTGAAAGCAATCTACAGATTCAATGCAATCCCCATCAAAATTCCGAATCAATTCTTCATAGAGTTAGAAAGAGCAACTTGCAAATTCATTTGGAATAACAAAAAACCCAGGATAGCAGAAACTATTCTCAACAACAAAAGAACTTTGGGGGGAATAACCATCCCTGACCTCAAGGTGTATTATAGAGCAATAGTGATAAAAACTGTATGGTATTGGTACGGAGACAGGCACGAAGATCAATGGAATAGAATTGAAGACCCAGAAATGAACACATACATCTATGGTCACTTTATATTTGACAAAGGAGATAAAAACATCCAGTAGGAAAAAGACAGCATTTTTAACAAATGGTGCTGGTTCAACTGGAGGTCAGCATGTAGAAAAAGGCAAATCGACCCATTCTTATCTCCTTGTACAAAGCTCAAATCCAAGTGGATCAAGGACTTCCAAATAAAACTAAAGACACTGAAACTTATAGAGGAGAAAGTGGGGAAGAGCCTCAAACACATGGGCATAGGGGGAAAGCTCCTGAACAGAGCACCAATGGCTTATGCTCTAAGATCAAGAATCAACAAATGGGACCTCATAAAATTGCAAAGCTTCTGTATGGCAAAGGACACTTTTAATGGGACAAAATGGCAACCAACAGATTGAGAAAAGATCTTTACCAATCCTACATCCGATAGAGGGCTAATATTCAATATATACAAAGAACTCAAGAAGTTACATTCCCAAGAAGCAAATAACCCTATTAAAATGGGGTACAGAATTAAACAAAGTATTTTCAACTGAGGATTATCGAATGGCTGAGAAGCACCTAAAGAAATGTTCAACATCCTTAGTTATTAGGGAAATGCAAATCAAAACAACACTGAGATTCCACCTCACACCAGTCGGAATGGCTAAGATCAAAAATTCAGGGAACAGCAGATGCTGGTGAGGATGTGGAGAAAGAGGAACACTGCTCCACTGCTGGTGGAATTGCAAGCTGGTACAACCACTCTGGAAAGCAGTTTGGCAGCTCCTCAGAAAATTGGATATAGTACTACCTGAGGACCCAGCTATACCACTTCTTGGGATATACCCAGAAGATGTTCCAACATGTAATGGGGACACATGCTCCACTATGTTCATAGCAACCTTATTTATATTAGCCAGAAGCTGCAAAGAACCCAGATGTCCTTCAACAGAGGAATGGATATAGAAAATGTGGTATATTTATACAACAGAGTTCTATTCACCTATTGACAATGATGAATTCATGAAATTCTTAGGCAAATGGATGGAACTACAAAATATCATTCTGCGTGAAGTAACCCAAACACAAAAAGAACACACATGATATGCACTCACTGATAAATGGATATTAGCCACAAAGCTCAGAATACCCGAGATAAAACTCAAAGACCACATGAAGCTCAAGAAGAAGGAAGACCAAAGTGTGGGTGATTTGGTTCTTCTGAGAAGGGGAACAAAATATTTGCAGGAGCAAATATGTAGATAAAGTGTAGAGCAGAGACTGAAGGAAAGGCCATCCAGAGACTGTACCACCTGGGGATTCTTCCCATATAGTTATCAAACTCCGACACTATTGTGGATGCCAAGAAATGCTTGCTGAAAGGAGCTTGATATGTCTGTCTCCTGAAAGGCCCTGCCAGAGCCTTACAAATTTAGAGGCAGATGCTCACAGCCAGCCATTGGACGGAGTGCAGGGTGTCCAATGGAGGAGCTAGAGAAAGAACTAGAGGATCTGAAGGGGTTTGCAACCTCATAGGAAGAACAACAATATCAACCAACCAGAACTCCCCAGAGCTCCCAGGGACTAAGCTACCAACCAAGGGGTACACATGGCTCTAGCTGCCTATGTAGCAGAGGACGGCCTTGTTAGGCATCAATTGGAGGAGAGGTCCTTGGTCCTATGAAGGCTCAATAGAGGCCCCAATGTAGCGGAATCAAGGGCAGGGAGGTGGGAGTGGGGTGGGTGGAGGAACATCCTCATAGAGCCAGGGGCAGGGAGGATTGGAGAGGGGCTATCTGGGAAGGGGGAAACTGGGAAAGGGGATAACATTTGAGATGTAAATAAAGAATATATCCAATAAAAAAATTCATTGTGTATTTATATCACATTTTAAGCCATCCCTCTGATGTCTGATGTACAGTGTCTTTGTGACTTGTTAATGTGGAATATCTTGTGGGGCAGGGATAAATATCCAGGAATATGACTTGTGTGTTTTCATATATATATTATACTTTAAATATAATTTATAATACTTTAAACATATAATGCTTGTATATTTTATTATATATAGCTATATATTTATTAAATAGTTTATATCATTTTTATTATGGATAATAAATAATTAAATTTAAAAAATATTTTTATTATAAATATAGAAGAATTTTACAAAATTAAAAATTATTTTAAAAAGCTAAGAAAGACAAAGGGAAAAGTACAATAGATTAAAAATTAGTATTCCTCGGTCAGAATTCCTTCCTTAGTGGGACAAGTTCTTCATTCTTTCTCTCTGTGTGGTGTTTCATGTGGTGAACTGAGCTGATGAGAGGATGGAAATTTGTCATTCCAGTTCAAACCTATAAAAGTAGATCTGGGGAATGATGAGCCCCAGTCGAGTTTAAACACATTTCTTTTGGATAGAGTTTATGGGAGCAATTGAATTATGAAAAACCAGTATTAGTTCTCAGTTCCCATGTCCTGTGTTATAGGTCTAGCAGACTGTGATTGGACACTCCACAGTACCTTGACAGTCACACATCTGCTTCCAAGTCTACAGTCTGCCCTGGTTTCCAACCCTAAGTTGTATGTGGACAGTACATCCCCCTCTGGCTCTGAGGCTCCTAGAGGAGGGCATTTCTTTTTTTTTTTTTTTATTTTTGTGTTTCCTTTTTAAGGACCTCTACCTGTTCAACCATGCTCCCCTGTATTTCTTTTTTTTATTATTATTATTATTTATTTTATTTTTTTTAATTTACATTCCAAATCATTTCCCCTTTCCCATTTCCTCCCTCCCCGAAAGTCCCATAAGCCCCCTTCCCTCCCTCTTTTCTCCATTCAACCCCCTCTTGTTTCTCTGTCCTGGCGTTCCCCTACATCCAGTCTTTCCAGGACCAGGGGTCTCTCCTTCCATCTTCTTAGAAATCTATTGATATGCGGATTGTGTCTAGGGTATTCCGAGATTCTGGGTCAATATCCCCTTATCAGTGACTGCATACCATGTGTGTTCTTTTGTGATTGGGTTACCTCACTAAGGATGATATTTTCAAGATCTGACCATTTGCCTAGGAATTTCGTGAATTCATTGTTTTTAATTGCAGAGTAGTATTCCATTGTGTAGATATACCACATCTTCTGAATCCATTCCTCCGTTGAGGGACATCTGGGTTCTTTCCAGCTTCTGGCTATTATAAATAAGGCTGCTATGAACATAGTGGAGCATGTGTCCTTATTGCATGCAGGTAAAGCCTCTGGGTATATGCCCAGGAGTGGTATAGCCAGATCCTCCGGGAGTGTCATGCCCAGTTTTCTGAGGAACCGCCAGACTGCTTTCCAGAGTGGTTGTGCCAGCTTGCAATTCCACCAGCAGTGGAGGAGTGTTCCTCTTTCTCCACATCCTCGCCAACAATTGCTGTCTCCTGTGTTTTTGATCTTAGCCATCCTGACTGGTGTGAGATGGAATCTCAGGGTTGTTTTGACTTGCATTTCCCTAATGACTAAGGATGATGAACATCTCTTTAGGTGCTTCTCAGCCATTAGATATTCTTCAGGTGAGAACTCTTTGTTTAGCTCTGTACCCCATTTTTTAATAGGGTTACTTGCCTCTCTGGAGTTTAACTTCTTGAGTTCTTTGTATATATTGGATATTAGCCCTCTGTCGGATGTAAGGTTGGTAAAGATCATTTCCCAGTTAGTTGGTTGCACAGAAAACCCAGAATAGCTAAAACTATTCTCAAGAGTAAAAGAACCTCTGGGGGAATCAGTATCCCGGACCTCAAACTGTACTACAGAGCAATAGTGTTAAAAACCGCATGGTATTGGTACAGTAACAGACATGTAGATCAATGGAACCGAATTGAAGACCCAGAAATGAATCCACACTCCTATGGTCACTTGATCTTTGACAAAGGAGCTAAAACCATCCAGTGGAAAAAAGATAGCCTTTTCCACAAATGGTGCTGGCTCAGCTGGAGGTCAACATGCAGAAGAATGCAAATTGACCCATTCTTATCTCCTTTCACTAAGCTCAATTCTAAGTGGATCAAAGATCTCCACATAAAACCAGACACACTGAAACTAATAGAAGGGAAACTAGGGAAGAACCTTGAACATATGGGCACAGGGGAGAATTTCCTGAACAGAACTCCAATAGCTTATGCTCTAAGATCAAGAATAGACAAATGGGACCTCATTAAATTACAAAGTTTTTGCAAGGCAAAAGACACTGTCAAAAAGGGCATTTCTATCTGGACATCGCATTGACTATAGAGGGAAGAGACGAGAAAACTCTGCTTCAGTCCCTCCTCAGCCCACTTCAGCCTCGGCTTCCACAGCATGCACCAAACCCAGACCTCAGCTTGTATGGATCCCTCCATTCTACTTCTGCAGTCTTCTCCTTTTCTGGCCATTTTAGGGGCACACGTGTGTCAGGATGGGGAGAGCGAAAGCCTTGTCTGGCAGTTCCCACTGAGCTCTGCTGGGGCCTGTGTGTTGGTGCTTTAGTCCTGGAGTGTTCCTAACTAGTCCTTGGTCACCAGCTACCTAAATGTTCCTACAGCACCCACGCAGGGTGCAGAGCCCTTCCTTGGTGGTCTCCACTGAAGCGCCATGATACGACTGTCTGTGGGGTATCTCTCTGAGTTCTCCCTGTTGGTTTCTCTGTAGAGATCTCACCCAGATCAATAAATTCCTTTACAGCTATCGCCTCCTACAGGAAACCAGTATTGTGTAGCATCCTCTCTTCCTTCACTGATCTCACTGCTGAGGTTTTCAATCCACCATTTTACCTGGAAGTCCAATCGATTACTCTTTAGCATTTGCTTCTCTAAAAGGTCTCATCACCTTTCCAATTACTTAAATCCATTCATATCAATGAAAATGTACAGCTCTAGTGTTTGCTACTCCAAGAGAAGGACAGGTTTTTGCATCAAAATCAGACACTGCTCTTGTGTGTAAGGCTTGAGGTGTTACATGCCTACCACTTCATAGAGAAGATGTGAGGAATAATAGGAAGAGTAGAGTGACTCAAAAGGGTGAGAAGTCATTATTTTGGCCTCATGGTAGAGTAGGGGCCAGGAAAACCAGGAGAAAATCCAGAAAGGTCATTTTAAAACAGCTCCTGGTTGAAAACCGAATCTTACCGGGAAAAGGAAAAGCATACCAAAAGAGAAATGGAACAATATATAAAAACAAATCCAAACACATACACACACACACACATATGTCAGCATATACTAGTGAAAGTTATTGAAAATACTGTGTTTCAATTATATATACATACACACATATATACATACATACATACATACACAAAACCCTCTGTTCCCATTAGACATGTCTTTGGTTGGTTACCTAGATATTGACTATACCTTCATTGACAAGTACTGAACAAATTAATATAACTTCAAATATGTTCCAATTTAACAGAAAAGACAATAAGTAAAATAGATAGGGATGTGGCGATTCTCTGTGCACCACACAGCTTGCAGCTTGAACATTCGCATGTCAGTAACATTAATCTTCCCATTAACTCCATAAAGTTAGTACCAACATAAATCTTTCCACAGATAAGGAAAAGGGAGTGGAGAGAAGGTAAGCAAACTCCACAGGACCAAGTCACACAGGCAGCAGGCAAATGAACCGGGATCTGCGCATGTGGAATGAGGCCTTGGCGCCTGAGCTCATGCCCAGCTATTGCAGTAGGGATGAGTACTGGGACTGAAGGTGGGAGCCCGAGGAAAGACAGATATGTTTATAACCAGTTGCCATCTCTCTCTACAATTCAATTCTCAAGCTTATACTTTATAAACTGTAACTTCAAGTGCACCCTGACTGAATCTAATAAACATTTTAATTACATTGAGGATGTTGCTTTAAGTATTCAACTTTTTAAGTAAAAACATACAGTACAAACCAACCAATATTACATTTTATTTTCACAAGCTGGCTTTGGCACAGATTTAAATAGTAGAATTGTGTTAGAATGTGAATTTGGCCTTCCTTCTGGGCTAACTACATCATGTATCTTGCCATTACAGTAGTTCTGGAGAGCTAAATATTTGTGACTGTGTTTAGTTTAGAAAATCTGTGCTTGTGCAATGACTTTGAAGCCGTATATTACAGATTCATCACATCTGGTTCCTGTTTACAACTTCAGCCTTCCAACATATATTTATGAGAAGCATAATGAAGTAAATTGGATGTTTATAAAGTTATTTTTACTAATGCAATTCTGCCTGACATAAAATCCCTGTGTTGAAGAATCATCTATACTATAAATTATTTCACATTCCCTATTTTTGAATAACAAAGTTAATGTGTGTGTAGGTACAAAAGAACAACAACCAATGAAACATTTTTATAACATTAACTACTGCTCAGTAGAAATTTTAAAAAGAGGGGTGTCTTGAACTCATCATTATAAAATAATAGAAATTAACATAGTGAACACACAGTTTGATTGCTAAGTGTTCCACATTATTATATTAATTACAGCCTTATAAAACTGCTCTAAGGAATTACCATGATCACTGTTTGAGGCAAGAACCCAAAGATAGAGAACTTAAGGAACTTTTACAAAGTCCAGGGCTAGTGGAGTTTAGACAGGGGCTTTGAGTGCAGACAGTGTGCCTTCCTGCTCCTCATGCGGAAACATTCGCCATTATCGCTTCATGGCTCCCGCCATATTGCTAAATAGCTCATACTGAGTGAAGACTGCCCTCAGATGGATCCAAAACACCTGTCTCTTTAGTGATGGCTAATCATGGCCCGTGTTCTGTAACTGTGTTTGCCCATGAGCTATTTTTCAATAATTAAATATAGTTATTTTTTTCTTTTTGATAGACATGTCTTACCACTTTCTTCAACCTTGTTAGTATCCAGGTAGCCAATAAGGGAGAGAGATGTTTAATGGAAACAAATGTGCTTCTGTTTTTATGTAGACACCATATTTGCAGTCTGTAAGACATGTGCTATAGTCTTATGATATATATGCCAAGCTATATTTTTAGGGTAAAATAAGTGTAAGTGGAACTTATGTGTTTCTAAGGTTATGCTTAATATTCATTTCAACCTGTTTAACACATACAAAAGCACTGGAAGATTTTCTAGTTTCTGAAAATACTCAAGAAGAATCTTGATAAAATCCTGTAAAGCTAGTCAATAATTTTCAAACTTATTAATTTTTAAAATCAATTTCTAGACATATATGACTGTGAGCATTTTATATGACACCTTAGCCTTGGAGTCATGGTTTTTATAATAATTCTAATATATTAAGTTAATATAACATTAAGGGGGCCTGTTATTTTATGCTTGGTTTAACGACAATTGCATGTCATGAAAAGACATAAAGAGTCCCTTTCGTCAAGCTTTAGGTCACAGGATGAGCCTCGGGTCAATAGCTTTAGAGAATGTCATGTTATAATTTGTTTGATGACTCTGGACTTCAGTAACATTCAAAGAAAATAAACACATTCTGTGTGCTGCACCTCCGCCATGGTCATTACCCCAACAGAACAACACCAGCACCCACGCTCAGATTCACTACACTTAAACTGCTTCTCCAACAGAAATGACAAGAAAAATTAACCCAAAGTGCAGATACCACTGATAATCCAGCACCCCTGCTGGAACTGGGGACTGTATTTCTCAGAGAAATACCAAATTCATCTTTATAAGCTAGCCAAAAATAAAAAGCAGAGGAAGAGAAAAATCAGAGAATAATAAGAATAAAATATGGAATGCCCACTTTTCTGACAACACAAAATGACTCATGAGACCAGCAACCAGTGACCTAGCTCATGCAATTTCATATCGAATACACCATATTTTAGAATATGCAATAATTGGAGTGTGGTTCATTTTGCAAGGATTGATCAACACACTTGTTTGATTATCAAATCATACTATCAAAAATAACTTCTGTGACCAGAAGACAAGCAATGATGCCATTTTAAGATCCCATGAACTCTTGTGTACTTGTTCCAAAGTATCAAATGATGCCCCAGAAATATGGACAGTTTTTAATGTCAAGAAAAGAAATAAAGAAATGAGAAAAACAAGAGTGTAATAGGGAGGGGTTAGGGAAGCAAAGATTATGAAACAGCAAAGCAGATTCAAATTCATCTCTCTCTCTCTCCCTCTCTCTATTAAACAGAAAAGTTTTAAAGTAAAAATGTTCATCACACAGACACGTTATTTCAATCATAGGAAGCCTTGCTCAGCTCTGAATCCATTTTATTCATTTCCCTTGCTTTTGTAAGCACAGTGAGTGGTCATAAGCAGGGATTAAAGACATACAGCCCCTTTAAAAGAATTGCTCTCATTCTTGTGAACAAAATTAGCCCAGAAAAGGCCAAAGGTGCCATTAGATTGATCAATTCTGTGCCAGGATTCTGTTCCAGATGCAACAAAATTTCAGTTCTCCAACTTAATTAAATATAGACCCATGTAAATTCTTTTTTTTAAAAAAAAATCATTCTAGTTAACAGCATCAAGTCAAACACAACTGAACATCACTACACATGTGCACACTCTAAATCAAGTCATATTTCACTGGGGAATTTTCTAATTATTTTAAAAATCAATATTCCACATCTTAAAATAAGAGGTATATAGTGTGAATAGTATAAATATTAATCTTCTGATAAAATGTAAGCTTAGTGATGGGGTGGGGGTTGTGGACAGGCATGCTGTTTATGAACGTCAAAAGCACGGTCAGCAGGACTTGGTTCTCTCCTTCCACTGTGTGTGTTCCATACATGCAGCTCAGGTTCGGAGCCTTGACAGCAAACACCCTTATCCACTGAGCTATCTCAGAGCTCCCTCCAAACTGGATGTTAACATCGACACAACCCACAGTGTCCCAACGTTCACTGTCACAACTGTCCACATTTCTGTGCATGCTTTATGAGTGTGAGATGTGATCAATGTTTTAGCCTCTTTTCTTCTACAAGCACAGTAACTTTACATCCTACATCCAATGCATCGCCCACATTAAGCTCATCGTTATGTGAGGTGTGCTGGGAGACACAGGTTGAGATTCTCTCTGTGGCTTTGGATATGGCTGTCCGGATACACTGACCCCATTTGCTGATTTTGATTCTGATTTGATTCTCCTGCTTGGTTTCCTTCCACTTCCACCAAGGCTAACTGGGGCTCATGTCAGTTCAGGAGGTGGTAATGATTAACCTGGATGTAACTTGATAACACACTTTGAGCAGGTGTTTCTGAGAGCATAAAAGCAGAAGGAAAAAAAAACCAAGAATTCTGTCTAGGGATGTTTAGAAAAGGTTTCCCACATAATTTATGAGAACCTGTACAAATTAAAAATTTGAAAGACCTTCTTCACAGCAATTACAATGATGACAGGCTGGAGAGATGGTGCAGTAGTAAAGAATTCATGCCTTTGCAGAGAACATGGGTTTGGTTCCTAGCACTTATATGGTGGCTTGTAACTGTCTATAATTTCAGTTCCAGAGTATCTTACCCCCAATTTAAGCATCTTTAGACACCAGGTATATACATGGTGCACATACAAGCAAGATACCCATATACATAAAACAAAAAATACAGTAAGTAAATCTTTAAACAAAAATAAGATGATGAGAGCATTAGGTCGAGCATGGGTCCTGCTAACTGTGGGACAAACTGGAGCTTCACTTTTGACTTTGTTAAAGATCAACAAGAAGGTGATTAATCTGTGCCCAATGAGAAAACACCAGCTTTTGAAGTAGATGAGGTATACACTCTGGTACATATGAATAAAAATTATCTCTGTGAGCGATGCACAGAGATCACAAGACCAGACAAACCACGGCAGTTTCTATGTAGTCCATGGCCTCAGCTCGTATCTTAATGAAACAAGATGATCAACAGTGCATGACATCTTCTGTCCCTGACTATGTAATGATAGTGGACAACCCTATGTAAATAAATAATTATATATCTGAAATTAGTAAGGTTCTTTAAGTTATGACAAATTCTCCTGCTAGTAACTATACTTTAGAAGAGTGTAGCTTTGTAAGAGCCCAATATAGGGTTTCAATGTTCACGCTGTGTGGTCAACATTTGAAGACTCAGCTAAGGAAAATCCCCAAATGTGTATGATATCAGATTCTTGATCATAACCCCCATTCACAAAAGAAAATAAAAGATTCTTATACTTATTAAACTTATACTTTATCCCAACTTCACTTTAAAGAGCAATAAAACTCTGTTTCCTCTATAAACAGGGTACAGCTGTCAATAAATAAATGTAATTTGATGTTCTATTTTAAGCCTATTCTAAGATACTTCCAGAAAAATTAGAGAATTGATGATATATTTTTAGCATGCTACTACCTAATAAAAAATAGAGTGCTTGCTCTTCATTTTTATAATGTGTTTAAAACTAAAATAATTTCATATATTTAGGATATATGTTTAAACCCTGCATTTAATTAACGCCACCCATTACATAGCTATCTATGTCCAACTCTATTACATCCTGTGGTTTAGAAACCTCATCCTCTTCCTTAGTCACAAAAATCATGTCTGAGGTCAGGAAATCATCAACAGGGTTAGATGCAGGAAAGGATAAACATTTAGAGCTGACTGTCAGCTCTAGGATGCTGTGATTCTGAATTGAAAAGGCTCTTAAGCGCATACCATAGTGTTCTGTTGGCAGCTTGTCATTCGCCCAGCTCTGGGGTCTGGAGATCTGTGTTCCAGAATAAACCTATAAACCCTGGGAGGAGGCGATTCAACATGAACTTGGGAATTACTTGATATTGGGTCTGAAACCCTAGAAATCTGTGGATGTTACTTTTATCTCATTCCTAGACAAAATAGACAGTAATGTAGCCACTCCTAAAGTATTACTGCATGGTGGTAGAGTATGTGAATTATTCTTATACAGATCTCAAGTAACTACAAGATCAAAGGACTCTCATTTCCATGGTCCCTGTAGAAGATATGCTTGCCAACCAGAGCCTCATAAAGTGCTGCCATATGTCATCCAAGTGGTCCCTGGGACACAGCTGAGCAAGTGCTATCAGTTCTCTTGTGATCGTTGCTGCTCTCTGAGCCAAGAATACACATTAGCTAAGAGTCTCAATGTGCCCAAAAATGTGTGAAAGCTCCAGTCACAAGTTCGTCTATATGAAAAACATAACACTGTTTACAGTAATTATGCAATGTCTGAGAGCTCATTGGAACTCTAGCTACTTTTGTTCAGGACGGAGTCTAGATGCTCAGGGACATGTACATGCCTGGCATCCATTCTTACACCCTCTGAATCAGCCTCTCGGCTTCTACGGAGATTATACATCTGCGATCCAAACTCTCATCTATAAGGTCATGTTTGGCATCTCTCCCTGCTCCTTTCCTGACTCCATTTGCATGTTGCTGCAGAGTATGCCACGCAATGCAAGAGTTTATGACCAGCCTCCGCCCAGTTGCCTTAGACATGCCACAATTTCTATGGTGAGTCTCAAACTCTCCCATGGAAGGAAGCTCTAGGTTGCTGGAATTTCAAAGATTATGAAGTTTCTCTGGATTCCCACCTGAAATTCAGCTAGTGAAGAGACAGAGTGTGTGTGACTCTTTTTTCAGGAAGCCCCTAAGACTGGGTCAAAGCAAAAAAGTGTCCTGACGACCCTTTGTTCTGCTATCTCCATTGACACTTATCAATCAAGACGTTCTTTTGCTTTTTTCCTCCTCAGTGTTTTCACAACCCCACCCACCTTTCTAGGGCTTTGGAATAAGTTTTTTTTAAGGTGGCCAAATGCATTGAAAACATTTGAAAGTATAAGCACACACAAAATATAATAAGCATCTTCTAACATGAGTGGGGCAAACAGAGCTGATATAATGAAGATCTTTCTGATTCAAGTTTCTTTCCTATTGTGTTTATTACATTGCAAAGAAAAACACAGAGCAAAAAAGTTATTTATAAGGGACTGTGATGACTACTTTTAATTGACAGGTTAACAGAATCTAGAATCACCGAGAAGATGGGTTTTGGCACACACTTTGAGGGACTGCCTTGACTACATAAATTGAGGTTGTAAGGGTCGTTTACTGCATGGATCCGTATCCCTGACTGAACCATGTAGTGGAGAGAGGGAGAAAGAGCCCTGGTGTGTGGTCTTTCATTGCTCTGATTATTGACTGTGGATGCAATGTGACCAGCTCCCTCAAGCTCCTGACACTGTGACATCCCTGCCATCAGACCTTACCCTGGAACCAAGAGCCAAATAAACCTTCTTTCTCTGAAGTTCCTTTTGCCAAAGTATTTTTCACCCTAATAGAAAGAAGGCAATAAGGCAGGCTATTCCATGAAAGTGATTGATTATAATCAACAAAAGAGCCATGTCTTGCAGCAACATTATAAAACAATGTATTCGATAAACCTAATATTACCTTATTATCTTGTAAAGCAAATGGCACAGTCAGTGTATTTAGTTATCGTATTTAGAAATTAAAATGTAAAAAGTGGTAATAGGGCTAAGGAACAGCTCACAGTTAGAGAGCTTGCCTACCATGCTTGAGGGGTTTGACCCCATCACCATGAAAAACTTGGGGGAAGGGAAGACCAAGTCTATAAAATGTCAAAGTGGACTCTGGGCAGATGGCTCAGTGGGTACTTTCTTTGTAAACATAAACTCCTGAGTTTGAATCCCCAGCACCCATGTAAAAAGCTGGTCATGAGTACACGTGCTTGTAACTCCAGCATTGAGAAGCAGAGACTGGCAGATACCAAGGGCTTGATGGCCATCTGGTCTAACTGAAATGCCAAGCTTCCAGTAACACAAAGAATGATAAGAGACACTTAACTTCCTGCTTTGGCTTCTACATGCAGTCACAAAGGTGCGTATCCACTCCTACTTTCAGGCATGTAACACACAAACACATGCACTCACGCACATGTGCACATATGAATGCACACACACATACACACAGATGTATGAATAATTTCAGAACTCCTTCCATCTAAAGAAATAACACACCTGCTTCAGTATACTCTAAATATAGAATTTTTTTTTCAATTTTTCTCTGGGTACAGTGGACATGACATAACTTGTAAGGTTACAATTATGGATTATTATTACATACCAGCTGAGACCAACTCGTAGAATGTGTCTAGCTAGTATAATTAAAGTTATTCTTAACCTGAATAATTACAGTGTATGGTAAAAGGACACAACTTAGTTTAAGTGTCATCTCTCTTTCTGTGGGAACCAGTTAAAATTGATCATTTTAAGTGAAAGAAACCCAACATAAATCTCCGGTGAGTAGAACATCTAGAACCTAAGAGTCCAGTACTAAGCCATAGCTTTTGCATCTGCAATCTATTTTTATCATGAGAGAGAGAGAGAGAGAGAGAGAGAGAGAGAGAGAGAGAGAGAGAGAGAGAGAGAGTCTGTAGAGAAAGCAGGGAGGGACATTCAGACCACCACTGGGGCAGATATGATGCAGAAAATGAAATTAGATTAGAGCAGAGCATGTAGATAAAGCAGAGGGGTATGAGGGCTTGGCATCTCTTTTTGAGATGTAATCAACATGATTTTGGTGACAGGATGGATTCTTCAATTAAATACTAACTTTCTAAATGATTTGCATATTGCCAAGAAAGCAATGTGGGTGTCTATGTTTAACCCAGCAATGTGAATGTACTGCACGGAAAGTTGCCTTCATTCTTTTTATAGGATGAACTTACAAAGGTCCCAAATGCACTAACAGTGTTTTGTAATAATATGCCTCAGGAACATTAAAAAGTAAAAAGACTCTCCGATGGCTTAAAGAAAATCAATCCTGCCATAGCTATTTAGAACTCTGTCACTGAAATCCCACCTTGAGGCATCTAACAACTGAGCTGATGCTGTTCTCCCTCCCTGAGCATCCAAACTCAAACAGGCACACATGCTTGCTATAAAGGAAGGAAGAAACCCAAACTCAAACACCCACACATGCTTGCTATAAAGGAGGAAGGGAACCTTCAAGACAGAGGTTAAGCAGGTGTGAAAAAAAGGAGGGGCAACATGGCGAGATCCTGAGATTATAAAACAGCCTGGCATTCTGCTAAAACGATTAAAAGATGAATTCCTTTTAACCTGAAATAAAACCACTTCTCAATTAACATGCAAATAGCATCAGTGAGAATAACTTTTTATCATGTAAAAATTAAAATGCCCTCAGAATTTAGTTCATGGGACTCATCTATGGGTAGATGCATCGCTAGCATTTCTCTCTGTATATTTTACTAAAACTCCATGAACTCAGCAATAAACCGACAACTACAGCACTAACCATAACTCACCTTAATATATGTTTACTATGGTGCCCATCCCCTGGGCTTTGCTTTTCAGAGAACTAGGAATAGACATTTACAAGACAAGAGTAAACAAGAGATTATTGCTTAAAAGCAAATAAAGAAAAAAATTATGAGCAAATACCAATTTTGTCTGCTTCACAATTACGAAAAATCCTTCTAGATTCTTTACATTGTTCTTTCAGTCAATGCAATGTCAATCAATTTCAGCCATGAAACACCTAAAGCTTCCTCCCCAGCTTTCCTTTCTCCAAACCATGAATGGGAATTAAACAAGCAGAGTTCTACAAATCGCATCTGGAGGATTTCTCAGGAATGGCAAGCCCTGGGCTGTTCCTTATCTAGTCTACCCTCACCACTGACAAACACAATATCTTGATGCCAATGTTATCTTTGCATGTATGCAAATCTCACTGACTGCAATAATTTCCACATGATACGTAATTTTGTTCCCACACCCGGAATCTCTTGCTCAGACATGGCTTTCATATGGCCTCATCTGGATTTAGTATTACGAAAACTTCTTAAAATAGTTTAAAATAAAAACGGATGTTAAAAGGCACCTATCAAACTCAGTCTGGGAATTCATGAATGCCAGTGTTTTATAGTTAAAGCTGGGATAGATTATGAGGTCATTCTTATCTCTAGCATCTCAATGTCATCTCTCACACCAGTGCAAGGAAGACAGTATAAAACAAGCACACATGAACTCCTCTCCAAACAGGAATTACCAAGCAAAGACTTGTTACTAAGATCATAGAAATAACATCACAAGAAATTCCTTTGGAGGCAATAAAATCTTCCTTTCTACATACAACATGTATGTTAATCTCTTAAATAAGTTCTCTCCTTAGATCTTAAGTTAAAGATATCTATTTTCAGTTTGCATGTAAGTATACATTGCATTGCTTAGAATCCAGAAGATTGCCTGGAAGACAGTGTTGAGCCTACTTTGGTTATTATTCACAATCAATGTAAAATTGCCACTACTATTCTTGGCAGCACTAGACACACTTTAAATTACATAATTATTTAATTAATGTCTGTCATTTCCAACATGATTTAAAAATTTGCAAAGGTGGAAACACTTTCTTTACACAATGATTTATCTGTAGTTCCTAATATCATGTCTGGTATAGTGAATGTACACAATAAAGATTTGTTGAAGGAGATGTGTGGGCCCAGTACATGAAGGGAAATGCCACTCCATCAGCTAACTACATCTTACAATCCCAGTGCTGTGTCATCCCTCTCAATTCAATGTACAGGATGTTTGCTTGTTTATATTTAAAAGCATAAGGATGAATATGCCAGTTACTGTCCCAGTCACATAGCCTGAAGGTGGTATATATGTAGAACATTTAAACTGACAGCCACAACTATAAACCTGCCTTATAAGTGTATGTCAGCCTCTGCTGACACAGTTGATGCTTACAACCCTGTTAGGCAGGGTTAATTTGTATAACAGCACACAGGCCAAGAACCTCGGGTTAAGTAGTATAAAAAAGTGGAAGTTCCATCAGGATGCCAGTGTTCTTAAAATCAATGTGATACAGCATCTGTCTCTTGAGACTCCTAAGAGTATAATGAAGCCTGAAAAGTTCTACGCAGGTCTATTGGGTCTCTACAACCTGATAAGGGCACTGAAGGATTTTCACAAGTGTTGGATTATGAGTAAGAGCTTCTCAGGAGGAAAAAAAAGTGGAAGAAAGCAGTCGATGCAGACAGAGAGGACAGCAAATCAGTCTCAGATGTTAACTTGCACTTAAGAGACACTTAGTAGGAAAGTAGGGTTGGCAGAGGAAGTTACCTTGAGGTCAGAATATGAAGTCCTGTCAGTGTCATGCTAGAGGATTTACCCTTATTTTGTAGAATATTAGCTAAGACTAAAGGATTTTTTAGGCTATTAGTACCATCAGAATAATGCTGTTTAGTTCACTTTTAGGCAGAATGTAAGACTCTTACTTAATATTCTGCTTCTCTGTGAAATTATACCAACCACTAACTTCAGTTCACAGTTCCTACTGGAAATCTTCTGAACCCATGTCTTGTCAGAGAGATTAGAAACTTCCTTGGTTTTATATATATGTATATATACATATATATAAAACCAAATATATATATATGTGTGTGTGTGTATACATATATATATATATTTCTTATTTTCATAGTTCTTCTGGAATTTTACTCCATTACCCCCAACAGCTTGTGATTAACTCTGTTGCGTAATCCAAGATCATGTGCCAAGAAAAGGTTGGGTCACACACAACAGGGAGAAAGAAAGTGAGCACTTTGCACACAGTCCTCTGAGGGTCTAGGCTGGTGCTGACAAGAAAGAAAGTGAGCACTTTGCACACAGTCCTCTGAGGATCTAGGCTGGTGCTGACCTATAAAGCGTGCCATGAAAGCATCCATGGGAGGGGAGCAACCAATAGTCCTACCCAGCTATGACGCCTGTAGACTAAACAATGGCGAGCACAGCGCAACACCCCTAAGCATCGCAATAGTGACTGATGCACATAGTCTGGGAATTAAGAGCACGCAACAGGACCTAAGACCTGCTCAACAGGAGGGAAGACTTGCCTGATATGGGAATTCTAGGCAACTCCCTTGGACTAGTGAAGTGTTGAGTCTTAAAGGAGAACCTACAACTTCTCCGTTACCAAACTAGCATAATTGGTAACTACATTTATCTTTACACCCATGGATAAGTGTTCTCACCCCTTCATCAAGGAAATATCTCCTTGTAACCTTCAGAGACCATAGACAATTGCAACCAATCGAAATGCAGAGAATAAGAAATGTTGTGGGGTCTAGCCTCAAGAGATACAGCTACAACAAAACTCCTCCACCTAAGACTTGAGGATCATAGCAGAAAGTGGTCGGTCAGAGACACTGTCAGAGCCGGATGCTTATTTGAGATTTTATTTCCTAGAAAACTCAAGAGAAGCTACACCGTGAAGTCTGATCAACAAGGATGCCTAAACAGGATCTGAGCAAAGGATAACACCAATAGATGGACGAACATGGAAGGAGGGATGCCATGGGGCCTGACGCCTAGATAAGGAACCATAGACAACTTGGAAGGAGGTCTTCCCAGAGAAAAGCTCTGGAACTGGTTATCTAATACCAAAGAGTAAGCCCTGAAATCATACAGACAAGTAACTTCATAATGCATAATGATTGAACAAGTATATGTGTACATATATGTGTGTCTATATATCAACCCTTTTTATAGACAAATAAATATTATAAATACATACACATACATGCATATGCATATATATGGAACCTATTTCATATATATATTTATAACAGGTTTTTGTTGGTGATGTCTGTGTATGTGTGTGTATAACTACAACAAACATAGAAGATGAAAATGATGTAATTATATTTTATTTTCAAAGAATAAACTATTGTTTTCTAATTGGAGTCCTCCTAAAATCAAGTGAAATGCACCAAGGAAAGTCATGCACAATGGAACACGAGGAGGCGAAGGAGAGGATGTGAGGGAGCTGTAGAATACCTGCACAGAAGAGTGCATAGAAGCAGATTCTGGAGGCTAGCAAGATGTTCCAGAGGGTAATGATGTCTGTCTCCAAGACTGATGGCCTGATCTTGGTTCCTGAGATGACACGGGAGGAGAATTGATTCCTGCTAGTTGTCCTCTGGTATCTGCAAGTGCTCCTTAGAGTGCATGTGCCCATTCCAATACAAAATACATCTAAAAAAGTAATGAGTGGATTCTGGGGACCAAAGTATCCTACAAATGATCAGAAACATTGATCGCTAATGCACTGAGCTGGATATGCTGTGACCACCAGTTTATGGGCTTCAGTGGACTTTACTAAAACTCTGGTTAGAATAAAGCAATTAGAATAGTCTTAGAGAGCTATCAGATTAGCAGATACTAATCTGCATTTTGTCTAAATGAGTGCACTCACCTTCCACTTGGTCAACACAGTAATTTGGAGGACTTTAAGAATCCAGTAAATCCAAAATGCCACATTGAGCAAGTAGGAGGCTTGTGGGGGTGGGAGGGAGGTGTTTTTAAAAAAAGAAATAAAATCACTTCCTGTGGTTAACATTTTAGAACCTGGCCCAGAGCAGACTGGACCAATATTGTGGGTATGTTGGTATCTTATTCATGAGGGTTGGACACAGACGTGCGCTGGTGCCATGCTGAATGGGACACACGTGTGAGACAGATGAACTGGCATTTCTATCAGATACAATTAAAGACTTATTGAATGTGCTGCCAAATACCACAAATATGAAACCACCTTAGAGTAAATTTACTACTGCTTTGACAGCCATTTCAATAAAAACAACAGGTTACCCCCACAAATAGGAAGATTAAATATATGGTGCTAATAGAAGCACTGTGACTGAAGGCCCTAACTTGGAGATTAATTTTATTAGTACGGTACAGCTTACACACATTTAAAGTTACTGACTATGTTTTAATAAAAGACATCAGGCTCTTAAATGTGAAAACGTAGGCAATAGCTTTTAATTAGCTTCTCTCAAATAGAAATTAATAAAACATAGAAGGGAAGGAAGCTGTTCTCTGTGTGTATAGAGGAGAATGGAAAGAGGCAACTGCTAGAGGCAGGGTCCCTCCAGACTTCCACCTCCTTCACTTATCACTTGAGGAAACTGCCCACCTTTGAGAAATACTGCTTTGTCTTGAAGCAGGGAACCATGTTGCCAGGCTTCCCTTGAACTCCTTACAAAGCAAAGGTTGGCTCTGACCTCCTTCTCTTCTTGCCTCTACGTCCATTGTACTGGGATCACTGATGTACAAACTCCACCCCCAATGACTCCACCCACTGCATGCAGTCTACTTTGAGAACTTTTGACAAAAGGAAGTTTTGATGTGAGTTGTAAGATTACCAGTGTAGAACATGGAAGGATTGTCTCTAAACAAAGAGAAAATTGGCAACTATAATTTTTAGTTTCCATTAAAACTTTTATAATAACCAAGAATTGGCTGCTAAATGTGTCTGTAATATTTCTTTATGTGATTTCATAAAAGCTTATTTTAAATGTAAAGGTAAAATTTGTTCTCGCTATAGAGCCTGTTTGCTAGGAAAGACGAGAGAAGAAGAAAAGATCAGCCAAATTAAACAGTCGTCCACCCTTCTTACCACCTTCATTATAAAACATAATGTTGAATATTTCATCTTGGAGAAATATTAGATTTGTATAAATGTTGTACTCTACAAACTCCTCACCACAAAGAAATAATATTATGTATCATATAAATTTTGATTTCTCTCTTATAAAACATATACAGTAAAATGGATATATATCTCTTCATAATGACAAATGTGTTGGACTTGACCTTAGATACACTGGAAATAATATTTTTCCATTGTTGTAAATGATTACCTTTTCTGAGTCTTCTTAACATTTGTCAATCAATTATTTCCACAAATATTGAATGTTTATTTTGTTCTAATTACTAAAACATAGGAGTGTAACTGGAAGAGACAGGAGGGGAAGGAAGGCAGTGGAGGGGAAGAGAGATGTGACGATCTGTAGAAGAACAAAGAATAAAATCAGCCAAGGTACTTGCACAGCAACAGTGTTGGATAGCAGAGCAAGGATAATTTGAAGGGCTTGAGGTCCATTCTGAAGATAGAACCTGTAGGTTTTCCTGATGTGTCAATATGAGGGATATAATTAAGGGGAAATCTAGACAGATCTCTAGGACAAAATTCAGCTCATCAAGAATGCTGATAATACTGAGATAGGAATAACAGAAAGAAAAGCTTTGGATGAAGAAGGTGAGAATAAAGTAATCTGCTACTTTCAAAAATATGATATATATACAGATATAGATGTACAAGACCGGGGTACCAGAGTTTACTCTTACAGCCATTGCAATGTAAGGTATGACCTACAGAAGATAAATGTAGATATATCCACCTTAAAAATTGATAGAGCACATGTTTTCTGGTATGCTGAAATCCCAACACTTCAGTGGTTTTCCCTACCATGAGTAGCTAATTGCTAAATAAAGTTAAAAAAAATAAAAACAAAAACTTCATCTGAAAATGACCTATTCATAGGCTAAGTAGTCAACACAGAGCCTATAAGCCTCTAAACAAGTCCTTTTTCTCCCAGAAAAGTCATAAATCCTCTATGTCTTGGCCTAAAAGCCCCAGAGAGAACTACATTATCCCAATGGGCTACCATATTCGTACTTTTCTATCCCTATCATTGATTATTCTTGACACTGAATTGTCAAGAAATCTGGGAACATAAACACAATAAAAAGAATGTTTTTAAAATTATTTCACAAACAACCATGCTACATAATAATGTGTTCAAGTAAACACAGTAATGTTATTGCTTACACAGAGGATTAGTTAATGTCTTATTTATTGAACGGTTGCAATATTTGTGAATACACACACAAGTATGTGTGTGTATGCAATATTGTAACAATAAGAAGAAATATATATGCACATATATGTATACATATACACATACACACACATACATACATATATGTATACATGACTTTTAACCAGCCAGTCTAGAAAGGTTGAGGCCAGCAGACACAGCTGGTGTCAGAGCATGCATTACTTTGGACAAAGCTCAGGGACAAAGAATATCTGCACCCAAAGCCAGATTCAATGCTGAGTATCTCCTTTCTTCTCACAGTCTGCCCTTAGAGAACACACTCCACTGACTGAACCTAAAGAGCATACCTTTGGTTTGTTACTATCTCTTTACCTGGCATAGAGGTAAGTCATAATAAACACTCATGGAAATGACAATGAACAGTCAAGGTTTGCAACATAAGAAGTCATGAGCACTAATTATAAGCTAAACAGTAACACTGCCACACTCTCATTAGATTTCAACAGTGGCTCACATTTACTGTCACTACTATACAGACATCTTAATTTTCTTTAACCTCTAAGCCTCCACTATTTATAATCTTGGAGGTTTCTAATAGCCAGGATGCTTAGCTGCAAGACGCTTCAACTAGGGTTCTTCTCTGGCTTTGTGGCAGACAAAAAGTGTCTAAGAATACTATAGGTGAGAATGCATCTCTAATTTTCCCCAAAATACATTCTGTAATCCATGAAACAAAAGAATCTGCAAAGTCACTATAGACCATCATTCTGGTTAAAAGTCAAACTGATAGTGGCATTCATGTTTGAGAAAAAAATCAGAAATACCATAATTTTTAAAACTTGGAAACAATCTTTGTGCAGTAGAAACATTTACATGCTCCAGGTGTAAGACTTAGCATGTATTTTCACATTCTCTACAAAACTATGAAAAACAATTTCAAAGACTTAAGGGAGTTCTCATTAAAAATGAATGTTACATGACAGGCAGGTAGATCAATGGAATAGAATTGAAGACTCAGAAATGAACCACACACCTATGATCACTTGATCTTTGACAAAAGAGCTAAAACCATCCAATGGGGAAAAAAAACAGCATTTTCAACAAATGGTGCTAGTTCAACAGGCAGTTAGCATGTAGAAAATGCAAACTGATCCATTCTTATCTCCCTGTACAAAGTTCAAGTCCAAGTGGATCAAGGGCCTCTACATAAAACCAGATACACTGAAACTTATAGAGGAGAAAGTGGGGAAGAGCCTGGAGCACATGGGCACAGGGCACAGCAGATGATGGTGAGGATGTGGAGAAAGAAGAACACTCCTCCATTGCCAACTGGTAAAACCACCGTGGAAATACCACTCCTGGGCACATACCCAGAAGATGCTCCAACATATAATAAGGACACATGCTCCACTATGTTCATAGCAGACTTATTTATAATAGCCAGAAACTGGAAAGAACCCAGATGTCCCTCAACAGAGGAATGGATACAGAAAATGTGGTATATTTACACAATGGAGTGTTACTGAGCTATTAAAAACAATGAATTCATGAAATTCTTAGGCAAATGGATGGAGCTAGAAAATATCATCCTGAGTAAGGTAACCCAATCACAAAAGAACACACATGGTATGCACTCGCTGATAAGTGAATTTTAGCCCCAAAACTTCGAATACCCAAGATACAATTCACAGACTACATGAAAAATGAAGAATAAAGTGTGGATACTTGGGTCCTTCTTAGAAGGTGGATCAAAATACCCATGGCTCACAGCCAACCAATGGACTAAACATAGGGCCCCTAATGGAGGAGCTAGAAAAAGGAACCAAGGAGCTGAAAAGGTTTGCAGCCCCATAGGAGGAACAGTCTGAATATTGGTTTCGATACATATCTCTCAGGACCTAGACCTCTTCAAAGTTCAGGCCTGTGGTTAACAAGAGGCATGGGGATGAAAGCCTAGGTCACTTAAGTGAAGACATGCAAAAGAACCACCAGGCTTTGTGACCACCACTTGTCACAAAGCTGTGCTAAAGAGAAAGGTTTACTTGGGTTCATGGTAGGAGCTGGAAGCAAATGCTGTTCACATCATGGCAGACCAGGAAGAGGACAGCAGGATAAAGTATCCCTGGAACTCACCCCAGTAGCCTGTCCAACTCCTAAAGGTTCCACAGCCTCCAAATTAACACTATTGCTGAGAAACAAACCAACAAAAAAAAATGAGCCTCTGGTAAACACTCCAGACTCAAGGATGTTTCAAATGACAAGTCCTGTAGCACTTCATTGCAAAAATAAAATTTAGAGTATTGTCATCTAAGGCACTACAATAGAAAGGAAAAATACACTCTAGGAATGAGTGAGTCCTTACAGCCAGGCATGAGTATGCATGTAATCTCAGATCTCATGCAAAAGGATTGTGAATGCAGAGCTGGCTCGGGCTATATTGTAATAGCAGGTGGGTGTGGGACTATATCATTCAGAGTATCTTTATTTTGATGAAATAAAGTGTATTACAATACAGACTAGGTCCCTGGTTTGGGACCATCCTCTGCCACAGCATGCCATCTCCAAGTGGCTCAGTAAGCCAGCCATCTACCCAGCTGCGCAAAGGAGTCAGCTAGTACAGGTGAGACCTGCATTGCAGAACAGAGGACACCATCCGGGATAGTCTGGCAGGAGACATCCTGCTCTGGTCCCCGGTTTGGGACCATTCTCTGCCACAGCATGCCATCTCCAAGTGGTACAGGAAACCAAATATCTATCCAGCTGCTTGGAGGAGTCAACCAGCACAGGAGAGACCTGCATTGCAGAGCAGAGGAGCCATCCTCTGCCACTGGGAACCATATCCAAGGAACTCACAGAGGAGGCTAACCACTAAGGAATGCAGAGAGGCCCTGTGATACAGTAGGACCAACCCTGCTGCTAAAAGGAAACAGCCTGAAACCCTGAGGACACAAGAGCCTAGGAACAGCCTGGGACAGGAGTCGTCTGATTACCGCCTGCACCCAGAGTTGATCTGGGCCACAGAGGTACATACCCAAATACAACTATATGAGAATGGGCCTTGCAGAAGTACTTACATATCAGTGTACACAGAGAGAACAGATCTCCCAGGAGCATAGAAAAGCCACTATCAGAGACAGCAACACCAGCTAACACCAGAGATAACCAGATGGCAAAAGGCAAATACAAGAACACCACCAACAGAAACTAAGTCAACATGGCTCCATCAGAACCAAGTTCTCCAACAACAGCAAATCCTGGATGCCCCAACACACCAGAAAAGCAAGAACTGGATTTAAAATCACAGCTCATAATACTGATGGAGGGCTTCAAGAAGGACATAAATAGCTCCCTTAAAGAAATACAGAACACAAGTAAACAGGGAAAGGCCCTTAAAGAACTAAGGGAAAACATAACAAAGCAGGTGAACGAATTGAACAAAGCGATCCAAGATCTGAAGATGGAGGTAGAAACAATAAAGAAATCACAAAGGGAAACAACTCAGGACATAGAAAACCTAGGAAAGAAGTCAGGAGTCATGGATCCAAGCATCAACAACAGAATACAAGAGACAGAAGAAAGAATCTCAGGGACTGAAGATACCATAGAAAGCGTTGATACAACAGTCAAAGAAAATGAAAAATGCAAAAAGCTCCTAACCCAAAACATCCAGGAAATACAGGACAAAATGAGAAGACCAAACCTAAGGATTATAGGTATAGAAGAGAGTGAAGATTTCCAACTTAAGGGGCCAGTAAATGTCTTCAACAAAATTATAGAAGAAAACTTCCCTAACCTAAAGAAAGAGATGTCCATGAACATACAGGAAGCCTACAGAACTCCAAATAGATTTGACCAGAAAAGAAATTCCTCTCGTCACATAATAATTAAAACATCCATTGTACTAAACAAAGAAAGAATATTAAAAGCAGTAAGGGAAAAAG
This sequence comes from Tokudaia tokunoshimensis, assembly GCA_036184795.1. Lineage (NCBI taxonomy): Eukaryota > Metazoa > Chordata > Mammalia > Rodentia > Muridae > Tokudaia > Tokudaia tokunoshimensis. The sequence continues at coordinate 11,008,563 of BTHU01000014.1, forward strand.
GTCAAGTAACATATAAAGGTAGACCTATCAGAATTACACCGAACTTCTCGCCAGAGACTATGAAAGCCAGAAGAGCCTGGGCAGATGTCATACAGACCCTAAGGGAACACAAATGCCAACCCAGACTGCTATATCCAGCAAATCTCTCAATTACCATAGATGGAGAAACCAAGGTATTTCATGACAAAAACAAATTTACACAGTATCTTTCCACAAATCCAGCCCTTCAAAGGATAATGAATGGAAAATACCAACAAAAGGAGGGAAACTACACACTAGAAAAAGCAAGAAATTAATCCTATTCCAACAAACGCAAAAAAAGATAACCACACAAACATAAAAATTACATCAAAAATAGCAGGAAGCAACAATCATTTTTCCTTAATATCTTTTAACATCAATGGGCTCAATTCCCCAATAAAAAGACATAGACTAACACACTGGATATGTAAACAAGACCCAACATTTTGCTGCATACAGGAAATGCATCTCAGTGTCAAAGACAAACACTACCTAAGAGTAAAGGGCTGGAAAACAGTTTTCCAAGCAAATGGTCCCAGTAAACAAGCTAGAGTAGCCATTCTAATACCTGATAAAGTAGACTTTCAACCAAAAGTCATCAAAAAAGACATGGAAGGACACTTTATATTCATCAAAGGAAAAATCTACCAGGAAGAACTCTCAATTCTGAGAGTTCAAACCTGTGCTCCAAATACAAGGGCACCATCATCGTTAAAGAAACCTTACTAAAGCTTAAAGCACGCATTGCACCCCACACAATAATTGTGGGTGACTTCAACACCCTACTCTCCTTAATGGACAGATCAGGAAAATACAAACTAAACAGAGACTCAGTAAAACTAACAGAAGTTTTGGACCAAATGTATTTAATAGATATTTATAGAACATTTCATCCTAAATCAAAAGAATATACCTTCTTCTCCGCACCTCATGGTACCTTCTTCAAAACGGAGCATGTAATTGGTCACAAAACAGACCTCAACAGATATAAGAAAATCGAACTAATTCCATGACTCCTATCAGATCACTATGGAGTAAGGGTGGTCTTCAATAACAACAAAAACAACAGAAAGCCCACATACACATACAATGCTCTACTTAATGATAACTTGGTCTAGGAAGAAATAAGGAAAGAAATCAAAACCTTTTCAGAGTTTAATGAAAATGAAGGCACAACATACCCAAAATTATGGGGCACATTGAAAGCAGTGCTAAGCGGAAAACTCATAGCTCTGAGTGCCTCCAAAAAGAAGCTGGAGAGAGTATACATTAGCAGCTTAACAGCACACCTGAACGCTTTAGAACAGGAAGAAGCTAATACATCCAAGAGGAGTAGAAGGCAGGAAATCATCAAACTCAGGGCTGAAATTAACCAAGTAGAAACAAAAAGAACTATTCAAAGAAACAATAAAACCAGGAGTTGGTTCTTTGAGAAAATCAACAAGATAGATAAACCTTTAGCCAGACTAACCAGAGGGCACAGACACAGTATCCAAATTAACAAAATTAGAAATGAAAAGGGAGAAATAACAACAGAAAATGAGGAAATTCAAAAAATCATCAGATCCTACTACAAAAGCCTATACTCAACACAACTGGAAAATCTGGAGGAAATGGACAATTTCATAGACAGATACCAACTACCAAAGTTTAATCAGGATCAGATAGACTATCTAAACTGTCCTATAACCTCTAAAGAAATAGAAGTGGTCATTGAAATTCTCCCAATCAAAAAAAAGCACAGGACCAGGTGGTTTTAGTGCAGAATTCTATCAGACCTTCAAAGAAGACCTAACACCAGTACTCTTCAAACTATTCCACAAAATAGAAACAGAAGGAACACTACACAACTCGTTCTATAAAGCCACAATTTCGCTGATACCAAAACCACACAAAGATCCAACAAAGAAAGAGAAATTCAGACCAATTTCCCTTATGAATATCGATGCAAAAATAGTCAACAAAATTCTTGCCAACCGAATCCAAGAACACATCAAAACGATTGTTTACCATGATCAAGTAGGCTTCATCCCAGGGATGCAGGGATGGTTCAATATAAGGAAGTCCATCAATGTAATCCACTACATAAACAATCTCGAAGAAAAAAAACCACATGGTCATTTCATTAGATGCTGAAAAAGCATTTGACAAAATTCAGCATCTTTTCATGTTAAAGGTCTTAGAAAGAACAGGAATGCAAGGCCCATACCTAAACATAGTAAAAGCAATATACAGCAAACAAGTAGTCAACATCAATCTAAATGGAGAGAAACTTGAAGCAATCCCACTAAAATCAGGGACTAGACAAGGCTGCCCTCTCTCTCCATATTTATTCAATATAGTACTTGAAGTTCTAGCTAGAGCAATTAGACAACAAAAGGAGCTCAAAGGGATACAAATTGGAAAGGAAGAAGTTAAATTATCACTATTTGCAGACGATATGATAGTATACTTAAGTGACCCAAAAAACTCCACCAGAGAACTCCTACAACTGATAAACAACTTCAGCAAAGTGGGCGGATATAAAATTAACTCAAGCAAATCAGTAGCCTTCCTATACTCAAGGGATAAACAGGCTGAGAAAGAAATTAGGGAAATGACACCCTTCACAATAGCCACAAACAATATAAAGTATCTTGGTGTGACTCTAACCAAACAAGTGAAAGATCTGTATGACAAGAACTTCAAGTCTCTAAAGAAAGAAATCGAAGAAGACCTCAGAAGATGGAAAGATCTCCCATGCTCATGAATTGGCAGGATTAATATAGTAGAAATGGCTATCCTGACAAAAGCAATATATAGATTCAATGAAATCCCCATCAAAATCCCAACTCAATTCTTCATAGAGTTAGAAATAGCAATTCAAAAATTCATCTGGAATAACAAAAATCCCATGATAGCTAAAGCTATTCTCAACAGTAAAAGAACTTCTGGGGGAATCAGTATCCCTGACCTCAAGCAGTACTACAGAGCGATAGTGTTAAAAACTGCATGGTATTGGTACAGCGACAGGCAGGTAGATCAATGGAACAGAATTGAAGACCCAGAAGTGAACCCACACACCTATGGTCATTTGATCTTTGATAAAGGAGCTACAACCATCCAGTAGAAAAAAGATAGCCTTTTCAACAAATGGTGCTGGTTCAACTGGAGGTCAGCATGCAGAAGAATGCAAATTGACCCATTCTTATCTCCTTGTACTAAGCTCAAGTCCAAGTGGATCAAGGACCTCTACATAAAACCAGAAACACTAAAACTAATAAAAAAAGAAACTGGGGAAGAGCCTTGAGCACATGGGCACAGGGAAAATTTCCTGAACAGAACACCAATAGCTTATGCTCTAAGGTCAAGAATTGACAAATGGGACCTCATAAAATTACAAAGTTTCTGTAAGACAAAGGACACTGTCAATAGGACAAAATGGCAACCAACAAATTAGGAAAAGATCTTTACCAACCCTACATCCAACAGAGGGCTAATATCCAAGATATACAAAGAACTCAAGAAGGTAGATTCCAGAGAGCCAAATAATCCTATTAAAAAATGGGGTATAGAGCTAAACAAAGAATTTTCACCTAAGGAATATCGAATGGCTGAGAAGCACATAAAGAAATGTTCAACATCCTTAGTCATTGGGGAAATGCAAACCAAAACAACCCTGAGATTTTACCTCACACTAGTCAGAATGGCTAAGATCAAAAACTCAGGAGATAGCTGGTGCTGGCATGGATGTGGAGAAAGGAACACTCCTCCACTGCTGGTGGAATTGCAAGCTGGTGAAACCACTCTGGACATCAGTTTGGTGGTTCCTCAGAAAACTTGGCATAATACTACTGGAGGACCCAGCTATACCACTCCTAGGCATATACCCAGAGGATTCTCCAGCATGCAATAAGGACACATGCTCCACTATGTTCATAGCAGCCTTATTTATAATAGCCAGAAACTGGAAAGAATCCAGATGTCCCTCAATGGAGGAATGGATACAGAAAATGTGGTATATTTACACTGTGGAATACTACTCAGCTATTAAAAACAATGAATTCATGAAATTCTTAGGCAAGTGGGTGGAACTGGAGAATGTCATCCTGAGTGAGGTGACCCATTCACAAAAGATCACACATGATATGTACTCACTGATAAGCTAATATTAGCCTAGAAGCTTGGAATACCCAAGAAACAATTCACATATCAAATCATGCCAAAGAAGGAAGGAGAGGCCCTTGGTCCTTGAAGGGCTCAATGTGGCAGTATAGGGGAATGCCAGCAAGGAGGCAGGAGTGGGTTAGTTGGGGAGCAGGAGGAGGGAAGAGTGTGTATGGGACTTTTGGGGAGGGGGGATTCAGAAAGTGGGAAATCATTTGAAATGTAAATAAAGAATATATCTAGTAAAAAAAAAAAAGAAAAAAAACAATAAAGACTACAACTTTTGGCCACTTCACTATGTTTGTCTTGTATATTCCTTTTTCTTATTCCTTTTTTCTTTATTTTTCTCCATTATAAATACATTCTTCTTTTTTTTTCTTTTTTTTTTTATTTTATTTTTTTAATTTACATTCCAAATCACTTCCCCTTTCAAAAAAAAATACATTCTTCAAGTTAAACCAATTTTATCCTGTGATATTTCTAGAGATATGACAAAAAATACTTAGTTACATCATCTAATAGTATAACAATGTATTGGTATCATAATGGTCTTAACAAAATTGGCCCTCATAGACTCATAAGGAGTGACATTGTTGGAGGGGTGGCCTTCTTAGAGGAAGTGTGTCACTGGGAGTGGGCTTTGAGGATTCAGGAGCTCCCTTCCTGCTACCTGCTGATCAAAATGCAGAAGTCTCAGTTAACTCTCCAGCACTATGTCTGCCTGTGTGCTGCCATGCTTCCCATTGTGATGATAATGAACTATACCTCTGAACTGTAAGTCAACCCCAATTAAGTGTTTTCCTTCATAAGAGCTGCCCTGGTCATGGTGTCTCTTCACAGCAATAAAACCCTAGCTAAGACACTCTCATACACAATCATCCTAAAACATTCCTTCTCGAGATTGAGTCATACAGAGCGACATTTGATTTCATCAGTAACAGTCCCCTTCTAAACCACCCACTTTGTGAGACTGTTGACTCGACTCGGAGCAATTGTGTTTGCTGTCCGAGGACACGCCTCATTTATGAATTGTCTGATTGCTGCCTCGCTGATTTTTTTTCTTTTCTCTATCACAGGTCATGAAAGATGTAGCCGGAATTCAGGGCGCTTTCAAAGCAAGCTAAGCTTCTCAACAAGAACAATGCATGGAAAGCAGCATGGAGCACTGTATCTGGAAATGCACGTCGTCCCCAGCTGACTCCATTTAAGGACACTGCACATAAGTGAGGACAGCCAGTTCTTTCCATTGTGAGTTCCATTATCAGTCTTTCTTCCACTAGCTTCAGCACTCACTGGTGTGAATGACTCAAGGTCATTTTTACTAGGATTTGAAAGCATGGTTTGCTAATTATTGCAATCTTTGTACATATTTCAGCTGGGAATATTTTTGTAAAAAAAAAAAAAGGCCGTCTCATCAATCTGGACAAAACCTGGATTGCTCTATCATGAAATGTAGTTTGTATAATCCTTACTGTTTAAACGCGTCTTTTCTTCCAGCACAAATACAGAAAGGCACACACACTGAAACAGGAACTATGGTGTTTACGACGTAGCTAATTTGGTTAAAGATGAAATCTGTAGTTAGTTTTTCTACAACACAATTCCAATCACACTAAAGAAAAGCAAAAGCAAAATTGTTCCATAAACTTTTCATAGAGAACGTGGCGAATGTTGCAAGGAACAATTCCATTTGAGGCTGTGTAAACAATTTTTATTAATATTTAGTTCAGATAAATCCGTTAAAGTAAATAAACTATTCCTAATTTATAGGGCATATTGATGATACATCCTGTAATATACAAACCACAATAATGCAACTTACTGAGTAAATTCAGGAAATATGATTTAGATGTTTTAGTTAAAGTCAATTTTTCATATATGACCTCTTCAGTAACTTAATGCATTGGGCCATTGTGGTTACACAGTAACTGACAATAACAGTGTGTAACATGGTAAGTTTATTGTTTAGGCTTTGGCCCTGGCAATTGCCTTGCTTTGCAAAAACAGAAGACAATGACACCTCACAGACATGTGACGGTCCCTTAGGGAGATGAGCAAACAATGGGGACTATCCTAGAGCACACTGATGAGAGCACTGCTAACTGCAGCCCAGGGAACGCCAAGCATCGTCTACTGCCCTGTTCTTTATGACTATACACTGGGGCACTTGTAAAGTACATATGTCACTATAGTCCAAATGCCGAGGAGTTTTATTAGGTAAATGTTCTACAACTTACACCTCTTGAATGACGCAAGAGATTTCTTTGGAGAACCATGTTCGGTGGTATTTTAACCACTCCAAGAATACTGTATGGGTGACATCAAAGAAATGATTGGAGCATCACTCCGGGTTTCCTTTCAACCTCTGATCAAGGACAGAAAGGGAAGGAAGTCAGAAAGAGGCAGTTACAGCGTTGCCATAGTGACCAGAGTGAGCACTTTCTTATTGGTCTTGCACGCACCCCTTGTTAAAAAAAAAAAGTTTAAACACAATGAAGTCTTCCCTTGAGCTCTATATCCCAGACACCATTGATGTTTGTGCAGTTTCAGGGCCATTGTACATCTGACTCCTCCACTTGTTGTCTAGCTCTCTAGTTCCAGTGGCACTTACTCGTGGGGTCACTCAAAATCTGTCTCAGCAGATTTTGAAATGAGCAATAAACAGGGGGAAAATACTGTTTCTTCATGTTCCAGGATGACTCTTCTGTAAGCTAGGTCTTAAATATAAAGTAGGCACCTACTGAAAACCTCTGTTTCTCAGAATAAAGACAGGGAAAATACAGGGTAACACTTAAGAATATATAAACATGGAATAATTCAAATGTGCTTTCTAGTTTCAAGTTTATAAGTAGGGACATCAAATCTTCAGCCCTGTCACTAATCAGTGTGTGATTTTTAAACAATTCTATTTATAGCCCACGGGGTCATGCACGGATTCGTCAATCTGTAAAGTAAGTTAAAATGAGCATACTTAATATTTCTTTCCTCTTTTAAATTTTGTTATCAGCATTTAGTGGCTGTAGTCATTCAGTTAAATTCTTTCAAATAAAAGTGTTTGCATTAACAAAATCATTTCACATATGCTTTGGAAAACCAATAGAAAAGTTTACTCAGTCAAGTGAATTTTAAAACATGCTATTAACTAAGTTATATACAAGTCTGCAATCACTTTCAAATTTGTTAAGTTGAAAAATCAATATTTCTCTAATATGTGTAGATCCTGGAAATATCAGACTATTTTCTTTATATTTGTAGGGTGGAGGTTCTGTGATGATGGCTGATCATTTTATCACATTATTTTAGCTTTGTGTCATGAGAGAATGTTCGCAAATCAACCTACTGTGAATTGCACAACTCCAGCCTCCTTGATAAAGCACAACACCAGGACTCTATATGTTCAGGTGAAACCCCAAATCCACACCACTGGCTACCTCTACAGAGAGCAAGCTTGTTCCACATTGCTGGCTCCTGCAAGCAGGGTGAAAACTGGGCCACCCCAGCTGTCAAACACGATGCTGGGTCATGAAGAAAAACCTTCTGTGCTCACACAGCTTACAAACTAACAGTCTGAAAATATGGCTGTTGGGCTTGGTGATGTCTTTCTGGGAATGATGAGCACAATCTCTGCACATCTCCTAGTTTTTAACAATAACAACTACCTATTAAAAATATTTATGGCTTAATGTACGATGATTTTATTTATTTTTTTTTTGAGACAAAGTCTCCCTACGCAGGCCTGACTGGGTGGGAACTTACTATATAAACTAAGTTGGCTTATTTATATTAGCCAGAAGCTGGAAAGAACCCAGATGTCCTTCAACAAAGGAAGGATTTAGAAATTGTGGTATATATACACAATGGAGTATTATTCAGCTATTAAAAACAATGAATTCATGAAATTCTTAGGCAAATGGATAGAACTAGAAAGTGTCATCCTGAGTGAGGTAACCCAATCAAAAAGAACACACATGGTATGCACTCACTGATAAGTGGATATTAGCTCAAAAGCTCAAAATAAACAAGTTACAATTCACAGACCACAGGAAGCTCAAGAATAAGGAGGACTAAAGTGGGGGCGCTTTGGTTTCTCTGAGAAAGGGAACAAAATACTCACAGGAGCAACCATGGAGACAAAGTGTGGGGCAGAGACTGAAGGAAAGGCCACACAGAGACTGTCTTACCTGGAGATTCATCCTATAAACGGTCACCAAATCCCGACACTATTATGGACGACAAGAAGTACATACCGAAAGGAGCCTGTTATGGCTGTCTCCAGAGGGGCCCTGCCTGAGCCTTAAATATACAGAGGCAGATGCTAGCAGCCAACAATTGGACTGGGCGTGGGGTCCCCAATGGAGGAGTTGGAGAGTGAACTGGAGGAGCTGAAAGGGTTTACAGCCCCATGGGAAGAACAACGATGTCAGCCACCCAGACGCCCCAGGACACCCAGGGATTAAACCATCAAACAAGGGGTACACATGGTTCCAGCGAAAATGTGGCAGAGGAATGCCTTGTCCGGCATCAGTGGGAGGAAAGGTCCTTGGTCCTGTGAAGGAGTAATAGATGCCCCAACAAAGGGAAATTGAGGAGGGGAGGTGGGAGTGGGTCGAGTGGAGCGGCATATACTTGGAGGCAGGGGGTGAGAGGAGGGGTTGGTGGTTTTCGGGGAGGGGGAGAAACCAGGAAAGGTTTTAGCATTTGAAATGTAAATGAAGATTATGTTCAATAAAAACAAAAGCCACATTTTTGGCTGGAAACATGTGTACCCCTTGGTTGATGGTTTAGTCCCTGCGAGTCCTGGGGCATCTGGGTGGCCTACATCTTTGTTCTTCCCATGGGGCTGTAAACCCCTTCAGCTCCTCCAGTCTGACCTCCAAGTCCTCCATTGGGGATCCCACACCCAGTCCAATCAATGGTTGGCTGGAATAATAAAATAAACTAAGCCTCCCTGGTATGGGGATTAAAGGTACGTACATGCTGCCACGTCCAGCCTTATATATAGATAACAATTTTTAAAGTGTGTTATGAGCATGAAAGTAAGAGACACTAAAGTTAAGCTATTTCTTATAAATGTTTATATTAGAAGGAGATGAATCCTCAGTTCAACCACGATGAAGCAGACACCTATCAATATCAATACAACTAGTGGTTTGGGAAAACCACAGAAGGGACCTACATATCTGCAGCCATCCATCAATCTCCATGGTTTACTTCTGCATCCATCCAACTGAGAACCTACCCTTGAACATCCCTAACTCACTTCTAATTTGGAGCTGCCCAGTTTGTAAAGGGTTGTTTGCTCTAAGAAACCAATAATATTTTATAATGCCTTAACCCTCAAAGCACATCTTTTCAGCCACTTCTTAGGTGCTTTTAGTTGAGAATTGTTGATCAGTACCATGAGTGAGCCCACGGAAAACTGAAGAAAGAACACAAAAGTTTTCCACTAACTGATTTTTTTAAGGAAAATGCCCTAGTACATACTCTTCAGGAAAAACATACATTAGTTAGGTATTTTGCTATACACATTTAAATGGTACATCTGGGTATAACTGTTTTAAAAATGGGATAAAACCGTTAGCAGATACTTGGCCTGTGTAAATCAGAACATGTGTTTTAATCTTATGGCAACAGGCTGTGAGATTTTTTGGTCTCTTAAGGCTTCCCACAATGTGTAAACATTCCAGGTGTCCATGAAATTCACTTACTACTAATACAAAGATTTTTTTCTATCTAAAATTCAAATATTTAGGCCAATTTTCTTGAGTTAAATGAGTTTATATACTAAGGTGATGACAGAGCTCTTTGTAATGTTGGTGTAAAGGTTTTATATAAGTGCTTAAAACTAAAATATCTAATTTTCATTAATGAGTGGGAATTTAAAAAATTTTTTGTAGACAATTATTCCAAATGCAACAGTGTTCACTTATTCTTGTTTGCTTTGTGAGTGTACAGATTTGGGGTGTAATAAAGACAATTTAACATAATATTAAAAACAATGTTAAGAGAAAGGAAGGCTTCCAGAAGAAGGCACTGAGACATTGCAGAGTACACGTATGGGTGCTATTTCCTCAAAAAGATGCAGAAATTAAGATATATTCAAGTATGGGCACAAGTTCCTCATCCTAGTTAGGACTTCTTAGCTGTGACAAAACATGACCAAAGGCAAACTGAGGATGAAAATCTTTCTTTCGTCTTGTAACTTGTAGTTCATTACTAAAGGAAGTCAGTATAGGAAATCAAGACAAAATCTGGAGGCAGGAACTGATGCAGGCCATGGAGGAGTGTTGGTTACTGGCTCCCCAGGATTTGCTCAGCCTGCTTCCTTATACAATTTAGAACCACCAGGAATGGTACAACATAGGGCTGTGATCTTGATTAATCAACCATTAATGAAGAAAATGCCCTGGAGGCTTATACACAGATCAATGAGGGGCAAGCACCTTGTCTACTGAGGTTCCCTCTTCCCAAAGGACTCTAACTTAATCAAGCTGACAAAGGACTGACCAGCACACTCCTCAAGAGAGTTATCAAGACTAGTTTTGACAAAGAATAAGTGATCCCTCTATTAGTGAGTCATCGGTGTTTGTGATTTGGACCAGAAATGTGTCATGACATTGCCTAGCAACTGAAGATCAGTCAACACAGCATTGATTTGAAGTCTGAGTCAAGTATGTCTCCCAACTTACACTAAGGAATATGAAAGATCTCTCTTCTCCTCACTTCTATTTCTCTTCTTCTCTTTCTTTTCTCTCTCCTCCGTTCTCTCTATGTGAATGTACATGTATGCATGTGAGCAGGTTTATGTATGCATGGCTGCATGTGTGACTGTGCCACACTGTCCCTGTAGGAGTTAGAAGGCAAACTCTGGGTATTAGTTGCTCCCTTCCCACCTTATTTAAAGACAGATCACCACAGCACTGCTTAAGCCTTGGTAAGTGGCCTTGAAGATTCTGTAGCTCTCCTGTCTCTGCCTCCAATCTCTTACTAGACGTGTGCTGGGATCATACATGCCTGTACTATTGGGTCCTGCTTTTACACAGGTTATGAGATCCAAACTCAGCTTGTCAGGCTTATATGGCCAGAGCTTTACCTACTGAGCCATCTCCCCAACCTGGAATTCTATTTTACATATTAACTGGTATTAAATGGTCTGAGAAATATTGCAATAAATAAAGCAGTTTGATTTTTAACTCAGTATTGCCTAAAGTCACTTGACTATAAAAATCTTTCACTCATAAACCTACCATCCTCTTTCAGAAAATTCTTCAAAAGCGCTGGGATACAAAGAATCACACTGAGTTTTCTTTCTATACTAAATTTCTAAATATTAAATGATTTATTTTCAAAATCTGTAAATCCCCATTTTTTTGCAGTTCTAAGTCTCCCTCCATGCCTTCTCTCTAGCAGAGGTCAGGATAAACTGGTAAACTTAACCACAACTTTTGTGTAGTCAGATGCACACAGTCATATTCACAAAGGCACTGTGCTAGACATTATTAGAAGTTGTTAAGTGTGGCATCTCAAGTAACCAGCGCGCCAGCTCTGCTGTGGGACTTCTGCCTGGCAGAGGGACCCCGCACTGGGCGGGAGCCTATCAGCTTCCCTTCCGCGACCTCTGTTCCGGTAGACTGCACTGAAGAGACAGGTACCCAGGCTCTCCCCAATATAACATCACTTGGGACACGGCCTGTTGGGGCTTCCGCCTGCGCCCAAGAACGGGACAGCGCTGTGGTCGTCTGGGTGCCAGATCTGCAGGCCATCACGTCTGCAGGGTGAGCGGCACCACGGAGAGTGTGCAGATTGCCCTCCGCCATCTTTGCTCCAGTGGCCTGAAAGTTGGGACTGCCAGGCTCTGAGACAGACAGGCATAATATCGCTTGGGTCTCGGGCGGATTGTGTTTACGTGGCTCCCAAGAGCTGGGCTGATCTGCAGTAACCAGCGTGCTAGCTCTGCTGTGGGACTTCTGCCTGGCAGAGGGACGCCACCTCCCCCACCCCACTCTAGAAGAGATCACACACCCCTGCACAGGGCAAGAGCCTACCAGCCTCCCTTTGGCGACCTCTGCTCCAGGAATCCACTAGGCTGAGCCTTTGGATGTGCAAGGACTCCCCAATATAGCATCACTTGGGGCAAGGCACATCAGGGCTCCAAAGTCACTCAGGAGCAGGGCAGGCTACAGAAGTCTGTGCCAGGGGAATCCTGGTAAACCAGGGGGGGCAGAAATAGCTTTGCAGGCTCACAGGAGGTCCAACCAACAGCCAGTGACAGCAGGACCAACTAACATCAGAGGTATCCAGATGGCAAAAGGCAAACACAGGAATGTTACTAACAGAAATCAAAGTAATATGGGACCATCCGAACCCAACTCTCCAACAGCAGCAAGTCCTGGATACCCCACCACACCCGAAAGACAAGATCTGGATTTAAAATCACTTCTCATGATGCTATTAGAGGATCACAAGAAGGACACAAATAAATCTAATAAAGAATAACAGGAGACCATGGATCAACGGTTAGAAGCCCTTACAAAGGAAACAAAAAAATCGCTTAGAGAAATGCGGGAGAACATGGATCAAAAGATGGAGGCGCACAAGGAGACAACACAAAAATCGCTTAACGAGATGAATCAAAGGGTAGATGCACTCACAAAGGAATCACAAAAATTGCATAAAGAAATGCAGAAGAATATGGGTCAACAGACGGCTGCCCATAAGGAGGCAACACAAAAATTGCTTAAAGAAATGAATCAACGGTTAGATGCCCTTACAAAGGAAACACGAGAACTGCTTAAAGAAATGCAGGAGACAATGGATCAACAGATGGATTCCCATGAGGAGGAAATACAAAAATCGCTCAGAGAAATGCGGGAGAACGTGGGTCAACAGGCAGAAATACTGAAAGAGGTAATGCAAAAATACCTTAAAGAAATACAGGAAAATACAAACAAACAAGTGAAGGATCTCAGCAAATCCATCCAGGAACTAAAAAAGGAAGTAGAAACAACTAAGAAATCACAAAGGGAAACAACTTTGGAGATAGAAACCTTGGGAAGAAATCAGGAGTCATAGATGCAAACATAAACAATAGAATACAAGAGATGGAAGAAAGAATCTCAGGTGCTGAAGATTCCATAGAAAGCATCGACTCAACAGTCAAAGAAAATGCAAAATGCAAAAAAAACGTGTAACCCAAAACATCCAGGAAATCCAGGACACAATGAGAAGACCAAACCTAAGGATTATAGGTATAGATGAGAGTGAAGATTTGCAACTTAAAGGGCCAGTAAACATCTTCAACAAAATTATGGAGGAAAACTTCCCTAACCTAAAGAGAGAGATGCCGATGAACGTATAAGAAGCCTACAGAACTCCAAACAGACTGGACCAGAACAGAAATACCTCCCGTCACATAATAATCAAAACACCAAATGTTCTAAACAAAGAAAGAATACTAAAAGCAGTAAGAGAAAAGGGCCAAGTAACATACAAAGGAAGACCTATCCGAATCACATCAGACTTCTCAGCAGAGACTATGAAAGCCAGAAGATCCTGGGCAGATCTCATGCAGACACTAAGACAGCACAAATGCCAGCCTAGACTACTCTACCCAGCAAAACTCTCAATCACCATAGATGGAGAGACCAAGATATTCCATGATAAAACCAAATTTTCACAATAACTTTCCACAAATCCAGCCCTGCAACCGATAATAGGTGGAAACCTCCAATACAGGGAGAGAAACAACACCCTGGAAAAAATGAGATAATAACCTTCTTGAATCAAACCCAAAAGTAGATAACCACTCAAACATAAAGATAGCGTCAAGAATGGGAGATGGCAATAATCACTATGCCTTAATCTCTCTTAATATCAATGGTCTCAATTCCCCAATTAAAAGACATAGACTAGCAGACTGGATACGTAAACAGGACCCAGCATTTTGCTGCATGCAGGAAACGCACCTCAGTGTCAAAGACAAACACTACCTCAGAGTAAAAGGCTGGAAAACAATTTTACAAGCAAATGGCCCCAAGAAACAAGCTGGAGTAGCCATCCTAATATCGGATAAAATTGATTTTCAACCTAAAGTCATCAAAAAAGACACAGAAGGACACTACATACTGATCAAGGGAAAAATCCACCATCAAGAACTCTCAATTCTGAATATCTATGCTCCAAATGCAAGGGCACCCTCATTCGTAAAAGAAACTTTACTAAAACTCAAAGCACACATCGCACTGCACACAATAATAGTGGGTGACTTCAACACCCCGCTCTCTGAAATGGATCGTTCAGGAAAGCAGAAACTAAACAGGGACACAGTGAATCTAATTGAAGCCTTGGACCAAATGGAACTAACTGATATATATATAGAACATCTCATCCTAGAGCTAAAGAATACACCTTCTTCTCAGCTCCTCATGGTACCTTCTCCAAAATTGACCATATAATTGGTCACAAATCAGACCTCAACAGATACAAGAAGATAGAAATAATCCCATGCCTCCTATCAGATCACTATGGAATAAGGGTGGTCTTCAATGGCAACAAAAACAAAAGGAAACCCACGTACACATGGAGACTGAACAATGCTCTACTCAATGATAACTTGGTCAAGGTGGAAATAAAGAAAGAAATCAAAGACTTTTTGAAAGTTAATGAAAATGAAGGCACAACATACCCTAAATTATGGGACACAATGAAAGCAGTGCTAACAGGAAAATTCATAGCCCTGAGTGCCGCCAAAAAGAAACGGGAGACAGCATACACTAACAGCTTAATGGCACACCTGAAAGCCCTGGAACAAAAAGAAGCAAATACACCAAAGAGGAGTAGAAGGCAGGAAATCATCAAACTCAGGGCTGAAATTAATCAAGTAGAAACAAATAAAACCAAACAAAGAATCAACAAAACGAGAAGTTGGTTCTTTGAGAAAATTAACAAGATAGATAAGCCCTTAGACAGACTAACCAGAGGGCACAGAGATAGTATCCAAATTAATAAAATCAGAAACGAAAAGGGAGAGATAACAACAGAAACTGAGGAAATTCAAAAAATCATCAGATCCTACTACAAAAACCTGTATTCAACACAACTAGAAAATCTCGAGGAAATGAACAATTTCCTTGACAGATACCAAGTACCAAAATTAAATCAGGATCAAATAGACCATCTAAACCGTCCTATAACCCCTGAAGAAATAGAAGTTGTCATTGGAAGTCTTCCAACCAAAAAAAGCACAGGTCCAGATGGTTTTAGTACAGAATTCTATCAGACCTTCAAAGAAGACCTAACACCAATACTCTTCAAACTGTTCCACAAAATAGAAACAGAAGGAACACTTCCCAACTCGTTCTATGAAGCCACAATTACACTAATACCAAAAGCACACAAAGATCTGACAAAGAAAGAGAATCTCAGGCCAAACTCTCTTATGAATATCGATGCAAAAATACTCAATAAAATTCTTGCCAACTGAATCCAAGAACACATCAAAACGATCATTCACTACGATCAAGTAAGCTTCATTCCAGGGATGCAAGGATGGTTCAATATAAGGAAATCCATCAATGTAATCCACTATATAAACAATCTCAAAGAAAAAAAACCACATGGTCATCTCATTAGATGCTGAGAAAGCATTTGACAAAATTCAGCATCCTTTCATGCTAAAGGTCTTGGAAAGATCAGGAATTCAAGGCCCATATCTAAACATAGTAAAAGCAATTTACAGCAAACCGGTAGACAGCATCAATCTAAATGGAGAGAAACTTGAAGCAATCCCACTAAAATCAGGGACTAGACAAGGCTGCCCTCTCTCTCCATATCTTTTCAATATAGTACTTGAAGTTCTAGCTAGAGCAATTAGACAACAAAAAGAGGTCAAAGGGATACAAATTGGAAAGGAAGAAGTCAAACTATCACTATTTGCAGACGATATGATAGTATACTTAAGCGACCCAAAGAACTCCACCAGAGAACTCCTACAGCTGATAAACGACTTCAGCAAAGTGGCCTGGATATAAAATCAACTCAAGCAAGTCAGAAGCCTTCCTATACTCAAAGGATAAGCAGGCTGAGAAAGAAGTAAGAGAAATGATACCCTTCACGATAGCCACAAGCCATATAAAGTATCTTGGCGTGACTCTAACCAAACAAGTGAAAGATCTGTATGACAAGAACTTCAAGTCTCTGAAGAAAGAAATTGAAGAAGGCCTCAGAAGATGGAAAAATCTGCCATGCTCATGGATTGGCAGGATTAATATAGTAAAAATGAGCATCTTACCAAAAGTAATATACAGATTCAATGCAATCCCCATCAAAATCCCAACTCAATTCTTCATAGAGTTAGAAAGAGCAATTCAAAAAATTCATCTGGAATAACAGAAAACCCAGAATAGCTAAAACTATTCTCAAGAGTAAAAGAACCTCTGGGGGAATCAGCATCCCGGACCTCAAGCTGTACTACAGAGCAATAGTGTTAAAAACTGCATGGTATTGGTACAGTAACAGACATGTAGATCAATGGAACAGAATTGAAGACCCAGAAATGAATCCACACTCCTATGGTCACTTGATTTTTGACAAAGGAGCTAAAACCATCCAGTGGAAAAAAGATAGCCTTTTCCACAAATGGTGCTGGCTCAGCTGGAGGTCAACATGCAGAAGAATGCAAATTGACCCATTCTTATCTCCTTGCACTAAGCTCAATTCTAAGTGGATCAAGATCTCCACATAAAACCAGACACACTGAAACTAATAGAAGGGAAACTAGGGAAGAACCTTGAACATATGGACACAGGGGAGAATTTCCTGAACAGAACTCCAATAGCTTATGCTCTAAGATCAAGAATAGACAAATGGGACCTCATTAAATTACAAAGTTTTTGCAAGGCAAAAGACACTGTCAAAAAGACAAAGTGGCAACCAACTAACTGGGAAATGATCTTTACCAACCTTACATCCGACAGAGGGCTAATATCCAATATATACAAAGAACTCAAGAAGTTAAACTCCAGAGAGGCAAGTAACCCTATTAAAAAATGGGGTACAGAGCTAAACAAAGAGTTCTCAACTGAAGAATATCTAATGGCTGAGAAGCATCTAAAGAAATGTTCAACATCCTTAGTCATTAGGGAAATGCAAATCAAAACAACCCTGAGAGTCCATCTCACACCAGTCAGGATGGCTAAGATCAAAAACACAGGAGACAGCAGTTGTTGGCGAGGATGTGGAGAAAGAGGAACACTCCTCCACTGCTGGTGGAATTGCAAGCTGGTACAACCACTCTGGAAAGCAGTCTGGCGGTTCCTCAGAAAACTGGGCATGACACTCCCGGAGGATCTGGGTATACCACTCCTGGGCATATACCCAGAGGCTTTACCTGCATGCAATAAGGACACATGCTCCACTATGTTCATAGCAGCCTTATTTATAATAGCCAGAAGCTGGAAAGAACCCAGATGTCCCTCAACGGAGGAATGGATTCAGAAGATGTGGTATATTTATACAATGGAATACTACTCTGCAATTAAAAACAATGAATTCACCAAATTCCTAGGCAAATGGTCAGAACTTGAAAATATCATCCTTAGTGAGGTAACCCAATCACAAAAGAACACACATGGTATGCAGTCACTGATAAGGGGATATTAACCCAGAATCTCGGAATACCCTAGACACAATTCGCATATCAACAGATTTCTAAGAAGATGGAAGGAGAGACCCCTGGTCCTGGAAAGACTGGATGTAGGGAAACGCCAGGACAGAGAAACGAGAGGGGGTTGAATGGAGAAAAGAGGGAGGGAAGGGGGCTTATGGGACTTTCGGGGAGGGAGGAAAAGGGAAAGGGGAAATGATTTGGAATGTAAATTAAAAAAAATAATAATAAAATAAAACAAAAAATACAGCAGGGAAAATATTAAATATGAATATATATGTATACATGGACAAGAAATAGACCTTTTCAAGCTACATAAAAAAAAAGTGTGGCATCTCTTCTTTTTTAAAGTAAAATCCTATTATTTTTATTTTATAAAACACAACTGATATCTATCTGATCATTTTCTGAACCTCTTGTCTTTCAAAAGTGTCTATAATTATCTTGACCTAAGATATTCAACACTGGGCATATTTTTCCAATTCTTGTAGTTTATTCTCAAAGTCAAAAATCAACGTACACTCCTAAACTTGTCTTAAATGACTGTTACACATTTCCTTGTGAAGGTGGAATTCTTTGCAACTTACATGACTTCACCATATTAACATGCCTCTGCCCCACAGTGTGGCCTTTCAGTCCAGGGCACCCCACTGTAATAATGATTTTTAAAGCAAAGTACAACTTCATTGAGAGTTAAATTTTCATCTAAGAGACATGTAGGAAAGTAGAGTCAACTCAGAAAAAAAACCTATTGCACTCAAAATCACAATGGCTTCACTGAATAAAGCATTTTAGTTGAAAAATTAGCTCAGTCTCTTTTTGACTTTGAAACTCCTGCATTTCAAAAAAAAATATATGTGTCTTACTAGCTGAAGAACTAGCAGTCATGGCCCTGGGATGGAAGAGTTGGTAGCTGAGTGGACCAGCTAGGCCTGTGACTACCCATGCCTTGCCCAGCCATACCCTGCTGGGGGCCTGGATGATGTCTGTGGCACATGTTACCTACCACCAAGGGCTATGAGGACATCCATGGTATGTATGGCAGCCTGAAGCCGCAACAATGTCTGTAAGCTGTGTTGCAGCCAGGTGCCATATTGATGTGGGTGGCCTGAACTGCCACCTGAGGCCATGATGATGTCCTAGTCCTTGCTGCCTCCAAGGGCTGAGGCCCTACTGCAGCCAGGGTATATGTTGATGTCTGTGATTCAAGTTACCACAAACGACCCTGCAGATGACTATGGTGTGTGCTGCCACCCGGGACCATACTGATCTGAGTGGCCTGCACTGCCACCTGAAGCCATGTTGATGTCTGTGATCCAGGTTGCCTTTGAGTACCTCTTTTCAGTCTGTCGTCCTACTGAAGCAAGGGGCCATGTTCATGGTCTGTCATAGTAGCCCATGATTCATGTTGGGCCTAACTGGGAAAAGCAAAGAGACTATTTTTGCTGTGATATCAATGACTACAGATGCACAGGAGACAGGGAGGGACATGGAAGGCTTCTCTGACAACACCTACCCTATCCCTACCCTTCTATCTCTACACCCAAAAATATAGTAACAACCTAAAAAGAAAGCCACGGAAGAGATCTCTGAAGAAGTGTGATTGGGATGCTGAGGACTAGCTTTCCACACCACAATTGATGGCATCTGGTAGAGGTGTGGGCAGGGAAGGACTTGGATCTTTTTAAGGCTCAGTCCACTGAGAGTTTGACCATGCTCCAGTGAACATAAAACAACACAAATTGAACTTGATTTTGTTTTGGTTTGTTTTTTCTTATTTTTAACTTTACTTCTTTTGGGGATAGTCACAAGGAGGGGCAGGCATGGAAGGACTAGGAAGGGATTGTGATCAGGGTGCATGACTTGTAATTCCCAGAGAATCAATAAAACTGCTATGGGGAAAAGAAAAGTCTTATTATTGTTTTTCAGACTATATATTACACTTTTCAATTTGATCAGTGGCTGAATAAAAAATAATTGTGGTGATAATTCATTTCCTACCTTAACTTCTAAAAACATCTTACAGCAAAAAGAAAAAAATTCAATTTATGTTCCTTTTTGTTATAAATACATGTTAGGATCATCAACAAAAGACTCAAACCAAAAACAAACAAACATATATATATATATATATATATATATATATATATATATATATATATCATAATAATTAATGTATTTAATGTAATAATCTTGTATAATAATTTTATATAATAGTTAATATAATATAATTACTGTATATAAATATATATACATATATATTCATAGTCCATGTGGTACATCAGATGGAAAGATAATATCTAAAATATATAAAGAACTCAAAAACTAGACATCAGAAACATAATAGCCCAATATAAAACTGGGTTATGGATCT
The DNA here is from genome assembly GCA_036184795.1 of Tokudaia tokunoshimensis. Classification (NCBI taxonomy): domain Eukaryota; kingdom Metazoa; phylum Chordata; class Mammalia; order Rodentia; family Muridae; genus Tokudaia; species Tokudaia tokunoshimensis. Next base: position 11,028,767 of record BTHU01000014.1, read on the forward strand.
AAACAGAGTATTCTCTAAAGAAGAAACACAGGTGGCTAAGAAGCACTTAAAAAGATGTTCAACATCATTAGTTATCAGGGAAATATAAATCAAAACCATTTTGAGATTCCATCTTACTCCAGTCAGAATGAACAATATCAACAAAACAAGTGACAGCCCATGCTGGTGAGCATGTAAAGGGAGCACTCATTCATTGCTGGTGGGAGGAAAACCTTGTATATCCACCATAGAAATCCATGCGTCTGTTCCTCGGGAAGTTGGGAATAGATCTACTTCAAGATCTAGCAATGGCACTCTTGATAATATATCCAAAGAACCCTATATCTGACCACAACAGATCATCCATTCTTGTGAGACGGAGCAACTAGACTCTTAGACTTTCTGTTTGTACCTAGCCATTGTGGAATAGCTGGACTATAGTCTGGAAGTCATTCCAATAAATCATAGATAGATAGATAGATAGATAGATAGATAGATAGATAGATAGTTTCATTCTGTAAGTTCTGTGACTCTAAGAGCCGTAACTAATACAATCAGAAATTGGAAAAAGCCTAGATGTCCATCAACAGATGAATAGATAAAGAAAATATGTTACATTTGTACAATAGAATATTACTCATCTGTTTTTTTTAAAAGAAGGAAGGAAGGAAGGAAGGAAGAAAGGAAGGAAGGATATCATGAAAATCCCAGGAAAATGGATGGAGCTAGAAAAAAGTCATCTTGAGTGAAGCAACATGGATCCAAATAGGAAAATAGGTTGTGCATTCATTGTATGTCGAATCTTCAATGAGCAGGCTACAATCTGTTTAACCACAGACATTAGGTATAAAGTAAGGGCCTGGGGAGAGGAAAGGATCTCAGTGGGAGACAGGGGACTAGAATGGGAGGATGAAAAAAGGGAGGGGGGAAGGGCATAATGGAAGGAATACGGGGAAGGACAGCCAACAGTAAGGGCCATTTTAGGGGTCATATAGAAACCTAAGACCACAGAAGTTTCCTGAAATATACAAAAATATGAAATACATCTACTAAATGGCATAACCAAATAATGGGGGAGACAAAGCCTCTACTAGACATCTCTCGACACCAATGGATGCCAGAAGAGAGCATTGGATCCCTTCACACTGGTTACAGGCAGATGGCTACACCTGATATTAATGCTCAGAATCCAACTCTGGTCTTCAGGTAGAGCAGCAAGCGCTCATAATCACTGAGCCATCTTTCCAGCCCCACATCCTAATCCCTTATCTGGGCAAATGCAGTTCATATGTCTTCACTGCCCATTCTTAGCGTGAAGCTAAATTTAGTAAGATAAGCGCACTTATGTAATTAAATTGAATAGGGCCGACCTACGCCTCTAACCAGCACGCGTCTTGTTTGGGTAAGCAGGCATCATGAATTCTAAAAGTACTCTGGCTCTGGCGCTTTGGCATTCCCTCACCTCCCTTCCTCCTCCTGTGTCTTTTTTCTATTTCTCCTCCTCCACCACGTGCTTTCCTGGAGAAGGTATCCTAAGTATTTTTAGATGGCAAACAGTGGCCTGCTCATAGTGCCCGTGCATCTTCCCAGTCATCCCCACGAGAGAGCTCTGTTTGTTAGGGGAGAGCTGTTTTCCTTGCTTCACTTTCTGGTCAGGTACATGGAAATGGCAGGAAACAAACCCATAAAAGCCAGCAATACAGAGCCCTTCAGAGAGAGCCGTGCGTGCTCTACTTGGAAGCTGGGAGGCGCTCTGGACTGCTGAGCAGTATCTTGTTTTATGCCCTTTCCTTAAACACAGTGAGCCTGAAACCCAAGAAGTCTCAATGACCATTCTCCTCCCTCTACCTTCCTAAAACAGTTAACTTATTTCGAATCCCAGATTGGGGAAGGTAGATGAAGTGGAAGGCTACGTGAAGAGTGCCTCTCCTCTCTTTAGTAAAGAGTTCGACAGCATTCGCAAGGAAAATCATTTCCAGTTCAGGATTTAAGAAAATATCTGTGTAACATTCTGGAGTAGAAGATTCAACAAGATGGATTTCCATTAAACTCCGAGCTTGGGACTGCTAAGTCAACAGTGTGGGAGCCGTGAAAGCGTAGAGGCCGGCGGCTCGCCATGGCTGAGAGCACTGCCACAGCAAAGCTGGGAATGAAGGATTGTGGGTCAGAAGCTGCCAAGGGGTCAGTGTCAACACAGATGTGTGGGGAGGTGCACACCGGCCCTCCCATGCCCTGGCTTGCAGACCTGCTGGCAGGTAAACTGTGGAGTCTGGAGGGCAGATTTTGAATGTAAGCCTGACACATCCTATTTCACATGCACTCTCAATCTGCTTGGCTCGGAAGGGAGATTTCACATCACTGTTGTACACCAAGAAGTTTAAAATCTGAAAGCAGATTATTAGACCCTCTCCTCTTCTCCTCGCTGAGCAAGGTCGTCTACAGTCATTACCACCTCATTTGCTGGCATTTAGCAAGGGATCCTTTTTATGTCTGCCTGGAATTAATGCCACTAACAAAAAATCTGTTAGTGACACGGCAGTGCTATTTTAAGCCCCACCATCTAATGACCATGCCACCCTTTTAGAAAGCAGCTCATTAATAACGTTAGTTAAAAGTTCTGGGTCTGAAAGTCTTTTGCTTTCATTTTGAGGTTTGGTTTTGGTGATAATTGTTTGGAGGTAATTTTTGGGTTGGTTTTCATTTATTTTGAATATGTTAATCTAGTTTTCTGACATCTCTATAATCAAAGCTGCATTGAGTTCATGAACAACAATATCAGGGTGGCCCCTGGCCCAGCACTCAGGTACCCTATTTTGTCTGAACCATGATGTCTGAAACCATGATTGCAGAGCAAGCTCTGGGAACTCTCGAGCTTGCATCTTCCTTGTAAAGTAGAGACAATGGTAAGAGTGTGCTGGTGGAAGTTACTTCATGGACTCAATGATGTCCCTGGTCTCAGATCATACACTAAGAAGCATTCCTTTAGGATTATAACATATAGATAATACATATGTCACAATTTTAATAGGATATTTCTAATGATTGCTTTTTTCAGTGATCCAAATTTGCTTGCAAATTTAAGTCCCAATATAAGGCTTGTCACAGAGGAAAAGAATAAGGGAACAGGGGTCAGGGAACATAGTACTATTTTTCTTTCTGAACCTACATTTGCCAAGAGTTCTCTGAAGCTAAAAAAAAGAACCGTGGCTACCTCGGCTCTCACCATCTTGATTTATTGAGAGGCTTTGGAGTTTCAACATATTCTGTTTGCTCTTAAAATGAAAAATTATTGGCCTATGGCTAAAAGCTAAAGCAAAATATAACAAAACAAGTGACATTACACCTATGAAATATCAGTTTTTTTTCCTGATATCTCATCCACACCCCTGTCATATCACTTACAGCAAACAGCTACATTACTTAGACTAAATTAGACATTCTGGAGGACGATATTCAATGCAGGTTTGATAGGTGAAGTTCTGGCTTAGAATTCTGACAGGTTGGGGCAGGCAGGGTAGAACCAGACTGGAGGGGGCATTTTCAAGAACAAGATTCAAAAAGCAAGTGAAATTACAATAAATATAAAGTAATAAAAGTTAGAAATATAGAAGATAGATTAGTCAGAGCCAACTGAGAATGAGGAGAAGAAAAAAGAAGATAAGACTGTAAAAATAACTTTCATTCACCAGAGGTCATTGTCTCAGGGTCTTGCTGCTTCCTAGCTCTTTCTGAACTCTGGCTGGCTGGTTCAATTCAGATGTTCTAGCTCAAACTCCTTTCCAACTGACTGTTTCAATCTGGTTTCTCTCAGCTTCTCACTGGATTACTTTACTTGGTCTCAAACTAACTCGGGCAATCAGTTCTATTCTGGTTCCTTCTTATTCTCTGACTTCCATTGTCTCGGCAGGAACTCACAAACAAACTCAACTCCACCGCACTGGCTGAACAACCTGAATGGAACTCAACTGCACTCAACTGAACTGACTGAGTCTCTCAGCACTGCTCATAAGTAACCTCTCTTTCCTGTGTTTTCCTTAGACTTGGGCATAGTCTGTCTCTGATTCATTCTGTCAAATATTTCTCTGATTTGTCACTTGTCCCTCAGTTTGGGTTTAAAGATGTGTACTAAAGGATTCTAGCCAGAGAGATAAAAGATGAGCACTAAGGGCATGATTATACACCACCCAGATCACAAAGACGTACAAGGTCTTTGGATGTGATCAGAGCAACCATGTTGCTGGGTTAAAATTCCTTTACAAAGACTGTAGTCAAAAGAGTGGTTACACTTACTCACCTCCAATTACCATCAATACACCTAAGCATGGCAGGGGTGGGGCATAGTCCAATAGGTAACATTTGCCAAGGTCGGCAGTGCATACCATTTCACCTTGAAGGTTGGTCTAAGAATGCCTGACTGACTTTCAAGCCCGTGAATGTTGGCTTCTGCCCCTTGCAGCTCCAGATTCACATTACATGAACACACATCCTACAAAACAAGATGGGCTTTCAAACACAGCTCTCTAAGACAATAGCTCAGAGCTCTATCCTTAGCTTTTAGCTAAATGTTTGGCTGTCGATTCTGTGTGCAGTAGGAGCATCACTTTTGAGTAGCTGGGTTAAGGGATGCTCTTTGAGGTGTCTAAACAGAAGGTAGGCATGCATGTCTTCCATGTGTCTGTACCTCACAGGCTGCCTTGATAGCTTCATATGACAGTGAGTGGACCTGTGAAGTAAAACTGGGTGGGAGAGAGCTGGACGGCAGAGGAAAGAATGAAAGTCAGACGCTAAGGAAAACTAGCCAGACCTCCAGCCCCTCAGGAAGGCTTCTAACTCCTCACCTTCCTGCTCCCTCAGGAAGGCTTCTAACTCACTTTAGTCCATTTCTTACATTTAAGATAAGGCCACTCCTACTAGGGCGACATCAAAGGGAAACTTTCTTTCCCTTGGTTGTTAATTATGCCATATTAAATGACCAGATAATTATTTTGATTTTCAAAGGATACTGGATTCTTTTCAGGTACTCTCATTTACAGAATTTCATCAAGAACCTAAAAGCCTGGCAGTCTCTGTACTTGCTGGACTTCTGAGAGGAACTGTTTCTTCCCAGGTTGCTGAATGAAAGAACCCTCAGGCATCCCCTATGGTGAAGCGCAGCCTGGGAGTGCTGGGCTGCTCCTGGGAGCTGAGAATGTTAATCAAATGACGTGTTTATTCCTCAGAAGTCTTGTTTTGTTTGCTTTAGGACTGCCTGCTTCGCAAGTACAGCTCTCCTCTATGTTCAAGGAAAACACAACTTAAATAAAAGTTTAGACATTGGGGGAAAGCTAGAACTGGACTGGGCCTGTGAGTCTAACATTTGTGTGTGTTTGTTTAATTTTATTACATCACTGTTTCTTCCCTTGGTTTTCCTTCCTTACTCTCCCAAGACCCAGAGGGGTGTGGATGTTGTTACGGGGGACAAAGATTTATTTTAATTCCCTCATAAAAGGGCAACACTTTCTAGAATGTGGAATGGACAGGCAATGTAGGACATAAAGTCAGAACCCCCTACAGGTTGCTCCTGGATCTGCAGGCCATTTTACAGTTGGCCTCTGACCTCAAAACTCACCCTTCCTTTCTTTTTAGTCTCAGAAAACTTATGCAAAGGACAAGCTCTTTCCCAGAACCTTCTAGAAGAACTTAGCCTACTTCTCTGCTCAGAGGTTTTATTGATCTAAGTTACACTAGTAAGAAAGAGTGTTATAACTGGGTCTCCAGGTCGAACTATTTCCAATTTTCTAAGGAACTACCAGATTGATTTCCATCTTGGTTGTCCCAGTTTTGCAATCCCACCAACAATGGAGGTGTGTTCCTCTTTCTCCACATCCTCTCCAGAATGTGCTGTCACTTGAGTTTTTCATCTTCTCCATTCTGACTGGTGTGAGGAAGAATATCAGGGTCATTTTGATTTGCATTTTTCTGATGACTAAGGACTTTGAACAACTCTTTAATCACTTCTCCTCTGCTATTCAAGATTCTTCTGTTATGAATTCTCCGTTTAGCCTGTTTAGCTCTGTACCACATTTTATAATTGGGATATTTGGTTTTTGGAGGTTCACTTCTTGAGTTCTTTATATATTTTGGATATTAGCCCTCTAACAGATGCAAGGCTAGTGAAGATTTTTTTTTTTTTTTACCAATCTGTAGGTTGCTGATTTGTCCTATTGACAGTGCCTTACAGAAGCTTTTCAGTTTCCTGAGGTCCCATTTATCAGTTATTATTCTTAGAGCCTGAGCCATTGGTGTTCTGTTCAGGAAATTTCTCCCTGTGCCAATGAGTTCAAGGCTCTTTCCCACTTTCTCTTCTATGAGATTCAGTGTATCTGGTTTTACATTGAGGTCCTTGATCCATTTGGACTTGAGACTTGTGCGAGATGACAAAAATGGATCTATTTTCATTCTTCTACATACAGAACACCAGTTAGACCAGCACCATTTATTGAAGATGCTTTCTTTCTCCACTGTATGTTTTTGGCTTCTTTGTCAAAGATCAAGTATCCATGGGTATATGGGTTTATTTCTGGGTCTCCTATTCCATTGATGGACCTTTCTCTCTCTGTACTAATACCATGCTGTTTTTATCACTATTGCTTTGTAGTATAGCTTGAGATCAGGGATGTGATACCCCCAGCAGTTCTTTTATTGCTGAGAACTGTGTGGATTTCCTGGATTTTTTCTTTTTCCATATGAAATTGAGAATTGTTCTGTACATGTCTGTGAAAAATGGTGTTGGAATTTTGATAGGAATTGCATTGAATCTGTAGATTGCTTTTGGTCAGATGGCTATTTTCACTATGTTAATCCTACCAATCCATGAGCATAGAAGATCTTTCCAGCTTCTGAGGTTTGATTCGATTTCTTTTTTCAGGGATATGAAGTTCTTGACATACAGATCTTTCACTGGCTTGGTAAAAGTTATATACTCTTGGGCATATCTCCCCCCCCCCAAAAAAAAACTCCCACCATACCATAAGGACACATGTTCCACTATGTACATAGCAGCCTTATTTTTAATAGTCAGAAGCTGGAAACAACCCAGATGTCCCTCAACCAAAGAATGGATACAGAAAATATGGTTTATTTACACAATGGAATACCATTCAGCTATTAAAAATGAGGACATTATGAATTTTGAAGACAAATGGATGGAACTAGGAAATATCCTGCATGAGGTAACTCAGACATAAAAGGACATGCATGGTATGTACTCACTAATAAATGGATATTAGCTCAAAAGTATAGAATACCCAGGATGCAACCCACAGACCATAAGAAGTGTAACAAGCAGAAAAACCCAAGTGATGATGCTTCAAACCTACTTAGAAGATGGAAGAAAATAATTAGGGAAGGCAGAGGGAGGAAGTGAGAGATCTGGGTAGAAAAGGAGATGGAGAAGGGAGAACAGGATCAGATATGGGGAAAGGGAAGAGAAGAGAAGCTCAGAAGGCCAGGAGAATGAATAGAAAGAAGCAGTCTCAGGGGTAGGAGGTGGGGAGACCCTCTAGAAAGTACTAGAGACCTGGGAAGTCAGAGACTCTCAGGACTCCATGGGGTTACCAAAATGCCCAACAGTTGGGAGAGGGAACTTGAAGAGTCCACCTCTTGCAGATAGACAGAGACTCAAGTAGAGGGACAGGGTTACTAACGCACAGTCAAAATTTCTGGCCCAGAATTGTTCCTGGACAAAAACTAAGAAGAGACAGAAGGTAAGGTACTCCAATGATCAGTCCAATTTGGGATCCATCTCATGAGGGAAAGGTCACCAAGGACTGACACTATTACTGATGTTATGATGTGCTTACAGACAGCCTGGTCTGGCTGTCCTCTGAGAGGCCCCACCAGCAGCTGACTGAGACAGATGCAGACACTTACACCCAACCCACTATACTGAAGTCAGGGACCCATATGGTTGAATCTGGGGAAGGGCTGAAGAAATTGAAAGGGAGACTGAACCCATAGGAAAACCAGCAGTCTCAACTAGTCCAGACCCCAGGGATCTCCCAGAGATTGAGCCACCAACCAGGAGCATACATGGGCTGGTTCGAGCCCCCTGGCACATATGTAGTAGAGGTCTACCTGGTCTGGCCTCAGTGGAAAAAGATGTGCTCAAACCTCAAGAGACTTTAGGCCCCAGGGAAGGGTGAAACCTAAGGGGGAGCACTTTCTTGGCGGCAAGGGGGAGGAGGAATGGGATGAGAAACTGTAGGAGGGGTCCAGGAAGTGGAGAAAAAACTAGACTATAAATAAAATAATTAAAATTAAATTAAATTAAAAACTGTAGAGACAAATCCATATTCTTTTCTGACTTTAATCTAGTATGTGAGGTCTTGTAAATACAATAAAAAGAATAATAACTTAGCAAAATAATATTGTCCTTTTAGGTTCCACTCATAAGAAATAAACTGTGAATCCCTCAGAATTCGAATTTTTATAAACTTTCCTCTCTAAATAAAGTTTGGTCAATATCTTGAGATTAGTTACCCAGGGGAAAATAATCATAATTGTGATTATGCTATAATTTTTTTATACAATTATCTGGAATTGTAAAACAACAGAACTAGTAGGCTATGTGTGTTTCATGAATGAGGGTGACACCTGTATACATCATTTAGCTGACATCATTCATGATTCTATTTTAAAACAATTTGAATTCAGAAACAAATCTTGACTTAATTTCTTTTTTTATTTTTTTATTTTTTTAATTTTTTATTATTTTTTTAATTTTTTTTATTTTTTTTATTTTTTTATTTTTTATCATTTTTTATTCTTTTTTTCTAAGTTTTTTTATTTACATTTCAAATCATTTCCCCTTTCCCGTTTCCTCCCTCTCCAAAAGTCCCATAAGCTCCCTTCCCTCCCTCTTTTCCCCATTCAACCAACCCCCTCTCGCCTCTCTGTCCTGGCGTTCCCCTACATCCAGTCTTTCCAGGACCAGGGGTCTCTCCTTCCATCTTCTATTTAATATGACAATATTGTTTTGCTAAGTTATTATCATTTTGATGCCATTCTTAATTTTGAAAAAGTTTATGCTCATCACAGGAGAAGTGAAAGAGAGCTGACTTTCTTGTTTCCCAGAGTAAAATTTTTTTTGAAAACTGAAAAAGCAAAAGACACACAGGCACCCTCTGGAGTTTGCCAGATCCTTGTTTTTCTACTAATCTTGAATATTCCAAGTACTTTTATTATGAAGCTCATGTGAAGATGTCAAAATACTATGACAAGGCAGAAGAAGCCATGACAGCTCCAGAGGGAACAGTTTATATGGCATTTGGTCAAACTCACAGAAAGCTTAGCACAGTTAGAACTTACTTAAAGTGGACCATTTAAGTACTACAAACTTTATCTGCGAATGGCAAATGCAAGGAAGGCTGTTTAAAAGGAAAGGTTAGAAAAATAGCAGAAGGAAAACAAAAACTAAAAGCTTGTTGGTTTTGCAGTTCATTTTTAAGCCTTTGAAGCTGGGAGTCCTGGATGGTCTACTCCTTGTGCAAAACTGGGAAATGTTAGGAGTGAAGCTTTAAATATGAAAACATTGAAAGACATTTATTTTCTAGTTACACAAAGGACTCTAACAGGACTGCAGTGTTTTCAATGTCCAATGAACTTCATCCTTTTCTCTTTCAGCTGTAAAAATATTCGGTTCTCTTAGAGAATGTTAACACAGAGCAAAGTGCGCCACACCATATAACATGGCCGCAGTATGGGCTGCACTTGGCTTCAGAACCAGTAAGGAAAGGAAACTGCAGCAAGCTCTTTCCTAGGCTGGGAAGAGAAAGGATCTACCAACCTCCCCCATATCTAGGAAGTAGTAATGTGGTCTCTAATGTTTGTTCCACAACTTGGTGCAAGATTTCTTAATTACACTGGACATTGTGTGTGTGTGTGTGTGTGTGTGTGTGTGTGTGTGTGTGTGTGTGTGTGTGTATGAGTTTCACAAAAGAAAGTCAAGACTATTTGTCTTGTTATTTAGTCAAAGTCAGCCAAAAAAAATCATCTTTTTAGCTAAATATAGATACTATTACGCCTCTCTGATTTAATAAACGTTAACTGGAAGGTGAGATGTTGCAGATATTTATAGCTGATGTAGACCAGGCCCAGTTGGCAATACCTTAGTGTTTGTGCATGGAAGTCTGTGCAAATACTGATACTACATAGTCAGAAAAAAAATCACCTCAGGGACTCTCTACTCTGCCTGAAACAATGTGCCAGGTTGCCCTGTAGCAAGCCAAGTCCTCTACTAAAGTTCTAACCATGGGTGACTCTTCAGAGATAAAAACATTTTATATTATGGCTGAATGAGGTCATGAGGACGTGACCTAATCTGTTAGGACCCATGCCATTGTGAAAAAGAACAGACCACGTGAGAGTGAATTTCAAAGCCATCTGTGAGTCAGAAAGAGAGCTTCATCCAGAAACGAATGCCGACCACACCTTAGTTTTGTACTTTGGCCCAACAGAACTATAAAGTTAGTTCCATTAAGACACCTGAGCTGTTGTGTTTTGTTATGTCAGTGAGGCAGATGAATAACCATAACAAGAATGCCAAGATTATTTCCATTATATGTTTACATTCCACCACTTCAGGTCCATTCTATTTCACTTGTAAATTTTTAAAATTGTTCTTTCAAAATGTCATGTACTTTGTACACAAGGCACTCTGATCATATCCCTCCCTTAGCTATTTTATATCTTTTTCTTTCCCAATGAGCCTATTCTTCTCAACAAATCCCTCTCAAATTCCCATATATTTCATTGTTTGTTCGAGACTTGCTGAGTTCAATTAGGATTGCTCCCATGAGCATGGGTGGTGGGTAGAGGGTTATTTACTTAAGCAAGGGTAACTTCACTGAGGAATGTGGTACAGGTCCCCTTCCCAGAAGCCATTAACTGGTTACAGTTCTTCTGGGAAGGGGCATAGAATCTCCTCTCCCATCATGAGGGAATGCTGATGGGCCCCCACTTGTGCAGGTCACAGTGTGCAATCATGGATAAGCAGTCATGTCAAATACAGAATATCACAGTTCACAACATACTCCGGCCATCCTTTGGCCCTTACATTATCTCCTCTTCATCTGTGATGCTCTCTGATCCTTGGAAGGGGTAAGATGAATGTCATGTTTAGGACTAAAACATTGAACAGTCATTTCTTCTCATCACTTTGAACAGCTATGAGTCCAAGCATCAACCATGTAAATAGAAACATTTTCTGCACAGGGCTGAAGGAAACAGTAATCTGTCAGGAGAAGCAAATATTTAGAAGAAAGATCAACTATATGTCCATTTAACAAAACAGCAATTGTCAGGCTACCTCCCAGTTGAAGAGTGAGCTCCAGGCTTACAACTTTCATGAGCTGTCACCCAAGCAGGGCAAGGCTTTGGGGGTATATCTGTTTGTGAGTTATTTCCACTCCTGTAAGTAACCCCTCCCCCACACTCCTGTAATCTCATTAGTTTGCTGAGTTGGTCTGGCCATTTTCCCTCTTTTGATCACCATTGGTTCCCTATCTGTTCATACTTCCCCAGGCATAGTGCCACATCAAAGAAAGACAGGAATAATGGTTCAGAAGATCGGTAAGTAGCCAGAAGCCCTGTGGGACATGAAATGAATAGGCTTAACTTTAGATGACTGCAAAAAAGTCAAAATAAAATTGTGTCTTCAACAGGATACTTAGCTTTATATAGGACAAAGAAGTAAAATGGAGAATTCTATTTAGAATGAGTGCTCTGATGGAATATGGATACAGAAGCCTGGAGGGCATTGGAGAATGATCTACACAAGAGGGCAGGAATTCGATCGCAAAATAACGCCAGCTCAGAACTGTCTACCAAACTCAAAACTATGGCCAGTACCTTAGAAACCAAGGGTATGATACATGGTGATATCAAGTAGAATGTGTGTGTGTGTGTGTGTGTGTGTGTGTGTGTGTGTGTGTGTGTGTGTGCACGCTTCACACAAATATATAGAACCAACAAATATGTACCAAATGAAGTAATTTACTACATACTGACATTTATAATGAATCAAATTCAAATAGCACTCTAGGTACTCAAAGAATATATTGAAATAATATTTTCTCTTACTCTGTGAATCTGTCCAAGCCAGAGACTTAGTGGATAAAACATCTGTCACTCATTTAACTTAGTAAATGTGAAAACACGGAAGAAAATATTTCCAAGTACCTACAAGGCAGCTTGTTTGACTGTCAACTCCAGGCAGGAAAACTACTATGACCAGCTTTCCAAAGTGCCCCAGCAAGGATTCCAGGTTTTGGTGATGTTACCAAGACTTTGGGTAGCAAGGAAGTTACTCAATGCACATGATTTATTACTAGTGGTGAAGAAAACACTGTCTGCAGACTCTCAAACACTATGACTCTTGACTTGCAACTGACTGTTTAACTGGATAATTTATTTCTATTGTGTTTACTTCAAAGCTGTATTTGAAGTGGCTCCATTTTGGTATAATGCAAACTATTTATACAGTAGACTTCCATTTTATGTGTTCTAATAGCTTCATACAATAATGAGAACTTTACCATTATGCTTTTACAAACAAAAACAAACGTATCTTTTTATTTATAAAGACATCTTTAAATACTTCCTTTTTTGTTCAATACCTCCTGCTTCCTTTAGGCTTTTGTAGCTCTTTGTCACCCTAACATGTATAATATTGTAGGACTCAAACCCGCTACATAATTTTAAATACCCCTACACTTTTATGACTCAAAAATTAGTATCTCCAAGCACACCACCCTACTGAATTCCTACATGGACATCTAGCTGTCATCTTTCTTCCCTTGAATTTCCACATGGTATCTACATTAATTGGTTTTCTGTAGCTAGATCTCAACACCTGGGTTTGAGTTACATAAACAGAATCTCACTTAGCTCTGGGCTTAGAGACTAGAAATCTACACACACTTGGCCTTACTGTGTGACCTCTGCTGAGGGCCTCAAGGAAACACGGCAGAGCAGCAAGCAAGACAAAATAAGCAGTCACGCTTGTTTGATTTTCTTTTAGTAAGAACTCACACTCATGTGAACAAAGTGGGGTTCTGTAAGAACTACCACAGCACTCCTGAGGACCTAATTACTTGGCAATATGACCCCCCCCAACTCTTAAAATTTCTACTACCTAGCATTACCATAACACCAAGAAAAAGCCTTTCCAAAAGACACTGTCAGAGAAATCCCAACAGAGGAATCTCGAATGGCTGAGATGCACGTAAAGAAATGTTCAAAGTCCTTAGTCATCAAGGAAATGCAAATCAAAACTACTCTGAGATTCTACCTCACACCAGTCAGAATGGCTAAGATCAAAAACTCAGGTGACAGCAGATGCTGGAGAGGATGTGGAAAAACAGGAACACTCCTCCACTGTTGGTGGGTTTGCAAACTTGTACAACCACTTTGGAAATCAATTTGGTGGTTTTTCAGAAAACTTGGAATAATAAGACTCAGCTATACCACTCCTAGGCATGTACCCAAAAGATGTTCCACCATCCCACAAAGACACTTGCTCAACTATGTTCATAGCAGCATTATTTGTAATAGGAAGAAACTGGAAACAACCCAGATGTCCCTCTACAGAAGAACAGATAAAGAAAATGTGGTACATCTCCACAATGGAATACTTACTCAGTTGTTGAAAATGGGAGGATAGGGGAAGGATTATAAGAGGGGTGACTGGGAGGGGGCAGTGAACAGGATGTAAAGTCAGTAAGTTAAAAAAAATAATAAAACTTTCAATACATGATGAACCTTTGGGGAGACACACTGAAACCATATCTAAAAAATATCACAATGTCAAATTTGACATGTCTAAATATGAACTCCTGGTCCTAAGTCTCCACATCACCTCCTTCTCCATTCTTTATCCTATATCCAATGATCAGAAAGTAATTATGGTTTTATCCTCAAAATATACCCAAGCACTCCACAGAACATCAAATGCTGTTGTCTTGGTGAACAAGAGATCATGCACTATTTGGCTAATTTCAATAATTGCTTTCATTCTTATTCAAATTTAAAAGTATTGTGGTTATGTCCAGAAATGTTCTATTATGCCAGATATTGTCACGTTTCTGGGCAGAGATTCTCATGCTTCTTATCTCAAAGATAGCCAATACAAAACAGTCAGCCCTGAAAACACACATATAAGTAGCATTACATGGAGTGAGGTGGTTATATTTAGGAATATATATATATAAGCATTCAAAAACATTTAGTGAAAATGAAGAGGCCATGAATATGAAGAAACACAGGCAGGAGTGTATGGGAAGTTTTGGAGGGAGGACAGGGAAAGGAGAGACGTAATTAAATTATAATCTCAGATCTCAAAAAGGAAAAAAAGAAAAAAAAAAGATGGCGTCTCCATAATGAGCTGCCATAAACCTGCTCGATTCTTCATTTCTATGACCGCATCTGCCTTTAGTAAACTTCACTTCACCCCTCAGTACAGGCTCTCCACAGTTCTACCTCAGAACACCAGTATTTGTGCTTCCACCCAAAGGTGTCTATTCCTTCCCACTCCCACCATGAAACACTGTCCCACACTTACTCTAGGGCTTGATACCTCAGTTTTAAAATTTTTCCTCAGACATCAAGTTCTAAATGAAGTCTTTCTTGATCATCTTCTAATAATAATGAGCCTATCCTTCACACCAATCTATCTCCTTGATGGTTTAACTGTCTCTAAATAACCTACCACAACCTTTCATATTATATACATCATAATTTATTTTCTACACTCTTGCTTTAAAGCATAAGCTCTGTGGACAGTGATTTTTGCTTCTTTTAATATTTCTTTGTTCTCAGATTTGGGGCAGTGATGGATATCTAGCTGGTACAAGTTGGGCACAAGATGGGCCAGATATTGGTTGGCAGTTCTCTCGGGCTCTACTCTATCCCTAATCACTACAATTCTTGTAGACGGGATACATTTGGGGTTGAAAGTTTTGTAGTTGGGTTAGTGTCCCTATTGTCACTGGGGTTTATACCTGGCCACAAAAGGCAGCCTCCCTAGTCTCCAAATTTCCTGTGTGTCACAGATAAAAGTACACCCATTGATTCTTGGGTGACTCTATCCCAGGTCTCTGTCTCTTCCTGGAGATGTCCCCTACCCCTCAACCCATGTCAAGTACAGATTTCCATTCATTCTCATGGCCATCTGGCCATACCCCCGTCCTTCCCATACCTGATCAGCAAACCCTCACTCTCCTCCTGATCCCCTCTCCCACACAGTTCACTCCCTCCATCTGCCTTCCACGACCATTCCATTCCCCCTTCCAAGTAAGGTTCAGGCATCCTTGCCTGTGCCCTCCTTCCTTATAGCCTCCTTGGGTATGTGGAGTGTAGCATGGGCATCCTGTATCTTATGTATTAGACAGTAACAAACAATAAACGGATAACCTATAATTCCCTGATTGTAAGTTGCTGATATTATGTACTAGTGAGTACCAAATTTACATACATGCCAGTAGCAGGGAGAAGAGCATCAAAGAAGATGCTTAAGGTCTTCAGCCACATGCTGCAAGAATAAAAAGATCATTCATCAGTACCTATTTCTTTTTCATGTTCTCTTAAGATTTACCCTCAACTTTTGTGGTCCAGTTTCCAATACATTTTATTGCACATTTGTGATTACTCATTCTAGCCTTTTTTATAGTGTTGCTTTTGTTTGTCTTAGGCAGTGTTAGAGATTGAAACCAGAACATTCTACGTGCTAGACAGATATTCTGTCACTAAACTGCATCCCTGGCTTTTCCAAACTTGCTTTTGCATGGGACTGTATTCTTGCTTTTGAGAATACTAATCAAAAATAAAAAGTAGAAGCCAGGAACTTGAAAGGGAGCAAGCTGGGGTACATGGGAATTTGGAGGAAGGAACGGGAAGAGGTAATGGTATGATTATTTTTCAAAAGAAAGTAAACAAAATAACTTTTTAAAGGAACATTAAATAGAGGGATGAGGAGGTAGTACCACCCATAAAGGCTTGTCCTGCAAGTATCAGAGTGTAGTTCAACGCTCAGAGCCCACGCGAGAAGCTGCGTGTGCAAGTGTACACGTGTAAGCATGGGGAGTAAACTTGAGAAACCCTGTCTCAAAACAACAACAACAGTAAAAACAAATAAATAATAGATGGCCATCCTGAAGAGCAAAATCCGACGTTGATCTCTGACCTCGCGTGCATGCATGCATAGAATGCACACATGTAGGAGAAAGATAATTGAAAATCTAGTGTACAGTTCTTCTGCTTGTCTCCATGTGCACACTTACAAACAGTTCTTGCATGTGTGTCTTCATCTTTCTTTCTGACCTTTTAGGCTTCCTCACTTTTATACATGTGTGTGAATAAAGCCATAAAAAATATCTGTGCCTGGGAGTTAGTGGTGATCTGTTCTTTATTTTGCATTATTCAGTCCTAAAACAGGAAGTATTTGCTCTAGACATCAACTCCAATAGCAGCTGTCTCCCGTATTCAAGCTGAACCCTCTGTTTTGAAGACTTCAACATGGCAGCACTTTGTCTCAGTGTGTTGCGGCCCCTGGCTGACATCCTTTTTGTGTTCCTTTGCCTTCCATCCAGAATCCTCCAGTTCCTCTTCTTTCCAACCTTTTCACTTCTGGTTTTCATCACACCTGGCATCTCTAGGTCTCGAGCCTCCCTGGGATTCAGAAAGCAGATCAACCCACACCCAGATCCTGGAACTTTCTAGCCTGTCCCTTCCAACATCCCTTTCCAAACTGCATTCTATGTAGCATAAAACTCTGGGAAACTGCCAAGCACCAACAGCCACTGCCCGTTATTTAAATCATTGTTTATATTTTTTGTCCTGTTCACTGAGGAGTCCAAATGGTAAAGGGCACAAGACGATGTGTTTTGTGTGCCATCTCCAACCAAACTTAATCTGAGGTATGGTGGACGAAAATACTGTCTCTTGTTAAAAGTCTAGATAACTGGAACATACTGTTGACTGAATGAATTAAGACTTAGAAGAAGGGAAACTCACTCTAAAACTTGAGGAGAAATGAAGCAGAACGGTAGGGGGTGAGGAGGCAGGTCTTAGGTTAGGCATTCCCAAATATACTTAGATACGTTTGCCTGAACACAGAGAGAAAATGCTGATGACTCTTGAACCCAGAGTGTTTATGATATGCAAGATTCATATGCAAGTCATGATACCCTCCAATTGTTTTGCTATTTGAAACTTTTCTGTAAATACAATTAATGGGGAAAAGTTGGGCACTTACTGCCCACCCTGTAGTGCTATAGAAAGTAGCAAAGGAGGGTCTCCTACCCATCACCTTAAACTTCGTAGGTTCACAGTGCCCTTGAGATGTTCTCCATGGACTCACCAAGTCGGACATGCTAACAACCTGTGCCCATTTTAGCATTTAATCTTCTCCCAGTCTAGATGCAAATGTCAGGCACTGCTTTAATGTAAACATTAAAGTACTGCATGCATCATCCAGCCATCTGTTTTCACTTCCATCCCTCATGGTGTCTCTGACTTCAGCTAATAATGCAAACCTCATTTTGAAATTAATCATCAACAGAAGAGTGTGAATTGTTTTTAAGTTGAATTAACATCTCTGAAGATGACTAAGGGAAAACACCAACATGAACAGATGTTTTCATTTGGCGAAATGTGTTACATCCCTTCAAACAAATCTCATAATCTACCCCCACAATTTCTACTGCTTAACAAGTAATCAAGTAAAATATAATAATTTAATTACGTTATTTTTCAAACGTATTGTTGTGCCACATTGTTCTCATTCAACTTGGTCTGACAGCCTTTTTAGTGTTAAAGGATATTAACAATAGTGGATTTAGCTCCAAAAGGCATTAAATTTCTGTCATATAAAGCAAACCAACCATCAGATATATTTTACAATAGAATTTATCCTAATAGCAGCATGCTAACATAGCTTAGCTAGTTCCATATAGAATACCCACGGCTTTTACAAACCTAAGAGACCAATAAATTTCTCAGAAGAAATTCTAAAAGTAATTCCATCCTCGTCTCTTTCCCAGAAATGGCAGTAGCCAGGAAAAGCTAATTTGGATCCGCATGTCTTATAATTTATTCTGTGGGTGGGTATGAAGAAAGGCAAGTATGGAGTAAAATGAATAACTGAAGTTCTGGTGGTCCCGACAGGATGATGTAATTGACTGAAGAATCTCCATAAAGCCAGGCGAAGGTTACATGTTCCTTTAGTGGGAGTGTAGAATCCAGGTTGTAATACACATCATAGTGTGTGCACCATCATTTCAAGGCTGTGCAGAGGAGGACAGGTTTCACTGTCTCCGGACCTAAGGGGCATTAACTGCCAGGATAGTACTCATTTGGGTTAAGATGTGCTAAGGGCTTCTGGAAATTGCTGTTTAGTTCTGCTGCTGACTTATGCTTTCCAGTCTAATGAGCTGGAACTGTGTACCTCCCTGCCAGAAGACAGAAGGTGCCAGGTAACATAGGCACACATCTGTGTGTGTTCTGCAGGATCTAGTAAAAGATCAGTTTTCCAGGCAAACTTTTCCAAAATGGAGACACATATTTTAGAGCTACTGGAATCTAGTCCTTCTCTGGATCATGATCCTGCAGGTGTGGTCAGTTCTTAGTTAGGCTGCAGTAGTATAGGTTTTGTAGAGTAATGAAGAAAAGTGAGGAGGGTATTAAGCAAGCCGGAGCCTTCTATTCTTTCGACATCGATTGTGTAGAGCATTATTAAAATGCCAAAGAGGCCAAGTGGTTCCAGTGGTTAAGAGTGAGTAGTGCTTCTGCGAAGGAAGGACCCTAATATGGCTCCTCATACCCATATCAAGCAGCACACAACTAATGCCAATGCCAGTTCCAATGTCCTTCTAGCCTCCAGGCACACATAAACTCACTTGGGCTCATACAGGCACATACGCATATGCATATGCATACCCATACCCATACTCATACCTATACCTATACATCTACCCATACACATACATATACCTGTGACTAAAACTAAAGATTTAAATCTTTAAAATGTGGAAATTTTAATCAATGTTGTTAAACGATTAAAAGCAAACTTTAAATCAAAACTTTAATTTCAACAAAAATGTTTTCAGTAGATGATATCATCTAAACTGTGTATCAGATAGGATCATCAGTACTGGGTTTAGCAGTACTAAGTAATATAAAAATCATTTTTCCTACTGGAAAAAGAATAACTAAATATTTAATGCATTTATGCTTGAGCATACTAATAGACCCAGTTATATACTGACTTGGGCCAAAATACACTAAGTTCTTCTTAACCCCAGAACCTGAGTATGCTTGAAACAGACATTGAAAAAAGTTATAGGTACTAGCATGACCCATGTGCCAGGAGGAACCACGGATGCATGGAGATACGTGGAATGAGAATCCAGAGAGGAAAGACCTTCAGAGCACGGCCATGTGCAAACCCAGGACAGAAACTAACCCCGACTCCGCCATCTTTGCTCCAGTGGCCAGGTAGTTGGGACTGCCAGGCTCAGAGACAGACAGGCATAATATTGCTTGGGTCTCAGGCAGCTTGTGTGTACCCTGCTCCCAAGAGCTGGGCAGGTCTGCAGGAACCAGTGCGCCAGCTCTGCTGTGGGACTTCTGCCTTGCAGAGGGACCCCCTGCACTGGGCGGGAGCCTACAGCTTCCCTTTGATGACCTCTGTTCTGGTAGACTGCACTGAGGAGACAGGTACCCAGGTTCTCCCCAATATAACATCGCTTGGGACACGGACTGTTGGGGCTTCTGTCTGCTCCCAAGAACGGGACAGCACTGTGGTCATCTGGGCGCCAGCTCTGCTGTGGGCCATCCCCTCTGCAGGGTGACCTGTGGCACCGAGAGAGTGCAGAGTGCACTCTGCCATCTTTGCTCCAGTGGCCAGGTAGGTGGGACCGCCAGGCTCAGAGACAGACAGGCATAATATCGCTTGGGTCTCAGGCAGCTTGTGTGTACCCTGCTCTGCTGTGGGACCTCTGCCTGGCAGAGGGACGCCCCCCCCCCTCTGGGAGAGATCACACACCCCTGCACAGGGCAGTAGCCTACCAGACTCCCTTTGGTGACCTCTGCTCCGGGAATCCACTACGCTGAGCCTTTGGATGTGCAGGGACTCCCCAATATAACATCACCTGGGGCAAGGCACATCAGGGCTCCAAAGTCACTCAGGAGCAGGGCAGGCCCCAGAAATCAGTGCCAGGGGAATCCTGGTAATCCAGGGGGGCCAGAAAGAGCTTTGCAGGCTCACAGGAGGTCCAACCAACAGCCAGTGACAGCAGGACCAACTAACACCAGAGGTAACCAGATGGCAAAAGGCAAACATAGGAACGTTACTAACAGAAATCAAAGTAATATGGCACCATCTGAACCTAACTCTCCAACAGCAGCAAGTCCTGGATACCCCACCACACCTGAAAGACAAGATCTGGATTTAAAATCACTTCTCATGATGCTATTAGAGGATCACAAGACGGACACAAATAAATCTCATAAAGAATTACAGGAGACCATGAATCAACGGTTAGAAGCCCTTACAAAGGAAACACAAAAATCGCTTAGAGAAATGCAGGAGAACATGGATCAACAGATGGAGGCCCACAAGGAGACAACACAAAAATCGCTTAAAGAAAAGAATCAACGTATAGATGCACTTTCAAAGGAATCACAAAAATGGCATAAAGAAATGCAGAAGAATATGGGTCAAGAGACGGATGCCCATAGGGAGGCAACACAAAAATTGCTTAAAGAAATGAATCAACGGATAGATGCCCTTACAAAGGAAACACGAGAACTGCTTAAAGAAATACAGGAGACGACGGATCAACAGATGGAATCCCATGAGGAGGAAAAACAAAAATCGCTTAGAGAAATACAGGAGAACTTGGGTCAACAGGCAGAAATTCTGAAAGAGGAAATGCAAAAATACCTTAAAGAAATACAGGAAAATACAAACAAACAAGTGAAGGATCTCAGCAAATCCATCCAGGATCTAAAAAAGGAAGTAGAAACAACTAAGAAATCACAAAGGGAGACAACTTTGGAGATAGAAAACCTTGGGAAGAAATCAGGAGTCATAGATGCAAACATCAACAATAGAATACAAGAGATGGAAGAAAGAATCTCAGGTGCTGAAGATACCATAGAAAGCATCGACTCAACAGTCAAAGAAAATGCAAAATGCAAAAAAACATGTAACCCAAAACATCCAGGAAATCCAGGACACAATGAGAAGAGCAAACCTAAGGATTATAGGTATAGATGAGAGTGAAGATTTGCAACTTAAAGGGCCAGTAAACATCTTCAACAAAATTATGGAGGAAAACTTCCCTAACCTAAAGAGAGAGATGCCAATGAACGTACAAGAAGCCTACAGAACTCCAAACAGACTGGACCAGAACAAGAAATACCTCCCATCACATAACAATCAAAACATCAAATGTATTAAACAAAGAAGAATATTAAAAGCAGTAAGAGAAAAGGGCCAAGTAACATACAAAGGAAGACCTATCCGAATCATATCAGACTTCTCACCACAAGCTATGAAAGCCAGAAGATCCTGGGCAGATCTCATGCAGACACTAAGAGAGCACAAATGCCAGCCTAGACTACTCTACCCAGCAAAACTCTCAATCACCATAGATAGAGAGACCAAGATATTGCATGATAAAGCCAAATTTTCACAATATCTTTCCACAAACCCAGCACTGCAAAGGATTATAGGTGGAAACCGCCAATACAAGGAGAGAAACAACACCCTGGAAAAAAATGAGATAGTAACCTTCTTGCTTCAAACCCAATAGTAGATAACCACTCAAACATAAAGATAGCATCAAGAATGGGAGGTGGCAATAATCACTATGCCTTAACCTCTCTTAATATCAATGGTCTCAACTCCCCAATAAAAAGACATAGAGTAACAGACTGGATACATAAACAGGACACAGCATTTTGCTGCATGCAGGAAACGCACCTCAGTGTCAAAGACAAACACTACCTGAGAGTAAAAGGCTAGAAAACAATTTTACAAGCAAATGGCCCCAAGAAACGAGCCGGAGTAGCCATCCTAATATCAGATAAAATTGATTTTCAACCTAAAGTCATCAAAAAAGACACAGAAGGACACTACATACTGATCAAGGGAAAAATCCACCAAGAAGAACTCTCAATTCTGAATATCTATGCTCCAAATGCAAGGGCACACTGATTCGTAAAAGAAACTTTACTAAAGCTCAAAGCACACATCGTAACTCACACAATAATAGTGGGTGACTTCAAATCCCCGCTCTCTGAAATGGATCATTCAGGAAAGCAGAAACTAAACAGGGACACAGTGAATCTAATTGAAGCCTTGGACCAAATGGAACTAACAGATATATATAGAACATTTCATCCTAGAGCTAAAGAATACACCTTCTTCTCAGCTCCTCATGGTACCTTCTCCAAAATTGACCATATAATTGGTCACAAATCAGACCTCAACAGATATAAGAAGATAGAACTAATCCCATGCCTCCTATCAGATCACTATGGAATAAGGGTGGTTTTCAATGGCAACAAAAACAACAGAAAACCAACATACACATGGAGGCTGAACAATGCTCTACTCAATGATAACTTGGTCAAGGTGGAAATAAAGAAAGAAATCAAAGACTTTCTGAAATTTAATGAAAATAAAGGCACAGCATACCCTAATTTATGGGACACAATGAAAGCAGTGCTAAGAGGAAAATTCATAGCCCTGAGTGCCACCAAAAAGAAACGGAAGACAGCATACATTAACAGCTTAATGGCCCACTTGAAAGCCCTGGAACAAAAAGAAGCAAATACACCAAAGAGGAGTAGAAGGCAGGAAATCATTAAACTCAGGGCTGAAATCAATCAGAAACTAAAAAGGGAGCGATAACAACAGAAACTGAGGAAATTCAAAAAATCATCAGATCCTACTACAAAAACCTGTATTCAACACAACTAGAAAATCTCAAGGAAATGGACAATTTCCTTGACAGATACCAAATACCAAAATTAAATCAGGATAAAATAGACCATCTAAACCGTCCTATAACCCCTGAAAAAATAGAAGTCGTCATTGGAAATCTTCCAACCGAAAAAAGCACAGGTCCAGATGGTTTTAGTGCAGAATGCTATCAAACCTTCAAAGAAGACCTAACACCAATACTCTTCAAACTATTCCACAAAATAGAAACAGAAGGAACACTACCCAACTCGTTCTATGAAGCCACAATTAAGCTAATACCAAAAGCACACAAAGACCCGACAAAGAAAGAGAATCTCAGGCCAATCTCTCTTATGAATATCGATGCAAAAATAGTCAATAAAATTCTTGCCAACCGAATCCAAGAACACATCAAAACGATCATTCACTACGATCAAGTAGGCTTCATCCCAGGGATGCAGGGATGGTTCAATATAAGGAAATCCATCAATGTAATCCACTATATAAACAATCTCAAAGAAAAAAACCACATGGTCATCTCATTCGATGCTGAGAAAGCATTTGACAAAATTCAGCATCTTTTCATGTCTTGGAAAGATCAGGAATTCGAGGCCTATATCTAAACATAGTAAAAGCAATTTACAGCAAACCGGTAGCCAACATCAATCTAAATGGAGAGAAACTTGAAACATCTTGCCAAAAGCGCTATACAGATTCAATGCAATCCCCAACAAAATCTCAACTTAATTCTTCACAGAGTTAGAAAGAGCAATTCAAAAATTCATCTGGAATAACAGAAAACCCAGGATAGCTAAAACTATTCTCAAGAGTAAAAGAACCTCTGGGGGAATCAGTATCCCGGACCTCAAGCTGTACTACAGAGCAATAATGTTAAAAACCGCATGGTATTGGCACAGTGACATGCATGTAGATCAATGGAACAGAATTGAAGACCCAGAAATGAATCCACACTCCTATGGTCACTTGATCTTTGACAAAGGAGCTAAAACCATCCAGTGGAAAAAAGATAGCCTTTTCAACAAATGGTGCTGGCTCAGCTGGAGGACAACATGCAGAAGAATGCAAATTGACCCATTCTTATCTCCTTGCACTAAGCTCAATTCTAAGTGGATCAAAGATCTCCACATAAAACCAGACACACTGAAACTAATAGAAGGGAAACTAGGGAAAAACCTTGAACATATGGGCACAGGGGAGAATTTCCTGAATAGAACTCCAATTACTTATGCTCTACGATCAAGAATAGACAAATGGGACCTCATTAAATTACAAAGTTTTTGCAAGGCAAAAGACACTGTCAAAAAGACAAAGCGGCAACCAACTAACTGGGAAATGATCTTTACCAACTTTACATCCAACAGAGGGCTAATATCCAATATATACAAAGAACTCAAGAAGTTAAACTCCAGAGAGGCAAGTAACCCTATTAAAAAATGGGGTACAGAGCTACACAAAGAGTTCTCACCTGAAGAATATCTAATGGCTGAGAAGCACCTAAAGAGATATTCATCATCCTTAGTCATTAGGGAAATGCAAATCAAAACAACCCTGAGATTCCATCTCACACCAGTCAGGATGGCTAAGATCAAAAACACAGGAGACAGCAGTTGTTGGCGAGGATGTGGAGAAAGAGGAACACTCCTCCACTGCTGGTGGAATTGCAGGCTGGTACAACCACTCTGGAAAGCAGTCTTGCGGTTCCTCAGAAAACTGGGCATGACACTCCCGGAGGATCCGGCTATACCATTCCTGGGCATATACCCAGAGGCTTTACCTGCATGCAATAAGGACACATGCTCCACTATGTTCATAGCAGCCTTATTTATAATAGCCAGAAGCTGGAAAGAACCCAGATGTCCCTCAACGGAGGAATGGATTCAGAAGATGTGGTATATCTACACAATGGAATACTACTCTGCAATTAAAAACAATGAATTCACGAAATTCCTAGGCAAATGGTCAGATCTTGAAAATATCATCCTTAGTGAGGTAACCCAATCACAAAAGAACACACATGGTATGCAGTCACTGATAAGGGGATATTGACCCAGAATCTCGGAATACCCTAGACACAATCTGCATATCAATAGATTTCTAAAAAGATGGAAGGAGAGACCCCTGGTCCTGGAAAGACTGGATGTAGGGGAACGCCAGGACAGAGTAACAAGAGGGGGTTGAATGGAGAAAAGAGGGAGGGAAGGGGGCTTATGGGACTTTCGGGGAGGGAGGAAATGGGAAAGGGGAAATGATTTGGAATGTAAATTAAAAAAATAAAATAAAATAAATAATAAAAAAATGGGGTACAGAGCTAAACAAAGAGTTCTCAATTGAAGAATATCTAATGGCTGAGAAGCACCTAAAGAGATGTTCATCATCCTTAATCATTAGGGAAATGCAAATCAAAACAACCCTGAGATTTCATCTCACACCAGTCAGAATGGCTAAGATCAAAAACACAGGAGACAGCAGTTGTTGGCGAGGATGTGGAGAAAGAGGAACACTCCTCCACTGCTGGTGGAATTGCAAGCTGGTACAACCACTCTGGAAAGCTGTCTGGTGGTTCCTCAGAAAACTGGGCATGACACTCCTAGAGGATCCGGCTATACCACTCCTGGGCATATACCCAGAGGCTTTACCTGCATACAATAAGGACACATGCACCGCTATGTTCATAGCAGCCTTATTTATAATAGCCAGAAGCTGGAAAGAACCAGATGTCCCTCAACGGAGGAATGGATTCAGAAGATGTGGTATATCTACACAATGGAATACTACTCTGCAATTAAAAACAATGAAATCACGAAATTCCTAGGCAAATGGTCAGAACTTCAAAATATCATCCTTAGTGAGGTAACCCAATCACAAAAGAACACACATGGTATGCAATCACTGATAAGGTGATATTAACCCAGAATCTTGGAATACCCTAGACGCAATTTGCATATCAATAGATTTCTAAAAAGATGGAAGGAGAGAACCCTGGTCCTGGAAAGACTGGATGTAGGGGAACGCCAGGACAGAGAAAGTAGAGGGGGCTGAATGGAGAAAAGAGTGAGGGAAGGGGGCTTATGGGACTTTCGGGGAGGGAGGAAACAGGAAAGGGGAAATGATTTGGAATGTAAATAAAAAAAAACTTAGAAAATAAAAAAAAATAAAGAAAAAAAACACACAAAAAATAAATAAATAAAAACCGCATGGTATTGGCACAGTGACAGGCATGTAGATCAATGGAACAGAATTGAAGACCCAGAAATGAATCCACACTCCTATGGTCACTTGATCTTTGACAAAGGAGCTAAAACCATCCAGTGGAAAAAAGATAGCCTTTTCAACAAATGGTGCTGGCTCAACTGGAGGTCAACATGCAGAAGAATGCAAATTGACCCATTCTTATCTCCTTGCACTAAGCTCAATTCCAAGTGGATTAAGGACCTCCACATAAAACCAGACACACTGAAACTAATAGAAAGGAAACTAGGGAAGAACCTTGAACATATGGGCACACGGGAGAATTTCCTGAATAGAACTCCAATAGCTTATGATCTAAGATCAAGAATTGACAAATGGGACCTCATTAAATTACAAAATTTTTGCAAGGCAAAAGACACTGTCAAAAAGACAAAGCGGCAACCAACTAACTGGGAAATGATCTTTACCAACCCTACATCCGACAGAGGGCTAATATCCAATATGTACAAAGAACTCAAGAAGTTAAACTCCAGAGAGGCAAGTAACCCTATTAAAAAATGGTGTACAGAGCTAAACAAAGAGTTCTCAACTGAAGAATATCTAATGGCTGAAAAGCTCCTAAAGAGATGTTCATCATCCTTAGTCATTAGGGAAATGCAAATCAAAACAACACTGAGATTCCATCTCATACCAGTCAGAATGGCTAAGATCAAAAACACAGGAGACAGCAGTTGTTGGCGAGGATGTGGAGAAAGAGGAACACTCCTCCACTGTTGGTGGAATTGCAAGCTGGTACAACCACTCTGGAAAGCAGTCTGGCGGTTCCTCAGAAAACTGGGCATGACACTCCTGGAGGATCCGGCTATACCACTCCTGGGCATATACCCAGAGGCTTTACCTGCATGCAATAAGGACACATGCTCCACTATGTTCATAGCAGCCTTCTTTATAATAGCCAGAAGCTGGAAAGAACCCAGATGTCCCTCAACGGAGGAATGGATTCAGAAGATGTGGTATATCTACACAATGGAATACTACTCTGCAATTAAAAACAATGAATTCACGAAATTCCTAGGCAAATGGTCAGAACTTGAAAATATCATCCTTAGTGAGGTAACCCAATCACAAAAGAACACACATGGTATGCAGTCACTGATAAGGGGATATTAACCCAGAATCTCGGAATACCCTAGACACAATCCGCATATCAATAGATTTCTAAGAAGATGGAAGGAGAGACCCCTGGTCCTGGAAAGACTGGATGTAGGGGAATGCCAGGACAGAGAAGCGAGAGGGGGTTGAATGGAGAAAAAAGGGAGGGAAGGGGGCTTATGGGACTTTCGGGGAGGGAGGAAAAGGGAAAGGGGAAATGATTTTGAATGTAAATAAAAACTTAGAAAATAAAATAAAATTAAAAAAAATAAAATAAAATAAAAAAGAAACTAACCCCACGGATGCTGTCCTTTCGGACTTCCATTTCTGCATGTAAATGGTATTTAAATGATATTTAAATTAATTAAATGGTATTTATCCTTATTTCAAGAAGAAAGCCTATTCCCGAGACCCTGCTTTTGCTGTTCTTGTCACCCCACCATTTTCTGCCTCGTTGGTTTCCCCTGATGTGTGACAGAGAAGTTCATCACAGCCATTTCTATAAGAGCACAGGAACTCTCACCATAGTGATGAAATTATCATAAAGTGGACTTTGGTAGTATCTTTTTGTACTCGATGAAAAAATGTACAATTTTTCCTGTATTTTATGTTTATAATGTAAATATAACCCCGAATGTCATGAAAGACCTTGTAACATTTAACATAAGTGAGATTTCTTTTCAATTATTCAGTCTTTTACTGAGAAACATGATGTGGTTTTAAGTTTGAAATGGATACAGACAAGTGTTCACTACAACTTTGTAATGAACACCTTCAATTTTTCATAGCATAATCACTGATGAATCTCATTCAAACACGTGATCACAAACATTTATTTGCTGCTGGAAATATTTTTCTTATAAAATTATCAGAACTCAAACCTTCCATTTAACTTGTAACTTGAGTCTAATAATTCTTAAAAACTAAATTTCTTCAAGCTTTTCCTGTAACTCCAAATATTTCTCATGTAAGTTTTCATTGCATTTGTCTATTCATTCATTCACTTACTTATTCATTCATTCATTCCCTGTGGGCAGTTCAGTGCCACAGTGCACGTATGGAAGTCAGATAATGATCTGTAAGAATCCCTCTGTACTTCCTCTATGTTAGCATCAGGGACAGGGCTCAGGTCAGAGACATACCAACACGTGTTGTCACCCACTGAGCCATTGCACCAGACCTTTAACTGATCATTCTTGGGTGATGTGTGTGTGTGTGTGTGTGTGTGTACATATATATTTTATTGCAACCTAACATATGCTATCAAATATATGAAACCAAAACATATCTGCTGATTCCTTAATATTCATCAGTTTCAAGTGTTTATCCTTCTTGAATCCCTTTCGTGGGACATCTGGGTCCAGGGGGAAGTTAGTTAAAATGTCGTCTGCTGGGTCTTCCCCCCTTGGCTTATTTGGAGTCCTGCTTACCATCTGCACCAAGCTGGCAGCAAGCAAGGGGCTGCTAGGTCTGTTCTTAAAGGGGCAGCAGCAGCTTGGCTAGCCCTGCTACAAAGCCTCTGTGCCTCTGAGAATTGGGTTCAACAGTAGGAAGGTGCTCCTCCCTTAAAATTACAGCGAAAAGAAGGAAAGTTTTGTCTCTGTTTTTTTTTTTTTAATTTTAAAAATGTATGTGGCCACTGCATGTTTATTTCTGACCAGTCTTCAGTGTATAAGTTTACTATGTTCTACATGTCTTGGCTTTAGATTATTGGTCTATAAGTTACTGGGTATGGTTAAAAAAAATCTGTAACATCTGTAACAAAAAGTTAGCTTAAAACCTATAGCTCAGGGTTGGTGCCATTCTGGGCAAGAACACATGGCGTGAGCCAACCCAAGGATATGGGATAATATTTTTATGCAATTCATGTCCTAAAAATCAGACTTATAAAAAATAGGATTTAAAACAATGTTTCTTTAACAAGGTATTACAGCTGTACCTTCATGTGTTCGGATACAAGAACTTTCCCTGCTGGCAGCCTGACTTTGAAACATGAAAGCAAATGCTGTTCGCTCTCATCGGATGTTATCGAAATATGAATAATTCTGAAATTGTTTCCTACTGTTCTACTGCCATCTTAGGTTGTTCGACCTCACTGCTAGTGAGGAACATGTGGGACTGCGCGCTCTATTCAGACTCAGGCATTTTCTTAAGATCTAAGGTCAAAAACAGGATTATTGACCTAGAAACTGTTGGATATGGTTAAAACTCACAACTCAAGAGTGCGTAACTGCAAGTCTTGCTCCGTTCATCTTAAATCATGATTCCATTCTGGGAGGTAAGCAGCACATGGCTAGTCGCTAGTCGCCATTTTGATGAGTGGTTGACCCCTGCGTGCTGCTTTTTATGGCAGATTAAATGCGCTTCGCCTTTGCACACTTTTTTGCGTCTGGGATTTTCCTTCAGTGATTCCCCGACCCTAGCACTAGAAGGTGTGTGGCGGGCACGCAGGACACATTCTCCAGAGCCTAGGGCTGCCGGCACCCGCCGACTGCAGGATGTGCAGGAACAGGTCGGGCTGCAGAGACAGAGAAGCACCGCAAAGCAGCCTGCCCGAGACGGCAGACCAAGGAGTGGGAATGCATCACTAGAAGCCAAAAGTGAGAGTGAGTGGGGAGGGGGTCTTGGTATGATTTGTATTTAAAAATAAAAATTAAACTCGTAAGAATATAGAAAACTGATAGGAAAATGGAAAAAGGGACAGGAAGGGAGAGAGAGAGAGGTACCAAAGATGTAAGAATTGTTACAACAGTCATCAGCAACCATCATAAAAGGGCAAAAATCTAGTTAAGAAGAGGGTGAAGTTACTTATAAGAAAAGTAACAGTAGGTAAATTAAGAGAACATGGTGATTAATTTTATAGAGTGAGGGCATGTAAAATGAATAGCAGTAAATTAAGACATAAATAGCTCAACACTGTTAGAAAATTAGAAAAGCCACTCCACTTAAAATAACAAAAAGAAAGCACAAAGGAAATGTTGAAAATGTTACTATACTTTAAATATGTAATGAGAAACACTACAAAAATATTCCAGTGAATAAGCTGACAAGACATAGTTTTATGAGAGATGAAGTAATGTATCTGCCAGTCTTTGTAGATATTCAGTGGAAAAAGAATTAAAATTCCCTGAACTCTGTTGGAAGTGGACTTTAGGATTATAAATGTCAGTCAGACAGATAAAGGGCTAATACTTATTTCTAAAAAGAGGAGTTATTAAAATGAAATCGCCTTGTTGGTTAATTAAATTAAAAAGAAAGAAAAAGACAAACAGAAGAGTGAAACAGGAGAGAGTAAGTGAAATGAATAATAAAATAAATCCTAAGCCAGATGGGGATTTATTTCTAGGTGAATGAATTTTCTGATTGGGTAAATAAATGGAGTAATTAATAAGTTGTCTTTTCTATAAAAAAAAAAGGGGGGGAGAGGGGGGTTAAGAAGTTGAGAATTTTTTACACACACACACACACACACACAAACACACACACACACACACACACACACAGAGGGGGGAAGGGAACAGTCGCTGGCATAGGAATGACTGAAGCATGTAAACAGTAGTGTGGTGCTGTCCCGCAGGGTTGCCTAGCTCAGTGTTCAGCCAGTCCAGTGAAATCTGTGAACTCGGGTTCAGTGAGAAACTTTGCCTAAAAAACAAGGTAGAGAACAACTAAGAAAGACACTGACCTCTGTCCTACACACACATACACACAGGCACACATAGGCACACACACTCACATACACATGCACATGCACAAAGGCACACACACCTAAACACCAGTATACACACATGTACTTATGCACAAGTGTACACACACACACACACACACACTCACACAGGAACACACACCTAAACACAAGTATATACACACATGTACTTATGCACAAGTGTACACACACACACACACTCACACAGGAACACACACCTAAACACAAGTATATACACACATGTACTTATGCACAAGTGCACACACACACATACTCATGCACATAGGCACACACACCTAAACACAAGTATATTCACATATGTACTTATGCCCAAGTGTATACACACACACACATATACACACACTCATGCACACAGGCACACAAACCTAAACACACATACTTACACTTATACACAAGTGCACACACACATACACACATAAAATACAAGTTTTAGGATCTGTGTCTTATACCTTCTCTCCTGAGTTGCACTCCACCAACTTCACAGACATTACTTCATCTTCACTGTGTTCCCTTGTGAGAACTCAACTAAGAAACAGATGCCAAAGGTGTGGGTACTCTGGATTCTGCCGTCTCCTGTCAGATTTGTTACTTTAATACAGACTAACCTACCATATGCAAATAGAGTTCAATCTCAGATCGTTACATTGTTTGAGAGACCTTTATACATATGCATCAGTACTAGCAATGTAGGAGTCATCCACCTCCATCCAGGACATTATTAAATAACACCTTAGAAAAGTCATTTCCACTTTCCTTCACCTAGGTGATATCTATTTGCATGGTACCTTTGTATGCTGATTCACCACATTTATCTGACATCTATCACAATGTTTAGCTCCTGATTGGCCCTACTGTCCTAAGAAAAGGAGAAAGGCAAGTCACAAAAGCTACTAGACTGTATGAAGATGACACAAAGATTTGTACACAACCAATAAAATCAGTGTAAGAAAGAAATGCGATTGCTTTCATGATTCTAAACGTCTAACATTATTTGCTCTGTATCCACTGATTGATACAATTCCAAAACATCGACACCTTCATGTGATAAAAATGGCCCCAGAGTGGCCCAGAGAAACACACCAAAGGTGCTCATTCTAGGCCTGATGCAGGAGCCACTACTAGGAATGAATGTGATGGAGAGATGGGAAGAGGGGTACGTGGCAGAGAGATGGGAGAGAAAGCTGAGTGGTTCCTGTACTGTGGAGAGATGTGGAACTGGAGATATGATGATGTGACATTGAGGAACAGGGGGATATGAGGAGCCTACGCAACCACATGAGGACAAGGTGTTGTCTGGGGGCTGGGCTGACACCGAGGGCCAGGTCTGGATCCATGCTCCTGCTGCAGCTGGACTCTGTGTTGATGTCCATGGCTTGAGTCACCACCAAAGGCCATGATGGATGTCCATGGTCTGGGCTGACACCGAGGGCCATGTTGATGTCCAAGCATTGTACTGAACTAACCCTGCCCCTTGTGTGGTGGTGTTGGCGGTGTGAACAAGAGAGAGATGTCCCTTCCTCCCTGCTGCCCCTCACCAGCTTCAGGAGAGTTGGCCCCAAGCTCATGAGAGCAGGAGTTGGCCCCACCCTTGCCTGCTGTAGCACTTGGGAGAGTGGGCCACGGACCTTACCTGGGCAACACAATAGACCTAGCCCTGGTGACTTGGGTCCAGGAAAGCTGGCAAACTAACCACTCAGCTTGACCCAGATCCAATATTAAGGGCTTTGAGTCAGCACACCCCAACATCTACTCCATCAATGAACTGCTGGTACAGGTTAAGGGGCCAGCCCAACAGACCCAAAGCTGCAGGATCTCCATGACACAGGCCAATAACAGAATACCTGAAAGGAGTCCAGGTATGTTGCTTTATTTTAATTATCCGGTAAAAGAAATCTCAACTCAATAAGAAAACAAACTATACGCCTAGATTGGGTGGATCTCCCACTACACTACTCTATTCCCATCTTAGTTATCCTATAGAACTTGTGGTTTCTCCAGGCCACAAGCTTCTCTCCATCGATCCTCTGTAGCTCCTCCCCCTTCCCATCAATCCTTTTCTCCTCCCCCAAACCCTTTTCTCCTCCTTCCTCCTGCCCAACCATTGGCTCTAGCCTTTATTTGAAAAGTTAAGGTGGGGAGAAGGTTCACAAGGCAACTCCTGTCTGCAGCCCCTCCCAGGAGTGGAATTAGCATCAAAATACAAGCCCAGGGCTACCCACAACACTTCCCCCTTTCTGTCCAATTAATAGACTCTTATCTCAGACATCAATTGGGCGCAATTATTACCATTTTGTAATTTATAATGTACAGAATAGACCTAACACCCAGTCCATCAATTTTTATCAATTAAATAGTACCTCTGTCATCTATCCGAACTTAAAAGGCATAATTCTACACCTGACTCATGTCCTGGCTTCAGATTGTAAGCCATCTGAAAACCATTCTCTCAAATCTGTATCATTTTTCTAAATGCTAAAGAGCTTGGACTGGCTATGAAACTACTAGTCTTCAATCCCATCAGAAATCGAAGAATGACTAATATTACCTGAAAGTATGAGAAGCACAAAATATAGCTTTTAAAACTAAAATATAGCTTCTAAAACTTAGCCAATTCATAGAGACCGATGATCACCTGGACAGACCCTGTACTTCAAAACGTTGAAGCATCAGTCTTCAGTCTTCTGGCCCAGGATCATCTGACAGATCTTGGAAATGCAGAATTTTGAAAGGCTAATTACTCTGTCTTGGCAGAGATTATCAGTCAACTATTGCGCACAGTGTGTCCTTTTTGTGGACAGTACTTGTCTGTAGATAAAATGAGGCAATTCTTGCCTGGTGACTGTCTCACCACAACTGAAGCAACTCCATTGATGCTCAATTTCTTCTTTGAATTCAAGAAAGGGGTGCTGTCAGGAGTAGACAGGTCTCCAGTCAAATAATCTTTAATAAAGAAATATCAATAAATGCCATATTCTGTGGAATTCTGATGCCTTTGAAGACCATCTATCTACCAAAAGCATCTCTGATCTGTTAAGCCTTGACTACTTTAGGCCATTTCTAATCAAAATAACTCAGGAACACTTTTAACTAACTCACAACCACGAGTTTGCTATCTGGCCCTTAACTTGTATTACTTAATCATCTAAAAAGTTTATAATAGCAGTTATAGAAGAACTGTGTCTAAGCCTTATATTCTTAAATGTGTTATACAGGCACAATGCCTATATGGGAGTAACAATATTAATCCCAGTTTTATATCAATAATAAATTTATACCAATGAAAACTTAAATTTACATCATATAAATTCTGAACCAATATAAAAGATTATAACTTCAACTTTGTATCAATTATAAAGACTTCTACCAATGTAAGATATGGCTATGTAATGTTTTGTTTAAAAGTACATTTGCTAATCTATCCCTATTTGTCTATTTCTATAATTTCTACATTACTATATCCCCCTTTTACTTTTCCACCCCCTTCCCCTTTACCTAAGAAGGAGGATAGAGAAGAGGAAAGGAAAGGTAAAAATCCCTGAGTTTAAGTTCTTTAGTTCCCTCTCGGTCCAAAACTACATTTGTAAAGTATCTCTAAAATGACAACATATCTATAATTCCTAAAATAACCAGAACCATTCACCCCAACATAAGGAACTGGGATGATGATTGTCTTCTGTCTGCTTCCACCTGATTTGGGGTGAAGAATTCCCATCTGGGGGCCCAAAGAGAAATAGGAAAATTGGCTTGTCAAAGGAGAGCTAGTTGGCATTATTTGCCTTCCAGTCACTATGTGCTGAGAAAGTTCATTGGTCAGCTGACATCTTGACCATGACATTCTGAAAGGCTGGATAGGCAAGTAAAATTCTGGAAGCAAATCTTTAAAAGAATCAGCTTTGATGTAGTTGAAGTAGAGTCAAGCGGGAAGCTGGAATGGAAGGTCCCGGAATCTCAGCATCCTGGAGTATGAATCTTTGCAGGACTGTCTTTCTCTTATTTCATCCTGTAATATACAAAACTTAAAAGCAACATATAGTTCTGTAAAGACATTCACATGGAGCATGCAGGGTGCACATATTGGTCAATGAAGATCAATAAAGAAAGATGACTACCTTTCCTCAGGTTAGCTTGATCACATAGTCAAACAACAATGTAACTGTGTATACATGTCCTCATAAAGGATAGTATGTATTAACAAGTCATTAGAAATCTGTACCTAATAAGTGTTATTGGCTGAGTATAGACATTTTAGTCTCAGCCAGTTCCAGAGCTGTCTCCATAGACAGAGACATAAACATCACCTATTTTGTTGATTGTGTTAGTCTCCCTTTTCTTCTCTGTCGCCAAGGACTTCAGGAGACCTTTGTACATTTGTCTCCTGATTTATTAGTGGGGAGGGGCTTCTCTGCTGTTCCCTGTAGACCTCTCAGATGTAGTCAGCTTCCAACCCACACTGCTGCAGCCGTATTCGGGACTTGGGGGCAGTGAACTGTTTATCTCAGGTTTGTTAGGTTCTAAGTAATAACTTGGGCGCCATTTTGTTGCTATAGTTTTCCAACCCAATTACCCGGTAAAAGAAATCTCAACTCAATCAATATCAATACAAGCTATATGCCTAGATTGGGCAGATCGCCCACTACACTACTCTATTCCCATCTAAGTTATACCATATAACTTGTGGTTTCTCCAGGCCATGAGCTTCTCTCCATCCTCTCCATCGATCCTCCGTAGCTCCTCCCCCTTCCCATCGATCCTTTTCTCCTCCCCCAAACCCACAGCTCCTCCTCCTTCCTCCTGATCAATCATTGGTTCTAGTCTTTATTTGAAAAGTTAAGGTGGAGAGAGGGTTCACAAGGCAACTCCTCCTCTGCAGCCCCTCCCAGGAGTGGAATTAGCATCAAAATACAAGCCCAGGGCTAGCCACAACACAGGTGAGAATTCAGTATTGATGGCAGTAGAAGAGGCCTTGAACCAGACCAAGGATTCATTACAATGAACAACTGCAAGTAAAGTTGTTTGGGCAAAAGGATAAACTATGTAACACATACCAACTTCCACAGCGAAATGGTTTATTTTGCTTGTTTTATTTTTACATTTTGTTTTCTTTTGAGGGGGCTTACAACTGTGGAGGATAGATACGAAGGGACATAGAGGTGAGTGGGATTGAGGTACATGATATGAAATTCCCAAAAAAATCAATAAAAAGGTTTTTTGTTTGTTTGTTTGTGTGTTTTCATTTTATGCTATGCTTTATAGGGCAGAGATGGTGTCACTGTCCAATGAAGACACCCCAGCAAAAGAGAACTCTTAGCCAGGCATGGTGGTGCACACCTTTAGTCCCAGCACTCAGGAGGCAGAGCCAGGCAAATGTCTGGGTTCCAGGCCAGCCTGGTCTACAGAGAGAGTTTCCGGGTCAGCCAGGGCTACACAGCAGAAAGCTGTTTCAGAGAGAGAAAGGAGAGGCGTTCTCATCTCAGCGCCCCATCATCTCTTACCACAGACTATGCTCTTACCTCTGACTGTCCAACATCCTTGCTTACATTCTTTTTTTTTTATTTACATTCCAAATCACTTCCCCTTTCCCGTTTCCTCCCTCCCCGAAAGTCCCACAAGCCCCCTTCCCTCCCTCTTTTCTCCATTCAACCCCCTCTCGTTACTCTGTCCTGGCGTTCCCCTACATCCAGTCTTTCCAGGACCAGGGGTCTCTCCTTCCATCTTCTTAGAAATCTATTGATATGCGGATTGTGTCTAGGGTATTCCGAGATTCTGGGTTAATATCCCCTTATCAGTGACTGCATACCATGTGTGTTCTTTTGTGATTGGGTTACCTCACTAAGGATGATATTTTCAAGATCTGACCATTTGCCTAGGAATTTCGTGAATTCATTGTTTTTAATTGCAGAGTAGTATTCCATTGTGTAGATATACCACATCTTCTGAATCCATTCCTCCGTTGAGGGACATCTGGGTTCTTTCCAGCTTCTGGCTATTATAAATAAGGCTGCTATGAACATAGTGGAGCATGTGTCCTTATTGCATGCAGGTAAAGCCTCTGGGTATATGCCCAGGAGTGGTATAGCCGGATCCTCCGGGAGTGTCATGCCCAGTTTTCTGAGGAACCGCCAGACTGCTTTCCAGAGTGGTTGTACCAGCTTGCAATTCCACCAGCAGTGGAGGAGTGTTCCTCTTTCTCCACATCCTCGCCAACAACTGCTGTCTCCTGTGTTTTTGATCTTAGCCATCCTGACTGGTGTGAGATGGAATCTCAGGGTTGTTTTGATTTGCATTTCCCTAATGACTAAGGATGATGAACATCTCTTTAGGTGCTTCTCAGCCATTAGATATTCTTCAGGTGAGAACTCTTTGTGTAGCTCTGTACCCCATTTTTTAATAGGGTTACTTGCCTCTCTGGAGTTTAACTTCTTGAGTTCTTTGTATATATTGGATATTAGCCCTCTGTCAGATGTAAGGTTGGTAAAGATCATTTCCCAGTTAGTTGGTTGCCACTTTGTCTTTTTGACAGTGTCTTTTGCCTTGCAAAAACTTTGTAATTTAATGAGGTCCCATTTGTCTATTCTTGATCTTAGAGCATAAGCTATTGGAGTTCTGTTCAGGAAATTCTCCCGTGTGCCCATATGTTCAAGGTTCTTCCCTAGTTTCCCTTCTATTAGTTTCAGTGTGTCTGGTTTTATGTGGAGATCTTTGATCCACTTAGAATTGAGCTTGGTGCAAGGAGATAAGAAGGGGTCAATTTGCATTCTTCTGCATGTTGACCTCCAGCTGAGCCAACACCATTTGTGGAAAAGGCTATCTTTTTTCCATTGGATGGTTTTAGCTCCTTTGTCAAAGATCAAGTGACCATAGGAGTGTGGATTCATTTCTGGGTCTTCAATTCTGTTCCATTGATCTACATGCATGTCACTGTACCAATACCATGCGGTTTTTAACACTATTGCTCTGTAGTACAGCTTGAGGTCCAGGATACTGATTCCCCCAGAGGTTCTTTTACTCTTGAGAATAGTTTTAGCTATTCTGGGTTTTCTGTTATTCCAGATGAATTTTTGAATTGCTCTTTCTAACTCTATGAAGAATTGAGTTGGGATTTTGATGGGGATTGCATTGAATCTGTGTATTACTTTTGGTAAGATGCTCATTTTTACTGCCAATCCATGAGCATGGCAGATTTTTCCATCTTCTGAGGTCTTCTTCAATTTCTTTCTTCAGAGACTTGAAGTTCTTGTCATACAAATCTTTCACTTGTTTGGTTAGAGTCACGCCAAGATACTTAATATGGTTTGTGGCTATCGTGAAGGGTATTATTTCTCTTACTTCTTTCTCACCCTGCTTATCCTTTGAGTATAGGAAGGCTTCTGACTTGCTTGAGTTGATTTTATATCTGGCCACTTTGCTGAAGTCGTTTATCAGCTGTAGGAGTTCTCTGGTGGAGTTCTTTGGGTCGCTTAAGTATACTATCATATCGTCTGCAAATAGTGATAGTTTGACTTCTTCCTTTCCGATTTGTATCCCTTTGACCTCTTTTTGTTGTCTAATTGCTCTAGCTAGAACTTCAAGTACTATATTGAAAAGATATGGAGAGAGAGGGCAGCCTTGTCTAGTCCCTGATTTTAGTGGGATTGCTTCAAGTTTCTCTCCATTTAGAGTGATGCTGGCTACCGGTTTGCTGTAAATTGCTTTTCCTATGTTGAGATATGGGCCTTGAATTCCTGATCTTTCCAAGACCTTTAGCATGAAAGGATGCTGAATTTTGTCAAATGCTTTCTCAGCATCTAATGAGATGACCATGTGGTTTTGGTTTTTTCTATGAGACTGTCTATGTAGTGGATTACATTGATGGATTTCCTTATATTGAACCATCCCTGCATCCCTGGGATGAAGCCTACTTGATCGTGGTGAACGATCGTTTTGATGTGTTCTTGGATTCGGTTGGCAAGAATTTTATTGACTATTTTGCGTCAATATTCATAAGAGAGATTGGCCTGAGATTCTCTTTCTTTGTCGGATCTTTGTGTGCTTTTGGTATTAGTGTAATTGTGGCTTCATAGAACAAGTTGGGTAGTGTTCCTTCTGTTTCTATTTTGTGGAACAGTTTGAAGAGTATTGGTGTCAGGTCTTCTTTGAAGGTCTGATAGAATTCTGCACTAAAACCATCTGGACCTGTGCTTTTTTTGGTTGGAAGACTTCCAATGACAACTTCTATTTCTTCAGGGGTTATAGGACGGTTTAGATGGTCTATTTGATCCTGACTTAATTTTGGTACTTGATATCTGTCAAGGAAATTGTTCATTTCCTCAAGATTTTCTAGTTGTGTTGAATACACGTTTTTGTAGTAGGATCTGATGATTTTTTGAATTTCCTCAGTTTCTGTTGCTATCTCTCCCTTTTCGTTTCTGATTTTATTAATTTAGATACTATCTCTGTGCCCTCTGGTTAGTCTGGCTAAGGGCTTATCTGTCTTGTTGATTTTCTCAAAGAACCAACTCCTCGTTTTGTTGATTCTTTGTATGGTTTTCTTTGTTTCTACTTGATTGATTTCAGCCCTGAGTTTGATGATTTCCTGCCTCTACTCCTCTTTGGTGTATTTGCTTCTTTTTGTTCCAGGGCTTTCAGGTGTGCCATTAAGCTGTTAGTGTATGCTGTCTCCCGATTCTTTTTGGCGGCACTCAGGGCTATGAATTTTCCTCTTAGCACTGCTTTCATTGTGTCCCATAAATTAGGGTATGTTGTGCCTTCATTTTCATTAACTTTCAAAAAGTCTTTGATTTCTTTCTTTATTTCCACCTTGACCAAGTTATCATTGAGTAGAGCATTGTTCAGCCTCCATGTGTACGTGGGTTTTCTTTTGTTTTTGTTGCCATTGAAGACCGCCCTTATTCCATAGTGATCTGATAGGAGGCATGGGATTAGTTCTATCTTCTTATATCTGTTGAGGTCTAATTTGTGACCAATTATATGGTCAATTTTGGAGAAGGTACCATGAGGAGCTGAGAAGAAGGTGTATTCTTTAGCTCTAGGATGAAATGTTCTATATATATCTGTTAGTTCCATTTGGTCCAAGGCTTCAATTAGATTCACTGTGTCCCTGTTTAGTTTCTGCTTTCCTGAATGATCCATTTCAGAGAGCGGGGTGTTGAAGTCACCCACTATTATTGTGTGCGGTGCGATGTGTGCTTTGAGTTTTAGTAAAGTTTCTTTTACGAATGAGGGTGCCCTTGCATTTGGAGCATAGATATTCAGAATTGAGAGTTCTTGATGGTGGATTTTTCCCTTGATCAGTATGTAGTGTCCTTCTGTGTCTTTTTTGATGACTTTAGGTTGAAAATCAATTTTATCCGATATTAGGATGGCTACTCCAGCTTGTTTCTTGGGGCCATTTGCTTGTAAAATTGTTTTCCAGCCTTTTACTCTGAGGTAGTGTTTGTCTTTGACACTGAGGTGCATTTCCTGCATGCAGCAAAATGCTGGGTCCTGTTTACGTATCCAGTCTGCTAGTCTATGTCTTTTAATTGGGGAATTGAGACCATTGATATTAAGAGAGATTAAGGCATAGTGATTATTGCCATCTGCCATTCTTGACGCTGTCTTTATGTTTGAGTGGTTATCTACTTTTGGGTTTGATTCAAGAAGGTTATTATCTCATTTTTTCCAGGGTGTTGTTTCTCTCCTTGTATTGGAGGTTTCCACCTATTATCCATTGCAGGGCTGGATTTGTGGAAAGATATTGTGAAAATTTGGTTTTATCATGGAATATCTTGGTCTCTCCATCTATGGTGATTGAGAGTTTTGCTGGGTAGAGTAGTCTAGGCTGGCATTTGTGCTCTCTTAGTGTCTGCACGAGCTCTGCCCAGGATCTTCTGGCTTTCATAGTCTCTGGTGAGAAGCCTGATGTGACTCGGATAGGTCTTCCTTTGTATGTTACTTGGCCCTTTTCTCTTACTGCTTTTAGTATTCTTTCTTTGTTTCGAACATTCGGTGTTTTGATTATTATGTGACGGGAGGTATTTCTGTTCTGGTCCAGTCTGTTTGGAGTTCTGTAGGCTTCTTGTACGTTCATCCACATCTCTCTTTAAGTTAGGGAAGTTTTCCTCCATAATTTTGTTGAAGATGTTTACTGGCCCTTTAAGTTGCAAATCTTCACTCTCATCTATACCTATAATCCTTAGGTTTGCTCTTCTCATTGTGTCCTGGATTTCCTGGATGTTTTGGGTTACACGTTTTTTTTGCATTTTGCATTTTCTTTGACTGTTGAGTCGATGCTTTCTATGGAATCTTCAGCACCTGAGATTCTTTCTTCCATCTCTTGTATTCTATTGTTGATGTTTGCATCTATGACTCCTGATTTCTTCCCAAGGTTTTCTATCTCCAAAGTTGTCTCCCTTTGTGATTTCTTAGTTGTTTCTACTTCCTTTTTTAGATCCTGGATGGATTTGCTGAGATCCTTCACTTGTTTGTTTGTATTTTCCTGTATTTCTTTAAGGTATTTTTGCATTACCTCTTTCAGGATTTCTTCCTGATGACCCACGTTCTCCTGCATTTCTCTGAGCGATTTTTGTG
The DNA here is from genome assembly GCA_036184795.1 of Tokudaia tokunoshimensis. NCBI lineage: Eukaryota > Metazoa > Chordata > Mammalia > Rodentia > Muridae > Tokudaia > Tokudaia tokunoshimensis. The sequence continues at coordinate 11,070,412 of BTHU01000014.1, forward strand.
TTTCCTCCTCATGGGAATCCATCTGTTGATCCATTGTCTCCTGCATTTCTTTAAGCAGTTCTCGTGTTTCCTTTGTAAGGGCATCTATCCGTTGATTCATTTCTTTAAGCAATTTTTGTGTTGCCTCCTTATGGGCATCTGTCTGTTGACCCATATTCTTCTGCATTTCTTTATGCAATTTTTGTGATTCCTTTTTGAGTGCATCTACCCATTGATTCATCTCGTTAAGCGATTTTTGAGTTGTCTCCTTGTGCGCCTGCATCTTTTGATCCATGTTCTCCCGCATTTCTCTAAGCGATTTTTGTGTTTCCTTTGTAAGGGCTTCTAACCGTTGATTCATGGTCTCCTGTAACTCTTTATGAGATTTATTTGTGTCCTTCTTGTGATCCTCTAATAGCATCATGAGAAGTGATTTTAAATCCAGATCTTGTCTTTCGGGTGTGGTGGGGTATCCAGGACTTGCTGCTGTTGGAGAGTTGGGTTCGGATGGTCCCATATTACTTTGATTTCTGTTAGTAACATTCCTACGTTTGCCTTTTGCCATCTGGATACCTCTGATGTTAGTTGGTCCTGCTGCCTCTGGCTGTTGGTTGGACCTCCTGTGAGCCTGCAAACTATTTCTGCCCCCCCTGGATTACCAGGATTCCCCTGGCACCGATTTCTGGGGCCTCCCTGCTCCTGAGTGACTTTGGAGCCCTAAAGTGCCTTGCCCCAAGTGATTTTATATTGGGGAGTCCTTGCACATCCAAAGGCTCAGCCTAGTGGATTCCTGGAGCAGAGGTCACCAAAGGGAGGTTGGTAGGCTCCTGCCCTGTGCAGGGGTGTGTGATCTCTCCTGGGGGGAGGGGGCGTCCCTCTGCCAGGCAGAAGTCCCACAGCAGAGCTAGCACGCTGGTTACTGCAGATCCGCCCAGCTCTTGGGAGCCACGTGCACACAATCCGCCCAAGACCCAAATGATATTATGCCTGTCTGTCTCAGAACCTGGCTGTCCCAACTTCCCAGCCACTGGAGCAAAGATGGCGGAGTGCACTCTGCACACTCTCCGTGGCGCTGCTCACCCTGCAGACGCGATGGCCTGCAGATCTGGCACCCAGACGACCACAGCGCTGACCCGTTCTTGGGCGCAGACGGAAGCCCCAACAGGCCGTGTCCCAAGTGATGTTATATTGGGAGAGAGCCTGGGTACCTGTCTCTTCAGTGCAGTCTGCGGGAACAGAGGTCGCGGAAGGAAAACTGGTAGGCTCCCGCCCAGTGAGGGGTCCCTCTGCCAGGCAGAAGTCCCACCCCTTGCTTACATTCTTACACGTTTGGTTGTGAGCCTTGCTCTTAAAGGCTGAGCTGTCTCTCTAGCCCTCTTACATTCTTAAAAGGGGGAAAGGTAAGGAAGAAGGTCATAATGGCAGCCCCTCCCCTTAAAAGACAGCTCCATTGTACCCATCAGGCTTCGCTGAGTGCTCTTAGCCAGCTGTAATGTATGCGGTCACACGAATCTCAAGGGAGGCAGGAAAACTTGCTGTGTGCAGCTACAACTCAGGAACTACAGCACTACAGAAGAGGAGGAAGTGGACATCTGAGGACCACCTTCATCCTTTACTACAGACTGTTCCTGTGACACTTGAAATATCCATGTGCAACCTGGTAGGGAAATGTCTATTCTATGAAACAGAAATACAGAGTCCTGATAATCACTACCTACAGTCAAATATCCATCTCTAGAGATATACAGTCCTTTGTAGTGAGGACAGACATAGAAGCTCTTGGTCTGGCAAACTATAAACCGAATTATAAGCTTATCTGTCTGTCACCATGGTAGACACTCAAGACTTGTAAAGAAGCCACATATGGCCATCCAAATGCCGTCAAAGATGGAAGGGGTGGGAACCACCCAGCAGTCACTGGCCTTGTCGTACTACGTCCCACAGGCAGGGTTCTCTACTGTCACCTGCTCTAATGACAGCATAGGCCCCTTCATTTCTCCTATCTGGAAACTCCTAATTTTATTTGGAAGAAACCTCCTTTGTCTTGCAAAGACCTTATTTCTATCCTTGGCATGGTGCTGTCCTGTATTGTCTTCTCCTTTGTCATTAATCAAGCAATCATTACAGAGGTCACTCCTTTTAGGGGATGAAACGTTAGTAGCATTGCTTCTGGGTGTTCCAGGTTTGGCAGCCCAGGAATTTTCCTTAGAGGTTGGACAATTATAGGCCTTTGCAGGGCATATAGTTGTTCTTTATCCATACAACTCCTTCACAAACGTGGTAAGCTTCTAGGCAATTTGTTTTGGATTAGATCCATATGTAGGAAACTGTAGCCAAAGATCTAATCTAGATGCAGTTTTTAAACCTAAAAGTTCCTGTCTTTTTCTTATTATCCTGCGTTTGCTCTCCATCTCTTTGGAGGGAGGCTACATGCAGGCTATGCAAACCACTTTGTTTGGGTGGGAAGGCAATGCCCTTAACTTGATTTTGCCTCTGGTCCTGGCTCCCAAATTTGGCAGAGCCTCAAGCTTATCTCCTACTGAGGCAGTGGCTTTGAAGCCGCCAGTTATAACTGCTTTGGTTTGAAGTACAGGAGTTGACTCTTTCAACCCTTAAAGACCTCATATTATAGGACTCTCGGTGAAATTATTTTGCTAACCCAGCACAAAGAGACTTTCTTAGCGGTTCTGTATTCCTTTCCACTTCTGGTTGTCTACTGGCCGGCTGTCATCTAAGTCCAGTTTTGTTATATGATTTTGCTGGAAGAGCAAGCAGCCGTCAGCACACATCAAAATCCTACCCCTCCCCTCAGAGCCCTTGAATGTCATGGTCTTGTTTTTAGCATGTGGTCTGCCGTAAGATATTTAAAGTTACAGTTTGACTAAATCTCTCCTCAGCGTCCGGTCCATAAGAGCAATCCTTTTTTCAGATCCCAGTCCCCATGACTCCTCATCCCACCTCCCAAATGGTGAACAGCACATGCCACATGGCCAGATTAGGCCTTTGAGGGCCTCTCACTTATGAGAAAAAAAAATCTTAGTTAAGACATAAGTTTGGGGTCAGTAAGACAAAACATCAACCAACAAATTTGGAAAAGATCTTTACCAATCCTACATCCAATAGAGGGCTAATATCCAATGTATACAAAGAACTCAAGAAGTTAGGCTCAAAAGAGTCAAATAACTCTATTTAAAAAATGGGGTACAGAGCTAAACAGGGAATTCTCAACTGAGGAAATTTGAATGGCTCTAAAGCACCTAAAGAAATGTTCAGCATCCTTAGTAATCAGGGAAATGCAAATTAAAACAACACTGAGATTCCACCTCACACCGGTCATAATGGCTAAGATAAAAAACTCAGGGGACAGCAGATGCTGGAGAGGATGTGGGGAAAGAGGAACCCTTCTTCATTGTTGGTGGGATTGCAAGCTGGTACAACCACTCTGGAAATCAGTTTGGTGATTCCTCAGTAAATTAGACATAGGACCCAGCTATACCACTCCTGGGCATATACCCAGAAGATGCTCCTACATGTAATAAGGACACATTCTCCACTATGTTCATAGCTGCCTTATTCATAATAGCCAAAAGCTGGAAAGAACCCAGATGTCCTTCAACTGAGGAATGGATACAGAAACCGTGGTATATATATACAATGGAGTACTATTCAGCTATTAAAAACAATGAATTCATGAAATTCTTTGGCAAATGGATGGAACCAGAAAGCGTCATCCTGAGTGAGGTAACCCAATCACAAAAGAACGCACATGGTATGTACTCACTGATAAGTGGATGTTAGTCTAAAAGCCCTAAATAAACGAGTTACAATTTTCAGACCACAGGAAGCTCAAGAAGAAAGAGGACTGAAGTGGGGGTGCTTGGGTTCCTCTGTGAAAAGGAACAATATACTTACAGGAGCAATAATGGAGGCAAAGTGTGGAGCAGAGACTGAAGTAAAGGCCACCCAGAGACTGCTCTACCTGGGGATTCACCCTATAAACAGTCACCAAACCCCAACACTACTATGGACGACAAGAAGCACATACCAAAAGGAGCGTGTCATGGTTGTCTTCAGAGGAGCCCTGCAAGAACCTTACACATACAGAGGCAGATGCTAGTAGCCAACCATTGGTCTGGGAGTTGGATCCCCAAGGGAGGATTTGGAGGGTGGTATGGAGGAGTTGAATGGGTTTACAGCCCCATGGGAAGAACAACGATGTTGGTCACCCAGACGCCCCAGGACTCCCAGGGACTAAACCATCAACCAAGGGGTACACATGGTTCCAGCCAAAAATGTGGCAGAGGAATGCCTTGTCAGGCATCAGTGGGAGGAGTGGTCCTTGGTCCAGTGAAGGCTCAATAGATGCCCCAACAAAGGGAAATCGAGGAGGGGGGTGGGAGTGGGTCAGGTGGAGGGGCATATACTTGGAAGCAGGGAGGGGGAGGAGGGGTTGGGGGTATTGGGGAGGGGGAAAACTGGAAAAGGTTTTACCACTTGAAATGTAAATGAAGATTATATTTAATAAAAAAAAAGTTTGGAATGCATAACTGTGGTGCCAGCGGAGAAAGTAAAGAAGATGACTTTTCTCGTTTCCATCTTCTCAGGACATTTATGGGGCTGCTGGGTTCTTTGCCAAGCAGTTCTATCACTTCTGAGATCTTGCTCCTTTCTAGGTAGCTCTTGGTAAGTGTTGTCAGAGCACTTTTCAAAGCAGCAAGATTGGAACAAGTGACATAAGGAATGACCTTCCCTACTGTTAAGGACATCTCTGAAGGATGCACAAGTCACATCCAGAGGTGCTTAGAAAAGCCATCTTTATTTTGTAGACAGACACATATCCTGTTACAGCAGGGTCTCCAATTATCAGATTAAGGGGCAGAAAGCAATTTTTCTGGCTTGAGAACAAGTGATTTACTTATTTGTGTCTAGCATGTTTATATTGATCCAACAGCAAGTAATAAGTTGAATAGATCATCGTTTGGGGAGCAGTTGCTATTCTAGTGTTGTCAATGAGAATTGTCTCATGTATAAATGTAAAATATTAGAATACACATAAGTTTGCACTTTACATTTTCCACTCACTTAACACTTAAGATACAGTAGACACTTACAAAATGAGAATCAAAGCTTGAGCAAGCTAACCACTCAACAAATATTGGTTGAGCAACTGCTCTTGGACTTTGCTGCCCAGGTTGACCTAGAACGTAGTATGCAGACAGCATTGCAAACTTGCAGAGATTCTTCTGCTTCTCTGCCTCTCAAGTACTGGGACGACAGTAATGCACCACCGTGTCTTCATTCAGAAGCTTAAAGTGTGACATGAAGTCCCCCCTAACAAAAGAGGCCCACGTATCTTACTGGTGGTATCATAAAAATGAAGTACTAGGTACATTTCATTTCATGACTGTCATGACTCTAATAATCAAGAAATTTCAACAAAATTCCTAGTGAATGCAGAAAATAAATTTTTTCCAGATCAAAAGCATTTTCAAAGAATTTTATAATTTCAAAGAAACCATAAATTTAGTTATTCTCTTTTTACCTTATTGAGTAAAACAGTTATTCCATGAGCAAAGAAAATAGTTGCCTGTCATTTTATAAATTTTATTTATACTTAGTAAACAAATATTCAGTATTTAAGATTTTCTTAAGAGAACACATTATATGAACGTGAGACATGTAATGACTTGCTAAAGTTGGGTTTTTTTTTCAAGTAATTCAAAATAATGGAAAGAAAATATTTGTTGAAACTATCAACACTATTTGTGCTTTCCTTTTGAATAAAAAAAAATGATTCATTCATCATCCTCAAGAGCTGAGAGAAACAGAACTCTGAATATTAGTCCTTAAGGCAAATCCTCTCAGTTCTGAAGCTTCTCCAGAACCACGATGTGGACATCACCACAGAAGGTGCTAAAGCCATTGCGATGCATAATTCATAAGACTTCGCGCTCACTGAGGGAAGTGGAACCGATGTACCTACACAAGCATGTGCTATAATGAAAGTCAGTGGCGCAGGCTCTCTGACATCATGCCTTCCTTAAAGGAACATGGCTCATCTGTTGTTTCCAGGAAATAGCATCTCCGAGGAGATCACACAACCTCAGCTTTCATGAGATCTTTGTATCTGAGAAGGGGTGAACACACTAAGGTCCATTCATGCAACAAAACAACTGCTCAATTCTTGGTGTGTCATGGGAAACGTTTTAACAGTCTTTTTGATGATAGTGTTTTTGTTCTGTGAGAGTGAGCAAAGCCACTTAATATCCTATCAGCAACATGAGTAAAGAGCATAAGAATTATCATCTGTGTACATGTGTGTGTGTGGTTGCACATGTGTACACACAGCTCTGTCTATGTATGCCAGAGGTCACTACTACACATCTTCCTCGGTCACTCTCCACCTTACTTCTGAGACACAATCACTCACTAGACCTGAAGCTCACCAAATTGGAGCTGTCCAGCAAGCTCTCAGGATCTGTCTGCCCTGGGCTCCCCAGCACTGGGATTGCAGACAAGCACTACTGCTCCAGAATGGGTGTTCGTGGAGGAAGGGTAGAGGGGTGGAGATAGAACTTCAGGTTCATGAGCTTGTACAGCAAGCACTTACCAACCAAGTAATTTCAACCCTAAGTACTATCTTGTATTATGAATAAGAACTGGCGGAAAGAACCTGAGCAGATACCATGCCAAGCACCTGCACTCCCTACTTCACAGTTCCAACATACACTACCATATGCACATGCATCTTAAAGTAGATTGTCCATTGTCAGAGAAATAAGCAAGAGTACCAATAATAACAAATTCTTTATTACATAAACATTCTTATAGATAAAACAAATGAGAGGAAGAACCTGGGGTCACATCCAGTAGTCTATCATCAGAACATGGCTTCCACTGGAATCTTCTCTTACATAGTCTTACCTATATTTATATGTAAGATTCAGCACTAATTCATTCATTTATTCATTCAAAAAGTACATAGTATGGTCTTCTCATGAACTAGGTACTGTTCTAGACCTTGGTATTCAAGAAACATTCCTGTGTTCATAGAGGTTATAGTGTAGCAGCACAGAGAACATAACCCATGCTAAAAAAACAAACCAGCATCAAAAGACACAAGGAGCACCACACAGAGCCACGGCAGCCCACAGCAGCCCGGACTTCACTAGAGAGACAAGCCATTCTTCAGATGATGATTCTTTTTCAGAGGCACATATCACAGCAATCTATGAGTACTGAGCTGCCAGCAAGCAAAGCTTCAGAACTCTGGGGAAATGAGTGGGGATTCACCAGGTGAAGAGGCATCTCTAAGAAGAAGTCTCAGACAATCAAAAGCTTGGGGAAACCACACATGGGCTTTTCCACACCACGTGACTGCCAACCCAGAGCGCTACAAATGGAAAAGTGGCCTTAACTCAAGGGCTACTTTGAACCAGTTAAGAGAAATAGAGAAGGGGGGATAATAAAGAGATGGAGAAGTAAAGAAGGGAGAAGGGGATCAATGAGCTATAGGAGGAGGGCAGAGGGATAGCAGGGGTGAGGGAGCAGAGTAGGAAGGAGAGAGGAAGGAACGGCTTTTTGAGGGGTGTTTTCTGGGCTGTTGTGGTTCCCATTACACTAAAGATCTAAGCTCTGTCTTCCAGGTACTAAACAAAAGTGGATGAAAACCTCTGCACATAAAGTGCCCATTTTGATGGGAAAATGATCCAGCAATAAATACAAAGCAAGTGAAATGTACAGCTTACTTACTATGGATAAATGCAATTAATTAAAATTTAATGGGGATGTAGCTGAGATAGGACAGCTGCGGGGGGGGGGAGGAGCCTAGAAATGCACCTTTCAGTGGACTGTCCAGAGGTTCCACTGAGCTGAACTGAGAAAACAACCCTAAAAGTGTGAGGAGTATCTCCTGTGACAGAGCAGGCAGGTACAGCCATGAGGCAGGGATCAGAAGCTGCAGAACAGCCAGGTCCATCCGGGCTCTGCCTGCACCCAGGGGCTGGGCAGCTTCACGGTCCTCTGTACACTGATCCTCCCAGGGAAGTACTGCTCTGCAGGGAGTGAGTGATTAACTCCAAGCTTTGGAGGTCAGGCCTCCACCATCTTCTCTCAGTGACCAAGCAGGCAGGTACAAACAGGAGGCAAGGAACAGGAGTGGCAGAGCAGCTGGGACAGGGTCAGTGCAGGCTCCACCTGCACCCAGGAGCCGGGCAGGGCCACAGCACTCTGTGTCAGGGGAGAGCTGGTCACCCAGGGGTGCTGAGACAGGCTTGCAGGCCCACAGGAGGGACAAGCACCAGACAGAGACAGCAGGACCAACTTACACCAGACATAACCAGATGGCCAAAGGTCAATGTTGGAACATTACCAACAGAAATCAAGGCAACATGGCAGCATCTGAACCCAATTCTCCCTCAACAGCAAGTCCTGGATATCCCAACACACTGAAAAAGCAAGATTTGGATTTAAAATCACAGCTCATGATGCTGATAGAGGGCTTCAAGAAGGACATAAGTAACTCCCTTAAAGAAATGCAGGAAAACACAGGTAAACAGGTAGAAGCCCTTAAAGAACTAAAGGAAAGCACAACAAAACAAGTGAAGGAATTGAACAAAACCATCCAGGATCTAAAAATGGAGGTAGAAACAATAAAGAAATCACAAAGGGAAATAACTCTGGACATAGAAAACCTAGGAAAGAAGTCAGGAGTCATGGATACAAGTATAAACAGCAGAATACAGAAATAGAAGAGAGAATCTCAGAGGCAGAAGATACCATCGAAAGCATTGAAACACCAGTCAAAGAAAATGAAAAATGCAAAAAGCACCTAACCCAGGAAATCCAGGACAAAATGAGAAGACCAAACCTAAGGATTATAGGTATAGAAGAGAGTGAAGATTTCCAACTTAAAGGGCCAGTAAATATCATCAACAAAATTATAGAAGAAAACTCCCCTAACCTATGATGCCCATGAACATACAAGAAGCCTACAGAACTCCAAATAGTTTGGACCAGAAAAGCAATTCCTCCCATCATATAATAATTAAAACACCAAATGTACTAAACAAGGAAAGAATATTAAAAGCAGTAAGGGAAAAAGTCAAGTAACATATAAAGGCAGACCTATCAGAATTACACCAGACTTCTCCCCAGAGACTATGAAAGCCAGAAGATCATGGGCAGATGTCATACAGACCCTAAGGAACACAAATGCCAACCCAGGCTGCTATACACAGCAAATCTATTTCCATAGATGGAGAAACCAAGGTCTTCCATGACAAAAACAAATTTACACAATATCTTTCCACAAATCCAGCCCTTCAAAGGATAATGAATGGAAAACACCAACAAAAGGAAGGAAAATACACACTAGAAAAAGCAAGAAATTATTGTCTTTTAATAAGAAACGAAGAAGAGAGACATGGAAAGTCATTATCTGCTGCTGCAGAACACCGCCAGGTCTGCTGCAGTGAAGATTCCATCTCCTGATACTTCCTAGAGAAATAGCCACTCAGGGCACTTGAGAACCAGCCACTCAGGGCATTTGCAGTCCCTTTTGGATCATTCTTCCCCTTCCGCCACTGCCAGCCCTTTCTGCTGTGGCAGAATCTTGCCAGGTCTGCCACAGTGAGTACACCATCTCCTGGTACTTCCTAGAGAACCAGACACTCAGGGCATTTGAGAACCAGGCATTCAGGGCATTTGTCCTTTCTACTGTGGCAGAATCTTGCCAGGTCTGCCACATTGAAGACACCATCTCCTGATACTTCCTAGAGAACTAGCTGCACTCAGGTCATTTGGAGTGCAGAGGGGTCTGGGAACACAGGAAAGCTGGTCTCCCAGGAGAGCTTACATACCTGTGTGCACAGAGAGAACAGGAATCCCAGGAGTACATATACACAGGATTGCAGGACAGAGGAGTCAAAAACAGAACTAGCAAGACTAGCTAACACCAGAGAAAACTAGATGGCAAAAGGTAAATGCAGGATCATTACCAAAAGAAACCAAGGCAACATGGCACCATCAGAATCCAGTTCTCCCACAAGAGCAAATACTGGATACCCCAAAACACCAGAAAAGCAAGAGCTAGATTTAAAATCACATCTCATGAATCTGATAGAGGACTTCAAGAAGGACATAAATAACTCCCTTAAAGAAATACAAGATAACATGGGTCAACAGGTAGAAGCCCTTACAAAGGAAACACAAAACTCTTAAAGAAAAACAGGACAACAGGGGTCAACAGGTAGAAGCCCTTAAAGTGGAAACACAAAAATCCCTTAGGGAATTACAGGAGAACATGGGTCAACAGGCAGAACCCCTTAAAGAGGAAACACAAAAATTCCTTAAAGAAACACAGGAGAACATGGGTCAACAGGTAGAAACTCTTAAAGAGGAAATAGAAAAAAACACAGAAGACCATGGGTCAACAAGTAGAAGCCCTTAAAGAGGAAACACAAAAATCACTTAAAGAATTTCAGGTAAATAAAAACAAACAAGTGAAGGAACTGAACAAAACTATCCAGGATCTAAAAATGTAAGTAGAAACAATAAAGAAATCACAAAGTGAGGCATCCCTGGAGATAGAAAACCTTGGAAAGAATTCAGGAGTCATAGATGCAAGCATCAACAACAGAATACAAGAGACAGAAGAAAGAATCCCAGGTGCTGAAGATACCATAGAAAACAGTGACTCAACAGTCAAAGAAAATGTGAAATGCAAAAAGCTTATAACCCAAATCATCCTGGAAATCCAGGACACAATGAGAAGACCAAACCTAAGGATTATAGGTATAGAAGAGCTAGGATTTACAACTTAAAGGGCCAGCAAATATCTTCAACAAAATTATAGAAGAAAACTTCCCAAACCTAAAGAAAAAGATGCCCATGAACATAAAAGAAGCCTACAGAACTCCAAACAGACTGGACCAGAACAGAAACTCCTCCCAACACATAATAATCAAAACACCAAATGCACTAAAGAAAGAATAATAAAAGCAGTTAGGGAAAAAGGTCAAATAACATATAAAGGCAGACCTATCAGAATTACACCAGACTTCTCACCAGAAACTATGAAAGCTAGAAGATCCTGGGCAGATGTCATACAGACCCTAAGAGAACATAAATGTCAGCCTAGGCTACTATACCCAGGAAAATTCTCAATTACCATAGATGGAGATAACAAGATATTCCATGACAAAACCAAATTTATACAATATCTTTCCACAAACCCAGTCCTACAAAGGATAATGGGTGGAAAATATCAACACAAAGGCTGGAAACTACACCCTAGAAAAAGCAATAAAGTAATCTTCTTTCAGCAAAACCAAGAGAAGATAGCCACACAAAAAGAATTCCACCTCTAACAATTAAAATAACAGAAAGCAACAATCACCTTTCCTTAATATCTCTTAACATCAATGGTATCAAATCCCTAATAAAAAGTCAGACACTAACAGACTGGATACATAAACAGGACCCAACACTTTTTTGCATACAAGAAACTCACCTCAGTGACAAAGACACACATTACTTCAGAGTCAAAGGTTGGAAAACAATTTTCCAAGCAAATGGTCCCAAGAAACAAGTTGGAGTGGCCATACTTATATCAAATATAATTGCAACAAAAGTTGTCAAAAAAGATAAGGCGGGACACTTCATACATAGCAAAGGAAAAATCTACCAAGATGAACTCTTAATTCTGAACATCCATGCTCCAAATGCAAGGGCACCCACATTCATAAAAGAAACTTTACTAAAGCTCAAAGCACACATTGCACCCCACACAATTATAGTGGGAGATTTCAACACCCCACTCTCAACAATGGACAAATCATGGAAACAGAAACTAAGCAGAGACATAGTTAAACTAACTAAAGTTATGGACCAAATGGATCTAACAGATATAGAACATTCCATCCTCAAGCAAAAGAATACACCTTCTTCTCAGCACTTCATGGTACTTTCTCTAAAATTGACCATATAATTGGTCACAAAACAGATTCAGCAATAGTGAAATAATTCCATGCACCCTATCAGATCACCATGGCCTAAAGCCGGTCTTGAGTTCAAACAAAGACAGCAGAAAACACATGCACACACACAAACACACACACACACACGGACTTTGAACAGTGCTCCACTCAATGATAGCTTGGTCAAGGAAGAAATAAAGACATTAAAGGCTTTTTAGAATTTAATGAAAATGAGGACACATCATACCAAAACTTATGGGACACAATGAAAGTAGTGCTAAGAGGAAAACTCATAGCTCTAAGTGCCTCCTAAAAGAAAATGGAGAGAGCTTACACTAGCAGTTTGACAACACACCTGAAATCTCTAGGACAAAAAGAAGCAAATACACCCAAGAAGAGTAGAGGGCAGGAAATAATCAAACTCAGGGCTGAAATCAACCAAATAGAAACAAAAAGAACCATACAAAGAATCAACAAAACCAGGAGCTGGTTCTATGAGAAAATCAACAAGATAGATAAACCCTTAGCCAGACTAACCAGAGGACTCAGGGGCACTACCCAAATTAATAAAATCAGAAATGAAAAGGGAGACATAACAACAGAAAATGTGGAAATTCAAAAAATAATCAGATCCTACTACAAGACCTTATACTCAACAAAATTGGAAAATCTGGACGAAATGGACAATTTTCTAGATACATACCAGGTGCCAACGTTAAAACAGGATCAAATAAACCATTTAAGTAATCCCATAAGTCCTGAGAAAATAGAAGCAGTTGATAAGAGTCTCCCAACCATAAAAAGCCCAGGACCAGATGGATTTATTAGGGAATTCTATCAGATCTTCAAAGAAGAGCTAATACCAATACTCTTCAAACTATTCCACAAAATAGAAACTCAAGGAACACTACCCAATTCATTCTATGAAGCCACAATAATGTTTATACATAAACCAAACAAAGACCAAACAAGGAAAGAGAACTTCAGACCAATTTCCCTTATGAACATTGATGCAAAAATTCTCAACAAAATTCTGGCCAACCGAATCCAAGAATGCATCAAAACAAAAATCCACCACGATCAAGTAGGCTTCATCCCAGGGATGCAGGGATGGTTCAATATACGGAAATCCATCAATGCAATCCACTACATTAACAAACTCAAAGAAAAAACCGCATGGTCACCTCATTAGATACTGAAAAAACTCTTGACAAAATTCAGCATTGCTTCATGATAAAAGTCTTGGAAAGATCAGGAATTCAAGGCCCATACCTAAACATAGTGAAAGCAATATAGTGTAAACCAGTAGCCAACATCAAACTAAATGGAGAGAAACTTGAAGCATTCCCACTAAAATCAGGGACCAGACAAGGCTGCCCTCTCTCTCTGTACCTTTTCAATATAGTACTTGAAGTTCTAGCTAGAGCAATTAGACAACAAAAGGAGGTCAAAGGGATACAAAAGAAGAAGTCAAACTATCACTATTTGCAGATGATATGATAGTATACTTAAGTGACCCCAAAAATTCCACCAGAGAAATCCTAAAGCTGATAAGCAACTTCAGCAAAGTGGCTGGATATAAAATTAACTCAAACAAATCAGTAGCCTTCCTCTACTAAAATGATAAACAGGCTGAGAAAGAAATTAGGGAAATGACACCCTTCACAATAGCCACAAATAATATTACATACCTTGGTGTGACTCTAACCAAGCAAGTGAAAGATCTGTATGACAAGAACTTCAAGCCTCTGAAGAAGGAAATCGTAGAAGATCTCAGAAAATGGAAAGATCTCCCATGCTCATGGATTGGAAGGATTAATATAGTAAAAATGGCCATCTTGCCAAAAGCAGTCTACAGATTTAATGCTCCCCACCAAAATTCCAAATCAATTCTTCATAGAGCTAGAAAGAGCAATCTGCAAATTCATTTGGAATAACAAAAAACCCAGGATAGCAAAAACTATTCTCCAAAACAAAAGATCTACTGGGGGAATCACTATTCCTGATCTCAAGCTCTACTTCAGAGCAATAGTGATAAAAACTGTATGGTATTAGCACGGAGACAGGCAGGAAGATCCATGGAATAGAATTGGAGACCCAGATATGAACCCACACACCTATGGTCACTTGATATTTGACAAAGGAGCTAAAACCATCCAGTGGAAAAAAGACAGCGTTTTTAACTAATGGTGCTGGGTCAACATGTACAAGGATGCAAATTGATCCATTCTTATCTCTCTGTACAAAGCTCAAGTCCAAGTGGATCAAGGACCTCCACCTAAAACCAGATACACTGACTTTAATAAAAGAAAAATTAGGGAAGAACCTGGAATACATGGGCACAGGGGAAATTTTCCTGAATAGAACACCAATAACTTATGCTCTAAGATCAAGAATTGACAAATGGGACCTCATAAAATTGCAAAGTTTCTGTAAGGCAAAGGATACTGTCAATAGGACAAAATGGCAACCAACAGATTGGGAAAAGATCTTTACCAATCCTAAATCTGATAGAGGGTTAATTTCCAATATACACAAAGAATTCAAGAAGTTAGACTCCAGAGAACCAAATAACCCTACTAAAAATGGGGTACAGAGCTAAACAAAGAATTCTCAACTAAGGAATACAGGGTGGCTGAGAAACACCTAAAGAAATATTAAACATCCTTAGTCATCAGGGAAATGCAAATCAAAACAACCCTGAGATTCCACCTCACACCAGTCAGAATGGCCAAGATCAAAATCTCAGGGGACAGCAAATCCTGGAGAGGACCTGGAGAAAGAGGAACACTCCTCCATTGCTGGTGGGATTACAAGCTGGTACAACCACACTGGAAATCAGTTTGGCGGTTCCTCAGAAAACGGACATAGCACTACCTGAGGACCCAGCTATGCCACTCATGGGCATATACCCAGAAGATGCTCCAACATGTAATGAGGACACATGCTCCACTATTTTCATAGAAGCCTTACTTATAATAGCCAGAATCTGGAAAGAACCCAGATGTCTCTCAACAGAGGAATGGATACAGAAAATGTAGTACATTTACACAATGGAGTACTATTCAGCTTTTAAAAATAATGAATTCATAAAATTCTTAGGCAAATAGATGGAGCTAGAAACTATCATCCTGAGTGAGGTAACCCAATCACAAAAGAACACACATGGTATGCAATCGCTGATAAGTGTATATTAGCCCAAAAGCTCGGAATACCCAAGATACAACTCACAGACCACATGAAACTCAAGATGAAGGAAAACCAAAGTGTGGATACTTTGATCCTTATTGGAAAGTGGATCAAAACACCCATGGCTCACAGCTAACCAATAGAATGAGCATAGGTCCCCAATGGAGCAGCTAGAGAGAGGACCCAAGGAGCTGAAGAGGTTTGCAGCCCTGCAGGAGGAACAATAATATGTACCAACCAGTACCCGCAGAGCTCCCAGGGACTAAACCACCAACCAAAGAGTGCACATGGAGGGTCCCACAGCCCCAGCTACATATGCAGCAGAAGATGACCATGTCAGACATCAATGAGAGGAGAGGCCATTGGTGCTGTGAAGGCTAGATTCCCCAGAATAGGGGAATGCAAGCCAGGAAACTGGGGGGGGGGGAAGGTGAGTAGGGGGAGGGGGGATGGAATAAGGGGTTTCCGGTGGGGTAATGTGGAAAGGGGTTAATATTTGAAATGTAAATAAATAAAGCAAATGTAAATGAAAAAAAAAAGAGTGTGTGGAGTAGAGCAGTAGATCAGTACAGTGTTTGGGAGGACCAAGTTCCAGGGTAAGTCTCAGGGTCAGGAGGACTTCTAGAGTACACGAGGAACAGGAAGTGGCACCCAAGGCTGGGGTCCAGGAAGTCAGGCTGCAGAGCTGAGAGTGTACAGTGTGCTGGGAGAGAGGTGAGTGAGTCCCAGCTGCCTGCCTTTGATTGCCATTTGCTCTCCTATAAAACCTATAGGTTGTGCAGATTTCGGACAGACTCTCAGAGCACAGGTATAGGTGTGGTCATGTGGACTCATAAGCAATCTAATAATGAACCTGGAAGGCAGGGAAGAGATCCGAAGTAGAAGCTACCAAGTAGGTGCTCATTAAAAGTCGTATTTCATTTCCAGCTAATAAATCAGGGGTTGTACGAAGGTAAGCTGCAGATATACAATGGCTTGACTGCACAGGTCTTCAATTTTAAGGAAGAGGGTGGAGAGAAACAAACAAATTAGACTGATAAAGAAGAGCTGGGGGGGATAACAAAAAGAGGGGGAGGGGAGGGAGAGGAGAGAAATATAAAAGCTAAATGAGGGAAGGATGGTGGGGTAAGGTTATGTTCAGTGCTGCTGTAAGACAAATCACCACTGTACTACAGTCAGCCACCAGATTTGATGTTTTGTGACTTTGTTACAACATGCATCATTTTTACTTAGTATCTAATGAATTATCAGGCATTAGATCAGTACCTAGCACATAGTTCATGTTACATAAAAAACAGTAATTCAATTATTCTCATTTATTAATATAAATTTAAAATAAAGTGGCGATTATGCTACAATGGTACAGTTCTTTCTGACAGATTAAAAATGTGAAGGTTATCAAAGCTGCATGTTCTGGGTGACATTGACATAAATTCAGAGAGTAACGGTGTAGGGAAAACATGGAAATATAACCTAAAATGTGCATTCCTGTTCTTCCCTTTAACGTCCAGATTATTTATTTTATCCCCAAAGCTGTGCATTTACAAACGTGTCCCTTCGTATAATTTTATAATGGCATACAACTAATTACAATTTTTAATCAAAACTCGACTTCTTTCAAGAAGCAGTATTTAATTCTATAAAAAAGATATAAAAGACTGAACCCAAACCTTGGTGGTAATAAACATTTCATAGCATGCTCACATTCCTAAGATCCAATTTTACCTTCATGCCATCATAGCCAAATTGAGTCTTCACTATCTAAATGTGATTTAAGGTTTAATAAAGTTAGGTTTATTGTTTGAAATGACATAGAATTTCACCACCATAATCACAAAAATAAATTAATAGGTGAAGAAGGATGTTGGCATAGTAGGGATTCAAGAAAATTATGCAATTAATGACATTAAAGTAAAAATACTCCCACAACATCTCTATTATGACTTTATACTTTTTATACTGAGATATGTGGTCATATATTTCTATATCAACTATAATATTCTAAGATGATTCATATACTTACTGGCAGGTAGGCAATGTTTTAGACAAAAAGAGCTCATACCTGAATTGACCAGTTACCATGCCCTTATCTTTACCAAAGTTAATCGGACTCATCTTATTCAGATAAACAGCTCCAGAGCAACTAGTTAGTCCTAGCTGATGACTGATTTTACATCAGTTGAATACTGGGTGCAATAAATGGAAATATTCCAGAATGTTCCTAGGCCATTTCCCAGAGAGCTCATCAGGAAAAAGATACTATGATTTCAACTTTGAACTCTGAACTATACACTGTTTGAACTTTTCAAGCATTCATCCCACAAATAACCTCATGCTCTTTCTGCAAATATAGTTAAATGGAATTGAGCCTAATTTAGAGGAAAAATGTTTAAGGCCAAGAAAAATAGCCATGCTGAATATGGAGTACAAATAATTCTGGAAGTGTAAGTTTATTTCCATTTCTGATTTCAATTTTAAGGAATGCGATGTTGCTTTGTTTATATTACTTTCAAGGAAATATTTTCTATGTTACTTCATTTGTGCATTATTTACCTACAATAATTAATTCAGTTGGTTAAAAATGAAGCTGCTGTGTATAATCGCAAGAGTTCAGATTCGGGACCTCCAGCCATTCCCACCCCATTTAATGCCCTGGAACTCAGTCCTATTCACATGTTCATAGGAAACAGACAAAAGACTAGTCCTGCTCCATTATCAACTTAAACTGAAAATTCCAAGATACTGAATGGATAGACGTGGTAACAGGATGAATGTAGAAATTCTATAGAACTTAGAAATCATAACAAAGCAAAGGACATCCATTGATGAGAGAAAGTAACAGCCAGGAACAGCATCTGGACAGATGCCATGAGAAGGAAGCACTGGATAAGGTACAGGACCACGTCACCATCACTGACCAAAAGTCATGGGTTCAACTTCTGCAGCTGTTGGTCACTACAGTCACTTGACGTCTATAATATTGCTTTATCAGTTATCCCCTGAACGATAGAATAGTGCAAATTCAAATGAATATTGTTTACTAGTTATTGTTTCTTACTTTTCACAGTACATAAGTGAGAGATGATGACTAGGCAGCATTATGATTTAAGATTAGTAGATAGTAAACAATAGATGAATCAAGAATCTGAAGGTGTAAAAAAAATAAACATTAAGTCTGCTATTAAATATCCAAAATTAGTGCTTAGCTTGTTCTACCTTTTATATAAATTCTAAGAATTATAAGATGTTTAAATAAAAATAAAATATCCTAAAATACCATGAATTATAATATACTCAGTATCTTCTATAGATACCTGAATACTGTTTAATATGTTTTTGGTTTGGAAAAGTATCAACAAGACTGAGGGTACAATGATCTTCTAAAATGGAATGGATCTTAATCTTTCAGGAGTCACATTAGAACCTAACTGTCTTAGTTAGGATTTTACTTTTGTGAACAGACACCATGACCAAAACAATTCTTAAAGGACAACATTTAATTGGAACTGGCTTATAGGTTCAGAGGTTTAGTCCACGATCATCATGGCGGGAGCATGGCAGCATCCAGGCAGGCATGGTGCAGGAGGAGTTGAGAGTTCTACATCTTCACCTGAAGGCTTCTAAGAGAAGACTGACTTGCAGGCAGCGAGGATGAGGGTCTTAAAGCCCACATCCACAGTAACACACCTAGTCCAACAAGGCCACACCTCCTACTAGTGCTATTCCCTGGGCCAAGCATATTCACACTATCGCATTAACTTTGAAACTATGGTGCTTTTTCCAGAAGTGTGCACATCTAAGGGTGCACATTTAGTCTCACACACGCTAGTCTTAGATCATTCGTGCTGACTGTTGAAACCCTGACAGTCCATGCCTGTCAGGAACACACCTTACAGACAGATGAGCAGTGAAGTCACAGATATGTTATTGCCTTTAGAAGGCCAGGCCAGAAATGATAATATACTGGGCACAGTAGGCGTCAAAAAAAATTCTCTTTCTCAAGGAGAGATGGTTGAATAGATATTAGTACTCTAAAACTTTCCCACAGTGATACACAAAATTAAAACGTTAGCAGGACAGAAGTTTATGGTTAAACATCCTCCAGAAGGTGGAGCTAACCAAAGTTAAGCTGGCGGGGGGGGTTGTCTCTTCCACACAGCTGTCCCCAGCTGCTGTCCCAAGCTGCTGCTATACCTATGCATACACACAGGACAGACATTTAACATTTCTTCAGCTTATCTTCAGCATGAAGTCCCCTTTCCCTCCGAATATGTCATACATTCAAAACTGTCTTACTTATGAAATAACAGCTACCTATGTTTTCATTAATAATCTGTTTTAGACAAAAGCAAATATGTATTCGCTGTATATTCTGTCTCTCTTGTAAGAAATCAAGATACCAGTATAAAAGAAAAACAATGTCCGAGCAGGTTCTTAGAAAATTAGACCAGAACCTGCATCATCATGTCACGTGCCAACACAGATAGTGTGACTTTGCTACCTGCAGATACTACGGGAGGCAGGAAAAGGCCGTGTACAAGGATTAAAGACTAGAACGAAGCCATTTGAGTCCAGCAGAAAGCATCGTGCAGTGAAACCGAGCTTAACCTATTTAAGCCACACATCGCAGGGCCACAAAAGGTCCGAGAAAGTGGCATGTTATTGCAGTGGTTCCCCCAAGAGGATATTTTCTACTTTCTCCTGATTGTTTGAGGTGTCATTTGAATTTGAGACAAAGTGAGTTTGAGAGGTCAGCCTGGGTTACACTGGAAAATTCTTACTAAAAACCATGGATTTGCTGTTGGAACCCATTTTGTGCTTCATAAATAAGAATGTTCACTTTCGTCTGGATTGTTATAACCAGGACAAAATATTAAGGTATGAGAAAAACAATGGAACAAAGGAACTTAAACGCTGCTCTGTTCCCCATAGACCTGACTCTAACCCTCCATCCCAGCCCTGTGAGCCCTGTGAGGACCGGAAACTATTTTATAATTCCCAGGCCTCCTGGAGTGTTATCTCAGGCATCATGATGGAAAAGTATGGCATTAAACCAACACCGCTTCAAAAATACAGCAGTAAATAAACATCTGAGCTTGGAAACAAAACTTACTGTGTTGCAGGATATGGTTCTAAATACATGTTGAGAAGCTATGTAAAACAACACTGGTTGTTTTTTTTTTTAAAGGAAAGAGTCAAAGTGGAATGAAAATTTTTATGCTTCATTCAGATTAGAAAAGTAATTAGATAGATAGCTTTTAATGAGTTTTATATGTGCGATATATGTATAGTTAATTCCTAGAGCATAGACTAAAAATTAAGCAAACATACACACACACACACACACACACGAATGATTTGAAAGTAGGAAGAGAGTTTGCATAAACTCTTGCATAAAATAAATAAATTAAAATGGAATTTTTTTAAATGATCTGTGTGCTGGATAGTTTATGTCAACTTGACACAAACTGTTGTCATCAGAGATGTGAGAACCTCCATTGAGAAAATGCCTCCGTAAAACAGAGCTGCAGGCAAGCCCGTAAATATTTTCTTCATTAGTGACTGATGGGGGGAGGGTGCACCCATCTGGGAGGTGCCATTCCTGGGCTGTGATCCTGGATTCTATAGGAGAGCAGCTGAGAAAGCCCTAGGAGCAGGTCAGTAAGCAGCGCCCTCCCTCCGTGGCCTCTGTATCAGCCCTGCCTCCAGGTTCCACCATGTCTCACTCCCTGTCCTTCCTTCCTTTTGGAGATGAACTGTGGAAGAGTATACCACATAAACTCTTTCCTTTCCAAGTTGACTTGATCATGGAGTTTTATCATAGCAATAGAAACCCAAGCAAAGACACAGACACGTTGTAAGTTAATAGTGAGACAAGAGGAAGAAAGTAAAGAAAAAAAGTAAAAACTAAAGTAAATAAATAGAACACAGAAAATAAGGTAACACACTAAAAAAAATAACATAACAATACATCACATTATATCACATTATACATGAGTATATCTCAACCAATCTAACTACTTTGATTTAAAACAAAACAAAGCAGATAGGCAAACTGCTGATCCTCACCTTTCTGTCCTCTCCTCCAAATCCAGTCCTCCAGTCCCACCCCCAGGTCTGTAGCAGGCCTGCTGATGTCTTCCCTTCCTCCGCCCCATCTCCAGCTGATCACACAGATCCTCTCTTCCAACATTCCCCACTCATCCCTATGTCTCAGTCCCCAGCTCCAGCAGGAATCCCCTGGGAATTGACTGGGTAAGCTTGCCAGAAATGCAATTAGGCCAAGGAAGCAAGTAGACAATCTCCAGTTCTTCACTAACCATCCAGGCCCAGAAAGACAAATATGGTGAGTATTTGCTTATACATGAATACTAGCTATTAAGTCAATGATAAGCAAGCTATAATTCATAGGATCACAGAAGTTGAATATAGAGTAAGAGACAGGGTGAATAAATCTCCCTATGAAGGAGAAATAGCATAGTTATGGATGAACTGATGTTTGGGATGGAGGACTGGAATAGGAAAATCAAACAGGGAGGGGGAGGGAAGAGAGGAATGAGAGAGAAAATATAAATAGAGAAAACTGAAATTAAGGACCATTTGAAGGTAGTATGGAAATTGTAGAAGCTTCCTAAAATATATACACACATGCAAAAATCTAAATTAAATTGTCAAATGAAGGAGACAGAGCTCCAACTGGACATCTCTTGTTACCAAGTGAAGCTTCCAGTACTGGGAATGAGTTTAATATAAGCAAGTTGTTTACCTAAAGATTCCCATGGGAACCCCTAAAAAATTCAACCTGGTGCTAAGTCTATAGGTTGCTCTCCACAAACTAAGGGCAAGGTCCTACTGCAGAAGACAACACTTACACAGCACACTGAACACAGAGAAATTGATCTCGTGCCTACCTAGAGCCTTCACACTAAAGGCTAGTGATCATAGTACTAAATGGCACTCTGCACCCTACCAAAGGAGAAATAAAAACACTAACCCGGCTATAAAACCTCAATCTGCAATGGTGCCCTGCCTGCAAGGCATGATGATGCAATGATGGCATAAAGCTATGGGAGCAACCAACAAACATCTGACTCAACACCCACTCCGGGAGTGACCTTGGGTGACCAAGAACCTGAGACTAGACAGCCCAAGGACCTAGGGGAAAACCAGTTACTGCTGCTGTACTAAAGGAAGGTAGCAATAAAATGACTCCAGGGGACATTCTGCTCTACTCAAGAATTGGTGCTGTCTTCACAGAAGCTTCCTCCTGCAGCAGAAGAGAACAAATACTGAGACCGGATTCCAGAAGGCATGCAGAGAGCAGGAGGCTCACAACACTCAGCGCTAACGAAAATGTCTCCACCAAATCCTCAGGGCTCAGGGAAGTCTGCAGAAGAGGAGGCAGAGAGAGTGCAAGAGCCAGGGGAGACAGAGGAAACCGCGGAAACAAGGAACAAGAAACCGGAAGCAGTGCTCCAAACCGAAACAAGAATAAAAAGCTGAAGCGAAATTCATCCCTTTCTTCTCTCCTGAGGGATTTAGCTGCCAAGAAGTCCAAACATTTCTTCTCTATCCATGCAAAGATGGAAATTTCATACAACTTGAAAAATCTAACATCACTGAAGGTAATTAATAAACTTCGTACAGACTCAGATATGTAAGCTAACTAAATTTCCTTAGATGGCGACTTTCAGGAATACCCTAAGGGATAGATTAAAAGTAATTATATATACATTACACTTTCTATACGTGCTATTTGGGGTTTATATTTCTATTTCATTTTCAGATTATAATATAATTACATCATTACGTTGGCTAGCTTTATGTCAACTTGACAAAGTTAAAGTCGTAGGAGAGAAGGGAGCCTTAATTGAGAAAATGCCTTCATAAGATCAGGTTGTAGGCAGACCTGTAGGGCATTTTCTCAATTAATGATTGATGGTGGAGGGCTCAGAACATTGTAGGTAGCGCCAATGCTGGGCTGGTGGTTCTAGGTGCTATAAGAAAGCAGGTTAAACAAGCCACAGGGAGCAAGCTAGTAAGCGGCACCCCTCACCTCTGCATCAGGTCCTGGCTCTTTGTGAGTTCCTGTCCTGACTTCTCCAATGATGAAGGATGATGTGGAAGTATAAGCTGAGTAAGTCCTTTCCTCCCCGACTTGCTTTTAGTCATGGTGTTTCACTGTAGCCATGGTAACCCTGACTAGGACAGCACTTCTCCCTTCTCTTTGCTCTCTTTAAACACTCACATAGACTCTCTCACTTGCTCGCTTTCAAGTTCATGGCCTCTTTTCCCACTAATTATTCTTAAATTCATATGTGGATATGGGTATGTTTATAAATATATTCCTAAATATAGCCTGCTCTGTCTGTATAATGTTCCTTGAATTTATATTTTCAGGGCTGGCCATTTGGTATTCAGTAATCTCAGCTCATACTTAGGCAGTCATGTTGGTGATGCTGGAGCTTCTGACATTACTAGGAGACTCAATCTCACAGCAAACTCCACAGTCCACTGCCTCGTACAATCTTTTTGTCCCCTCTTCTGCAACATTCCCTGGGCTTCAGGTGTGGAGGTCGAGAGAGGGAGGGAGGGAGGGAGGGAGGGAAGGAAGGAGAGGAAAGAGAGGGTGGAAGATGGAGGAAGAGAAAGAGAGGGTGAGAAATAGAACAGAGAGACAGAGACAGAGAGGTCAATTTTGTAGAAAGCACTGAAATATGTCTTTTTATTTTTTTTAGAAAAAAAAAAGACAAGAAAGACCAAATAACACAGAAAAATATTAAATAACAACATGTTGGACTATTTAATTTGATATTAAATAATATCCAACCTTATGTTCAGAAACTAGTTAATATATTTAATAATCTTTTGAGAAAAAGACATTTGTAAATGTATAGCTTTTTATATAATTCCAGCAGTAGCTAATATTGTTGAAGATCTACCCCCATGCCAGGTACTGTGTGAAATTCTGGGTGCATTCCGCTATCTCCATGAATTCACACAAGTTTTCTAGTCCAAAACACCTAGTCTTACCCACTAGTGGGTGCTTGTTGAATTTCTTCTCAGTATAAGAATCCGTTCAAGTGCTCATTCAATACAGACTAGGATTCTGTGAGGCTGCGGGATCCAAACTCAGTTTCAGCTCAGACCCACCCAGAAGATTCCTACAAATGACACGTTTGGAAAGCCCTAGCTAAGCTCTCCTGGTTCTCTGAGGACCCCACCCCATGTGTAGCCTGCACTTACTTTCATCCTTTACATTCTCTTTCCCTGAGGAAAAAATTTCCATGACATTCACTGAGCATGTGAACGGATGCTCTTTAATCCCATTCCTTTTTAGACCTTGTTAGGAAATCCTCCATCGTAGGATGAAGACTATCCCAGACGGAACCTTCTAGAAAGTGGTAAAGCAGGGCCTAAGGACCACACTCAACTCACACCTGCCGCAGACCCAACAGCTGACATACCTACCGTCTTCTGCCTTTACACAGTACCTTAAAAGTAACTGGAATTACTAAGGGAACATGCATGGGATATATAAAGGTAAATAGATATAAACGTATTTAAATGTTAAATATCAGACTCATGATTTATGAAAATCAGATAGACTCAAAAGCCAGCAAGCTGAAGACTCTACCGGACGCTCATTATGCCGACATTGGTGTTAGACGTAATTAAGTACAAAGAAGCTAATGATTAAATGATCCCTTCCTTTTGTGTACTTGGATAAAACCCCAGTGACCGCCGCATAGATAAACACGTGGCCATGAATCTGACTTGTTTCCGGTAGCTCAGCTGTCATGGAGTTTGTTTACCAGACTTACTGACTTTAAGGGAAGATTCTGCTATTTTTACAAGTCTCTAGTCATTCCAGGTGTAAAATCACTCCCTGAGCCATTTGCTGGCTTAACTGCCAACACTGCCCTCTTTTACTAACCACTGCACAATAAAGGAAATGTTTTTAAGTAGTGACTATGTAACAAGGCAACAAGTGATTAAAATTCAGTCCATTATCTCTCTTGAATTTTATTGCTGCAGGTGCAGAGGCCTGCTAAGGGCAAGGTTCTCCCTAAGTGAAAACAAGTCTATTTGTACACCTGTGCTTGCAAACACTCCAAGTGAAAGACCAAGGACAGATAATGGAACATAAACACAACTCTAAACATTTCTTCACAAAAGCCTGACTCAGGCCTTCTCCAAGAAAAGACAGAGTAAGAATAATGCTTGATTTCATGAAGACATCCCCAGAGCTCCTTGTCTTCCAAGAAACCGTGTACACTAAACTGTGGTAAGGGGAATATGTTTCTCATTCCCAATTAAGAAATGGTTAGTGGCAGCGCTAAGAACTGAGTGTGGTCCATTTTGTCTGTTACACAGTAATAGCTTACAATTCAACATCATACAGTAAGCATCTATTGTTCCTTCCACATACTTGCTGACAGCCTACTGTAAGTAAGACATTGTCCCTGGAATGAAGTATTAAAAAAAGAGAGAGAGACCATAGAATAGACTCTGAATTAATACATTCAAAGTGTAACAAAATGACCAATAACTAGAAATATTAAGGAACACTTAAAATCCAGTTACTGCCAAAAACAGCACTACACACCAGCTTGGGGTGGCAGGGGGTACCTAGAGAATACTGAAAAGTCAAAAAGAAAGGAAAACACACTGACTCTAGATTTACATTCAACATGTGTATATTACATAGCAATGCATTCAGTGTGTGTATATTACATAGCAGCTGCACTGAGCCAGTACAGAACAGTACAGTGTCTTTCCTTCCCCTGGTGCTACATGTCAATTCATTCATTTGCATTTGTTTAATTTAGGAATCCAACAGGCATGGAGAGTACTATAGTACTCCCAGGCACACTACTCAGATTCCATAATTCTGTCAGGTAATCCTATCTTCCTGTTAAAGGGCTTGCAATTTCATTTGATTTCATTTTTATAGGTGCTTTGCTTTAGTACTTAGTCTACTTTAAAACTTCTCAAGAACTTTTTCAATCCTATACTTACTGAAACAATGGTAGATTCCCTCAGCTCCCCTCTTTCTTTTTCTTTTTTTACTTATACAGAGAGAAAAAGAGGACATCCCTTCCCACAGCTCCATCACAATTCAGTATCCATGTAGTCACTGTTCATTGTGTTTCTCTGAAAGAAGGGCAAAGATGGGGCAGGTTACAATGAACAAAACAACTAATGTCCCACACTTCCAAAGTCTGTGGAGTCCAAGATCTAGAGACTGATGAATGGTAAGGATCTTCCTGTAGCATTGTTCCACAGTAAAAGGGTAAAGGTAGGACAAAAATCAAAGAGGAATTGGACTCTTGTTTTATGGAGCCCACTCCCACAGCGGGAACATTAATCAATCATTTCTTGACTCATATGGCCCAACTGTCTTTTATTAGCCCTTACTACCCAACACCATTTCATTTGAATTGAGATTTCAACACTTGCATTCAATCAAAAGACACATGCAAACTGGCAAGGGTTATAAACTGAGTCTAAGAGGGCATATGAACTCTTGGGCAACGTGAAGACATATTGTCCCTCCACAGGTAAACAAGTAATGAGCTGTCTTCTGACAAAAATGAACATCATTATCCCTGGACAGTTGATGGACTATGTACTATTTTTGGCTGGGCCCATCTAGAATGTGGTGGTCCTTGTTCACATTAATAATTTTATTTGATTTTTTGCTATTTATTAATTTTCATATGAGTATATATTTTATGTTGAATACATTCTGCCCATATCCCATCCCCTTTTCTCTCTGCCCTCCACAAATGACCAGCAGTAGAAGGTTATAGGAAAAGGCATGGTCAGAAAGAGAAAAGTCCAAGTAGGGCAAGGAAAACCTCTTCTTCTTTCAATATAGACTAAGACTGAGTGGGAGATCTGTACCTGGCTCAGAGCTATGACAAGAAGATTGTCAATATGGAGGAACACTGGTGTTAGTAGTAAAAGCAGAATGCCAAACATCCTCGAATGGCCCATGGCATGACCATAGGAATGTACCACATGCAGAGGTGTGAGTGGCATCCATTAGTCCCAACAGTGGGGGGCGGGGGGAGGGGAATCTATCCTTTCAAAGCAGTATAAGAGTAACAGCCTTGCTTCTGTATCTGGATCTGATCCTGTGCCACAGATCTCCATACCCAAATACCTCCAGGAGATAGCTGGTCTCCCAGGAGTGCTGACAAGCCTGTGAGCACAGGTAAGACCACCACTTCTGCTCACAGGGTCCCACCCAGAGCCCTCAGGTCACAGGAACCAAGGAGTAGGCTGGGACAGGATCCTTCTGGTTTACATCTGCACCAGGAGCTGATCCTGTGCTGCTGTATTCTATACCCAAATACCACCAGGAGAGAGCTGGTCCCCCAGGAGTGCTGTCACATCTGTGAGCACAGGTAAGACCACCACTTCTGCTCAAATTCCTGGCCCAAGAGTGACCTGCCCAGAACCATCAGCACACAGGAACCAAGGAATAGCTGAGGACAAGATACTTCCATTTTCCGTCTGCGTCCCAGAGCTGACCCTGTATGTACCACAGCTCTCCATTCCCAAATTCCTCACAGAGAGAACTGGTCTCCCAGGAGAGCTGACATACAGGCTTGCAGGAGGGAAAAGCCACAGTCAGAGACAGCAAGACCAGATAACACCACAGATAACCAGATGGTGAGAGGCAAGGGCAAGAAGATAAGCAACAGAAACCAAGGCTATTAGTATCATCAGAACCCAGTTCTCCCAACTTACCAGAAAAACAAGACTCTGACTATAAATCACATCTCATGATGATGATAGAGGACTTTAAGGGCATAAATAACAACCCTTAAAGAAATACAAGAGAGGCACAGCATGCCATACCCAAGTGGCACAGGGAGGCAGCTTAAGCACCCAGGAGTGCGGAGAGACCGGCCTGCACAGGTAGAACCACCCCCAAACCCTCTAGCAGAAGCCCTCCGATTTCTGTGTCTGGCTTGGGTCCATCCTCTGATACAGCACACCATACCCAAGTGGCACAGGGAGGCAGCTAAACCACCCAGGAGTATGGAGAGACCAGCCTACACAGGTCAAACCACCCCTGCCTCTCAGAGGATGATGCCACACACTTTCTGGTGGAAGCCCTCCTGTTTCTGTCTCTGGCTTGGGACCACCCTCTGCCACCAAGCACCATATGCAAGTGATGCATAGGAGTGCAGAGAGGGAAGACAGCACAGGTAGGACCACCCCTGCTGCTCAGAGGAAACAGCCTGAAACCCTGAGGACACAAAAACCTAGGAGCAGCCTGGAACAGGAGACTTCCGATTTCTGCCTGCACCCAGAGTTGATCAGGTCCACAGAGCTACATAACCAAATACAACCACAAGAGAGCAGGTCTCAAAGGAGTACTTACATACCTGTGTACACAGATAGAATGGGGTTCCCAGGAGCACAGATACAGAGGCTTCCCTAACGGATAAGCCACAGTCAGAGACAACAATACCAGCAAACACCAGAGATAACCATATGGCAAAAGGCAAATGCAAGAACATTACCAATAGAAACTAAGGCAACATGGCACCATATGAACCAAGTTCTCCTACAACAGTAGTTCTGGATACCCCAACACACCAGAAATGCAAGATCTGGATTTAATATCACATCTCATGAGGCTGATAGAGGATTTCAAGAAGGACATAAATAACTCCCTTAAAGAAGTTCAGAAGAGGCACAGTGCACTCCGCCATCTTTGCTCCAGCAACAGAACAATGGGGACCTCCAAGCAGAGGGATGATCAAGCATAATATCGCTTGGGACTCAGCCACCTTGTGTGCTCCCTGCTCCCAAGAGCTGGGCAGGTCTGTGGTCACCTATGGGCCAGCTCTGCTGTGGGACATCTGTCCTGCAGAGGAACACACACTGGGAGAGAGCGCACCCACACAGGGAGGGAGTGCACCAGCCACCCCTTGGCGAACTCTGCTCTGGGGATTGACTACGCCGAGTCTTCGGATGTGCAGGGATTCCCCAATAGAACATCACTTGGGGCAAGGCACATCAGAGCTCCAAAGTCACTCAGGAGCAGGGCAGCCTCTAAGCAATCAGTGCCAAGGGAATCCCAGTCACCCAGAGGGGGCAGAAATAGCCTTGCAGGTTCACAGGAGGTCCAACCAACAGCCAGTGACAGCAGGACCAACTAACACCAGAGGTAACCAAATGGCAAAAAGGCAAACGTAGGAACATTACTAACAGAAATCAAGGCAATATGGCACCATCCAACCCAACTCTCCAACAGCAGCAAGTCCTGGATACCCCCAACACACCTGAAAAGCAAGATCTGGATTTAAAATCACTTCTCATGATGCTATTAGAGGATTTCAAGAAGGATGCAAATAAATCTCATAAAGAAATACAGGAGAACATGAATCAACGGATAGAAGCACTTACAGAGGAAACACATAAATCACTTAGAGAAATGCAGGAGAATATGGGTCAACTGATGGAGGTCCATAAGGAGGCAATACAAAAATCGCTTAAAGAAATGAATCAAAGGGTAGATGCCCTTACAAAGGAAACACAAAAATCGCTTAAAGAAATGCAGGAGAACATGGGTCAACAGATGGAGGCCCATAAGGAGGCAACACAAAAAATGCTTAAAGAAATGAATCAACAGGTAGATGCCCTGACAAAGGAACCACAAAAATCGCTTAAAGAAATGCAGGAGAATATGGATCAACAGGTGGAAGCCCATGAGGAGGAAACACAAAAATCACTTAGAGAAATACAGGAGAACTTGGGTCAACAGGCAGAAGAAATTCCTGAAAGAGGGAACGCAAAAATATCTTGAAGAAATACAGGAAAACACAAACAAACAAGTGAAGGATCTCAGCAAATCCATCCAGGATCTAAAAAAGGAAGTAGAAACAACTAAGACATCACGAAGGGAGACAACTTTGGAGATAGAAAACCTTGGGAAGAAATCAGGAGTCATAGATGCAAACATCAACAATAGAATACAAGAGATGGAAGAAAGAATCTCAGGTGCTGAAGATACCATAGAAAGCATCGACTCAACAGTCAAAGAAAATGCAAAAAACGTGTAAACCAAAACAACCAGGAAATCCAGGACACAATGAGAAGACCAAATCTAAGGATTATAGGTATAGATGAGAGTGAAGATTTGCAACTTAAGGGTCAGTAAATATCTTCAACAAAATTATGGAGGAAAACTTCACTAACCTAAAGAGAGAGATGCGATGAACATACAAGAAGCCTACAGAACTCCAAACAGACTGGACCAGAACAGAAATACCTCCCATCACATAATAATCAAAACACCTAATGTACTAAACAAAAAAAGAATATTAAAAGCAGTAAGAGAAAAAAGCCAAGTAACATATAAAGGAAGACCTATCTGAATCACATCAGACTTCTCACCAGAGACCATGAAAGCCAGAAGATCCTAGACAGATCTCACGCAGACTCTGAGAGAACACAGATGCCAGCCTAGACTACTATACCCAGCAAAACTCTAATCACCATAGATGGAAAGACCAAGATATTCCATGATAAAACCAAATTTACACAATACCTTTCCACAAAACCAGCCCTGCAAAGGATAATAGGTGGAAACCGCCAATACAAGGAGAGAAACAACACCCTGGAAAAAAATGAGATAGTAACCTTCTTTCATCAAACCCAAAAGTAGAGAACCACTCAAACATAAAGTTAGCGTCAAGAATAGCAGGTGGCAATAATCATTATTCCTTAATCTCTCTTAATATCAATGGTCTCAACCCTCCAATAAAAAAACATAGACTAACAGACTGGATATGTAAACAAGACCCAGTATTTTGCTGCGTGCAGGGAAAGCACCTCAGTGTCAAAGACAAACACTACCTCAGAGTAAAAGGTTGGAAAACAATTTTACAAGCAAATGGTCCCAGGAAATGAGCCAGAGTAGCCATCCTAATATCAGATAAAATTAACTATCAACCTAAAGTCATCAAAAAAGACACAGAAGGACACTACATACTGGTCAAAGGAAAAATCCACCAAGAAGAACTCTCAATTCTGAATATCTATGCTCCAAATGCAAGGGCACCCTCATTCGTAAAAGAAATTTTACTAAAGCATCGCACCTCACACAATAATACTGGGTGACTTCAACACCCCACTCTCTGAAATGGATCGTTCAGGAAAGCAGAAACTAAACAGGGACACAGTGAATCTAATTGAAGCCTTGGACCAAATGGAACTAACAGATATATATATATATATATATATATATATATATATATATATATATATATATATATATAGATGCAAACATCAACAATAGAATACAAGAGATGGAAGAAAGAATCTCAGGTGCTGAAGATACCATAGAAAGCATCGACTCAACAGTCAAAGAAAATGCAAAAAACGTGTAAACCAAAACAACCAGGAAATCCAGGACACAATGAGAAGACCAAATCTAAGGATTATAGGTATAGATGAGAGTGAAGATTTGCAACTTAAGGGTCAGTAAATATCTTCAACAAAATTATGGAGGAAAACTTCACTAACCTAAAGAGAGAGATGCGATGAACATACAAGAAGCCTACAGAACTCCAAACAGACTGGACCAGAACAGAAATACCTCCCATCACATAATAATCAAAACACCTAATGTACTAAACAAAAAAAGAATATATATATATATATATATATATATATATATATATATATATATATATATAACATTTCATCCTAAAGCAAAAGAATATACCTTCTTCTCAGCACCTCATGGTACCTTCTCCAAAATCGACCATATAACTGGTCACAAAACAGACCTCAACAGATATAAGAAGATTGAAATATTCCCATTCCTCCTATCAGATCACTATGGAATAAGGGTGGTCTTCGATAACAACAAAAACAACAGAAAGCCCACATACATGTGGAAGTTGAATAAGGCTCTACTCTATGATACCTTGATCAAGGAGGAAATAAAGAAAGAAATAAAAGGCTTTTTAAAATTTAATGAAAATGAAGGCACAACATACCCTAATTTATGGGACACAATGAAAGCAGTGCTAAGAGGAAAATTCATAGCCCTGAGTGCCTCCAAAAAGAAACGGGAGACAGCATACACTAGCAGCTTAATGGCACACCTGAAAACCCTGGAACAAAAAGAAGCAAATACACCCAAGAGGAGTAGTAGGCAGGAAATCATCAAACTCAGGGCTGAAATCAATCAAGTAGAAACAAATAAAACCACACAAAGAATCAACAAAACGAGGAGTTGGTTCTTTGAGAAAATCAACAAGATAGATAAGCCCTTAGCCAGACTAGCCAGAGGGCACAGAGACAGTATCCAAATTAACAAAATCAGAAACGAAAAGGGAGATATAACAACAGAAACTGAGGAAATTCAAAAAATCATCAGATCCTACTACAAAAGCCTGTATTCAACACAACTAGAAAATCTGGAGGAAATGGACAATTTCCTAGACAGATACCAAATACCAAAATTAAATCAGGATCAAATAGACCATCTAAACCACACTATAACCCCTGAAGAAATAGAAGTGGTCATTGGAAGTCTTCCAACCAAAAAAAAGCACAGGTCCAGACAGTTTTAGTGCAGAATTCTATCAGACCTTCAAAGAAGACCTAACACCAATACTCTTCAAACTATTCCACAAAATAGAAACAGAAGGAACACTACCCAACTCGTTCTATGAAGCCACAATTAAGCTAATACCAAAATCACACAAAGATCCGACAAAGAAAGAGAATCTCAGGCCAATTTCTCTTATGAATATCGATGCAAAAATACACAATAAAATTCTTGCCAACCGAATCCAAGAACACATCAAAACGATCATTCACCACGATCAAGTAGGCTTCATCCCAGGGATGCAGGGATGGTTCAATATAAGGAAGTCCATCAATGTAATCCACTATATAAACAATCTCAAAGAAAAATACCACATGGTCATCTCATTAGATGCTGAGAAAGCATTTGACAAAATTCAGCATCCTTTCATGCTAAAGGTCTTGGAAAGATCAGGAATTCAAGGCCCATATCTAAACATAGTAAAAGCAATTTACAGCAAACCAGTAGCTAACATCAGTCTAAATGGAGAGAAACTTGAAGCAATCCCACTAAAATCAGGGACTAGACAAGGCTGCCCTCTCTCTCCATATCTTTTCAATATAGTACTTGAAGTTCTAGCTAGAGCAATTAGACAACAAAAAGAGGTCAAAGGGATACAAATTGGAAAGGAAGAAGTCAAACTATCACTATTTGCAGACGATATGATAGTATACTTAAGCGACCCAAAGAACTCCACCAGAGAACTCCTACAGCTGATAAACGACTTCAGAAATATTAGTGGTCATTGAAAGTCTCCCAACCAAAAAAAAAAGTCCAGAACCATAGGAGTTTAGTGCAGAATTCTATCAGACCTTCAAAGAAGACATAATATCAATAATCTTCAAACTATTCCACAAAATAGAAACAGAAGGAACACTACCCAATTCATTCTATGAAGCCAGTTACACTGTGTATTCTCCTTGGGAGATGGAACAGTTTCTGTCTAATCAGAAATCTGTCACAATTTCCTTTCATAGGGGACTTCATAAGAGATTTTTTTCTACTTCTATCATGTTTAATGTTCCAAATATATTTTAAAAACTGGAAGAAAAACAAAAGAGTTATAGCCTTCCTTCCTGTTGGAGGTGAGGCGTGAATCCTGCACGTACTGTAAATCAGGTCTAGGTCCACCAGCACCCTACACTCATTCATTACTCTGAACTATGTATTGCCTACAGCCAGTGTGTAAAACCATTCTGGTGGGCTAGTGTGCCATAGACAGCAAGGAAAAATTACTGAATCAGTCAGGAACCTGTTCCCTACACCACCCTCTGGCATCATGGTGACATAGACACTACTGGTGGGGTGATCCAATGGGATCCAAGGACATTTTGGGCTCCCTGAGCAGACAGGTAAAAAAAAAAATTCCTGCAAACATACATATGAGTGGTATTGTACATATTGATCAGGATATGCTTATGTGCTTAGGATGTATACACATATGTGTGTAAAAAACAGTGAAAGAAAGAGGTCATGGATTTAAAGAGGGCAAAGGAGAGCTTAAAGGAGGAATAGAAAGGGGGAAATGGTGTAATTATGTTATGAAATTTAATCAAGCTAAAAGAGAAAATATTATAAGACAACCAATAAATAAATGCTCATTATTCAGAAATCTTCCGTAATAAGAACATAACAACGTAAACATATAGGCTTCCTCGTTTTGCAATGCTGAAATCAGTTTGGATTTGATTGATTTAAAATATAATACTTGTTATTGATTCCACAAGTGCTCTTGAGAACTTGAGAACGTACATCCACTGAGATTCTAGGAAGTCGCAGGATTGAAGTAGAGCCATTGTCCTCCAGGATACCGGACTCTAGTGGACACATGGAAAAGCCTCTCATGTTTGGAGACCTAGGTGTGACCTCAACTGTCCAGAACACGGGATTCTTAAGGATGCACACCTCGTCCGGGCATCTTGCTTAGCAGCTACGGGGGCAGGGAGCTTCGCACAGTAAGCAGTTCAAGCCAGTCGGTTTGAACAGAAGCTAAGATAAGCAGTTAGCTGAGAGAGGTTCTGTACAAACAAGCTGTTTTACCAAAGGCTAAGATACGCTAACTAGTACACTCTGACCTTTGCATCCGAGCATAGAGTTGGGTAGTTTTCTCTGGGGTTCTCCATCAAGAAGATCAGATTCTAGTTAAACCTGGAAATAGCCTTAGCAAAAAATCCAAGATGGAGGAAACTTTGTACTGTCTTGCTCCACCACAAAACAAAAATTGTAAAAAGTACCTATCAAAT
This sequence comes from Tokudaia tokunoshimensis, assembly GCA_036184795.1. Classification (NCBI taxonomy): domain Eukaryota; kingdom Metazoa; phylum Chordata; class Mammalia; order Rodentia; family Muridae; genus Tokudaia; species Tokudaia tokunoshimensis. Next base: position 11,105,430 of record BTHU01000014.1, read on the forward strand.
GATGTTGTATTGTGCGACCTCAAAAGAGAAGGAAAGTCAGACTGCTATGGTATATTGAAAAAGACTTCCTAAAGTATCACATTAATCCGTGAGTAGTGACTAGAATAGGGGGCTGCAGAGAAGGTGCAACAGATCAGTGCACTTGCTGCTCTTCCTAAAGACCTGGGTGTGACCCCCTGCACCCACATGGGGCCTCACAAACATTTGTCCCTCCAGTTTGAGGGTATACAATGTCCTTTTCTGGTCTCTCTAGGCACAAGGCACATATGTGGAACCCAGACATGCAGACAAACACCCATAAACATAAGACATATTTCTTTTTAATTTTAAAAATTACATTTAAATTTAAAATGCATAGAATGAGGTGCAGGAGAGAAAGAGAGCGTCTTTCATGAAAATGATAAACCGTCCCCATGAGAGAGTTACTCTATGACTCAACACGCAGAGGACCTAAGACAAGAAGCAGACCTCCAAGACTTCTGTGAGGCAGAGGGGGCCATTTCTCATGACGAAAATAACTGAAGGAAAGAAAGCGGGGAAAGCGAGCTGGGGAAAGAACCAGGGGAAGCTGTTGAAGATTTGGAGCTGCAAAGTCCAAAAAGCAAGCTGTGCTCCTTGGTAACAGCATCAACTCTAAACGATGGGTAACATTGCCCAGGATGGCGGTGGTACCCGCCTGAGATCACAGTCCTCCAGAGATTCCTGTCAATGTAAGGTCGGCCAGGGCCACAGGCAAGACCCTATTTCAACAAAAGCAAAAAGCAAATTTAAAAACCTAATAAATAATAAAACTGAAGAGAAGAGCTGAGCACTGGGGACCTCCCAACCACGAGCTGTCCAACCCTCCCCAAACGACAATGCATCACCCAGAATTTGAAGTAAGGAGCGCTGGAAATACTCCAAAATTAACAGAATGGAAAATATAACCATATTTCAAATTGACACCTAATTGTGAAACAGCTGTCTCCCAGCTAATCCTTGTCACAGGAAAAAAAAATAGCCTATTACCACCAAAATGGAGGCTGAAAACAGAAGGAGCAGTCATTTCCAACAAAGGGGGCGTGTCACGAGAGAGAACCGCAAGGCTGTGTTCCCGGGTGCTGAACCCCTCCGGTCTCCAGCCCCGTCCCTGCTTGCTCTCACACACTACTGCTTATCCATAGCAAACTGCTCTGCGGGTGGTAGGCCTCCTGCCCTAGTGTTCACATTGGGAACAATAGTGTAAATAGGCAGTGTCAAATATCCAGGCTTCAGAGTTTAAACACAGAGATCATGTGAACCCTTCTTCAAGCTAACAGTCCTGATACAATGAAGTCATTCGTAAAATGCCTGCCGAGTCTCCGTCTTGAGAGCTTCCTCCGTTTGTCATTAGGACAGTGGAGCTCATGGGAAGATTTTGTAATATCAGAGCAACCTGCCAGATTTTGATTATTGATGATGCAAAAACATGTATGGACATACAAGATAACGATGTAGCCAAAAGCACAGTTGCCAAGCTGCCTGGATACAAATCCCCGCCAGTTGCCTTCCGCCTACACCTGTGACGAGGACCTTAGCTATACCGGCTTTGAACACATTCTCAGCTCTGCGCTCTAAATTCGAGCCTTCAAAGGAAAGGGGATAAGATTTGGTCAAAACCTCACAAAATAATAAGCTATGTAAAAATGAAAACAACCAAATATATGATGGATAAACCTAATTGGGACACGAAGTCTCCTGTTTGCTATATGAAAGCACGATTCTAAACAGTAAAATCATGCCCATCTTCAAAAGACACCCCAATCACTGGCCTTCACACTGACTCCACCTTGAACCCCGGGGGTGTGAGGACTACACAAGGGGAGGAGCCAACTGCCCTTCTGGCATTTCTGCTAATGGCAGTTCCACCTCGTTCACACAAATTACCCATAAAATAATGGGTTTTTTTCAGAATACCATTAAAGTATTGTTGGTTATTGGGGAAATTCTCTGTACCTTTCTCCTGTCTGTAGGACACACTGCTCTGTGGATCACTCTACTCTTCTTCTTTGTGTAGCTTTGTAACTGTCTTTGTGGATATCAAATAAATTCCAAAGCAGAGCTACCCAGTAGTTCCTAAAACTTTCCAAAGGGGCTCTACACTGTTTTTCTAAGTTTTAAGAATCACATCCACTTTTCAGCTAAAAAAAAAAAAAAGAAAAGAAGAAGCAGAAGAAGAAGAAGAAGAATGTTGCCTACACTGTGACCTAAAAGCCACATCAGACCGGAAACTTGACTTTTATTAGTTATTTTGTAAATTCCAGTTACCACGCTTTCCTTTGTAACTGTTGAATCATAGCAAACGGATCTAAGGTCCACTGCATAGATACACACAGCAGCTTTTCACAGTAATAGATCTTGAACTACTACAGTATTTTGATACATACATTATTAATATACATTATTAATTTTATATAACTGAACTACCACGTCAGCCACCAGACTTTTGGAAAAAAATCAAAAGTTTATTTCCCTCCGATTCAATTCATACACACTTTAGTAATTGACTCTATAAGATACAGTCATTTTTATGCAAGTAGTAAATGTTTACGGAGTACTTTTATTTGATTCAATTTGCAATTCAAATTTGAGGGACAGATCAAAAGCATAAAACTTTACGAGCAGTTTCAGAGCCCTTAAGTCACCTCTTAGGCCTGAATCACACATTAGCAAATCCAGAAAAACTGCCAGATTGTCATTAGACACGAGGCCAGAGACAAGGCTATATTACTAAGCAGTATTAGCGACAGAAGCTACATTTTCATCCTCAGGAGTCACTGGACACTTGTTAGGAGATTCTTTATTAAGGCATCGCCTCTGTCTATACAGACATCGTGCATGCATGTGTGCGCACATGTGTGAGTGTGCATATGTGTGCATGCAAATTTTTCTTTTTATTTCAATTTTTCCTACAATATATGGCAGTCATCTTCCTTCCCTCCCCAACTCATCTCAGATCCTCCTAATCTCTGTACCCACCAAATTTCTCTCTTTCTCCCTCTCGACAACAAAAAACAAAAGTCAAAATGAAGAAAAATAATCAGTAGAACAAAAGGTACCAAACAAAGCAGAAAGTGCATGCAAAAAAAAATATGGAGTATGTTTTGTGTTTGCCAATTACTCCTGCGTGTGCTCTATAAACCCTGGCAATGCGCCATTGGAGAAAGAAAACTGATTTTCCCTTTCCCACCAGATATGCATTATAACAACAGCTTAAGTGGAAATGTCAGTTTGTCCATCTCCCTCCCCTTCTCCTTGCTGGGATTCCTTCTGGTTTGAACCTGTGTAGGTCTTGTGTGTGCTGTCACAGTCTCTGTGACTGTGTGTGTGTATCAGCCCTGTTGTATGTGGAAGATGCTGTTTCCTTGGCGTTACTCATCATCACTTGCTCTTACAATCTTTTCTCCTCCTCTTCCACATGGGCCCGAGAGCCTTGGGGAGATGGGGCGGGCAGGTGGGGGGGGGGCGGTAGATACAGTCATCCCATTAGAGAGACGAGCACTCCAAAGTCTCCCACTCTCTACACATTGTCCAGGGGTGGGTCTCTGCCAGCTGCCATCTACTGCAGTAAGAAGCTTCTCTGATGAGGGCTGAGGGGCCACTGACCTGTGGGTATAGACTCCTCAGTTTGTCTGTAATTCATTCACCATAGCTACTGACTCAGCACTTCTATATGTCAGAGAGAAGTTTGTACAGGCAAGGTCATAATGGTGAACCAAAAAGGCTAAGACCCTCTTTTTTTTACTGTATTTAATATGGATATGTATAACCCTAACAAAAATTAAATGTGTCAAAATAAAGAACACGAATAATTAGATAAATAGATCCAGAAAGATGAAGTCCACCCCAGGATAAGTCAGGTGGCTCTGTATGGATGCTCTCTGGGCACAGGGGGTTAGGATAGAAGGGGAGTGGCACCTAGGGAACAGCGCTCTCTTTCAGAGGGTGGACACTGCATCCCAGCCGTCCTCGTGGTATTCCTGCTGCCACACTCACCCCAGTCTCTCATCTTATGACCTTGGCCATGATGGTTGGTTTGCCAAGAAGAAAAGAAAGAAAAGAAAAGCTTTGAAAAATCATGACCTAATGGCAATGCTTCATTTTATTTCTTAATATTGATGAAAATCTCTTTTAGATCCATTTTTAGTAAAAAAAAAAAAAAAAAAAAAAAAAAAAACAACTATTCTGATACTCTGAAAACATTTTAAGCTGCTCCCTAATTAAAATCCGGATGTGGAAAAGTATTGTTCTGTAGATGCACTTTCCCGACCCACCATACTACCAAGGACCTGCCCAAGGAGCTTGACCTTCCCCTCCCCAAGAACACAGGTGAGTCAGCCGCCCAGTCAAAGATTGCATTCACTACTTAAGGTGACTCTGTCTTATTAGAAGGGCTTGAATCTAGGTGAAACACGTTTGTTTGTTCTTTCTCCTGGGAATATAAAGTATGATTCACATTTTATCATTTCTGAGTGCTTGGACAAAAATGTAAACACAAGATAAACACAGAAAGATGGAGAAACAGGATTCTGGCTATGGGCGGGAATAAATGGGCGTGGCCATGAAGTCTAGGAACACAGGGCACATGAAGAGCTTCTAGCTGAGAGCCTGGGTTCTGGTGACTCATGGGTCTCAGGTGAGTACACGGTCTGTCCCTTCCTCTGCAATCAACACGACAGACACTCACTACCAGTCTTCCAGTCTCTTGGTCACATTACTCCTAGTTCCTCTTCCTTCCCTCACATTGAGGTTTCAGCTCTAAGAGCTGTAGTGCCAAGCATAGGGTTTCAGTCAAGGTGCCAGGATGCAACTGTGAATGTTGATCCCTGGCTATAGAACTGTAAAGAGCTCTGGCTCCCAGGTCCCACCCTGAAGCGTGTCACAGGTGAGTTCATACACAGTACTTCTGGACCTCGCCCACTGTGGAGCCTCTCAGGGATGCCTGCTGCTTTACCAGACACCTAAGGACCACAGCCAACACCACAATTGATGCCCAAATAAAAATTCCACCAGGGTCTGAGTCTCCATGTGGCTCTGCATTTGTTGTGCAATTTCATTCCTCTCCATCTCGATCAAACACCTTCCCACTAAACTGATGCCCACACTGTGGATGTACAGACTGCTCATGGGTACAAAGATAACCACCACCACCGCAATGAGTTAAAGTAATTTTAACCAGTAATTCGATGGAGGGATGAATAAGTAGATGGATGGTAGATAGATGTGTAAGTGTCCAGGAGCTACTTCCTAACGTCCGTAATTAAGGAGCTGAGACACATTTCACATGATGCTGCATTCTCCCACTCGTCCTTGTGGAATAAAAGTTGCAGGAAGGATGATGTTCCCCGTGGTCCACACTGTCTCCACCCACAGTCTCATCACTACCCCGCTGCAGACAAAGCCTGCAGTAGCTCTCTCTCTCTGTGGTGAGGCTCACTGAGCACGTTTGTTTGGTGGTCCTGAGCCCCTTGCTTCTCCGTGCTCCTCCACTATGCTGTCTGCATTGCTCCAATACCAGGTGAGACACTCACAAGACACATTTACTTGAATGTCTCAGACAGTTCTCAGAGCTGTAAGGTCCTTAATGAAAAGGACTATTTCTTGCTTAATTTCTTATCCAAAAATGTATCAGGAAATGTATCATTTAGTAGTAGCACATGATAAATACATACTTATTTGAAAGGCAAGAAATATAGATTGATTCAGAGTGTTGGGTCAGAAACAAAGTAGAGAAGCCAGGAGCTGTTGGAACTACCACGAGACTATCTCAAATAGAAAGACAAGCACGATGTATCCAAAAGCACAGCTGCCAAACTGCCTGGATACAAATCCCATCCCTGCCATGAACTACCTGAGTGACCTCCATAAGCTACCTAACACTACAGTGACTGAATCTGACCCTCTCTACAAAGTGACCGGTAAAGGACACAGTCCTTAAGTGATTTTGAATGCTCAAAGAGACAATATGTGCAAGGAGTTTACATAACACTTGTCATACAGAGAGCTGAGAAAATGCAGGAGATGATGCTTTCAATGGGCACACTGAGCTATTATTGTTATATCAGAAATAATTATTCCCCTTATTATAAAGTAAAAATTATAGAATGCAAAGGAAAAATTAAGTAAGGCAAAATCTCACATTAGAAAACAACACTGGGGCCTGGAGAGATGGCTCAGCATTTAAGAGCACTGGCTGCTCTTCCAGAGGTCCTGAGTTCAATTCCCAGCAACCACATGGTGACTCACAACCATCTGTAATGGGATCCGAGTCCTCTTCTTGTGTGTCTGAAGACAGCGAGAGTGTATTTACATACATAAAACAAATAAACATTTTTAAAAAAAGGAAAGGAAAGGAAAGGAAAGGAAAGAACACTGAAGGAGCTGGAGCGAGAACTCAGTCCCTGGAATACTTGCAGCACAGCATGAGGACCTGCGAGCAGTGCCCAGAACCTGCATGCCGCGGTGACATTCCTAATCCCAGACCTGCATGCCGCGGTGACATTCCTAATCCCAGCAATAGGAGGCGGTAGCGAACCTGCATGCCGCGGTGACATTCCTAATCCCAGACCTGCATGCCGCAGTGACATTCCTAATCCCAGCAATAGGAGGCAGTAGCGAACCTGCATGCCGCGGTGACATTCCTAATCCCAGCAATAGGAGGCGGTAGCGAACCTGCATGCCGCGGTGACATTCCTAATCCCAGCAATAGGAGGCGGTAGCGAACCTGCATGCCGCGGTGACATTCCTAATCCCAGCAATAGGAGGCGGTAGGGAACCTGCATGCGGTGGTGACATTCCTAATCCCAGCAATAGGAGGCGGTAGGGAACCTGCATGCCGCGGTGACATTCCTAATCCCAGCAATAGGAGGCGGTAGCGAACCTGAATGCCGTGGTGACATTCCTAATCCCAGCAATAGGAGGCGGTAGCGAACCTGCATGCCGTGGTGACATTCCTAATCCCAGACCTGCATGCCACGGTGACATTCCTAATCCCAGCAATAGGAGGCGACAGCAAACCTGCATGCCGTAGTGCACATTCCTAATCCCGGCAATAGGAGGTGGTAGAACCTGCATGCCACGGTGCCATTCCTAATCCCAACAATAGGAGGCGGTAGCGAACCTGCATGCCACGGTGACATTCCTAATCCCAGATCTGCATGCCGTGGTGACATTCCTAATCCCAGCAATAGGAGGCGGTAGCGAGTAAATCTTTGGCACTTGCTGACCAACAAGCTTATCCACTGCCATTTTAGTGTTTGACACATTTTAGTGCTTCGAGACCTTCAGGCCGATAAAGGGCCCTCTCTCAAACAATGATGTGTAGAGGTCTCAAAGAATGGCATCTGAGATCGTCCTCTGACTTCTGCATGCACTCACAAACACATGTATGTGCATTCTCCCACACATGTGGAAAAGCACAGACATGTACATGCATACATGCCAAAACCAGAAAATACCACTGAAGACAACACCTGCTTGTCGAACAAGCACCCCAAGAACCAGTCACACACACACAGCAAATAGTAAAAATGGTAAAGAATTCACATGTTCAATTGCTAGCTAGCGAAGCAAGCGTGTACTACTGCCGAGGTAAATAAGAAAGATACCATTTTCACAACAGTAAGATAAGTGCTATATAATTTAACAGTTGGATCTCACTGAAAATTGGGTTGTTTATATTTGTTTAATCCATATGAATTTTTCCCCAGATGTATTGTTTGAGTGCAAAAACTCAAATTAACTCCAAATCTTGGGAAATAATAGAATGAAGTAATGGGTGAGAACAATTACACATTGAATTAAATACCAATCTATGCACTGGGCTATGACTTCTCTAAATTGCCTCTAAATGGCCATAGTTTACCATCATTCAGAGTTTCACTAAGCTGTGGATGGTTTCAATATCTCATTTTTTTTCTGATGCCTCTCAGAGGTCATGATGTTCAAATTTCTCGAACATGTACAAATTACAAAGAGACCCCCAAAGCAATGCTGGTGATTGCTATTGCCTGTGGTTGCTCCCAAAACCTGAAGGGAAGACTCTCTTACTGAGGGCATGGCGCACTTCAGATGTGGGACTTGGAGGAATTAATCTGGAGCTGACACGGAAGCTTCCTCCCTGAGAACTAGCTCTCGGAGCACTAGGAGAAGCTATGCAAGCTGCCAAGCTTAAAAAGCAGCCAGTAATCCTATCCAGCTGGAAAGCTTATTACAATATAGCAATCACCAGAACGACGAGATAGCTGAAAGGCTCAACAGTAGCACTTATGTCCTGCGGGTAACCAACAGACATTTACTTAATTGGACCCAAGGCCCAGTCAATAGAAGGGAACTCATGTATGGTACTGGAAATACCTAGTGAGCTCTATATATAGACTGGTAAGGTGTGGACTCTAGAGGAGAACCTACTAGCATTACTTCCCTAACCCCAGAACATATTCTAACTGAATTCTAAATACTTATGACCATAGGTAAGCAGAGTTGTCACTTGCCATCAAATAAAGCTGCAACTAGTCAAAAAGTGGAAAATAACTAGTCATGTGGGAACCAATTCCAATCAATATATCTACAGCATAATCCTGCACAAAAGGCTCAGAAAACACCACAGAAGAAGGGACAGAAGATTATGAGAGTCAGAGGAACCAGATGTCTGCTGTTAGTGTCTTCTACATATGTAAGGGAAGTCACACCCACAAAATCTTAACAACATGGTTATCTAAACAAGAGCTGGAAAAAGTAACACCAATTGGCATGGCAATGTGGCATTAATGACAACTTAGAGGAGGGAGTCATTCCTCTTCTTCAGAAACGAGGACCTGATAGGTTATGCAGTCCCAAGTGGTCAACACTAAATCAACATACATATCAAGAACACTAAATGAAGTCAGAAGGTTGTATTTATAAACTCTGTGTGTGTGTGTGTGTGTGTGTGTGTACGCGCGCATGCATGCTACTAACTGGAAAGAACTTCTGAGAAAAGGGTAAGTCAAATTTGGGACTCTTCATTAACCTACTGAAGGGTTCCAGGCCAATAACTAAAGTTCTCTAAGCCAATTTCTTCTTCACCTGTGAAAGGGAGAAACACATTCCCTCCCCATGATCAAATAAAATAATTTAAAGCAATGTCTGATCTTAAATATAAAAGTAACTGCTACGGTCCCCAGGGTTGCTGATGCAGACAGTGCAGGGGAAGGTGGGGAACCACACACAGTTCTACAAATGCACAGGTGAGAAATATGCAAGATCCAAGAGCCAACCACTAAGAGCTCTGCAACTGAGCGAGAAGCAGAGTCAAGTGTCATATAGCCCCTGAATCTCAGCGTCTTGAGTTCCAGCTTCTATGTTTTATAAAGGCTCCTGATGGCCTTCCAGACAGCTCCGTAATGGTGACAACCACATGCTTACAATGTCAGAGATGAGCGTTTCGAAGGCAGAGGCAGAAGGGCTCCCTGCACAGAGGTGGGAGGCCACAAAGCATCCAGGCAGATGGTTATGTACTTCCAGTTTTAAAGATCTCCAAGGACCGACCTTGCCCATATCCCTGAGTTACCTGTCTCACTGTGTAATCCTCTCTTTCTACTTACGTCCATCTTTATGGCCAACTGAACTTTTTCTCTTGCTACAATTTTAAAGTATTTCCTTTTATTTGGTCTCCTGTGAGAGTAAAGAACATCTGTTCTGCATCTTCCATACAATAACCTCTCAAATACTTGGAGACAGTTAAATCACCCTTCGTCTTCCCTCCTCCAAGTTAAACAGTTCTGATCCTGCTGAGCCCTCTCTTAGGACCTGGTCCCTATCCCTGACATCACTTTTGCTGATCTTCACTGGACTTTCTCCAGAGTCTCCACAGTCTTTGCCAAATGCAAAGACCAAAATCGAATATAGCACTAATGCCAAATAAAGCAGGGCTGCTCTTTGCTTCTGTCTCGCTCTCTTGATAAAGCATTCCAAGTAGTGTGCATGATTTTTTTTCAAAAAAATATATTGCCCTTTCTAAGCCTCTTTACTTTGTAATCATGAACGCTATCATTTCATGGTACCTTTCTTTAAGGCTTGTATCAGATTTCAGGTACTCCAAATAATTCCTGTTTAGCTAAGACAGAATTTAGAAATGTACTAGTTCAGAACATTTTTTCTATTGACTATAAAAAATAAAAGAGAAAAGATGTCAAAATAAAATTCACACAATCCGTAAAGTGACCATCAATATTTACATCCCAGTGATATTTTTAAAAACATGTTTTCTTCATGCTTTTGTGTGCATGTTAAAAAAATCCATCCATCTTCTAGTTCAAGTGTTATATGATCTAAGAAACTCTGTGGGGGCATCTTTGAAAGTTTTCAAAACAAACAAAACAAATTAAAAATTTGATTTTAAACTTTATCAACAAGTTCGTGAAAATGATGAGTCAGCATATTGAGATTTTATTTGAGTTTTGCTATTTGAATGTGCTGTCTACAATATGTATTAAACACAGTTTCTCACGGTCGCATTGATTTTGAATGCTTGTGTGTATTCATCTAGTGGCATAGTTCTAAGAGCTGTAGATCTGCCAATAAAATACTGAAATACCTTATGTTCAGCTGTGAGAAGTAGCAATGCCTAAAGCAGCTTATGTCTCTCGTGTTTTCCTTCCCACTTATAATCATGAAACTACTTATATCCAAGTTCTCATTTCATAAATACTTTAAACCATAATTCTATCGGTTGTTAATATATACATTTAGCAGTTGATTATCTTACTCAAGACACTAGTAAACTATTATTTTTGTTTGTTTAGAAAAGCTGAACTAGGAAGATTTTGTGCCACAATATGTTTTCATTTTGGAAAGTCATTACTTTCTAAAGTACAGAATTTTCTTATCTATTTTTGCCTTTTTCATAAGACCCCCTTCTATGGCTAACAATTCCCTCAAAAGGCATTAAACAGTTTTAAGTAGAAGGAAGAGGCCTGGTTGGACTTCTGTCCTTCACACAAGCGATATAAACATGAACCTTACATGAAAACACTAAATAACCTCAGGACACTTCTATCACTATCATCTAACTGTGGAATAAACCTCAGAATAGAAGACCCAGCTAGCACAAGTCTTTATGACTCAAAGAAACAAAATTCCTCTACAATAGGGAACTGAAATCAAGGGCTCCGTAGAAAGCTACTTTGAAAATGGCCGAACAACAAAGTTAAAGCAAATTCTGACAAGTGTTAGAGGAAATGCAAAGCCAAAGTCACTCTACTAATTTGTAAGGTGACAGGAGCCTCTGGCTATAAGGTATGGTTCTAGGTCTGAATATTCATGTATGTTAAAAGAAAATTCTATCATACATACATATATATGGTCATTTATATAACATTATATTTTTTTTTCATTTTAGGCAGAATTAAGGTGAAAGAAGTTCTCAATATATCTTCTTCTGTAGCAGTGTTAAAAACTTATAGATGAAACAAAAATCAAGAAAATATGCACACATGGGTTAACTGTGAACCCTCATTACCAGAAATGGGAGAGGAGACTTTTCTCTTGGTATTAGGTTTAGCACCTGGGGGATGCCATTTCAACTTCTAGCATGGTATTTCCTGTAAGAAGAGGATTCTAGAAATAACTCCTTGAAATACATCTTAATTCCGTCTTACAGTAGTAGGGTGGCAAAATGGTTCAGTTACTTTGAAGGTATGGTAAAATATTCACATTTCACACCACAAGTGACATTTCCAGTACCCAGTGTATGCCCAGGAGGAGCCAGTCCTGTCTACAATAGGGGGCATGGCCAGAGCAACTCTGTTTACCATGGCAGAATTTTTGAGGAATTAAAATTCTCAAACACATCAGAAACATTTAATATTCCATAGTTGAAGATGATATGATTCTATATATAAATAATTGTAAAGACTCCAGGGATTAGTACATTCAACAAAGTAACACCATACAAAATTAATGCACAAAAATTGCTAGCCTTCCTATATAGGAAAAACAAACAAACAAAAGCAAAAAAACCCCACCTAAAATAGCCTCAAAAAAAAAATCTTGGAATAAATTCAACTAAGTAATCGAAAGCTTTCTACAATGAAAACATTAAAACCCTGAAAAAAAAGAAATTGAAGATGATATCATACTCAGGGAATTGAAAAATTAGTATTATAAGAAAGTCTATCAACGAAATACAATCAGCAGATTCAATGCGGTTCCCATCTGCGATGGTTTGAATATGCTTGACCCAGAGAGTGGCAATATTAGGAGGTGTAGCCTTGTTAGAGTAGGTGTGGCCTTGTTGGAGGAAATGTGTCACTGTAGGGGTGAGCTTTGAGACCCTCTTCCTAGCTGCCTGCAGACAGTCTTTTCCTAGTTACCTTTAAATGAAGATGTAGAACTCTCAGCTCTCCAGCACCATGCCTGCCTAGATGATGCCATACTTCCTGCCATGATGACAGTGGACTGAACCTCTGAACCTGTAAGCCAGACCCAATTAAATTTGTCCTTTATAAGAGTAGCCTTGATCATGGTGTCTCATCACAGCAATGGAAACCCTAACTGAGACAGAAATTGGTACCAGGAGCTGGGTATTTCTATGATAGGCCTGACCATGTTTTTGTTTGAAGGATTGTGGATTTTGGGACTTTGGAGTTCAGAGCAGCAGAATGCTTTAAGTGGGGTTTAATGAGTCATCCTAGTGAGAATATGAAAGACATTGGTACTGAGGGTGATTTGAACTGTGGGGGCCTGGCTCAGGAGGTTTCAGAGGAGAGGAATGTTAGTATGTGGCTTAGGGACTGCTTTGTGATATTTTTGTGAAGAATGTGACCTCATTTTGCTCTTATCTGAAGTGTCTGCCTGATGCTAAGGCTTAGGTGAAGAGAGTAAGATAAATTGCATTGACAAAGGAAGTCTCAGAAAAGTCCAGCATAGACGGTGTCCTCTCATAAAGAGCAAGCTCATAAGGAAAAACACAAAATGTATGGTTCAAGGAATAAAGGGATACCAGGATGTGAAATGGAGTTGAATCCTGTGTTCAAGGAGATAAACTGATTAAGGGAGTGGTGACCTCAGAGCAAGATCCCACCCAGTTTACTGTTTGCTTATTGTTTGTGTTTGCTATTAAACAAGGAATATTTACATCATGTTAAGCATTATTATTTATTTGTTGTTGTTTTCATGTGAACTTTTAATCTGGAATGAAGTGCAATCCAGAAACGGAGGACACAGGCTTTTGATCTGGATCTTGAGGCACAGTGGCCATGAAAAGCTTAGGCCTAGGCAGGATACTACATGCCTTTAATGTCAGGAGATAGAGGCAAGCAGACATATGAGTTCAAGGCCAGCTTGATACAGATCAAGTTAAAAATAAAGAAGAACATAGGCCCAAGCATGGCAGTATACACCTTCAACCAGAGTTACACTCTGGAACCGCAGTGAGGCAGAGGGCAGTGCTGGAAAGTGACCCAAGCTCTTTGGAGGACCCTAGAAGATCCTGTGTGGATGCCAGACATTGAAACAAGAAGCTATAAAGTTGAAGTTGCCTTCGATACCAAAAGATGTTACAGACGTCAGAGTCATGGGATACCTGCTGAGGAAAACTGCTAATAGGGAGTGGAACCAGCTCAAGGGAATCAAGTTTGTTGCTGGTGAATGCCAGATCTGCCAACAGCAGTCAACGAAGGTGAGAGGAGTTGGAGATCCGAAGAGCACATTGGTGTCGGACAAATCAGAGTTTGGAGTTTGCCCAAATGGCCTTCTGTCTTGCTTTGGTCCAGTATTTCCTCACCATGACATTTTAGAATGGTAATATATATCCTGCATGATGTTGGAGGTATGTGATCTGCTTTATGAGTTTGATTTCTTAAGGGATTATACTTAAGAGATTACATAAATCTCAGAAGAGATTGAACTTTGGACTTTTAACATTGTTGAGAATGTTATAGTGTATGGAACTTTTGAAGTTGGACTAAATGGATTTTGCATTATGCTATGCCTAGGTACGGCCACCATAGACTCTTGCGTTTGAACAAGCTGATGGGGGCCAGGGAGTGGAATGTGATGCTTTGAATATGCCCGGCCCAGAAAGTGGCACTATTAGGAGGTGTGGCTTTATCAGAATAGGTGTGGCCTTGTTGGAGGAAATGTGCCACTGTGGGGTGGGCTTTGAGCCCCTCTTCCTAGGTGCCTGAAGACAGTCTCTTCTTGGTTACCTTTGGATGAGATGTAGTCAGCTCCTCCAGCAGCCATGCTTCCTGCCATGATGATAACAGACTGAACCTCTGAACCTGTAAGCCAGCCCCAATTAAATGTTGTCCTTTATAAGAGTTGCTTTTGTCATAATGTCTCTTCACAGCAACGGAAGCTTAACTAAGACACCACGAAAATTCCAAGTTAATTCATTACATAAGTTTTTAACAATCTTACATTTCATATAGAAATACACACATTCATACGCTCGTGCACACACACAAAAGACTCACCCATGCATTCACACACACACACACACACACACACACACACACACACACATACACACTCACACGATAACAAGAACAAGCCTGAGCAATAGCAGAACTTCTGGAAGCTTCACCATTTCTAAGATCAAGTTGTATTACAGAGCTATGGGAATAAAACCAGCATGGTCCTGGCATAAAAACAAAACATCTTGACCAGTGACATAGAAATGAGGAGCAGGGTTTAGGTCCACAGCCCAGTCGATACCTGATTCCTGACAAACATGAACAAAACACTCACCGGAGAAAAGCAGGCACCATCAACAAACAGTTGCAGTCAACTGCACGAAGAAGAATCAAAATTGCTTACCTCTCACCCTACACAACGAGGCAGCTCCAAATGGACCAAGGACCTCAGCATAAGCCCTGATGTCCTGCCTCTGAGAGAGAGCAAAGTGGGCAAGATGCTTGAATATACAGGCAAGGGAAAGGATTTTAAATTATTGCCCTAGTAATACAGGTGTTAAGATAAAACATTGATAAAAGAGACCAAACATAACTGAAAAACTTCTATACAGTAAAAAACAGTAAAGAAGCAGCATGCAAAATGGAAAAAATTATTTACCACCTATACATATGGCAGAGGGTAGGAATCTAGAATATACAAAAAATTCAAAAAAAATGAAGAAAACAACACAATTTTAAAATAGGGTATGGAAGTGGAACTAAGCAGAGAGTTCTCCAATAATGGAATACATTTTTTTTTAATTTTTTCAACATCATTAGCTTTCAGGAAAATGCAAAATTAAAGCTATTCTAAGATTTCGTGTCATCCAACTTAAAGTAGCAAAACACCAAAAAAAAGAAGAAGAAGAAGAAGAAGAAGAAGAAGAAGAAGAAGAAGAAGAAGAAGAAGAAGAAGAAGAAGAGGAAGAAGAAGAAGAAGAAGAAGAAGAAGAAGAAGAAGAAGAAGAAGAAGAAGAAGAAGAAGAAGAAGAAGAAGAGGAGGAGGAGGAGGAGGAGGAGGAGGAGGAGGAGGAGGAGGAGGAGGAGGAAGAAGAGGAGAAGAAGGAGGAGGAGGAGGAGAAGAAGAAAAAGAAAAAGAAGACATATGCTGTGCTAGCATGGATGTCAGGAAAGACTAACATTGATTCACGGCTGGAGGAGGTACTATCAGGAGCAGCCACCATGGCAATCAGTGTAGAGGATCCTCAATGACTAGAAACAGACCAACCATGTGACCCAACTATTCCACTCTTGGCATACCCCCGATGGAGTCAAGATCCCACTACAGAAATAAGTGTTGCTTCCATGAACCCTCAAAAATATGGCTGCCTGAGAAGACCTTCACAGTGACATGAGGTGACCTAATGCCCCAAGTCTAGATGAAGACCTACAGGTAGTTAACTGCTGAGAGAAAGAGTCAGCCCTGAACAGTGTGCAGCAACAGGCAACACTAAATTATATATATATATATGTATATCAACAAAGTTTAAAGGAGAGGTCACATAGTCAAGAGTCAAGCGAGGAGGAGACAAGAGGATCTGGAGGGGAGACGGAACAGTGGGAATGATGTAAAAATATTACTCATGAATGAAATTATAAAAACATATTTAAAACATAAATTCTTTAAAAATAACATTTTAGATGCGGAGAATAGACACAAATAAAAATCTTTGCATGTGTATATAAAACCATTAACTCGGGAATCGCACACAGGACGACAGAAATAGCAACTGAAATTACATTTTTGTTTGGTTGCTGTTGTTATTGTTGTTGTTGTTGTTGTTGTTCTTGTTGTTTCATGACAAGGTTTCTCTGTGTAGCCCTGCCTGTCCTGGAACTTGCTCTGTAGACCAGGCTGGCCTCGAACTCACAGAGATCTGCCTGCCTCTGCCTCCCAAGTGCTGGGATTAAAGGTGTATGCCACCGTCACCTGGGTCAGAAATTACATTTTAAAAACATACATTTTATGCATGCATCAACTGCCACTCTCGCCCCTGAGACAGAGCCATTTATTCAGCTGTGACTGGTGACCTAATGTTTCTCAGGTGTGATGGCCGCCTCTGATCGGGCAGTGATGGGGGTCAGAGGATAGTGGCTCAGACAGAGCCCATCTGTAGCTGAGGAGCAAGACATTACATAGGTAAGGAAAGTGCAGAGAAAGATACAGCAGGTGGCGAGAACCTGACTGCTCAGTTGGGAAGGACAAAGTTCAGATGGGCAGCCTGGGGCAAGCTCTCTGAGAGCCCTCTGCACAGCGATCAAAATGAAACCCAGGCTCCAGACATAGTACTGCATGAGGCCGAACGAAGAGCCAGCTGAAGGAGTCTACTTCAGGCTGAGGCTTGCGCTCCAAAGGAATGAACCAGAGCTGGCAGGCGTGTGGGAATAAAGAGAAAAGTTAAAAGGCCAGAATCACTTCAAACCCTTGAAATCTACAAAAACATAATTTCCTCTATTCTAGCTTTTTTTTTTTTGGAAGATTATTAACAAGGAGCAATCTCCATTAAGGGAAATGGTTTTATAGCACCTATGTAAACAAATTTTATTTATTTATTGCTGTGGGTTTTTCCAAAACTATTTATAATTCAAATATTTTTAAATTACAAAAAAAAAAGCTAAATGTTAGTCTTAATTTATTCTTAGCTTGAGAAAGTTTGTTATCGCTGTCCAATTCCAGGTGCAAAAACAGTTTTGCTAATGTTACAAATTCACTACTTAGAGAGAAAGCTACCAAAACACACCTGCACCTTTTCAAAACTGGCCTAAAACTGTGTGAAGGTAAACATGCTAAGGTCATGAATGCATAGTCATCAAAACCCCATTGTCCCGTCTGCTGGGTGGAGGGAATTATCCGGTTACTGAGATAAACTTGCATCTCATCCCATACTCTCCAAAGGCAGTTTCATCAGGAGGGACTCAATGCCTATAACTCCCACAAACATTGGTTTGGTTCTGTGACTTAGTAACTTCGAGTAGAGGAATAACGTCTAAGGAGGAGCCCACGCTCTGAAGCTGTAGCGTTTAACATCCTATTTTAGCATCCGAAGCACAAGAGTGTAGTTGTTAAGAATCCAGCTGCCCTGCATTGCCATCTTGCTTCTGGTCTCTCTTAGAATAAACTCCATAAACTCCATGTGTTTAGGTTACCATCTCTAAAACAGAGAAAACAGTATTTCAACCACCAACATGACCATGAGCAGAAAACAAATTAAAACATGTCCAGAATTCTCCAGTTTAGCATGTCAGCAAACCTATAATATGACCAGTACTCAACATTACGTCACACAAAATACACTCACATTGGTCTATTGTCTCATTTTTCACAAATGAAGACTGTCACAGCTATATCCAACATCTGTCTGCACATTTACAGATCTCAACATTCACAGATTAAAAAAAAAGAAAATAAATAAATACTTGAAAAAAAGTCAAAATAGTGTAAGTTTGGAAAAGTTAAATATAGGGATTAAAATTTAATTACGAGTCTACTTGAGGAATGGCAAGACAGCTCAGTGTGTAACACACCTGATTATTGCAAGCCAGGGGATCTGAGTTCAATCCCTGTGGTCACCTGGTGGACGAAGAGAACCAACATCTGCAAGTGGTCCTCTGACCTCCACACATGTGTAATAGCACATGTGCACAGTGGTTATAAATATGCACACATGCATGGGCGTGCACACAAACACACATAAATAAATAAATAAATAAATAAATAAATAAATAAATAAATAAATGTAATAAAAACTACAAGTCCAGTCAGGCATGATGGTGTGACTCCATTAGCACTCCACCACTCACGTGTGTTGAGGCTTTGTCATTTACTATCTACTATAACGTAAAGTGCAGGACTCCAGGACCTGGGGTCTGTACAAAGCCCCTGTGACACTGCCCCCAAGTTATTTCTGATTGGTAGATAATTGTGCTGCCAATAGCTGGGCAGAAAAGACATAGGTGGGGTTTAGGTTTCAAGGGCTTGGGGTCAGAGAGGAACCACGATGGGGGAGAAGAAGAAGACAGGAGGAGGAAGGAGAAGCCACCATGGGCTAGGAGTAATGAGGAGGGTCCCTGTGGACTAGTCAATTAGAGTTAAGAGTAGCCCAGATGAAACAAAGTAAGTAATACCTCAGGGTTATCGATAGGAAGCAGATCTCAACAACATAGAAAGTAGTATCTGCCCAGCGCTTGTGCTGATTAAGGCTTATTGTAAATATAAAGGTTGAATCTGGTGTTTTATCTGGGAACTAAATGGTATAAAGGTGGGGTAGAAACCCCAGGTTGGGATTAGATAATTTCTACTACACAAGAGATCAGTCTGGGTGATGTTGTAAGACTGTGTCTCAATAAGAAGAGAGTTCATTTGGGGGCCTCTGGATCCCTGACCAGCTCCTGTGGAGGTATCTCACACCTGGGACAGAGAGTTGTCTAGTAATCCATTGTTTCTAGGATCCAGTCGTGTAGGTAACTCACTTCCACCTCTCATGTTTTGTGGAGGAGCAGTGTAAGGCATATGAGAGTTCCATTCCCTCTTGGTTTCGGGGACTCCTCCCCGATACCCTCAACCCCCACCCTCTCATGCCTTCCCTGCTCAAAGCTTTCAACCACAAGACTTCCTTCTCCACGTTTCTTTCACCTATGCTCCTCTGTCTGCCCTTCTTGAAGACAGTTCTCTCCACTTCCCAGTTTCGTGGCTTCTGGGAATACCCTGGAGTTGAAAAAGAAGAACTGAAAAGTGAACTAGGATCCCTTGTGTAGTGGGTCCTTCTGGACCTGGGCACCTCACTCTGTATAATTATGTTCCCAGTCTCATCCATTCATCCGAAATTTTCAGTTTCATTTTTCCTTACACATGAACAGAATTCCATCGTACATATGCATCACACATTTATCTCCCATTCAGCATTTCATGGACAACTATGCTGATTCTAGTCTCTATCTATTGTGATGCGGATATGCAGGTGACTCTGTGGCATAATAAAATCTTTGGTTTTATGCCCAGAAGTGATAGAGCTGGGTCCTATGGTAGTTTCATAATTATCTTTTTATTGGTATAAATATGTATTATAAATGGGATAGATCAGTGGTTAAAAGCACGGGGTGCCTTCCCAGCCTCCACAGGAAGGCTTATAACAATCTGTAACTTCAGTTACAGGGAACCTAACACCTTCTTCTGGCCTCTATGAGGACCAGGCATGCACAGAGAACACAGATATACCTGTAGGCAAAAACACACATAAAATTAAAATTAAATAATACTATATAGGTGTTCAGTTTTTAGGCACAGGACTCAGTATCTTTGAATGTATTTTAAAATGATGCAAGCATTGTAATTCCTATCTGTGTTATTTTATCCCCCACAAATGGTACCTCACCACATTAGCAGCCATCTGCAATCCTTCCTCCAGTCCTCTAACGACTATTAATCAACTTGTCTCGTGGATTCACCTATTCTGGGCATCTTCTGTAAGTTAAATTACACAATTTATGGTTGTACTTGTTGCTTTTCTTTTGCTGTGATAAAACACTCTGACCAAGGAAAGTGTTTATTTGGTCTTACAGTTGCAGACGGTTAGAGTTCATGATGGCAGACCTGAAGGTCTGCAGGCCGGAGCCGAGAGCTCAGGGTTCATGTTTGAACAGCAATCGTGACACAGGAAGTGAACTAGAAATGGTGGAAGTCTTGCTTCCCAAGGGTCTGAATTAGCATTGTGTACCACACACCCAGCAACATTTAATAGTTACAGATTTTCAGTTTTGAAAAACATTTTAAAACATTGCAGTGGTTTATAAATAACCAGAAGCTAAGAGAAAGGTAGCCATTATTTCTGTCTGTCACAGGAGGATAGCTTCTCCAGTGCCGGGGCAGGGGAGGGCTAATTCTTATTATAGTTCATGTGTTTACAGTGTAGTGGAGGGGTATGTGCCAGGGCTCTTGTATGGAGATCAGAGGATAACTTATAGAAGTCAGCTCTCCATTCTACCATGCGGTCTTACGGATCGTATCGTGTAGTCCGTCTTGGTGGAAAGTGCCCTGTCTTACGGATCGTATCATGTAGTGCGTCTTGGTGGAAAGTGCCCTTACTTGCTGAACTAGGTCGCTGGCTCTAGTACTTTGGTTTTGAGACTGGGTCACATTCTACTGCCCAGGTTGTTCTCAAGCGTGTGGGCTCAAGCTACCCTTCTGCCTCTATCTTCTGCATAGCTAGGACTACAAGTATACAAGTATATGCCTCGACACCTCGACTTTTTCTGTGCGTATTAAGACAGAAACAGTATGAGAGGGTACACATGTGAAATAATAACAATAAGAAAAACAACAACAACAACAACAATAATAATAATAATAATAGCTATGAGAGGATATGGGCATGTTTATAGCTTTGATGAGAATGTTAGAACCCAGTCCCAGCACCACATTTCCTCCAAGTCTGCACTCCCTGAACCTCTACATAGAGCGCCCCCACCTGGAAACCAATATCCAAATGGCAAGCCTGTGAGACCACCTCCCTCAGAGCCCAGCGGGTTCTGTGTGTATCTCCTTTCGTTGCCCTTTTGATCTCATGGTTTATCTGCGCTGGAGCACAGAAAAAAGCACATTATATTTTTATAACCGAATAATGTCCAGTTATACTCGTCTGCCACATCTTTAGCCATTTGTCAGTTATTAGGCATTTGGATTGTCCCCCTTTGAAGCGACCACAAGTAAAGCAGCTCTCAGCATTCCTGTACGAGTGCTTACCTGCCCGTGTTCTCAGTTCCCGTGGGTATAATCTTAGGAGTAAATGACTGGGCCATATGGTAAGAATCTGTTTAATTTTTTTTGAAAAATTGCCAAGCTGTTTTCCATTTTCCATTCCAACCAATGATTTAATTTTATTCACCTAGCGTTCAAACTCCTTGAGAGCAGTAAGCAAGCCTTGGACTCTAGTCCCAGAACCTGGCACAGTGCCTAATGCACGTGGCTATCTATGAATATTTGCACGATTAAACACTTAAAATTCTTTTTCAAATGTTTCCTTCTTCTGTGACTCCTTTCACAAAAATATCCCTTCCCGTTTTATTTAGCTTCTATCTCTCCAGCTTCTTTTCTCCCATGAAGAATTATTATAAATGAAACACTCCACTACATCTACAAATGACCATTCTACAATTGCTAAACCAGGAGCACTGTGACACGTTGCAGTGTCTCATCCTCAGGGTAGAGACGTGAGCACACTGTGTCTGATTTCTAACTGATTTGGTACAGTGCACAGTCAACCAGAGCCTCAAGTGTATGTCCAAGTTATCTTAAGCAAATATTCATGGCTCTCGGGCGCCCTCTGCTGGCCGTACTGTCAACAACACTAAAGCAGATTTTGCAAGAAAAAGAGCAACACGTGGGACAGAAGGCAACATATGGGACACATCCGTACCAAAGACAACCAGAGGAGATCACAGATGAAAGGACCTTCCTTTCCTAGAAGCTCTGGGTGGGGAC
The DNA here is from genome assembly GCA_036184795.1 of Tokudaia tokunoshimensis. Lineage (NCBI taxonomy): Eukaryota > Metazoa > Chordata > Mammalia > Rodentia > Muridae > Tokudaia > Tokudaia tokunoshimensis. The sequence continues at coordinate 11,127,363 of BTHU01000014.1, forward strand.
TGGCCTCCCCTTTCCAGACTGGCACTTGAGTACCCTGATGACTTCCAGCTCTGGACAGTTAAAGAGACCGTCACATAGAAAAAAAAATCCACTTTGACGGTCAAACACAAAATGGACATGTAACATGGAAAGAATTTAAACTTTAAACATGACCGACACTTCTCAATATGAAATACTTTCTATATCTTATAAAATGACATATAAATGTAAATAAAGTTTCTGTCTCTGTCTCTCTGATGTCTTCTATAAGACACACACACAACCCTACATATAAAACTTGCATAGTTACAAATTATAAGACTAGACGCTGAAGTGGCCAGCTGTGTGTAAGTTACTGAGGGTTGTATGAATGTCCTGTAATAGGTAGAAGCTTCCTTCAAGGATGACCGTTCCCTATTGCTAAGACCTTGTTACCTCACAGACCACAGTGGACCTTACATATGTGGTATGGGTTGGACTCTGAAACCTGAAGATAATCCTCGATCATCTAGCTAGGCCTACTATCGATTAGCCTGGGTCATCTAGTTAGGCCTACGGCCATCACCGGAGTCACTAAAGGAGAGAACTTTCCCTGCCAGATCAGAGAAGATCTCACGGGAGGGAGTGGGAAGACTTAAAGGGTCAGCCACTATTGCTGGAGGAAGAGAGCAAAAGAAAAGGACTGTGGACTAACTCTTGCAGCAAAAACGGATTCCCGATGAGAAATGACAATGAAATGAGGACCATAATCCGGAAAATCCCAAGCTACAGCTGACTGACTGGGTTTCAGCCTTAGCCCCGGGCTCAGACAAGCCTTCAGCCTAAGCAACAGCAGACTCCAGTCTTGTGACATAATGCTGAATACCGATATGTTAAAATAGAGTATTAGGTGGTTCGGAAACACAGGAACCACTAGAATGGTCATCTAAAACTATACTTTCCCAGAACCCACTCACTTCCCGGTCCAATCAATGATTTATGAGCATATGGGAAATTTCTAATGATAATGGGTAGGTGTTTTTAAAAGATCTTAGCAAAGAACAGTTCAAGTGTTTTCGAAGTAGTTATCATCTCCAGCATTTAAAATGTAAGGACTTTTTAAAATTAAATAGACAGTTGTTTTATCAATCCCTTTAAACTGTCTTAGCAGTTTGACACAGTTCAGCCTAGGAGAATGTCTTCCCATTACCTATCTTTGTGTACATATGCATGTGTATATGCAGAAGTATGCGCTCATATGTGTACAGGTGCACATGCACATATGTACATATGAATGTGGATGCCAGAGGGCAAGCGCACGTGTTGTTCCTCAGTTGTTTACACCTGGTTCTGTGAGACTGGGTTTTCCATGGGTTTAGAACTCAAGGATTAGGATAAACTGACTATCCAATGAGTCTCCGGGATTGGGCCTGTCTCCATCGACCCAACACTAGTATCACAAGCGCACAGAACATGGTAAGTTGCTCATATGGGTTCTGGGGATCTAACCAAGTCTTCATGCTTTTACAGCAAGCACTTGACCAAATGAGCTATCTCCCCAGTTCCTAATTACCCATCTTAATACATTTTATTCAATGCGAACTTTCTACTACCTTATAGTATCACATTAACGAAAGCCAGTGACAGTTATTGTCTTTACGTAAATCAGTGTTTGAAAAGGTCAAGAATACAAGCAATGCCACCAAGGTTTATATGCCTTAAAAGGACAAAGAGTTCTGAGGCAAATGTCACATACTTTTCGTGTGTAAATGCATAAAACTGGTACTAGTGAGTTACTTTATAACGTGCCTTATTGACATGATGACCATATTTTGGAATTTGCATTTCTTGAATTAGTAGATCCAACTCCTCCCACATACCATTACTCCAAGCACATGACAGGGCCTTTGCTTCTTGGCCGACGGTTCAAGGTTCAGGCGTGTGGAACCTTACGGCTCCAAGCGGGACGTCCAGGCCACCATAGTCAAGGAAGGCTGAATTTTTACAGACACCTTAGACTATAACATCTGGATGTGTGCAATGGACACTTACTTTTTCTGTGTTCTTTCAGCCTGTCTTGCAATATCGATAGCTGCCTTCCTAGCTTCGAAATCTTCCCTTTTCACGATTTCTCCTGTCCCTCGGTAGCCTAGCTCCACCAGCTGGCGAGCGAGGCTTTCATCCTGAGGGAGAAACCAACCAGCAGATGTGTGGGTGAGTTGTTTTCAATGGATACAAAAACAATTGTTTAAGCTAAGTGTCCTTCTTTGAAAGAAGACCATGGCTATTACATATGCAAAGCTGCCTCCTGACAGTACAATTAGACACATTTGGACCTTTTTTAACCACAGATATAAGATGAGAAGAGAAACAACATCAACCACCAAATTTTCTCCAAGGGATCAGAGAACAAAGATCTGTTGTTGTTTTTTAAACAATTTATGCAAACAGCAGTAGACAATTAACAGTGTATCTTTAAAGCAAAATAATTAGAGACACTAGTGTGAATACAAGAAAGAGAAACAACTGCACACAAAGAGAACGGGGTGCATTCAGACAGCCAAGTGCTTCAGACGGACTTGAGTCAATTAGCTGACCCAGAGCAGTACAACTTCAAATGCAACTAAAGAGGAGCAGATGTATTTCCTACTTAACCGAAAGATACTGGTCCTGAATAGTGATGGTACCAATAAAAACAGAAAAAGAGACACCCAAGAAGAGAGTCACAAGGTGCCTGAAGATGACAGAAGCAGATTCCCCCACAGGATTTTAGGCCTGCCATATTTCAGTTACTTTAAAAATTATATCAGGGGCTGGAGAGATGGCTCAGCAGTTAAGAGCATTGACTGCTCTTCCAGAGATCCTGAGTTCAAATCCCAGCAACCACATGGTGGTTCACAACAATCTGTAATGGGATCCGATGCCCTCTTCTTGTGTATCTGAAGACAACTATGGCTGTATTCATATACATAAAATAAATAAATAAATCTTTGAAAAAAATTGTATCATAAATATTGTTATGTGTACAGCATACTCAAAACCATGTGGGCTGGAGAGATGGCTTAGTGGGTAACAGCACTCTTCTGGAGACAGTTTCAGTGTACTTACATATAAGAAATAAATAAATCTTTTAAAAAAAATATTTAAAAACAAAAACAAACAAACAACAACAAAAAAAAAAAGCTGGGTGGTGGTGGCGCACGCCTTTAATCCCAGCACTTGGGAGGCAGAGGCAAGTGGATTTCTGAGTTCGAGGCCAGCCTGATCTACAGAGTAAGTTCCAGGACAGCCAGGGCTACACAGAGAAACCCTGTCTCAAAACAAAAACAAATATATATATATGTGTGTGTGTGTGTGTGTGTGTGTGTGTATATGCTTATTTTCCCATGACTTAAAGAGGTATTGTTTTATATGTTACTAATACAAAACTATCAAATAAAATATTTATTTATCAACAATAATCACCTTAATGACATGGAAAACATTTAAAATAGAATGAAAACAGCATATATTATATTTTAAACAGTAATGAATAGAGGACTAATGATTAAATAAATACATGAAAAGTGCTAGATTTCTAATCTGTTCTGCCCACCGAATAACTTTTACATTAGCCCTGTTAAAACTCCAAACTCCTCAGGACGATGTGCATGCACTTACCAGGCCATGACGGTGCAAAGCTCCGTGCACAGGAGCATCAGGGCTTGCTTCAGATGTTCTACTCAACACACTTCCCTGTTGCTGCTTAGTTAAGGGGAACCACAAAACTGAACAAATGCCTCCACCTAGTGGAACTAATCTTTAATAGAAAGAGCAATGCAAATTTAAGGTTTGCTTTCTAAACTAATTTGAGTATAAATCACTTTGTTCTTCTAAAATGAGTTTATAGATAGGAATCTATTCATCAAGACAGGAAGACTCCTCCGAGACATTATAAATTTCTTGTGATCTTGTGATAAATTACATGCTGAGGACCTTTGTTTTTGGGGGTTTTTTTTTGTTTTTGTTTTGTATTTACCTTTCTTTCTAAATTTTCCATGACTTTGTGTCTTAACCTGGTCACACAAATCCATTTGGATACTTCTGAAATTGGCAATGCTTTCATATATATATATATATATATATATAAAACAATACATTTGTAAAAGCTCTTGGAATCAAACAAAAGCTAACCATGGTTGCCTCATGCAGGAGGATTCTAGTATCTCTAGTATGTCTGAAGATGCCACTAAAGGGCAGATCTATTCAACCAAATGAAGCTCAGGACCAAGATATCCCAGAGATCCATAACTGGTTTTGGGGGTGATTAAACGGAGTCTTAGCTATAAAATTGTGGCATGGCTTTTCCCTACCCTCCAATCTCATTAATGACTAAGGTTAAGACTTAACAGATTTCCTGTTACCACTCACTATCTAAAAGAATATCATCCAACTATAAAATGAATATACAAAAAATAAAATTAAAAAAAGACCAAAAAATCAGAATGACAATTCAAAGGTAATTTTAAATTATATATCATTTCTCCTTTCTCTGGCTCAGGATTCAGAAATATGCTATCCAGATCATGAGATAAGTGATGGCACCATAAACTTCACAACGTAACAGCTACTTGTAACAGCTACTGCTAGATTCTTTATAGCTTTCTTCCTTACAAATGTAAAATGATTGCTGAAGAAAACTTCACGACATCGGACTAACACGTCACCCAAATGGTAAATCCCAGATGACCTTGCCACTCAGAGACAATCGCTGACACTCAGGAGCATAGACTTCCAATCTTTGTTCTTGTTTTCCATGTCTATGACCATCCTAGGTTTCCACGAACAAAATTAGAATCGTGTTGAGCAAAGCTTCTCGTGCCCAGTTCTTTAAATTTAATACCATATCTTGGATGCCTTTCCATGAGATATACATTACAATAAAAATTAGCAATTGAATATATTGAGTAACTCAATGAGGGCAGGTACTATACATAGTTCACTGTCTTCAGTTTGCTGCCATCCATAAAGGGTACCAATGACTATGGTGTGGGTTCCCTTTGCTTCGTGACCGGTCAGCACCTTAACAACACCATTCTATTATCTGTTGGTGTGCTCTGGTTCTGAAACGGTCCAGTCGCTATTGTCTTTGTTTGACTCTATCACGCCATCTTGGCTGCACTTTGAGACTTGTCTTCATTACTTGCTAGTGATTTCATGAAGCTGTTCCTTGCTGTAGGTTTCTTTTGTGTTTATTAAGCTTGGAGTTTGTGGACGTTTTACATTAATCATTTTCATTAAATGATTATCTTGGGCTAGAGAGATGGTTCAGCAGCTAAGAGCATAGGACCTCTTTCTGAGGTCCTGAGTTCAATTCCCAGCAATCACATGGTGACACACCTACAATGGGATCTGATGCCCTCTTCTGGCATGTAGGTGTACATGCAGATAGAGTACTCAGAAAAATAAATAAATCTTTTTTTTTAAAAAAAAAAAACTATTATCTTTTCAAATATTTCCCCTTTGGCTCTTGTTAACTCTACTGTCACACACATAAGGGTGTTTGACAATGCTTACTCCAGGAGTTCTGGACTCTATCATTTCTGCACACTATTTATTGCTAGTGAATGAATTGTTTTTAGCTCAACTCTTATTTCCTTGTTAAACTCGTTTTTGTTCTAATAAAATTTCAGCCAATTTTACCGCATTTTAACCACAATCCTATTCTGGCTCCTTCTAAATATGTAGTGCATTTTCTTTACATTGAAGCATTGCATTGTATTGGCTAGACTACCACTAGCAGCTACAGTCATCGGGTGTCTAACTTGAATGTTAACTAAACTCTGAGAATTAAATATTCTACATGTGTTTTAAAATAGTCTATCAAATTATTAAGGTGGGTTTAGAATTTCTTCAATGCTTTTCCTATAGCTACAGGAATCATTTTTTTTTTACTTTTAGCATGTTAATGCTTTCATTTGGTTAATTTCTTCTTTAATTCTTCAGTTTCATATCATGTATACGTTGGTCGTAACCATCTCCCACTACCCCTCTTCCTTCTCCTGGACACTCCACAATATGTCCCCCTCCTACCTACATATCCTCTCCTGCCAAGTCAGTATTGCAGCATTGGGGTTTCACTGCAGGAAATACCACTGATGACTCTCCTCATCCCCCCATTCCCTAAACAGTACCTTCTAGAATTACCAAAGGTAGCCAACAGGAAGGAAGTTTTCAGGTAAGATTCAGCCTGAATTTCTCTACCTTCTGCAGGTAGGTAGTGCCTTTAGAAAGAACAGAATCTAACCATCTAGCTATAACTGTTGTTGGGGGAGCCACAGCTTTTCTGACAAGTGACTTTTAAAGAGTATCGCAATTGCACCGCCACTGCACATGCCTGAGACTCAGAAACCCCGCAGCTTCTGCCCTTGACTGGAACACTGAGTGGACAACAGCAACCAAAGACCAGACAAACCCCCACCCTGCGATGACCACATAAGGTCTCAATCTATACCAAGTAACACTTCAAACTCCACAGCTACAGATGTAAGATTTGCAGAGTAAATCCCAAAGCAAAATCATAAACATGAACAACCAAACAATATGCCTCCTCCAGAAGTCAGAACCCTATTGTGATAGGCCCTGAGAAAAGCAATTTAGCTGAAGCACAAACCAAAAACTTCAAAACAGTAATTATGAGCATGTTCAGAGTACTTAAGAAAAATGTCAGTGAATGGCCTTGATGAAGACCATGAAAACACAGTTAAATGAAATAATGGAAACAATTCAAGAAATTAAAGTAGAATTTAGCAGAGAACTAAATCACAAAAAAAAAAACCTCAAACTGAAAGAAAAAATGGAAATGAAAAACTCAGGATATCAAACGAAAACTCAACAGTAGCCTCACTAACTGAATGAAAGTCATGGAAGAAAGAATTCCAAGTCGAGATTACATGGTCTAGAAGAAACGGGTATCTCAGGGAAAGAAAATGTTGAATCTCAAATTTCCCAGCACAAAACATTCAGGATATCTGTGACACTAAGGAAATATTAAACCTAAAAATAATAGGTATAAAGAAAAAAATCAATGCTACAAAATAAAATTAAACTTAATCATAAGAAAAAGTCCCCAACGTAAACAAAGAGACGCCTATAAAGGTAAAAAGCATACAGAACAGGAAACACTGATGGGACCAGAAAAGACACTCGTCATGACACATAATAATCAAAAGACTGGGTGTACAGAACAAAGAAAGGATATTAAAAAGCTTCAGGAGTAATAAACCAAGTCACATATAAAGGCAGGCCCATTAGGACAGCAACTTATCTTGTATATAATTTCATTTAGGATTTTTCATGCAATATGTTTTTTAACCCGCATATAGCCAAGTTTATTTGATGATTTCCCTATTGTGAGAGAACCAGCTTTTCATTCTTTCCTTGTTGTCACCTCCCAATACAAACAGTATGTTAATAGAATGCTTTTATTATCTTGATTATATTTGCCTCACATTCCTCTAAGGTCGCCCCCACCTCCATTCCTTCCCTAACGTCATGCTTGTTCTAGCTCTCTCTCTCTCTCTCTCTCTCTCTCTCTCTCTCTCTCTCCTCCTCCTCCTCCTCCTCCTCCCCTCTCTCTCTAAAAAGAGAGAAATCAAAACAGACAAACTAAGAAAATGTAAAATGAATAAGATAAAAATAATGTACCGGGGTCATCCAGTTCGAGGTTGAACAGTCCTCTGAGGGGGAGTGAGGATGATTATAGGAAAGATAGAAAAAAGATGAAAGAGAAGGCTATGGGAGGACTGCAGGTCAATACCACACCAGTACTGAGTGTATTTCTCATAGCCTTTTTATACTACAGTACTGTGGTAAGCAAAGCCACGAGCTAACAGAAACAATTTGCTGAAATATACACAAGACATCTGTTCCCATCTAAAAGCCTCTTGCCTCTCACCTCAAGTGAACCTCTTCTTATTGTTCCACGCGTTAGCAGGCCAGGAAATCTGCCTAGCAGGCAGACTCCCCAACCACACCCCGCCCTTTCCTCTGCTTCAGAGAAGCAACAAATGCTCCTGACAAAATAACAACAACAAAAAAGAAAAACCAAACAAGCATGGAGTCCATTTTGGTTTGACCAAATACCTGCCCTGGAATGTGGTTTATATAAAGTACCTAATGGTACTTCATTAGAGAAAAATGATTTTCCCTTTTCCAGCAGGTATCAACTACAAATAATCTCTTGAGTAGAACTGGAACTTTGTGACCACTTCCCCTTTTTAAGTGCTGGGATTTTGTCTGGTTCGAACCTGTTCAGGTCTTAGCATGCTGTCACAGTCTATGTGAGTTCACACATGTCTTAGTTCATTGAATCTGGAAGATGCTGCTGCTTTGGAGTCAACCACCATCTCTGGCTCTTGGAATCTTTCATTCTCCTCTTCCACATAGACCCTTAAGCCTTGAGAGAAATCTGATTAAGCCATCCCATCTAGGGCTGAGAGCTCCAAAGTCTTTCACTGTGTGCACACTGTCCAGTTGTGTGTCTCTGTGTTAATTGCTATCAACTGCATGAAGACGCTTCTCTGGTGATAATTGATGCTCTGATCTAGTTGTGGTAGTAATATGCCATTAGGAATACACTTATTGATGTGTCCTATAGCAGCTGACTTTTCAAGTGGAGACTCTGAAAGACATAAAGGCCTGAACAAATGTTCACAGAGACCACAAGTTCAAAGAGTCCACAGATGCCAGCACAGACTATTATATCCAGCAAACTAACAGCAGCAATCAATGGAGAAAGAAAACCAATTCAATATCAAGATTAATCTAAGCGATTTCTAACAACCAGCTCTTCATAAGGCACTCCATAGAAGAAAATAAAACAGGATCCATCTTCTGTTACACCCAAGAAACATCTCACCATCGAGGACAGATATCATCTTGGGATAAAGGGGATAAAAAAAAATTACAACGAAATAGAACCAAGAAGCAGGTGTAGTGATTTAAACATTTGGAAAAACAGACTTCAATTCAAAAGTAATCAGAAGAAATGGGGAAGGGATACGGTACGCATTAAAGGAAAGTCAAAGAGGATGCTGTAGTTCTATGCACTCAACACATGGGCACCAAAGTTCATAAAAGAAACAGTTCTATAGATAAAATTACATATTAAGCCTCACATAGACATAGTGGGCAACTAAAGTGCCATGCTCTCACCAATATACAGGTCATCCGGACAAAAACTAAATCAAGACATGCTGGAGTTACATGAGTCAAATGACCTAGCAGACATCTACAGAGCATCCCACCCCAACACTAAAGAATAGACTTTCTTCCCAGCAGCCCATGAAACTGTCTCCAAAATTCACCACAGATTGGGACTCAAAAGAGATTTTAAAGGCTGAAATGTCACCTTACATCCTATGTGGTCACCACAGATTAAATCTGGATATCAGCAACAACAGAAACTACAGTAAATTTAGAAACTTGTGGAAACTAAACGACTCACTATTGAATGAAAACTGAACTAGATCATCTCAGAAAGCAAGAAAAAGGAAATTTAAAATTTTTTAGAGTTTAATGAAAATGAAAATGCAACAGATCTAAATCTATGGGATACAATGAAAGCAATTCTAGGAGGCCTTCACAAAAACACTGGAGAAAATCATGTTGATATCAACACACTTGAAAACTCTAGGTCTGCAGTTCTCAGTCAGTGAGTCACAACCTTCTTGGGGGTCAAACAGCTCTTCACAGGGTTTACCTTTGAAGACCATTGGAAAACACAGACATTACATTAGAAATATTTACATCACGATTCTTAACAATAGCAAAATGAAAGTTATGAAGTAACAATGAATATAATTCTATAGTTGGGGGTCAGCACACCATGAGGAACTGTATTAAAGGCTCACAGCATTGGGAAAGTTGAGAACCACTGCACTAGAAAAATAGGAAATGTTATTCAAAGAAAGATTAGACAGGAAGACATAATAAGACTTAAGGACGAAATCAATGAAATGGAAACAACAACAAAAGCTACAAAGAATCAATGAAATGAAGAAAATCAACAAGACTGACAACTCTTTAGCCAAATTAATAAAAAAAAAAAGACAGAAAGAGAAGTTCCAAATTAATGAAATTATAGTTTTGATGGGAGGCATGGCTACAGGTGCCAAAAAAAAAAATCAAAAGAATTAAAAGAAAATACTTTTAAAATCTGTATTTTACCAAACTGGAAAAATTAAGAGAAATGCATATTTCTTGATTAAAAAAGGGTCTACTAAAGTGAGATCAAAATCAGAGAAGAAATCTAAACAGACTCATGTCCTTCTGTGTAATGAAAATAGTAATTAAAAGTCTTCTAACCATCCCCCAAAAAGGGTGGGGGTCGATGTATTCAGTGCAGAATTCTACCAGATCATCAAAGAATATTAATCCTCAAAACATTATATAAAAGAGAAACTGAAGAAACATTTCCTGCTCATTTTCATAAAGCCACTAGTACTCTGATACCAAAACCATACTGAGACCTAACAGAAAATTAGAGACCAATTTTCCTTATGGTATATAGATGCAAAGTTCTTAATAAAATACTTTCAAACAGAATTCCAGAACACATCAAAAAGATTATCCACCCTGATGAAGTTGACTTCATCCCAGAGATGCAGGGACATTGCAACATATGTGAATCAATAAACTTAATAACCAGATAAACAGACTGAAAGACAAAAACTATATGACCACTTCATTAGATGCAGAAAAGACATTTAACAAAATTCAACATCCAGTTATAATAAAATCCCTGGAGAGACTAAAGACACAAGGACCATACCTCTACATAATACAGACAATCTACAGCAAGCTCACAGCCCCCATTCTAAGTGGCGAGAATGCAAAGCATCTGCAGTAAAATCGAAACAGGACAGGTTGTCCACTTTCTTGGCATCTATTCAATATAGTACTTGAAGTCTCAGAGCAATAGGGAACATCAGGGGGATATAATTAGGAAAGGAAGAAGTCCAAGTATTTTCAGATGACATGATTTTATACATAAAAGATCCTGAAGATTCCACCAGGAAGCTTCCACAGCTGATAAATACTTTCAAGAATGTAGCAGAATACATTATTAGCATATAAGAAGCAGTAACCTTCTGATATGTAAATAACAAATGAACTGTGTGGCGGGGGCGGGGGGGGGGGAATCATGGAGGCAGAGCCTTGCACAAGAGCTTACAAACAATTATCTTGGGATGGCTCTAACCAAGCGAGTAAAAGTCTTGTATTATAAAAATGTTAAGACACTGAAGAATGAAACTGAAGAAGACACCAGAAAATAGAAAGATCTTCCATGATCATGGAGAAGTCAGCTTAATATTGTGAATTTGGCCATCCTACCAAAAAAATGAAAAAGTGTTCTACATATGCAGTGCAATTCCCATCAAAATTCCAACACATTTCTTTCTAAAATATGAAAAAAATGTATACAACTTCACATGGGAACAAAACAAAACACTAATAGTTAAAACTGAATCCTGAATAGGAGAATTGCTGCAGGTCTCACCATCCCAGACCTCTCACTACATCCCAGTCACTACAGTGACTAAGACAGCATGCTGTTAAGAGAAACCTCGATCAACTGAATAGAATTAAAGAATTAAAATCTAATAGAATTAAAGACAGAGACAAAATTTCACACATCTACAGACCTGATTTTTGACAGAAAGAAAGAAAGAAAGAAAGAAAGAAAGAAAGAAAGAAAGAAAGAAAGAAAGAAAGAAAGAAAGAAAGAGGAAAAAAAAGCCTAAAATACAGTAGGAAAAGACATCTTCAAACTGGAGCTGCATTTAGAATAATGAACACGGATCCATACTTACCACTCTGCACAAAACTCCACATGGATCAGAGACCTCAACCACATACATTGAATCTGATAGAAGAGGAAGTAGGGAATAGTGTTGAATTCATTGGCCCAGGAAAAGTCTCGGAACAGAACACTGTTAGTTCAAGTACAAAGAACAGCAATTAATAAATAGAACCTCATGAAGACAAAAATGAATGTGCAGCAGAAGATACCATCATTTCAGCAAAGAGGCAGCCTACAGAATGGGGATAAAATAGTCTTTACCAATTACATATCTGATAAAGTGTTAATATCTAGAATAAATAAAGAACTCAAAAAAAACCTGAACATCAAGAAAGAAAGACCAATTTTAAAAAGCTAAATAGAATGAAACAAAGTTCTCAAAAGATGAGACACAAATGGCTGAGAAACAGTTTTTCAAGATCAACATTCTTAGCCATCAGGGAAATGCAAGTCAAGACTACTTTAGAATTTCATCTTATCCCAGTCAAAAAGGCCATGATCAATAAAGCAAATAACACCTTGTGCTGGCACAGATGTGGGGAAAGGGGAGCACTTCTTTATTTTAGGTGGGAATGCAAACTGGTACAACTATATAAATTAGTGTGGAGGTTCTGCACAACGTTTAAAACAGAACTACCACAAGACCCAGCTACAGTATCCTGGGCCATAAACCCAAAAGACTCCATAACTTATTACAGACATACACATAATGGCCAGAAAACAGAAACAGTCTAGATGTTCATTTGTGAGACATTTGCACAATGCAATAATTATTACTCAACAGTTAAGAAAAAAGAAATTATGAGTTTTCAGACAAATTGAGTGGCACTGAAACCAGTCAATCTGAGTGTATAATCTAAACTCAAAAGAAAAAGAAAAACAAAACAAATACTGCATTTTTCTTTTATATGTAGATATTGGCTTTTAATCCTTACATATGTTTGTTTCAGTTCAAATAATCACAGAGGTTATGTAACCTATAAGGGACCGGGGGTGGCAAGAAGGGGATTTTTCAAGAAAGGAGAAATGGAATGGAATATTAGAACATCTTGGGAATTGGTAATAAAGAATTGCCTTGCAGTCAATGGCTGGGCAGGGAGACAGGAAAGGACTTTTAGATTGTGCAGACAAGGGACAGAGGGAGAGAGAAGGAGGAGGAAGAAGGCTTACTGACATGTAAGGTTCTGGGAAAATGGCCCTAGGGGCCATTCCCTGATTGGGTCTGTGGTAGCAGAGATGAAATATGGATTTAGCAAATATTAATTAAAGAATACAGGAGGGGAATGTTTGCTAGCTATGGAGACATTTAGAAGTGCTCAACCATTGAGCTAGTCAAGGCATATCAAAATTAGCTGGTGCACATGCCTGCATGCATGCATGTATGTATATGTGTGTGTATGTGTGTTTGCATGTGTGTGTGCATGTGCATGAGTGTGTGTGTGTGTGTGTGTGTGTGTGTGTGTGTGTGTGTGTCTTGTTTGCTGAGGAATACTGAGGATTAATCCTAGGGCCTCAAGAAGGACAGCAAGCACTCTACCACTGAGCTATATCCTTGGCCAAAAATGTTCTAAGTATTGGAAAAAAATATTTTGAGTAAAACTTCATGTCGTTTATATATGTAAATAATTTATCCATGACTGGAATCTATTATCTAGGGAAATCTTTATATCATTTTAATATCTCTTCATCCCTTACCTGAAAAAAGCAATTCAATTAGAACTTTTATTTTTCCAATAGTCCGAAGGCAGCCATTAAAGAGAAGGACTGTGTTCAGTCAGAGGGACAGATGATTACAAAAGAATCTAAAACCCATAGTTAGCAATTTTGCTGAAGCTTTTCGATGATTCCTCCACCCACTGAAGTGATTGATTTTATTAGATGATGCTAACTTATAGAAATAAAAGTGGTTAGTTAGCTCAGCAAAGACAACGGTACTTGCTGCTGCTGCTGCAATGTGTTGTTTTAGCGGTCTATCCTTATCTAGTAAATAGAGGATGGAGTCTCACTACTTCCGTCCCGCCAACCACGCCCCTCATCCTCTGGCTCATCACTACTTCCGGTCTGCCAACCACGTGCCAACCGTGCTCTTCACCCTCTAGCTAGTCAGATAATTAAGATGGCCTCACCCTTTCTCTCCCTACCTCCCCTTCTTCCTACACAAGCTTTTTGTAATATCTATTGTGATTATCACACACATACTTCACATGTGTGTTTCGTGTAAATTTGAAGTGCTAAATGGCGACACCGAGATTAGGGCTTCAAGGCAGCAACTCATTGGGAAAACTCAAGACAACACTCAGGGAGACACGGACAGAGTTTGCGACTTCGCAGAAACCCACAAAGACTGAGGACGTACCCAGGGGCAAGCAGCAGTCTGAAGCCATTCATCGGTAATAGTTAAACACAGCAGGAGACTGGAAGGAAGACATCCCTGGAGCAGCAGATACTGCCAGAGCCTGGAAAGGGTTCTGTACTTCTGCAATAGTGGATGGCCAAACCTATGGGATGCAGCGATGCCACACCACAGGCAGCAGAATGAGAGGGAATACATCCTCTATCCATTGTCTCGCAACCCTCTGATCTCCCCCGGTTTATACTACTGGCTGAAACCAGCACAAACCAGCGGCAACTAATAAATAACAAGAATTATCGCTAGCCATTTTCATGAAAGCTCCCTGTAGACTTCCTGAGAGTAAACTCCACGTGGAGCAGCAGATATTGATCGCCTGCAAGACAGGGCGCTTGTAAAATGTTTACAGAGTACCTCAGCCAGCCGAGTGTGCAAAGAGGTGGGTGAGCGGGAGCAAATCTAGAACCATCCAGGCAATTGTAGCACAGAAGACTGGTGAAAGGTATTGGTTAAAGGGGTAGATAATCATTTGACGAAAATAATCTGTAGACTTTGAGCCGGCTAATTTTACCGCGTGGTGTTTTTAATTTGTAAGACCTTTATAATAAAGTTTTAATTTAAAAAAGAGTAATGAATGTTACTAAATCTAGCCCTTTCACTTTTTCAGATGAAGAAATGGGATTTCAAATCGATTTAAAATAATTCTCAGAAGTCACAGCTCTTCTGACTGCAATACACTGTCATTAATTTACCATTTAGAATTTGTCCCGTTCAAATAGGCTCAAGAGATCTGTTGCACAATACTGTACCTATAGTTAATAACAATATAGTCTTGAAAGTACTAAGAAGTAGATTTTAAATGTTTTCACAACATAGATTATAATTGTGAGGTACCACATGTTAATTATCTCTCTTTTAGTTGTTCTACAGTATGTGTATTTCAAAATACTACATTATACAAGATAAATATAATTGAGTTATTTTTTTTTAATTATATCACTGCAACCTGAGTCAGTTTCCGATGACAAAAAAAAAAAATGGGGGGAGTAGCTTTAAATAGCATGGTCTGTGAGGCATTTCCTTGTGGTACCGTTGAAGGGATTCTGAGGAGTCTACTTTCTAAGTGACTTAAATGGCCCTTACCTTGCCACATTTGAGAACCTACCTGTCCACAGACAAAATCACTTTAAATGTTATCATTGTGGTCGATGAGATGGCTTAACAAGCAAAGGCCCTTGCCCCCACGCCTGGTGACTTGAGTTTGAGACGTAATCAGTTCCTACAAGTTGCCCTCTGACCTCCACACTGGCTATGTGCACTGAGACACGCCCACAGGCACACAAACACACATAAACAACTTCCACACTGGCTAGGCACTGGGATACGCCCACAGGCACACAAATACACATAAACACACATATTTGCTTTAGTATCATAATTCAACCTCATCTCAATTTTTTATGAAAGTTTAAAAAAAAATCTAAGCCGGGCGGTGGTGGCTCACGCCTTTAATCCCAGCACTTGGGAGGCAGAGGCAGGAGGATTTCTGAGTTCGAGGCCAGCCTGGTCTACAAAGTGAGTTCCAGGACTGCCAGGGATTCACAGAGAAACCCTGTCTCGAAAAACCAAAAAAAAAAAAAATCTAAACAATTCCAAATACAAGCGCATAAAGCATTCCCTCACCAGTGTTAGCATTCTCTGTTCTGGGGCTAGAGAGATGGCTCAGCGGTTAAGGGCACTGGATGCTCTTCCAGAGGTCCTGAGTTCAATCCCCATTCTGTTCTGACTGATGGAACTTTCGCCTCTAATTTAATCTTGTAATAACACAACAATCTCTCACCTCTCATGAACATTAACATGTTTAGCTTCTTACCTGAAAAATCTGTCTTAAAAAAATATATAAAAATCTGTCTTTAAAAAAAATGTATTAAAATCTGTCCTAATACTATTAGTCTTAAGTTTGGCAATGTCCCACCTGGGCTATAAAGATGGCTTATCTATTGAGAGATTCATTACCCACATTTCATCTTGTGTGGGACTCTTTTTCAATGTTTAAAAGCTTTTATGAAAACACAGGCAAGCAGCATTATTTTTTTTTCCTTCATTTCAGTGGCTTCGTTTCAGATCTAGAATTTAAAGCAACTTCTGTGGGTTTAAAATACAGCTGGAGAGATGGCTTAATGAAAAAGGTGCTTGTTGCACCTTGAGTTCACACCCTGAACCCACAGAATACTAGTTCAGAACCGATTCCAAGTTGCCTGCTGACTTTTTATGCATGTATTTGTATACACAAATGGAACTTTACGTTACTCATTTAATAAGCGTAAAAGCGTGGTTGTTTGGTGATATTGTTATTGTTGCTGTTGTTAAAAATCATATTTTGTTAGAAACCACTTACAACTATCCTAACAGATAATTTCAAAAAAAAAAAAAGTTTCCTTCATCTAAGATTATTTTCATACAGCGGCATCTATTAAAAAAAGGAGGGGTGTCTATATGCTAAACGGCCATATGCACAGGAGAAATGACGGGAGTTGGCGGGATTCAAATCTTTCCCAGACTCCTCTACGGTTAATTACCCTAGAATGGTGCTTGTTGTGTTTGTCCTCCATAGGGAGATGCCTCTTGCCCTCCTGTGAAAGTTGGGAGTTTGGGGCTCGGGGTTTGCAGACCCCTCCCACTGCGTTTTCCCCGAGCATCCGGGTCGACCCGCTGCCCTGCCCTCAAATTTTGTGCCTTATGTCGTTATTACCATTTTACAGCGACCAAGTCGCTGCACACCAGCGCTCGGAGGTCTGGGGACTCCTGCAGCCTGCAGAGGAAGCTTCTGGAAGCCAGAGGCCTGCGGTGCGCGCCCTCACCGCCAGGGGGCGACCAAGCTCCGCCGCGGCCAGCAAGGCGGACCCGCGCTTACCTCCAGGTAGTACAGGTCGACCGTGGTGATCTGCGAGTCCAGGAAGTCTTCATAGGTGTTGAACTGTGTTACAATGTTGTCCACGGCCGTCAGCCCCTCGGACTGATCCATCGCGGCTACACCAACGCGTCCCTAGTAACCGGAGGGGGGCGGGGCCGGACGCGCGTCGGTTGCGGGGGCGGGGCAGAGGGCGCTGCGCTGGCCACGCCCCAGCCGGTTCTAAGCCCTGGGAGCTGTCAGCCTTGCGGTGCAAATACAAACTTTTTGGGAGTAAAAGTCTTAGCACAGTCCGAATGTGCCTGCTCGGTATTTGCAATAAGAACCTCGAAAGAAGAATATCCCAGAAATCTAGGGGAAATAGTCTTGCTGGGTACTTCAAAATAACACGTGATTTGGGTCAGTTGTATACATTACAACTTTAAGGCAAGTTATAGTTGTGTTTGAGTGCCAGCAACAATTTATAAGCTTCCCAAACGAAGCAGCCTTAATGATCTCCTTTGCTCCTGCCTTCTGCCTTACACTTCACTTTTTATTTAAAATTCGGTAAGTTGAAAATTACTTGAAAAATCTTGCCTCTTTGAACGTCCTTCTTCTTAAAAAAGGGGGGGAAATCATAATCATGGAATGATATATACATGAGAACACTGAGATTGCCGTATATTTCTATTTACTCATTTCTTTAAAATCCTATAGTATAAAATTTAACCTGAAACATTCCTTGTTACAGCTGACTTGTACAACTGTTTCTACACTGGAAGCACAGACGCTTGCTGTTACACCAAGGGAACTTACAATCATCCAAGCATTTGTAGAAATCAAATCAGATTCTGCAATGAATCTTTTCCATCTGTTGGGGGGGCGGGGAATCTAGATAACAAAGTAAAGCCAGGACTATTTAAGACCCCAAAAAGCACAGTAAGTTATATCTTTATTAAAATAAACAGGCTACCAACAATTTATATTGTATAATTATCTAGAAAGCTATAGAAATTA
This sequence comes from Tokudaia tokunoshimensis, assembly GCA_036184795.1. Taxonomy (NCBI): domain Eukaryota; kingdom Metazoa; phylum Chordata; class Mammalia; order Rodentia; family Muridae; genus Tokudaia; species Tokudaia tokunoshimensis. The sequence goes on from BTHU01000014.1 coordinate 11,145,423, forward strand.
AACTCCAAGAGTGGAGGGGGAGGAAAAAATCAACATGACTTGAAACATTATCAGAAGTAGAGAAGACAGGTCTCTGTACTGTCAGGTCCAAAAGAAACTCAGGACAAATGCCTTTTGTGTCTTTTATCATTTGGAAGGGCATGCTGGCCTCTGGGCTATTGGCAATTTCGTGTACCTGTTACAGAGTCCAAGCTGACATTCGGGCCCCTCTTAGCTTCTCTCACACTGTCCCCTACCCTGAACTTCTCCAACCCCTGAGCTTCCCTTCCTACAGCTTCTCATTCCTCTAGAACCTGACATTTCGGCCATATGGTCTCTTGCCTCACCACCCACACCCTCTCTGTCCCAGAGGCATTGTTCTGGGTGTCTTGAGCACAACAGAAAACTTAAAAAAGTTTCTGCCACTGGGGTCCGCAGAACATGAAAATTGCTTTCCTGTGGTAATTAATTAAAATTTACTACATACCAGCCAGCCCTGTTCTAAATACCATACAATCATTATTTCGTATAATCACAACAACAAACTCACTAGAAAACCAGCATTGGTGTTACCCTCCATATGGAGACAGGATGAGTTTAAATGACTTGACCAAAGTGTCAGGTGCAAAAGCAAACAACACAAAAATAACTATTGTCCATTTCTCTCCCAGGGGGAATGGGGACGTAAAGAGAGGTTATAAAGAGCTGTGTCAAATCAAAAACAAAAGCTTGTTTATTAGAAAGAAAAATAAACGTGTGATCAAGGAACGCGGATTGAAACAAAGACTAGAAACCGTTGGAGCATCTTCCAAACTGTGGAGGCAAGAAACACAAGTTCTATATGGATGGAGAGAGAGGTGGCCAGTAGGGAGGGGCACAGGGAAGACTATTGAAAGGAGGTAGCTGAGTAGACAGAGCCGGAAGCTGATTGAAATTGAAAGCTGCAGTAAAAGAAGTTCCAAAAGCGACTAGCCACGTCCCTGAACGGCTTCAGGAATGGAACTCACACTTCTGCACATTGCTCCTCTAGGGGGCGCTGGGCTGTGCTTACGATCGTTTATGATATCCTCCCACACTGAGATTTTATCGTCCTCTTGCAATAATAAAACAGCTAGGGAATGTTTGAATTCATGACACTGTGACACTCTGATATCAAGGGCTATTTTTACCTTCGTTGTTCTAGCATGATTCATTTGCAGTTGTACGTTTTTAAGGATGTTTCATTAAACGGACCGTGCGGTCAGAAGCTCTTCCGTGAAATGATCCTGAAAGCATAGAAAATTAAACAATTTAAAGATATTTCCAATAAATGACTCTAATACTCTCCAAATATTTTTAACAGAGCAGTGTCTTTGTTAGTAGTGAAAGAAATTTATATATTTAGCCCATGCTACACAGAAAGGTTAAAATTACAGTAAGCCCGACAACACGGTCTTCTAGATTTTCACTTTGGATTCAGAAACACTTTAGACCTGAGCCTGAGAAACGCCATGACGGAATGGCAACCATGAAATGTGTAAGATTAAGCAATTCTCTTTTCTATGGTGAGGCCTTTGTTATGACGAAGAAATACTTTATTTTGGAAACCATAAATTCCTTCTTCAAGTCTGGGACTTTTAAACACTAAACCGGTAATTTAGCACCAATCCCAGAAATTCTATTCTTTGCCAAAAGATAGGATACATATACCAAACTGCAAGATGTAAGAGGGAAGAGACTATAGAAGAGTAAAGAAATATATGCCCTATTTACCTTAGTTACTGAAAAGTAAAGAAAGCCATACTATAAAGGTCATAGGAAAAACCAGACCCTAGCCTTTAGGCTTTTCTCCATTCTCACTAGCATGAGATGAAATCATTTCAAACTACACTCTATCTTTTTCTATTTCCAAATAATTAGTAATATTCAATGCTAGCTGGGAAAGTAAGTCGAGAATATAATTTTGCATGTGAACGTGATAGGAAAGGGGTGCTGTGCTAATTATGTTAATAAATGCTAAACACTCTGAGTAAGAACTTGAGGTCCCATTAGGAGGGACTTAATACATTACCATATTGTAGGAAAGAAAAACACATGCTCTTTCTAATAAGATAAGCATTTGTATCTGATGTTACCCAACTGCTTATTAAGTGTCTGTGATTGCAGGTGAGGGCTATTGCTTAAGAATGAGCCAAGGAGAGAACTTTGTGTGTGTGTGTGTGTGTGTGTGTGTGTGTGTGTGTGTGTGTGTGTGTGTTCCTGCTCACGCTTTGTAATAATGATGACTCTGAATGCGCTTAAGTTATTTCTTAGGATGAGGTCACTGGGCTTCCACAGTCTCGTAGCTTAGCATGTTGAATTTCATGTTCCCCCTGCTTGTCAGTCACAGAGACATAGTTGTTTATATGTCATAATTCATGAACTTTCCATTCTTCAAAAGCTGACAGTGTGATAGAGTTCAGAAGAAAGACAATATAAGATAGATTTGTTCCCATATTTGAGATTGACCAATATCAGCAGCTGATAAAAAAAAAAAATCCAGTGTACTACTTGATAAGTCTCCCACTGTTAAGATCCCCTGGTTGCCTGAGGTTCTTTGACTAGGGATGGAGTCCAATAACATTTCTCTCCTCCATTAGCATTGTCTACTGGTGTTGTCTTTGTTTGGGGCTCGTTTAGGCAGCCACAGTTTTTAGGTATTCTGGATGAAGTTTCCCTGTTATTTCTAGAAGACACAAGCTCACAACAGATTTCCTGGTGTTCTAGCTTTTGGAATCTTCCTGCCACCTCTTGCAAATGTTCCTTGAGCCCTAGGTACAGGAGATGTGTTGTAGATGTATTCATTGGAACTGGGTACTCCCATCATCTTTCTGCCTTTGGGCCAGTTCTGGATTCCTCTAATGGTCTCCTTCAAAGAGAAGTTCCTTTGGTGAGGGTTAGGATCTACACTCATCAGTATAATGATAAGTATTTAGAATGCAGTTGGGAATGGTTCTGGCTTTATAAAGTGGCACTTGTAAGTTCTGTCCTAAAGTCCATGACTTCACTAATTCCCTGGTTAGGTAGCTAGCTTTTCCAGCACCAAACATGATTTCCCTCCGGAACTGGCTGGTTTTGTGTGTCAACTTGACACAAGCTGGAATTATCACAGAGAAAGGAGCCTCCCTTAAGAAAATGCCTCCATGAGATCCAGCTGTAAGGCATTTTCTCAATTAGTGATCAAGGTGGGAGGGTCCATGGTGGATGGTGCCATCTCTGGGCTGGTTGTCTTGGGCTCTATAATAAAACAAGCTGAGCAAGCCAGGGGAAGCAAGCCAATAAGTAGCACCTCTCCATGACCTCTGCATCAGCTCCTACCTCCTGACCTGCTAGAATTCCAGTCTTGACTTCTTTTAGTGATGAACTGCAGTGTGGAAGTGTAAGCTGAATAAACCCTTTCCTTCCCAACTTGCTTCTTGGTCATGATGTTTGTTCAGGAATAGAAACCCTGACTTAGACACCTCCTTTCGAACAGCCTGAAGTCCAATTAGACAACTATTGGTTATGACAAGGCAACTATTACAGCTTTAGGAGTACCTTGCCCTGGTGGTCTTTGCTGTGGTTCACAGGTGTCTCATATGGGTAGAGTTGTGGGTTACTGCCCTCTCTTGGCAGCTTGCATAACATAATTGTTCAGAATTATGAAAGTGAGAGACGCTCCTCGCCACAGTTCAGAGTACTGGGTTCTGTTCCAGGAAACTCAGGTTTGATTCTTGGCATCTCCACGGAAGTTCACAACTGCCTGCTAACTCCAGTCCCAGGAAGTCTGATGCCTTCTTCTGGCCTCTGTGGTCACCAGACACACAAGTTGCACAGACATACATGCAGACAAAATACCCATACATGTAAAAAAGAAATGAAGTAAAAATAAAGAAAGGGAGCTCCCATGGAAGAGACTTTTTGGTCAGATCCAGCTCAGATCCTCTGAGTCCTGAATGGTGTCTTCAGGAATGGGGACTTCTATAGCCATAATTCTTTTTTTTTTTTAAAAAGTTTAGAAAATACAAATTCAATCTCATGATTCTCTTTTTTAAACATGCACTGGCTTTCTGTGATGGTCTGTGATGATTCTATGCTCATGGCTTGCCAAATCTCTTGCATTTGACCTTCTCTTGGCACTCAGCGTGTCATTTGTTTCAAGGACCAACCACTCCAGGAAGCTTTGGGTTTTCTAAAGAACCACTATATTTCTGGATGGTGGACCTCACACATACTGTCCCCTCTCCCTAGAAGATTCTTTCAATGGAATGTCCTTTTCCCATTATACATCCAAGTAGGTAGAGAAAGAAGAGACAGAGAAGTTAGCTTTTTTTGTAAGCACATTCTGTTTGCCTGCATGCCTACCATTTATTAGGAAGGGTTTGCCTGTAAGTAAGATATGTGCTGCATTTCATAGACAGAACCTACCCACACCAAGGCAAAGGCTGTGCAAAGCCTCCTTACTGTGTTCGTTGCAGCAGTTCCCAAAACATGGTCATTCCTCAAAATTATTGGCTAAGTGAAATTATTTTCTTTTATCTTCCGTGTCCTTGTTTTAGAAACTGCTAGCTAAGCATCATTACTTATAGTGCAAAGAGAATAGGTGGAAGTTCAGTATTAGCACCCAAGTTCTAGAAAAGTACTTGGCTATACCAATGTAAAACTGGGACACTGAACAAATGGGCAAGCAAAAGAATCGTGTGCTAAAATTGCAAGGACAGATGACAGATGATGTTTAGGGAAGAGGGAGTGTGTCAGTTTGATGACCATGCAGGACTAGTACAAAGGAGAAAAATAGGACTGCAGATCAGAACACAGACCACCGTCCACTCAACAGCTCAGAGAGCAGACCTCGCTGAGCCCTGTCCACTTAACTGTATGCTCCAAGCAAAAGAAATCCAAAGGAGGTACACGCAAGGAACTAATCATCACGGCTGTACTTAGCAAGAGTTTTCTGACAGCAATGAGTGGCTGCAGGGAAGGCAGAAAGACATCTTAGGTCAGAAGACAGAACGGAGGGGATTCTGAATTTGAGGGTAGCTGCAGGGAGATGGATTCAAAGACTCTTTGGGAAGGAACTGTGCAGACGCAAGACTGATTTAAAGTTCCCTATGCGTTTTACCCTTAAGCAAGAATCTATTTTTCATTCAGATCAAACTTTTGCCTGCTCAAAGTAAGATACACAGAGATACCTAATAATAAGATACACAGTGATACAGTTGTCTTTTAATAAGAAGTCTCAAGTACTTAACTCACTAATGAGGCAGGGACTTGACATGTGTAAGAAAGAAAGCAGATGAAATTTCAGAAAAGGATACAAAGTGACATTGTTCAAACCCCAGAGACAAGGCGGAAACGGGCTGCCTCTCTGAGGAATATATTTAGCCCTTCTAAAAGACACAGTGGCCTCTATGGGATTTCTAAGAGGAGAGGTTTGGTCTAGTTTAAAACCAGCATCTTCAATTTAGCCTCTGAGTACATTGTCAGAGGTCTCCAGGACCTTCAGCTCTTCTACAGTCGAGGCAATAGAATAACCTCAGCACACCTAAGCCAAAGCAGAATGAACAGGCAGAAATATTAAGATCACTAGACCACTTAAAAGCAGCACTGAAGGACTGCTGATTCTATTAATGGCTGATTGGTCGTTTTGGACTCAGCTCTACAGTTCTAGGATATCACACATTCTGTCTCCATGTTTATTATCCTTCTCTCTGACTCTCTCTAATCTACTCAGAAAGACTTACTTCAACAATCATGTACGGTAACCCAAGAATTAGGCCTGAATGGTGCTAGATTCTCATTATGTAAGAAAAATAATGCCTGAGCCTTCCCTTCAGGGCATTCTATTTAGACATGGACGAAGGGGAGACCAAGCCAGCAGCTGATTGTAAGAAGGAAAAGAACAAGATAATGTAAGTAGGTGTAGAGGGAAAAAACTTGTAAATGACTGAGATGAAAATCTGCAAGAGTTGAGATGGTTTATATTATATAAGAATTGATCCTATCTGTAGACAGTAGGCTTAACCCAAAGTTCAAAGGTGGTATGTTTACAGAAGTCAATTACTGGGTAAGAACACAAGCTGTTTTTTCAAAGGACCTGAGTTTGGTTCCTAGCACCCACATCAAGTGGCTCACAACTATAACTCTAGTTCCAGGCAATCCTACACCTTCTAACCTCCACAGGCAATTGTATTCACAGGAACTTACACACACACACACACACACACACACACACACACACACACACACACACACTCACTCACATAAGCTGACATTTTTATAAATAAAATCTAAGAAATCAATAGGAATTAAATTGTTAACCGGGGAAAAAAATAAGTTAAGACACTAGGTAGTTTCTAAGGTCATATCTAAGTTGAGAATTCTGCGACAGTATTTTAATATGTTTTCATTAAGTTCTGGGTTTAGCCTAAATGAAGTAGCCAAGGAAAAAGAGACAAGGTGCAGCTGTTTTGCTAGCATGTGCTTTGACTGGGATTAAAAAACTAAATTTTACTAAGGACACTATCTCAGGAACTTGAGTCTTAATGTGTTTAGCAGCCCTACAATCTTGCCTTATAGTGTATTTACTTTCTTTCTTAAAAAGCAAAATTCCTAATTCCCGTGCTCACTCCTATTTAAAGTCGCTGCCTTCCCTTCCTGCTCCACCCTGCAGTGCTACCTGTCACACTTGCGCATCTTTGTGTATACGTGTTCCCAAGTGATAATCTCACCAGTGCTTAAATCAGGCATTCTGGTGATCCTCCGGCCTATCGTTCCGCCGGTCCTTTGCACCTGTGATGATGCACTTTGCCTTTTCTATAGTTACACGGCATGCTCCGACAGGATGCTGCCCGTGCTGGTCAACACTCTTCACGCCATCCTAGCTCCGTTATTCACGGGATTCCTCCTGCAGCCACACACATTCTCTCTGGCTTTGGTCATCTCTCCCAATCCACAGTTCATTCCTGATAATAATATCCAGACACGGCGTGGATCTTTCCACATCATGATGCAAATGACCCTGGCCTCTAATTTCGGTTACTGTTAATTCTTTTCTTCTTCTTTCCAAAAATAACCTCCTCTCGGTAGAGGCCACCATCCCTCTCTCGCCTCTCCTAAATTCTCTGAAGTCAAACGGGGTCCTGACTGACACTGGTCTTTTCCAAGTCACTGATCATTTCTTTGCAGTCTGATCTAGAATGTGCCTGACCTTTTGGTGGCGCTAAGTTTTCTCTGTGTAGCCCTGGCTGTCCTGGAACTCACTCTGTAGACCAGGCTGGCCTCGAACTCAGAAATCCACCTGCCTCTACCTCCCAAGTGCCGGGATTAAAGGCGTGCGCCACCACTGCCCGGCATTGAAATGCTTTCTCCTCTGGCTCCTTGTGCTGCATTTTTACCACACTGCCCCCTCCTTTTAAACAGGCTTAGGAATTCCACTACTCTGGATGGTTCAGAGCTTAACCCCGGAGCCATTTTTAATTTACACGTTCTCTCTGGGTTATCTCATATCATCACTTGAAAGCCTTCCTCTACACTGGGGATGTTTTTCGACCAGTCCTCAAAATTCTGTCTGAAATAATGACTTTTCCACACGGATAGAATTAGGCATCTCAGCATTTCAACTTGGCCAAACCAAATAAATAAATAATCAAATAAACAAACAAATAAATTCCATCCTATTCCTGCCCCCCCCCCCATCTCAAAAAAGAACATTGCAGCCGCTCACCCTGTTCAAGGTAAGAAGCCAGGAGCTGACTTGATTCTGCTTTTGCCCATCCCCCACATCTAATCTCTCTAGTAGGCTTAGCTTCTCTGGCCCTGACCCAAAGTCATTTCGAATCCATTCAGTTCTTTCCAGTTCTATTTGTGTCATCCCAATGCACTCTAGCGTTATCATCATCATCATCTTAAACAACTAATTACCTTAACTTCCTAAAAGCCCCCTTTATTTCCCCGTTGGTACCTCCCTTAAGCCTCACTCCACATAAAGACTCCCATTTTGTTTGAAATCCATATCAGACCATGTCATTGTTCTGCTGAAGTCCTCAATGACTTCCACTGCAATTAGAAAAGGTTCTGAAATCCCTTTCCTGTTTTATGAAGTCCTGCCTCCTCACCTTATGAATTTCCCTGGCCTCCCCTCTTACTTCAATCGACCTTAGTCCCCCATTATCGAATACCTACTTCTGGTTTTCTTTGGTCCCTGGAATCTACTGTGGCCATGTTCCAATGGTCCATATCTCCTCCCCTGTCCCCCAGTCATTAGGTCATTCTCATGTCAGAGTTTCAAATACAAATGAAGCCATATACTAAATGTCTGGTCCAAAATAGCCAAATATATTCTCCGATTCTCCACGCAGTAATCACTGGTGTCTTTTATACTTATTTGTTGAAATATAGGGTCAGTGCAAAAAAAGATAGTCTCCTCGGAATTCATTTCTATATTCGAGACACCAGTAGCATTGGCTAGAACTTGTTTTGTGATTTAATGATGGAAAAACTCCAACTTATAAAGTAACTAGATCCTACAAGTTTCATAAAACTACTTGTCCTACTTAGGGTTACTATTGCTATGATGAAATATCATGACCAATAACAAGTTGTGGAGGAAAAGGTTTATTTGGCTCACACTTCCACACTGTAGTCATCACTGAAGGAAGTCAGGACAGGAACTCAAGCAGGGCCGGAACCTGGAGGCAGGAGCTGATGCAGAGGCCATGGAGGCTTGCTCAGCCTGCTTTTTTATAGAACCCAGGACCACCAGCCCAGGGATGGCACCACCCACAATGCACTGGGCCCTCCCCCATCAATCACTAACTAAGAAAATGCCCTACAGCCTTGTGTACAACCGAATCTTGTAGAGGCATTTTCTCAACTTAGGTTCCCTCCTCTCTGATGACAATAGCTTGGGTCAAGTTAACATAAAACCATGCAGCACATTAACCATTAGATATTTTCTAAAAAAAAATCCTCACAAAGGAATTTGAAGTCAGAGATTATAAGTGAAACAAAACACCATTCGCACAGCCGTTTGTTCTAATGGGTGTCATTGAGTCAGTGGAAACTTGTAAGAAGTCAGTGCTTAGAAAAATTAAAATTAAACACTGCACTCAGAGGGAATACAGGCCAGCTATACACTCAACGCACTCTCTGCTGTGATTGGCTATCCTAACAGAAGATTTTTGATTGGCTTGTTACCATTAGCTCTGCTTTGACGCATTCTGCCATCACCACAACAGACATTATGCCTTAGCCTAATACAAAGCATCAGTGTGATAAATAAGAAGGTCACTTGAATCCAGGTGAATTTTTACTTCTTCATTCTTTTATTTGGTTGTCTTGTTTTGTTTTGTTTGAGAGAGGATCTCACTACATAGCCCTGGCTGTCCTGGAACTCCCTCTGTAGACCAGGATGGCCTCTGGACACACAGCAATCATGCCTGCCTCTGCCTTCCAACTGCTAGGATGAAAGGCGTGTGTCACCGTGCACAACTTTAGTTCTTCCTCATCATAGTAACTTCTCCTCTATTTGCCTCTTTCATTTCCAGACTTCCCAAGGATTTGAACTACACAAAGACGATCTCTTCTCTTGAGCAGGCATGCAGGGATGCACCGATGCATGCAGTCACCTATACATGCACATGTTTCTGCATATGCATAAGCAGCGCTGATATAAAAATAAAAGGGAGACTAAAGTTCCAGAACCATCATTCTCAAGTACCAGGATGCACCCTCTCAAAGAAAGGAGGAAGATGCAGATAACAGGAGAAAGAACGAGTTACCTTCCATGCCTGTCACTGGCAGTTTCGGAGGGGACTCTTTTATATGCAGTTAATTGGAATTAATGGGAAATTCAAATACTACTAATGGTATAAAATAGTAATAAATAAGAAATTGGGGCTGGAGAGATGGCTCAGCGGTTAAGAGCACTGACTGCTCTTCCAGAAGTCCTGAGTTCAATTCCCCAGCAACCACATGGTGGCTCACAACCATTTGTAATGGGATCCGATGTGCTCTTCTTGTGTGTCTGAAGACAGCTACAGTGTACTCATATATATTAAATAAATAAATAAGAAGTTGGGATTTTTTTGGTGTTTGGTTTTGGTCTTTTTTAACAAAGACTACCCAATAAAATTGCTAGGATACCTGTAATCCCAGCACTTGGAAGGCAGAGGCAGGCGGATTTCTGAGTTCAAGGTCTTTATCTGCACTTGGTGAAGCTAGTAGGACTGCAGGTAACTGGTTTTCTTTTCCTTCTTTCCAACTCTCCAATCAAGGCAGAGGTTCCTTGTGATGGTTTGTATATGCTTGGCCCAGGGAGTGGCACTATTGGGAGGTGTGGCCTTATTGGAGTAGGCATGTCACTGTGGGTGTGGTCTATAAGACCCTTATCCTAGCTGCCTGGAAGCGAGTATTCTGCTAGCAGCCTTCAGATGAAGATATAGAACTCTCAGCTTCTCCTGCACCTTGCTTACCTGGATGCTGACATGTTCCCTCCTTGATGATGATGGACTGAACCTCTGAGTCTGTAAGCCAGTCCCAATTACATATCATCCTTATAAGAGTTGCCTTGGTCATGGTGTCTGTTCACAGCAGTAAAACCCTAACTAAGACAGCCCTAAAGTAATGCAAGACCATGCCTCATCCTTCATCCAGAGACTTAGAGCCTAGGACTATTTTCTGCATGCTTGCTTTCAAAGATGCCTTTATTAAAATATCCTTCTACAATATATGCCCAGATGGTCAGCCAGTCACATTAGAAGTGGAATTAAATTTGCCGGCAGTATGGTATGATTTGCAAGCAACAATGTGGCAATGAAACTGAAGTGTTAATTTGAAACAAGGACATTACTTTATCAAGAAACCAAAAGTGCTTCAAATGCACTTAGGACATCAGCTGCAGTCATTATAGGAAAACAAATGTTTACCATCAGCAGCTTAATTTCCAGATGACAAAATAGATAAGAGACATTGTTTTTTAGGATAGTTCAAGTATAATAAATGACAGCACTCACCAGATAAATTGAGCACTAAAGATATTGGTATCTTAGAGTATTATTTGTAGGTAAAAATGAAGAGCTTTTATAAACAAAGCAACACACTCCTGTTGTCAATAGCCAAACCCAAGACAATATCGATTGATTTCAATAACCAAAAATGGAGTCTTGATGAAAAGGGAGATAAGAACGAGGAAGAGAAAAAAAATGCAATGCCAAAAAATACTCCAGCCTTTTCACCATAGGAATAGCCTTTGTTCATGCCCAGGAACAAAGCCGTTCAGAAACTTACTTGAAATGCAGTAGCAGCCACACCTTCCAGGACCATCTCTGAAGAACGTGCCTTGGATCCCCAGGGGCGTCCCAAGCTGAGCGTGAAGCTACTTGTCCACACAAGCTACAGCATCCACAACAAGGCTGTTAGGGATTGTTCTCCTCAAGTGGGGAAAGCCTGAACACCCCCAGCTTGGTGCAAAGCTGGTGTATGAAACAGTGTCCTTAAGGCCTAAAGAAAGCCTGTCCTATGAAGGAAAAGAAAATAAACTGACCAATGTGCTTTTCTGAAGAGGGTGAGGCTGGAAGAAATAGTTTTGTTATTAAGAGTGCTCACTGTTCGTCCAGAGAGAGTTTGGCCTTCAGAACCCACAGGTGGCGGAGGAGAAGGGCTAGAACTCTAAACTGCTTCCAGTTCCACAGTGTTCAATACCTATTCTGACTTCCTTTGGACACCCATATGTGTATAGCATATATATATATATATATATATATATATATATATATATATACATACATATATATATATATATATATACTTTTTTAAAAAGCTAAAATATTTTTAAAGTCTATGTATTTCTACTGTGTTTCATCAGTAAATACTGTAAATCTATACTTAAGACAAGGTTAGCAAATAGTTACTCATGTGGCCACGTTAAAGGATATACACTTATTTTCATCACAACCAGTATCTCCTTGAGATTTTCATGCCTCTGATTGTCTAGCCTTTCTTCCCAAATGTACCCATTTCCATGGTTACTCAGAACACCCACTATCATGTTCATATTTCATATACACTCACTTCTAAGGTTTGTGCATGCTCAGCCCTGGGAATGGCCCTGTTGGAGTAGGTGTGTCACAGTGTGTGTGGGCTCTAAGACCCTCATCCTAGCTGCCTGGGAGCCAGTCTTCTCCTAGTAGCCTTCAGACGAAGATGTAGAACTCTCAGCTCTGCCTGTACCATGCCTGCCTGGATGCTGCCATGCTCCCACCTTGATGATAATGGACTGAACCTCTGAACTTGTAAGCCAGCCCCAATTAAATGTTATCCTTATAAGATTTGCATTGGTCATGATGTCTCTTCACAGAAGTTGGTACCAGGGACTGGGGTATTGCTGTGATTGGCCTGACCACGCTTTTGTTTGGCAGAATGTGGATTTTGGGACTTTGCATTTGGAAAACAGTAGAATGCTTTAAGTGGGGCTTAATGGGCCACCCTAGTAGGAATATGGAAGACTATGCTGCTGAGGGTGATTTGAGTTGTGAAAGCCTAGCTCTAGAAGTTTCAGAGGAGAAGAACTTGAATATGTGGCCAAGGGACTGTTTTTGTGATAGTTTGGTGGAGAATGTGGCTGCTTTTTGCCCTTTTCTCTAGAGTATACCTAAAGCTAAGGCAAAGAGATTTATCTTAATTGCATTGACAAAGAAAATCTCAGAAACACCCAGCATAGCCTTTGTTCTCTGGTTAAGTCTCATGAAGGACATTTTGGACAAGTGTAGAAAGTTTAGAAAGGAAAAATATACAATATATGGTTTAAATATTATAGAGGAACCAGGAAGTAAAATGGAGCTTAGTCCTATGTTCTAGGAGATAGCAGATTAAGGGAGTAAGATTTTGGGACAAGCTCCTACCCAGCTAAATTTAGATCCAGGCATGGTGGTGCGCATCTTTAATCCCTGGAGATAAAGCTAAACAGAACTCTAAGTTCAAGGCCAGCCTAAGACAGAGCAAGTTCTAGGTGAAGAAAGCTTAAGTCCAGGTGTTGTGGTACACACCTTTAATTTCAGTATTGATAACATTGAACAAGGTGTGGTGGGGAGCATGTTCCAGCCCTAGGAGGCAACAGAACTCGGCAGTTTCAGCCATTTGGCTTTGGCTTTAGAGTCAAGAATAGAAGGGAATACTGGGACAGTTGATTCTGGTTAGCTGTAGCTAAAAAACTCACGGTGATTAAGAAGAGACCAGCATTACTGAGATGAAATCTTTTGGGAAGTGTTTTCTGAGATCACAAAGAAGCTGTGTTCCAGAGATAGCCAAGGTTGTACCTTGGGCTTCAGTTGTACTTGGTAATATAAGAGTCACTCAGGTGGTACTGGTTTTGAAGGCATGAAGACATCATGAAGAACAGCTGAGGCTTGGCATTATGAGAGGTCATGGAAGGCCATTGGTGAAGGTGCAGTCCCAGTTGCAGTTGACAGCCTGAAAGGATCATGCAAAGAAGTCGAGGATTGGCACCATGAAGGGAGCCTAGGAGAGACTATTGGTGAAACCTAGTTATAGTGGAAGACCCCAGGGTATTGGAGATGCCAGTACCATGGGATGACCACCACCAACAATAGCAGCAATGGAGTGGATCAACTTGTTGCCTTGGAGGACACAAGGTGTTTGAGATGCCAGAGCTGTGAGATATCTGCTGAGGAAAGCTGCTAACAGGGAGTGGAACCAGCCCAGGAGAAAGAAGTTTGTTGCAGTTAACAAAGATGAAAAAGTAGTTAGATATCTGAAGGCTGCTTTGACATCAGACATGGAGATGCAGAGTTTGGAGTTTGCCCAGCTGGTTTCCTGTCTTGCTTTGAGGATTATAGTTAAGTGATTGAATGAATCTCAAAAGAGAACCTTGAATTTTGGACTTTTAACATTGCTGAGATTGCTATAGACTATGCAGGATTTGGAAGTTGGACTAATTGTACTTTTCTATTATGCTCTGGCTAGGTGTGACCCACATAGACTCATGTGTTTGGACAAGCCTATAGGGGCCAGGGAGTGGAATATCATGGTTTGTATGTACTCAGCCCAGAGAGTGGCACTATTAGAAGGTGTGACCCTTTTGGAGTAGGTGTAGCCTTGTTGGAGTAGGTGTGTCACTGTAGGTGTGGGCTTTAAGACCCTCATCCTAGGTGCCTGGAAGCCAGTATTCTGCTAGCAGCCTTCAGATGAAGACGTAGAACTCTCAGCTCTGCCTGCACCATGCCTGCCTGGATGCTACCATGCTCCTGCTTTGATGATAATGGACCGAATTTCTTAACCTGTAAACCAGACCCAATTAAATGTTGTCCTTTATAAGACTTGCATTGGTCATGGTGTCTGTTCACAGCAGTAGAACTCTAAGACACCATTAGATATCTTATTTTTTAAAATTACTCCTACTCTCTAGATTTTTAATTTCTTTGGAAATGGCTTTTCCCAGGCACATCAGTGGTAGTTATCTCTGGATGTGCATAATAGAGTCAGGGCAGCTACACACTTACAACCACTGCAAGGGACAATGTAACAAAATGAAGGCCAAAGCTTTGAGTAGGGCTATCTATGAATATCTGTGAATATCAGTAGCTGAATACATTAGTAATGATAAATTAGATCTCACTCTATGATGTAATGTAATGAATCATGCACTGTACATTTTTCTTCTCTTTTACAATCTTAATTGTTTAATATAACAATTATTGAACTTTGTGGAACTTTGTAAATAGATGATATAAAAATTGACAGCATCATACTTTAAGAGTCTTTCTTAATGTCCACCCTAGAGAGCAAAACAATTATTTATCCTTGTTTTTTAATAATGTCTCTCATTACATTATATATTCCAGAAGTACATGCAGCATAGTCAGCTTTTGAACTTTTTAAATGTATTTTAATAATATTATCTCTCCTTTAACTATGGATCCAGTAATTCCCTCAAATTATTGTTAAAAGAGAGGTCATCTGAAGACCATGACTGTTGACAATTATTCTAATTAAACTACAGCATGTAAAGTTTCCAAATAATTACTGATACATGAGGAAGAATATGTTAATTTAAAACAGCCTAAAACATAATTAAAGATTACATTAATGCTTGGACTGTTTTCTGGAAGTTTGGCCTGCATAACTATTCAAGAGTGAAGAATTATATTAATTTTATCGGATATTCCAATGTTTTCCATTATAGGCTTATACGATTTGTTGACTATCTTAGTTTCTTTCCTATTGCTTTGATAAGACACCACAATAAAGACAACTTATAGAAGAAAGAATACATTTGGGGTTTATAGATTCACAGGGTTACAGTCTATGACCAGCATGGCTGAGACCATAGCAGGAGGCTCTGGTGTTGGAGAAGCAGCTGAGAGCTCACATCTTCAAACACAATTGACAATACAGAAAAAGCTAGTGTTTTCAAACTTCAAAGGCCACACCCAATGACACACCTCCTTCTAACCCTTCCCAAAGAGTTCTACCAACTGGGGACCAAGTATTCAAAAAGATGCATCTATGGGGTCATTCTCATTCAAACCACAACACTGACCATTAAAATATACATGATTATACAACTAACTTTTCCTCCATGTGCATGTGTGTGTATTTATGTGTGTGTGTATACAAACATGTTCTTTTGTGTATCTGCACATGTGTGCACATGAATGTGGTGGCCAGAAGTCAATGCCAAGTGTTTTATTTACTTATTTATTTTATTTATATGAGTACATTGTAGTTGTCTTTAGACACACACCAGAAGAGGGCATCAGACCCCATTACAGATGGTTGTGAGCCACCATGTGGTTGCTGGGAATTGAACTCAGGACCTGTGGAAGAGCAGTCAGTGCTCTTAAGTGCTGAAGAAATCCGCCTGCCTCTGTCTCCCAAGTGCTGGGATTAAAGGTGTGTGCCACCACTGCCCAGCTAGTATTTTAATCAGCCAGTCTTCACCTCATTTTTAAGGCAGGGCTCTCACTGATCCTGGAGTTTACCTATCCTCTAGGCAGCCGTCCCTAAGGAATCTTCTGCCTCTGCCTCCCAAGACACCACCACGCTGTGCTTTTTTGTAGATTCGGGGATCAGACTCAGATCCTCCTGCTTTGCTGGCACAAACTTTACTGACTGAGCCATCTCCCTAGACCCTAGGCTAATATGACTTTTATGTATGTCTTTGGTCACTGAGAGAAAGAAGCATTTAAGACAATTTTTAAGTATTTAAGTGATTTATACAATCCTAAGTCAATATTTAATAGCTACATGGTTTGGGTTTAGATTTTTAGAAAATCAAGGCTTAATTCTAGTTTTTGCATTTATTTGTTTGTTTGTTTGTTTGTTTAGAATCCGTAACCAAACTGTAAGCTCTTTACCTTTTACTTTCTTTGTTGACAGTCTTTCCAATAATTTATAAGTTCCTTCAAGTCATGGTTAAACAACTGAAGGAAACAGAAAGGAACAAAATGCATAAAACAGAGGGTCTGTTTCCTCGTTTCCTTTACATTGTATTGTTCTTTAGACTGCAAGGTCTGTACCCACAACAGGAAATGACAGTCACCTTTCCATCACACTGTCCAGGAAGATAGTCCAGAACCAAATGAGCAGGTAGCTTCTAACCTGCTACTTTTGCATTTTCATATGAAATTGAGAATTGCTCTTTCCATATCTTTGAAGAGTTTTGGTGGGGATTGCATTGAATCTATAGATTGCTTTTGGTAGGATGGCCATTTTTGCTATGTTAATCCTACCAATCCATGAGCACAGGAGATCACTCCATTTTCTGAGGTCTTCTTCGATTTCCTTCTTAAGGAACTTGAAGTTCTTGTCATACAGATCTTTCATTTCTTTGATTAGAGTTTCTCCAAGACCTTTTATATTATTTGTGACTATTGTGAAGGGTGTTGTTTTCCTATTTTCTTTCTCAACCCATTTAGCATTTGTATAAAGAAAGGCTACCGATTTGTTTGAGTTAACTTTATATCCAGCCACTTTGCTGAAGTTGTTTATCAGCTGTAGAAGTTCTCTGGTAGAATTCGGGGGGTGGTGGGGGTTGCTTATGTATACTATCATATCATCTGCAAATAATGATGCCTTGACTTCTTCTTTGCCAATTTGTATCCCCTTGGTCTCCTTGTGTTGTCTTATTGCTCTAGTTAGAACTTTGAGTACTATATACTTTTGAAGTCTGCCTTTGACACAGGGCTTATCCAACCACCATCTCAGCTACATCCTTTTCTGTTGCTTCTCCTTTAGATGGATGTCTTTGCCCATAAGCCTAGCTGCTTTGCCTCTCTGAGGAATGCATTTATCCCAGCTTCCTGTGGGTGGTGCCACTGCCTGAGTCTCCCCAGCCAGAACACAGCATCCAGCCTCCTCTCCTTTGCCCCAGGTGCTCCACATACCCAGCTTTTCCCACAGGTGCAAGCCACACTATGGGATGGTTCGAAGGGCACCGGGTCTGCCAGCCAAAAGCTCACCTGGCAGCCTACCCGGAGTTCTAGCCAAGGATCATTAGGGTTGCTCCTTAAAATAACTTTGTTGTTTTGCATCTGAACTCTTCAAGCCCCTACTCCCACCTATTCCTACTGAAATAATTGTTGTCTTACATGATTACTGAAAACTTGGGTTTCTTAAGATTTCAACAGCTTTGTGATAGCGAAGCCGTACTCCTGAGCAAACCTTCTGTGTTGCTTCTAATCTGTTTATCTCCCTTTTGTTAGACTTTAGCAAATAGGAAGGAAAAAAAAAGGTGTACTTTTAATAGTTGGCCTGCTCGGTAGGGGAGAAAGGACCTGGAGTGCTCTGTGGGGGAAGGTAACAGAAACTGTAACTGTAGTCAGGAGAGAGATTCCAGCAGAGTGGGCAGGATAAAGACCACCTAGAGATGAACCTCCCAAAAGCCTGAAGAGTCTAAATTTCTGTCTAGCTACGGAAGCTGTCTTTCCGATAATTACATTTTGAACAAGTTTTTATTTAAATAGGACTATGACTCTTATTCTCTATAAGGGAGAATATTTAAATTAGAAAATGTATCATGAAAAATATGGTTAATTAATTCATTATGCTACTTATACCAACACAGAACTTCCTGGGGGGTTGGGGAATGGAATTCTTGTTGATTTGGATCAGGCAGAGTGAAGAAGGTTCTAGGAATAGGATCACAGGCCAGATGAAGTACCCTGTGGGAGTTGGTGATTAGAAGCAACCAGGACGAAGCATGAGAATATGATGTGATGTTTTGGGTTATTGGAATTGAACTCTAATAAGATGAAAGGATGCGTAAAGGCGGGGTGGTGGGATCCAAGGTTGATTATAACTAACTTAAAATATTTGCTGTCAATTAGACCTACAAATTGATCTTATATCTTTGTGTCTTCAAAATTTGGCAATGGGGAGCAATCACAGAAGCAGACATGATATAATGAAGAGTTAATACAGACTCCCAGGCCACCTTCTGTATTGGCATAATCTAGAGAACACTCCTTTTTTCTCCTCCTTATGGTTAGGGTTAGGGTTAGGGTTAGGGTTAGGGTTATCTACACATCAGATACCTGTCCTCCCTCGACCCCTTCTGAGCATCCCTCAGCCAGGTTTCATACCCCTGCAGTAGAATGGGGCTCACAGAGCCGGTGTTGACAGGGATTTCTGGAGTTCTAAGTTTAGGTTCAGTAGAAGAATACAGGCTGAGGTAGGTGTGGCCTTTGGGCCACCTACATTCTCAATGGGCATATAGGAGGAAAGAGAGTAGGAACTATAACTGGGCTCCATCTTCCACCATAAAGTACATCGGCTCTGAGCAAGGCTGCAGCAGTTACAAGTGTTGGTGCAGAGGACCTTAGAGAGTGGCTCATGTGTCAAATAGCATTTGCCATTGAGTATTGGGCGACCTCAGAAACCATGTGTATCTGGCCATTGCTTTTTTCTGCAAAAAGGAATAGATAGAATAATCCATAGAATCAAATATGGTGTTTTCAATATAAAAATAATCCCCCATTATTCAAACTTAGAAGAAATTTCTAAGCATTGTGGAATTAAACATTATATCATTCATTGTCTAATACTCTATATCCACTGATTAACTTGTTATCATGGGGGCTGGAAAGATGGCTCAGCAGTTAAGAGCACTGATCGTTCTTCCAGAGGTCCTGAGTTCAATTCCCAACAACCACATAGTGGCTCACAACCATCTGTAATGGTATCCTATTCCCTCTTCTGGTGTGTCTGAAGACAGCTACAGTGTACTAATGTACATAATCTTTTTTTAAAAGATGAGATAATCTTCTTAAAGATTATCTCATGCTGGAGACATACACACATACACACAGAGTTTACTTAAAACCATATTCAAGCTGTGTCAGGTGGAATAGACCTGTAATCCCAGCTACTGGGAAGATGATGCAGAAGGATGGCAAATTCAAGGCCAGTGTAGGCCACAGAGTGAGTCCAACGTCAGCCTAGGTTACAGTGAGTTCAAGGCCAGTGTAGGCCACAGAGTGAGTCCTAGGTCAGCCTAGGCTACAGAGTGAGTTCAAGACCAGCCTAGGCTACAGAGTGAGTTCAAGACCATCCTAGGCTACAGAGTGAGTTCAAGGCCAGCCTCGGCTATAATGTGATTTCAAGGCTAGACTGGGCTACACAGTGAGTCCAAGATCAGCCTGGGTAGCTCACTGGTAAGGCGGAGTAAAGCTCACTGGCAGGGCGCTCCTCT
This sequence comes from Tokudaia tokunoshimensis, assembly GCA_036184795.1. Lineage (NCBI taxonomy): Eukaryota > Metazoa > Chordata > Mammalia > Rodentia > Muridae > Tokudaia > Tokudaia tokunoshimensis. The sequence continues at coordinate 11,165,110 of BTHU01000014.1, forward strand.
AGCATGAGTGAGGCTCCTCAGTATTGCAGAAGAGGAAGAGAAAAAAGTAGAGCAGGGCGGCAGAGGAAAGAAAGGAGGAAAAGGATCGAGTGGCTTGGTTTAGTTTAAGTCAAGCCCTGACGCGTCATCCACACTATAGAGCAACAGGAGTCACATCAGAGAGAAGATATGGTAGGTAAGACTGCAAATATAAGTAAGAACTTCCAACTGGGGCGTAGATGGGCATTATATGAGCAAAATGTGTTCTCTGGATCTTACCAGAATGGTCATAGCTTTACTCCTATTCCATTTTGTATATGAGGAAGCCCCAGACATCTGAACAATATCATTCCTATGATACGCAACGAAAAATATTTGTTCAACAAAGGGATAGTGTGAGTGCAGGGTACGTACTGAAGAGGAGAGTCAGCGGCTGAACCAGGGCTGAGCCTGGAGACCTGACTCCTGGGCACTCGCTTGTCCTCCCTGTCCTTGCTCCGTGAGGTGCAGAGACAAAATTCAAAGATGAGAGGACACACTGTCCATCACAGCAATGCGGCTGTGCGCCTCTCCATGCGCCTGGAAGTAATGGCACAGCCATTCCTTCTAAGTTGTGTAAGGAAATGCCAGCCTGATGCTTTGTAGGGAGCCGACCAAGCAGAAAAGAGACATTCTCACCTTTTTTTAAACATTTACTTATTTATTTAACATATATGGGTACATTGTAGATGTACTGATGGTTTTGAACCATCATGTGATTTGCTGGGAATGAAGTTTGCCCTGCTCAGCCCTGTTCGTTCTGACCTAAAGATTTATTTATTATTATATCTAAGTACACTGTCGCTTTCTTCAGACACACCAGAGGAGGGCGTCAGTTCTCATTACGGATGGTTGTAAGACACCATGTGGTTGCTGGGATTTGAACTCAGGACCTTCAGAAGAGCAGTCGGTGCCCTTAAGCGCTGAGCTATCAGAAAAGTGCTTTCATATCTTAGGCCAAATTAAACAAACAAATTAAAAAAAAATCCTATACTAACATATACAAGGGCTCAGAAACTTTCTCCTCTTAAAGGCAACTATAAAAATAAATAAATAAATAAATAAATAAATAAATAGATGCAAGCCTACTGAAACTACCTGGGCGCCTTGGCAGATAGCTGATTTTATTTGATTTTATTTTACTGCATCACATATTTTATCTAAATACAATAATCAGGATAGAAAACCAAATTCAACGAATCTTCTGTTAACAGTCCGTTGTTTGAAAATAATAATAATAATAATACCAGCGCACATTCGCTAAAAGCCTGGAGCCGTTCTCCACAAGGCCAGTGCTCCAGCTGTAATTCCATCTGCTTGATACTTTGACACTCTGGGTCTGGAAAAGCTTGGGGTGAAAGTCAAAGAGCAGGAGAGGCTCACTCCGTTCAGAAGTGCACGGGCTTACTGCAAACACAGCGTTCCGAGAGCAGACTCCCAACCGCTGCAAACACAGCGTTCCGAGAGCAGACTCCCAACCGCTGTGACTAAGACATTTTTCAGATTTATTAACTGGAAAGGCTCTCAGGCAGAGGAGACAAGAGGCAGACAGAATCGGCTCTCCCGCCAGCTCTTGAGGATTCCGGTGAGATGCCCTACGATTGTTTTCATAGCTGGGTAAGAATAATAAGTTGTGAATGTATAATTCATCAGAAGGGAACACATTCTGAAAATAGTCTTTTTCTACTGACAAATCAACCAAAAAAAAAATGAATCTATGGGCTGCACCAACTGTTTCTGAGGATAGAGTGCACCTGTTTTAAAATGAAAAAAAAAAGTCCGAAGAATGCGCTCTCCTATTTCACACCCTTTGACCTTCCCAGCCATCAGCCCCATGGTGCTGGTAAGTGACAAATTAAGCTTATGCATCTGTATTTTAGAAGTGAACAGGGCATTTTTCATCCAGGCCAAATGAAATTCCCTTCCAAAATTAGTCTGTGATCTCGCCTTATTTGCACAAGCAACTCAAACCTACATGCTGAGGGCTGGACTCCTAATTCTACAAATATTATATTTTTATCAGCAATTTTTAATAATATTTACACAGAAATTTATTTTTATCAGCAATAACGTTACTGAAATATAACTCAAGACTCGTATGATTTGTCAATTCGAGGTGTATTGCATCATGGGTATTAGCAAAGTCGCACATTATCCACCAACACAGTCCGTTCCAGAACATCTCAGTAGCCCCTAAAGAAACGCTGCACCCTTCAGTTCTTATATACGGCCACCTCCCAATATTCCAGGTTCCCATGCCAACCCAGGACACTTGCCTATTCCAAACATTTGTATAAAGAGAATCATATGGGGTTTTACCTCAATTCTCTTAGCATGGTTTTAAGATTCATCCATGTGGGTTGAAGAGATGCCTCTTCCAGAGGACCTGTGTTCAAATCCCAGCCTCGATGTGGCAGTTCACAACTGTCTGCAATTCCAGTTCCAGGGATTGACACCCTCACCCAGACGTACGTGGAGGCTGGACACCGATACAAATAAATTTTTAAATTTTTAAAAAAAAATCCATCCAGGCCACAGCAAATCTTCAGCACCTCATCCCTATTCTGGTCGCATAGTATTCCGTTACATAAACAACCCGCATTCTGTTAGTTTATCAGGTGGTAGGCACTTGGCTTATTTTATTTTGCTTTTTATGACTATTATTGCTATTACGTTGGGTGACATTTTGTGTGGATATTGGTCCACTTTTCTTGACAGACTCCCAAGAGTAGAAATTCTCTGTCAGATGGTCCTCCACGTGGAACTGCCACATGGCTTTCTAAACTCTTATTGGGGGGGGCGGGGATAAATGGTACAGTTTTGATTTCCTCTCCTTTCTGTCCAGCTACTGACAGACATTTTGACCATGGCATCTCTAGTGAGCTGAAGGAGAATGTGGTTTTAAATTGCATGTCCTGGGTGAATAAAAACAGTGAGCTTTTTATGTTTCTATTTGTAATACGTGTATCGTTTTATGTTCTGCGTTCATTTTAAATGCATTTGTAAGTCTTAATAATTAAATTGTAGAACTTTTCCATATTCTACATACAATCTCTGTAACAGATATGTGTACAAATAAATTAAATCATTCTGAGAGTCATCATTTTATTCCCCTCCGGTACCTTCTGGGGGGCAAAAGTCTGAAATTGTGAAAAAAGCTCAACTTATCTTTCTGAATTCTGATGCTAATGCTTTAGGAGCAAACCCGGGAAGCTGCCAAGTGCAGTGTGCACCTGGTTTTTGTTTGTTTGTTTTGCTTACTTCTAAGGGTTGTATATTCTTATATTTTTTAAAACAAAAGGCAGAAAGCAACTTCTATTGAAGATAAAAAATAAGACAATCAACAAATTCAGTATGAGGGGAAAACTGTAAGTCTCTAGAAAGAAATAGTATATAATAATACAGTTATCACATTTGCCTTTATCACTTCCCTTCTGGGGGCATGTGTTCAGATTCTACTAGGAAATACCTCTGGATGTGATGTAGCCATTCATGAACATGGGCTATGGGCTACATTTCTCTAAGTTTCCCACAATGCCTAGCACATTTCTTGATAAAACTGAGAAAACTGAAGCCCTGATTTGAAAACTGCAGTTTATATCTAAATTGTCTTTACTCTTATCTTTTACATTCAGTCTCTTTAAGTGTCTTAGGCTGCTTTCCTTTGGAATGACAAATACACAGTCCAATGTCATTCTTTTCTCCCATGACTTTCCAGTTGTCACAGGTGTATTTGTTGAAAACATCTTTCTTTTAAATCATCTTCTTGGTGTTTTATTGAATATCGGTTGGATTGGATCGTGTGGCGCAGACCTGTAGATACAGCATCCAGGAGCTGAGAAATGAGGTTCTCAATCCACAGCCATCCTGAACTTTGTGTCAAAAGAAAAGGAGAGGGAAGGAAAGAAGGGAGAGAGGAGAGGAGAGACAAGGCTGGGGAGGGGAGGGAGAATGCAGATAAAGGAAGAGAAAGTAGAAACAATGAACTGACCACATTATATAAGACTATTTCTGAACTTTTAATCTTATACTATGGTGTCATATGTTCACTTGTTCATATATAGCATACATCATACATGTAACTCACATGTTGATATATATTTTATAAATACACATGCATATACCAATAACTTACCATCTTGGCTACTACTTCTTTAGGATAGTTTTGAAAATGGAAAACTCTTTATATGTTCTTTTCTAAAGTGTTTTGGCTGGTAGGTCCCTCCAGTCTTCACACTCATTCAATGATTTGTATCCATAAACAAGCTGACAAGAACTCTGGTAGGTGTTGACTTTGCCATATCATTAAAGTATAGGACTTTTCTACATGCTACATATAATATCTTTGTCAAACATATAATTTTCAAATAAATTACATCATTCCAAGAGCCGGTTTGTTTGCTTGTTTGTTTTTTGGTTTTATTTTGTTTGTTTGTTTTAGATTTCTGACAGTATCCTTTGGTACTGTTACTAATTCAACTTATCTTTTTAAAATTTTATGCCAATAATACATCCAGGAAACCATTTGACAACTTGAACATTGACCCCAGGAGCAGAATGTGTCCGTGTGCTTAGACTTTTACTTTACCAGTGCTAGTTTTTCAGCACTCATTGTGAGCAAGAGTTTCTCAACTTTTGGACTCATTCATTGCAAGAGTCTGGAACTACAATTGATTTTAAATTTTAATCTTACTGGATTTACTAGTTCTAGTCAGTTTATCGAGGGTTGCTTATAACTTTGTGTCCATATTACGATGTCTTTTCAAACAAAGACAATTTTTACTTCTTAGATACTCATCTCAAGGAAAATCTTATTACAGATGGATTATTGTACCTGATAAAATATTCCTTTTGTCTTCCCATTGCCTGCTGTTATTTATTACAAATATCATTTATTTGTCCTCTTCCTTTGTTGACTCTACTCACAGAATAACTTCTAATTTTCTGCTAAGACAAATGTTATGATTCTAAAAAGAGTATATATTATGTAATAAATCACAACACCAGTTGTCTTTGAGTCAATAAAATGAGACACATTTCTTTGTAAAAAAAAATTTTATACATGGAAAAATACAGAAAGGCATTATTGCAGCCCAGTGGCAGTAAGTTTGTACATAAGAACACCTACACATAAGTATGTATATGGACGTCTGTCTTCAAAGGTCAATTCAGTTCTTAGTCATTACTACAATTTTCTATTCTTTTGGGAAATTTGATGCATATGATAAAATATGTTCATATTCACACCCATGTTCCCCTTCAACTTCCACTCTAACCCATCCAACATGTCCCACTTCTCAGTTCTTAACGTACAGATTTTTTTTTTACAACATACAATGTAAATACTTGTCATGCATGACAACTTTTCTCATCTACATGGAAAGCTTCTTCTGAAACCACTTTGCAGCATATTGAATTCTTTTGTTATTATAAGCTGCACAAGTCTGATATCGCCAGCCATAAAATCTAATGAAATCATTCCAGGAGTACTATGAAGCTTTCAACATGCCTCTCTGTTTAGGTCAAGTCCATCTATCATCCACAGAAATGGTTTTCTTGAGAGGTCTTTCTGAGACACTCATTGAGCAACCCAGCTGAGGACTTAGTAGTTTACAAAACACAGAGAGGACTGAGTTCAGACGCAACCTCTCGACCTCGGGGATGGAGACAGGTACATGACATTCCTCCATGAAAATAATTTCTTATAAAGAGTTTTAGACAAAATCAAGAAAAGATATACCTGGACAAAGGTTGGAAAACAGACAGTGGAGTTGCTCCCAGATAACATGAATCCTTGATAGAAGATTAGATCGATCTGTAGAGCAGCTTCCTTCCCCTGTTGGGGGTCTTTTACACTTGTGTTTCTCTAATGGGAGTATAGGTAAGAACAGGAAAGGCTTAAGCAATTAATCTTATAGGCTGGACAGTTGTACTCACATTTTTATTAACTATCCACTCGTACATGTTTAAGACCACGTTTTTCAGCTGTTATGAAAGTCGTTATTGAATGTGTATTAAAACTTTGGCAAAGTTGATATCTCGAGCTATCATTAATTCATAACAAAGCAAACCACAAGAATGCTTATTACAAGTGACGTATCTGAACATGCCCCTTAAGTGGTGCTTACATACTGTTGATCTTAATCTCCACAAAGCTCTGGCATGTCCACATTAGCACAGAGGTAGGAAACAGATCTCAAATCGACTTGAGCTAGACATCAGCCACTAACAGGATGATCTGCACCTGAAAGCTAGATCTGCCTTCCGGAACTGTTATACTGGGCAAATCATGGAATATCTCCTGTGCCTGCTTTGCTATTTTTTTTTAACTGATAGCAGTAAAATTGGCTACTTTATGAGATGTTTTAGAATGACAAATAAGAAAATGTATATAAAAAATAGTACATTGTTGTGGTACATTTTTCTCAAAATAACTTTGAATTCTATTCTTGATCTTAGCCTATTTCCCCTGAAAATATAAATCATCTATACATATATTTTCACTGATTTTAGTTATAATTGCAATACAATAGGAATATATTGTGAATTCTACTTGTTGACAATGCCCATCATTGATATTAATGAAACACTTTAAATGTAATATATTAATATATATACGAATATATGCATACACGCATACATATACATGTATATATGAATGCCTATGTGCATCTGTAGGAATATGGAGGCTATCGTATACCTTTCCTACCTTAGCATTTGATTTCCTGGCTGCTTTACTCCCAGGTTGGAGTACTCTATGGATGGAAGACAGGAACAACTCCATAAGGCGTTAAAACATAAGGCTACATCGTATTTTAACATTCAACAGCTGTGTCTTTTGCAGAGGCACTAGACACTTAAGATGGATTGTGACCATCTTGCTTCCTGTGTCCCTGACATAGACATAACTTAGCTTAGCACATAGGACTCTGTAGGGGTGCTCTGGTGACTATGAAGCTAATCTTGGTTGTCAACTTTACTGGATCTGGGGTCCACTGACATGCAACTCTCGGGGTACATCAGTAAAGGATTTTCCTGATTAGGTTAACTGAAGTGGAAGACCCACCTCCATGTGGGCAGCGCCTTCCAGTAGTGGCTGCACAGAAATAAGGCGGTCCAAGGGAAAAGTTGGAGCTCTTTGCCTGCTTGCTTTTAATGTTTGCTATCAAGTGCATCAACTTTGTTGCTGTCCCCGTTGCCATCCTTGGACTTGATATTGGAACCTCACTTCTTTGGCCTTCTAGGATGGACTGAAAACTAATGGCTCTGTAGGAATCTTCCAGGCCTTCCATACCGGGTATGGACTGCTGAGGCACCCATCCTCACGTGGACTAAGAAGCTATAGGGTCTCAGCCTCTCCAGAGTGGAAACAACTTCTGTTGAACTACCCAGACTGGATTGTGTAAGCCAATCTAACACTTACTTTTAATATATACTCTGTTTATTGACTCTGTTCCCCTAGAGAACCCTGACTGATACAATGACCAAGAGTCATTACGCCTTCTAATGAAGAATAGAAGATAGCAGAGTAAATTCAACGGCAGACTATTATAAGGAAAATGTCTTGTGAGGCATGGCATAAATGAACATAAAGTATTTTGCCTTTGAAGACGTATTGCTGATAACTATGTTTCCATCGTAGCATGTGTAATTTATAAGCATCGTTTTTATAATAATTGAGGGTGTTGGTTGAAATACTTTCAATTTTTTTTATTAAATTTATTTATTTTGAGAAGAGTTTTCTCTTCTCTTGCTGTCTTATCCTCTTCACCGTCTGTCCCTTCTCTTATCTGCTTCACCCTCTGTCCCTTCTCTCCACATTCCTGTATCCCCCCCCATGTGATCATGTCTGGCCTCTTCTCCCCCCAACCCCTGGCCCCCACCTTTCTCTGTCTCTACTATCTCCTCAATTGCCCTCCCCAAGCCCTGAATAAACTCTACTATACCATACTGTCCTGTGGCTAGTATCTCAGGGTGAAGGGATGCCTCAGCATGGGCCCACAGAGACACCCCCCCCCAAACATTCCTGGCTTCTTTATTAAAAGAAATTAAGAGAATAAAAAAATTACTTATTTTGTGTGTGTGTATGTGTGTGTGTAGTTGACTGAATGTTGACGACCCCTAATTTATCTACCTAGAATCCTCCTGGTTTTCGGTTATCAATTACTCAGTGAAAAGGTATCTTCCCTTATAAACATGAAATATCAATAGCTATGTACGTAATATACACTTATAACTAATACCAGCATTAAAATACAAATGATATAGAAATTGAAAATTATTAAATAGAATAGTCTCTTTTTAAACAATTTTTAGCAATAGCTAAGATCCCTTTGCCCTTGTGAATGTTAGCATTCTACTGAAGGCAATGTGATTTTATAAACCCAGTTGGTTTGCTCATCATGTTTCAATAACTGAAAGCAATATTTCTAAATTTAGTATGTTTCAGGGTTGGTTATTTTAATTGTCCTAACCAAAAAAAAAAATCTTTACAAAAGTATATTGATCCAAATGAGATTGGTATGGTGTGGGCTCTGTTTACTACACTGACATTTTTGATTCCACATTCTTGTTATATAAAGTATTTTTACTCCACCTTCTACCTTTCTATATAAAGCATTTTTTTTATTTTTTATTTTTTTTTGTAAAACTTCTCTCTTCCCTGAGAACCAGCATTTACTTTTCCATGCTAATTAAAAGGCTCTGTAAACCTCTGTTTGATGGAAGCGTTGCTCTCTCTGGTCTCATATTTGCTAAGTAACTCTCTGTTGCCATGCTTATACTGAGGAGAAGGGGAGAGACTACAGAGACATACAAACGTGCATCAAAATTTGTTTAAAAAAAATCACAAAATGAAAATTGGTCCTTATGGACTGGTTTTCGCTTCGACGGCCATAAAAGTTCGCAAGAAACTTTGGAATGGGCTCTCGGAGCTCACGTCAGAAACATTAACGTAAGAGACTGTAACAGAGAGAATATTTACAACACGAACCGTAAGAGGGATTGTGTATGGGGGCGATACAGAGAGAGCCTCTGTCTGTCTTCTCGCTAAGTACTCCATTTAGAATCTGACCCGTGCATGGTTTCCAGACTCGGCGTCTGAAACCCACATGATGAACGGCGTGTGACGATTGCGTGATACGCTTCATATGGTACCTTTCAGAGTCGTCTCCTATCTGGAGCATCATTTGTGCGAGAGAAGGAATGTGCGGCAGCCAAGCCCTCCCTAGCCTTCACTTCTAAGTTGGCTTCATAATAAAAACAGATCATGAAATCGAACAGTAGGGGGAAAAGAGCTAGAGAAATAAATGTCTTCCTTTCTCTGGGCAGGGCTATTTGTTTCATAATGCTCCTGGTAGCTTTTGTGGGTTCTTTTTTCTGTTGGAAGAGGTGAAGTGGGGCCTCTCTTTTCACAGTGTAAACACAGTTCTGGCCATTTCTGTGCTTGCCCTGGAACATCGGCGTTACTGACGGACAAGTGAGGGGACGACTTCAATAAATGTGTAAGTTGAAGGAATAAGATGCAAAACCTACCACGCAGTGGACCGTGCAATTACCTAATGGACAATATTCATATGCAAATTGATACACATGTACGTTTAATCCATAAGCATATGATGGCCACTTTATATGGAACAAAGGGGACTAGGAACACAATTCTCATTTTGGATTGGGAGGAAATTTGCTGCACAGCACAGCTCCGGGAACAGGTGCAAAGCATTTATGTTACTTGACCCAACTGTGGAGCTTCTTAATGGGAGAGCACACCCGCCCTCCGATGTTGATGTTCCAACTCTGAAACTCAGACTTCTCTCTATGCACTCTACTTCCCTCCCCATACACAGAGGAGGGGTACCAGTGGAGCGCTTGGATTAAGTTAAGAATGAACATCTGTACCCATCAATTTTATGAAGGCTACATAGCAGGTCGTCTAGGAACAGCGACAGTGGCTTTGCAGTCTGGAAAGCTCAAACACTGCTTCAAGAACTAATAAGAGTCCCGTGGACTCTACTGAGTGCACACAGTTACCTTCCTATTCTTAATAAATTTGTACCTTAAGAAAATACCCGTAGGGACTGGAGAGATGGCTCAGAGATTAAGAGCACTGAGTGCTCTTCCAGAGGTCCTGAGTTCGATTCCCAGCAACCACACGGTGCCTCACAACCATCTGTAATGGGATCTGATAGCCTCTTCTGGCATGCAGGTGTACTTGCAGACAGAGCACTCATACATAAAATAAAAAAAGAAAAGACCTGCAACTTTTTCTCATGTGCTTTAAATTTTGTGATGCCCCTAGTTCAGCAGCAACTACAATAGTGACTGACAAACTCAAGTCAAGCATGAGTCAGCATGATTATAGAGTCTCAACCACAGCTATGTTATGATTGAGAATGTAAGAACTGTATATAAGCTGAGAATCTCTGAAAGACGCAGAAGTCTGGGGTGCTACTTTAGGACAATGAACTAGCAGTGTCTAGGAAGTGACCTGGGATAAGACATTCATGAACCATCTGATGACATTAGGATCAACAACAGACTACATCTGTGATAGTCTCATAGTTTATAATGGGGCTGACTACTGGGCCTCCTGATGACATCATAGCCATCACCGAGTTGATCTGCACTCGTGTGACCTTCACTCATGTGCTATGATAACACTTATCATTATTCATGCAAATAAACGTACTGTGCTATCACTTGTAGAAAAGGTATCAGGGACACTCATGCAAAAGGGATAGTATTTGATAATAAGACTAAGCAACTGCGTTAGATAGGTAGATAGATAGATAGATAGATAGATAGATAGATAGATAGATAGATAGATTGATGATATAGACATAGACAGAGACAGAGATAGATATATATGATACACTGTCATTTTCTTTTTAAGAGAATTTTACTTTTTTTAATTGTACTGTAAACGAGCATGTCATATTATACTGGAAGCAGCTTCAAACCTCCTGTTCGTTTTATAGCCTATTCTTTTCTTCAGTTTCATTTCCCCTAAGGTTAGTCATCTACTGTTGATTAGCCTATTGTAAATAGGCTATACTACACTTATGCATACACACATACACACACACACACACACACACACACGCCCAACTCCAATGTACCCAGTGTGTATGTGTGTAGTGTAGTGTGTGTGTGTGTGTGTGTGTGTGGTGTGGTGTGAGTGTACAGTGTGTGTGAGTGTATAGTGTGGTGTGTCTGTGCCCACACACATCTGCCTACACACATATGAGCTTGGAAGCACATATGTAGCATGCTGTGCACATAGAAGTCACAGAACAACTTCCATTGTCAGTCCTCTCCTACCATCAGGGTCCTAGGAACTGACCTCCCCATTGCCAGGTCCTTCAGAAGGTCCCTTCGCTTGCGGGGCCGTCTTACTAGTCCTCCATTTTAACCTTTGGCTACTTTCTTTTAAAAAGTTGTCACAAGACCGTATCCTTCAGCTTCTTTGCTCACCAGAACCTCCTGCAGGACTTGCTGAGACAGATTCCTGGGCCTCCTGCCCACAGGTTCTGCTTGAGTAAGTCTGAGAATTTGCATTTCCAGCAAGATCCCCAGTACTCTACAAGCTGGTCCTGCCTGAGATGGGACTTTGAGAAGGGCAGTCCATTGATAAAAGCTCACCAGGTTCTTTCCATAAAGGGCTTGTACCACAGAAGACAAGAGTCCTCTCTAAGTAGCTCCCAAGGCTCCTTAGCAGTGACTGACAACCAGTAACCATTGACCCTGAGGGCCATCAACAAGTCAGCACTGACAGGCCCTGTCAGTTCCCTTTCATTCTTTCAGAGTAAAATTCTTTAAAACAAACTCCATCCTGCATATGAGGGGAAAACAAGTGGCAGTTGCCTCTGTGAGGCTTTACCACAAAGGACTTAGGAAAAGAAAGGTATCTGGAGAGAGGGGGGGGCAACCGAAGGCAATATGGGATGATGAGCATGGTCAAAGTACATGACATACAAGTATGAAGGCTTCATAATGAAACCCATTGTTTTGAACAATTAATGTGTATCAATAAACAGATAATGGGGGATTTTTATCTAAAAACAAAACTTTCTTAAAGTATTTCAACTGTTTATGAAATGAAGTGCTTTCTAAAGACAGCATTTTCTATAAAGGTAGCACAACCCTGATCACACACAGTACTTGCCACGTAGACATGAGTAGGCACATAGACGTTAGACTTCTGGTTTTTGACACAGTACAGATTAATAAACCCTAAGAAAAAAAGCCAAAACTTTCTATATTCAAGGAAACAACTAACGGTAAACAGAGGCAGACTAAATCTTCAAATCTGAAATGCCAGGGTCAACTTCTGTGAGGAAAATATGTAAAATGTTGAAGATTTTTCCGTATAAAAGGAACTAACATTTATTAACGGGTAGGATGAGTCAAAGCCTGGCGCTGGGAGTTTTGATTGGCCAGAGAGCAAGTCCTTCGGGTGGGTCTTAGGCAGCCGGAACTCAGAACCGCTTGTCTAAGGTAAAAAAGTGTTGAAATGTTCGTGCTTAGGAAGGAACAGCAAACATACTCTGTCTTTCCTGAAGAAAAATGGATAAGGGGGAACAGCTGCCGGGGAACTTGGGGTAGCGGGGATGCTAGGCAGTGGATTCAGTGTAGAAGAAAGGTGTTATCACTGTATCAAGCTCATATACCTGTGCCCTTTCTTGGGCAGTAACAGGGCAGAATCAGCCAAGACACCTTTCTGGGAAGCAGAGCACAGGTGTTCAAGACAGAGCCGGACTGGTGGTCTTCAGGATGCTTTATCCCCAGAATGGTTCCACTAGTCTGAATGTTCACAGGACAACGTCAAAGGCTCGTCTAAATTATGTGTGAATTCCCGGAGTTAAGAAGTCAGCTTGTGGGGGAGGGGACAGAGTCGGGATGCCGGGAGTGTTGCCTGAGTCAGAGGGATTCAGACTTAATCCTGATAGTCACTCCCTCGCTGGTGATCTCAGGCAAATTACTTAATCTAACTCTGGTTTTGTCCTTATCTATAAAAGGGGATAATCATACCTACCTCAGAGAATTGTTGTGAGGATTAAAAGAGATAATGACTTGCTTGGCACCCAGTAGGAACGCGATTGTCCAGAAGCATCTGGCAGCCCAAGCTCCCTCCGGCTAAAGCGAGTCCTCCTACCTTTCTTCTTAAGTAGAAGCTTTTTCCTTTTCCGATGGGTTTTGGCTTTTCATTATCTGCTTTGTGTGAAGAAATGACCGGAGAGAAAAGAGTGTTGCCCTCCTGGAGCTGCTTACCTGTCAGCCCAGTTTCCTCTCCCAGCTCCCAACCTTTCCCATCCTTTTCCCTCCAGCTCTGGTGTGGGGGTGGAGGAGGTGGTGGAGATGCAGCCCGGGGCAAGTTAGATACCCCTTCTCCAAAGCTCAACCAGCTCTGCTCGGAGAGGCAGCCTTAATTGGTCATTTGCCTGGCGTAACTCAGCAAATCTCTGTTTGAAGTAGGAGGACCCTGATTAGAGTTTGATTTCCCCACGTTCCATACCGTGTCCAAAAGGTAAAAGGGCCGATGCGCTCATAGGCTTTGGGTCTCCGTCCTTTTCGACCTGCCTTCTCCGCATTTACGGAATTTAGGAGTAAATATCTCCTAGACACAGATGAATTCTGCATGCCAGCTACCTGTCAAGTGTAGCAAGTACTCAGCCAGCTACTGCATTAGGTTTTGGTTTAAAGCCACTCTAAATGATTTATTGTTTTTAAATTATTTACATGGCGTTATTCCTTCCTTGTAAAATGCAGAAGCGCTGTCAGGAGCAACATCGCAGCAAGGTTATGAATGGCAGTACAAGTAAATCAAGGTAATTAGGCTTCACGTTGCAAATACTGACAAGTTCTCCGTCAGCCACCACTTCACCGGTGATAATAAAATTTGCATGATTTCCTGACATTATATTCACCGCATATTTTCACGGCACGCTCACTGTAATTACCGAGGGCGTGATCTCACACTCAGAGCAAGCAAAACTCTCCCTGAACCCAGCAGGGACTATTTCAGATGCTTAGAATCGAAGCAGCTGGAATTAAGGAGAGAGTTCCCTACATAGCTTTAGGGATCTGTGATGGATCAAACTGAATCTTGACAGCTAAGAAAAAAAAAAAGAGCAATATCCTCTCAACTACTCCTAAAGCAAGACCGGGTCAAATTATAATGAGACGAAGGTATCTCAAAGATAGGCTCCAGGTACTAGGCTTTGTGAAAATTGGCACCTGCAATTTGTTTTCTGGTTCTTTGATGTTAAAAGTAAATGTGATTTGAATCCCTGATATAAAAGCATATGTAAACATGGCTTCAAATCTAAGTTTGGAAAGAAACATTCATATATATATATATGAATATGATATATATGAAAGAAACATTCATATATATATGTATATATATATGTATATATATATATATATATATATCAATCAGAATGAACAAAAGAAAAGGATTCAAAGGATTCAGTACAATCAAAGGCTCATTGCAGGGTACACAGGAAGTAAGAGTAACTAAGCAAATGTCCACGATCCATTTGCAGCCTTTGATTTGTTCAATTTCATCCTCAGTGCCTGAACATCTCTTGTATATACAAGCATGCAAATCATATACTTTCTGTGTTCCAGTTTAGCTAACCGAATTTACATCTAATTCTTCCCCCCCCCCCTTTCTAAACCCTGGTTCAAAAGTCTCCCCTCCCATAGCTGTCTCGATAGAAAAGAAGAAACTAAGGTTTGGATTGTAGGTACTATAGAGTCTGAAGGATAAGCATTTTATAGAAGTTAAAACAGAAATGAATAGCCTAGGACAGGAAATAAAACAATCCAGTTTCTCAATTTTGCCTCAAGATCTTGGGAGGTTGATAGAGTGTTCTTGTCTCATGTCCAACATGAAGAAAAACTATACATTCTGTGGTTCTGAAGTCAAAGCACCTGGCACACTCTCTGGCTTATAGCAAACACCACCTTCATAGGAACATAAAGACGGGACATTCTACAAATAGCTCTTTCAGGAAATCCTTTTGGGACTGGAAGCCTGGCTATGGTTATAGGTCCTGAGTTAAGAGCACCTTTGGACAGCCCCCCCCCCCAAAAAAATCCTTATTTTCAAGAATTTAGAAACATTCAGTCATTCCCAAAAAGAAGAATTTCGGGGATTGCACCACCTTAGAAAGCAGCCGGTCGCATAGCAATAAAAACACTGTTGTTGGGGGCAGTCAGGGATCTTAGGTGTTGCATACTCCAGATCTTAATACTCCCACAGCTGGAGGAATCTACTGGTAAACCCTTAAAATAATGGGATTTGTAAAGGATTCCCACACCTCTACCTGGGGCTGGTTGAAGTAAACAACTACAGTGATTGGAATCCTCTCCTCTGTCTATCCCTCAAGGTCAGTCTCTCCCTTCTGGGTCTCGGTATGCTGGGGAGGGGGCCATGTTTGTAATGGTAAGGTCTACGAACTTGTAGTAACATATATGCAATCTTTAGAAAAGTGGAGTAAAAGCCTGTTGCAAATAGTTTGTGTTAATTAGCCTAAAGATTACATCAAGCTCTGCGGTAGGTTTGCTCATCTTTAATTATATCCATTTTTAGAGCCGTAGTAACTTATGAGATTTCTGGAATGTGTTTAGTAATCCACTGTGGAGCCTGACTCAGAGTCCTAGAAGAAAGATTTCCAGTGTGTCCAACTGCCATGATTGTGCCTCCATCAATTCTTACCGCGCTTGAGCATGAATAAGAAGGCATCCAAGGCACACAGCGCCCCTAGCACAATAGCCATACGACTCTATTTATGCAGATGTGACACATTTCACACTGAATCATGAGTGGTCATAGCTTCTGCTAAAAATACACACATCCTTGTTCAAGTGACCTTTTGCTCGCCTCTGACTGGATTTTGAAGACAAAACAAGCCATCTTTTGTAGAGTTCAACAGTCTTGCTCATTTTATTGTTGCTGCTAACAATACTGCTCTCTCTCTCTCTCTCTCTCTCTCTCTTTTTTTGCGACTCTTGAAATGTCAGAAATGAGTCTGGCCAAACCTCTCAGAGTCAAGACCAAGTTTTCTGAGTGAATAACTTCTTGTTGAATATGTGTCATGTCGCTGAAACATTCAATCTTAAGGTCTCAAGGTCACATCGTAAGGTCACGTCTGAGCATCATTGCCACGGTTTTCTCTGTAGTGAGCTTTTGATTGAGGGCTTTAAATAATGATTAATGTGGCAGCTAATCAGTCAAGGTGCTTACAACCAGTGAGTCCATTTAATGAGGGCTTTAAAATTATTTAATTAATTTTTTTGAGAACTTCATACAATGTATTTTGATTGCATTCACACTGTAGGCCTCCCCCTAAGTTCTCCCAAATCCAAACCCATGTCCTTCCCCCCACCAACTTTGTATCCTCATTTTAAAAACCCATTTTGACCTGCCAAATACTCCAGGGTATGGGGGCATCCATTTGAGTATGGTCAACCTACCATGAGTCACACCCTTAAGGATTAGGAAATCTGCCCTGCCCAGAGGCCATCAACTACCCATAGCTCCTTGGGTAGGAATGGAGGCTCATGAACCCCTTCTCACTCCATGCTAGAATGTCTACTGGCTTGGTCTTGTTCAGACTTTGGACAGACAACCACAGGTACTGTGAGCTCATGAGTACAGGAATCCTATCGTGTCCAGAAGATCCTGCCTTGCTGCATTCCTCCTCCTCAATCTCTGGCTCTTACAATCCTTCCATCCCTTCCTTTGAGATGGTCCCTGAGCCTTGTAGGGAGAGAGTAATATGGATGTCTCATATGTGGCTGAGCACACCACTGAAACTTATTTTCATGGTATTTTTCTAAAGCCTAGATTTAGAGAGTGTGATAGCAGCAGCCTGTTCCAACTTCCTATATGTGAATGTATTTGTACTTTGTTTAGTTCATGGTCATGTTTACAGCTATTCTAGGATTGCTCCTCCCTTTTTTTTTTAATCTGGGGGAAAAAAAGAAATTCACTGAGAAAGACTGAAAGGATTTTAGAACTGAGATGAATGCCAGCAGAAGAGAATGTTACGGAAGGCATATTAGAATGTATCGTGTAGTTCGCTCAAGAGACTCAAGATGAAGGCGAAGTTTAATCTAGTAGGAGAGTTTAAGGTTTTAGTCTATTCTAAATTAGAATCGTTGATTCTTGGTACCCAGAGTAGAATGTTGAAAGACCTCTACGAATTAATGTGCACCAACCAGCAGATGGGACCAGGAAATACTTGTTACTCTTTTTAGCCATTCAATTAGCTAGAATAATTAAGCTAACAAAGTTTTATTAGCATTCTCCCCTCCCTCAGAGGAGTCTGTTATTTTATGTTAAATAGATAATACCTAAGTATACTATACTCATAACTTTCTCTTAATCATGTCTGTTTACCAGGTCCTTTCTAACGGGAGCCTGCAGATACCTGCAGAGTTAGGAGAGGGGGGAAAAAGGCTTCTCCACCGTAGTGTGCAGCATGTGAGTAGAAAGGTCAATGTGACTTGTACCCGATTTAGAAACTGGCCTGGGGGTAGCTAACAGGAAAAACATACTAGCTCAAACTTGTAGAGAGTTTTATAAATTATCAGGTCAAACCCCAACACGATGCCTAGACCTTCCTATTGAATTCACAGCAGAACTACTGCAGAGTCAGACAAACACACAAAACAGCAGAGGACCTGTGAGTCCCCTCCAGTCCCTTTTGCAAGTCTTTATATAGCATGGTAAGACCCACCCATAATCTCAGTCCTTGGGAGATGGAGACAGGAGAATCAGTAGTTCAAGGCCAGTTTAAGATGCATGAGGCTGTCTCAAAAAGAAAAAGCTTGGTTATTTATATATTAATGTATTTATTTTTAATTGCTGCTGATCTATACAACTTGAAACTGATAGGATTTAATAATTAATGTGTATGTGACCTAAAATAAAATAAAGTATGCATCAGGCAATTGTTAACTCAATTTTTTTCAACCCAGGAACAAGGATATACTACCAAATGTCCATTTTAAACTGTGTTGTCAATTGCAGACTTTGGATTTAAATTATCTAAGCTGCACATCTTCATTTCCTTTGCTTGGTAGACGTCACCCCAAAGAAGGTAACTTTGGAGATGACTGGATGAAAGCTGTTCTATAATCTTAAAAGAAAATTAATTTCAGAAGGCGCATCACAGAGTATATGCATTAAGTTGGTACTGAGTCTTAGGCGTCATTTTCCGTGCCATGCATAGAATGAGGGTAAGTTTTTCTAACTCAGAAAGGAAAAAAGGACTATGGTTTTTGTTTTCTGTAGAGCACAACATACCAACTTCTGAGAGTCACTACAACTTGCAAAATTGCTCCATAAAAATCATAAGACCTGTAAGAAAATAGGATTAAGAGCACAGGCTTTGAGAGGACAGGGGCCTCATAAAAATAGTGATAAATGTTCTGGATATGTCAAATGATGAAAAAACATGAATTGCTATAATAAATATGACAAAGACAAACCCTTTCTAGTAAGAAATAGTAAGAGGACTGGGGAGGTGATTAAGTATGCTGACTGGCTGCAAGTGGTTATCATAGAGCTTTGCCCTCAAGCGCCTTTCCTCTCTCTACACAAGGCAGAAAGGGAGCTCTACCTCTCCTCCTACGTTTCCTAGGGCATGAGTCCTCTCAAATTAGGACCCCACCTTATGACTTCACTTATTCTTAGTTGTCTCTGTGATGTCATTCTATCTACATTGGTGGCCAGGGCTTCAACATATGAATGTTAAGGAGGTACACACACAGACCATTCAGTCCACCGCAAGGCTGAAGCGGGTGAACAGTTGGGCCATCAAAAGCAGACAGATACAGCTCACTCATCTTGTGAGGTACATGTGTGCCCACAGTGTGTACTCAGCTTAGCCCAACTGAAGCTGCCAATGACTCTCGCAGGTGAAATGGTACATGCCAACGCAAGGTTCACACTATGTTCTAATTGCTCTCTAGAGCATCAAGTTGGAAGGAAATAGTATTTTTAAAACAAGTGTTGTAGCAGAACTGGCTGTGTGTGTTCAGTGTATACTGTCAACAAAGTTTGGGTACCTCCTTTGTACTAAGGGTGTTGCTAGGGACCAGAAACACTGCCGCCAAGAAGCTGAGTGGGAGATGGACCACTCGCATTGATGGAGTAGGTGTAGGAGACACTTTAAACAGAACCATCAATGCAGACATCTCTGGGGAGAGGGTGCAGTGAGTGAAAGACCAGAGGAGAGGCATCCTAAACATCTGTAGTTAAAACAGAGCTCCTGAAACCAAAGAGAGACTTAACAGGAGAAAGAGGAGAGGACCCAAACCACCCTCTGAAGCCACTGAAGATTTCTGTGCAGAAAAAACAAAAAAAGAACATCTTCTATGCTACAAATTTCACTTTGGCTGAAAATATACTGTAATAATCGGGCAAAGTAGGTGGAAGGCTGAATCAATAGATCAAGCTAAAGATGAGGGTATTTTAGACTCAGGTATAAGGGACTGACAGAAGGAAGAGGATTTATTTATTTTGAGGGTTTAGATAAAAGTTGTCACTAATAGCTTGAATGAGGGTTGTGAGCCAAAGGAAAAAAGACAGAAGAGTGATCTCAGGTGTCTTGCTCAAGTTCCTGCTGCTGACTAAACTGTAGAAGCCTGGGGTTTTAAGTCATTTGGTAACAAGAGTTAAGCTTGAGACATGCTCAGGGGAGTTGAGGGTGGGGATTTAAACTCAGGAGCCATCATCACACATATGGTGATCGAGGCAGAGAGGAAATCACAAAAATTTGCAGGGCGAAAGAAAGGGGGCAGAAGCTGAACAGAGGCCTGAGGTCCCAAAGCCAGTCCAAGGAGATGATATTAACTAGAGAAAAAGAGCAGGTGTGTGGGAGATGAACAGAAAAAACGGCGACATCAGCTTACCGTTCAGAAATATCAATGAGCCCTAAACTGAGTACAAGCTTTCTGTGATTTTGGAAAACACACCCACAAGCTCTCATATGATATGTGGGATACATAGAGTCTCATGTTGTGCCAGGGCAGCCAGAGTTAATGCCTCAGAAACATGCCTCAGGAAAGGAATATTTTAGAACTCTACTAGACAATGAGGCTTTTGAATTTGTGGTTGCTTACAAGCGCTCTATAGCATATGTATAAGAATGTCAAATTTGCCTTCTAAAACATAAAAACAGGGTCCCCCATGGGTCCTCTTCGGACTCTGCTCCAAGTTTTCTTCCTTCATCCTGGGTGCCCCCAGTCTGAGCTACTCTCCCCCAGTCTGTACGAAGCATAGCTACTCTCCCTGGAGAGTTGGTTTCCTTCCGAGAGCGTCGCAGAGGGTTTGGTGGGGAGTCCTCTTGAAAAGAATCCTTGTGCGTCCAGTCTATCTCCCAGATGTGACAAATAAAAATGAATTATGCTCATTCGATGTTTACATTAAATTTGCATTTTAAAAAAAATTGGTTGTTTTCTTAGGATCTCAAGAGGTCTACCTGTAAGAAAATGGAAAGAGAAGAACGGAAGGACAGTGATACCTAGGACATGGTGGCAACTGAGCCTTAGCTAATACCATGGCTGCTTTGAAGTTGCTATGGCTTCATGGTAATGGGGGATTCTGAAACCAAGACGGAGCCACCGTAGCTCTGAATCAGTGGATCTGTGGCCTCAGGGTTCCCTTGGGTAAGTAAGTGCCTTACCTGGGCCAAGACACTTCCCTAAGGTTTAAGGACACATCTTAGAGCAGTTGTACTTTCAGTCACTGGGGGACTACAGAACACACCCCAAAGGATCTAAGGTTTGAATGCCAACACTGTGGAAACTTTCTGCCTCTGTTGAGTGATTTACCCACTCAGTCAATCAGGGTAGCTGAGTGTATCTGAAAACTTAAGAGCACTGAACTGCAATTAAAACAGGCTATCCAAGTGTGAGATGGTGGTAGCAACTATCACGGTCAGAGACTAATACTAGCATTGTTGCCTACAGAGTCTAGCCCCTCCACACAGCAGAACCTGTTTGTATTACTGTCCATCTTCCCATGCAGCCTTAAATGCTGGACTGGCTAGTTTTGTGTGTCAACTTGACACAGGCTAGAGTTATCACAAAGAAAGGAGCTTCAGGTAAGGAAATGCCTCCATGAGATCCAGCTGTGGGGCATTTTCTCAATGAGTGATCAGGGGGGAAGGGCCCCTTGTGGGTGGTGCCATCCCCGGGTTGGTAGTCCTGGGTTCTTTAAGAAAGCAAGCTGAGCAAGCCAGGGGAAGCAAGCCAGTAAGTAACACCCCTCCATGACTTCTGCATCAGCTCCTGCCTCCAGATTCCTGACCTGCTTGAGTTACAGTTCTGACTTCCTTTGGTGATGAACAGCACTGTGGAAGTATAAACTGAATAAACCCTTTCCTCCCCAACTTGCTTCTTGGTCATGATGTTTTATGCAGTGATAGAAACCCTGACTAAGACATAGACTTCTAGATGGGAGAGACCGTGTCTTACTTATCTCTGTGCACCCCAACAGTTAGTGGCTTATAGTGGGCATGTCATTAGTCTCTGCTGATGTCTGTGGAAAACAAACAGAGAACAGCTAAGCAAGCTATTCAAATTATAATGTGTTCCACACTGCCTCTGTCAGGGCGGTGGGTAGCTAATATCAGGCCCTCAAATCAGTGTAGGCTGTATAACGTCGCCCCTGTTCTCTTCCGCCTTCGAGTCTTTTCATTAGGCCACCAAGCTCTTGGCCATTCCTTGGATTGCTCAGCCTGTTATAAGCTCTCTTGTGTTGTCTGATGTAGAGCCCGTGGCCTGTTTTAAGGAACTGAGGAGAAATAGACCCTTTCCTCCTTTGAATACCTTTGAAATCGTTTGAAAACTGAGAGTCACCTTCCTAAATGGGAAGAGTCCTCTTACCTAGGGAGGCCTCTATTTCTCTTTTAACCTGCAACCTCACCCCTTATGAATGTCTGCTTCCATTAGCCCTTCCGTGAGTCACGCTGATGCTTGATGCTAATCCTCTGGTGGACATGCTTCTCCCTCCTCGAACAAGTGTTGACACAGAGTAGACTCCAGATTCCCTAAAGCCAGACTAGTGATCCCAAACTTTAACCACATTGGATCCTGCCTGCACATCCTGCCTCCGGCTCCACGCCCACCCACCGCCCACGGCATGAAGCTGTGATCAGAGAGCCAGATACTTGCAGGGTGGTCCTCTGAGCGCACCCCCGGGGGTGGGGGGGGGGGGAAAGACATGCACTATTTATTGACAGCAAGCCAATGTGAGAGAAACGCTGGCGGACACCACGGGTAAGGTGCTTCTAACACCCATGGTAGACTCTGTAGCATCTGCCCGCCCCCTCACATGTCCTGAGGGAGGTTCGTTTGCACTAACCCCAGCGGTCCAAACTGCAGCAGCTCTTCTCAAAGGGAGTCTGATACATAATCCCTTGCCTAAGACCAACAGTGGGAGGTGATGTTTTATTTAAAATGTGCTAAATTGCTAACATTTTTTTTCTTTCCTGCAGCAAGAAGGTACAAAAGAAGCTGGAAAGTTACAGTGCATTCTGGGCCAGATTCACTTCCTGATGTTTTAATTCTCTACCTGTTTCTGCATTACTGACATCTTCATCTTGAAAATAATGAGACCTCTGGAGAGCACAGGTCATTTTTTTCACTTTCTGAGAAACTCTGAGGGTTTTTGTTTGTTTGTTTGTTTGTTTTTTGGTTGGTTGGTTTGTTTGTTTCTAATTCTCACTGTCAAGTATTTTCTCAAACAGATGGATTCTGAAGTCACTCTTTTAAAAGCCAGGTACTATTTTCAATATCCTCAGGATGCCCGGTTCTCTTTAAATGAACATTGGACAGTCTTATGCCTCTTATAATATCCTGTAAATCAATAAATGTAGAAAATATGCTATACAATCTTAAAAGGGAATACCTAGGTCACTTACGTTTTGTTTCCAAAATAGGTAGCTTAGTCTACAACTTAGGCTTTGGCTCTATCACCGAAAACAGTATCTTAGCGTTACATTACTTAGGCGAAAATAAAACTTTTTACTATACTAAGAACTGGATATAACATTCCAAGGCTAGGATTCACTCTCATGATAATATAAACAAGAATGTAAGCTTCCTTCAACCAGGTATTGTGTTTAATTTCATCCCTAAACCCTCATTGTGATGCCAGGTATGTGGTGAACTGGGCATTGAGTGTTTGCTTGAAATTTATTAGTGGTGTCTAGCATACATTATGAGCAACCATGAAGCCATTATTCATCTAGCTTACATCACTGGCTCCTTTGGACCTTGGAGTTTTGTTTGACTGAGTTGATTTTATAGCATTGAACACTAAATTCTCAGGACTAGAGAGAGAGGTCTTGTGGTCTGTGATCTGCACCACGAGTTGCCTTATGTACCTGCTTGCTTATTTCAGCATGCTCTCTCTTCCTCTCTCCCTCTCCCCTCCTCTCTCTCCCTCTCCCTCCATAGTGAAAGCTGAATTTTAGACAACATTTCCAAGGTAAGAATGAGCTTTCAGAGGCAACCCTATTTTAATCCTCAATGATACAAGTAGCATGGCTTCCCTTCCTATCATTTGCAGGAACTCCAACCCTCAAAGGATATTTGTGGAAGTCAGGAAGGTGACTTGAATTATGTTCGCTAAACAAAACCACATCTTCACCCCCATTGTAATACATCCTTCATGCAAAAAAATAAAAAAAAATTAGAAATTGGCCTTAATGGAAGATGGGCTGCTTATATGCTGTTTTTCTCTCCAAAATTTAAACTCATTTCTTTCCCGTGCTCTGATTGGATAGAGACTGTTGCAGAAGTAGAACATTTTTATGCATTAATTAATCAGGTATGCAGGTACCCTTGCTCTCAGGAGCCCTTTGCAGAGGAGGTAGATGTAGGACAACAATCAAACTTTAAAATAAGAATGTAAATATATAGCATGTGTCAGCGTGTGAAATGCACACATTCTACAGAAAGCTGCCGTAAAACGCAGGGCTGCGGGCGGATGCACAGCCGTAATTGCTCTCCCGAGAGTAAAAGCCGTTCTGTTGCCTCCTCAGCAGAAATTCACCTCCCGTATGAAAATCTGATAAATTTCCCAGTTTCCCACAGAGGGAACGACAGAGAATTTAATGAGAAACACATTGGAACAGGACCTGTCACTGTGTGATTATGCATTCACTAATCTCACTGTAGGGGGACAGAAAAACTCAGTCCTCTGTGAGAGGGTTTATCTGAGAAAGGGAAAAAAAAACCACATCAAGAAATAAATTGCCAAAAGAGAAATGTCTCCACTCCCCCACTGATACCTAATGACTGGTTCACTAGACAGTTTCTTCGGTTTACAAATAGCAAACACATCAGGATTTGCCTAGTGACCTACTTTTATGATGGTCAATGAAACTGAACTCACATGCTAACTAATGTATTGGTACCTAAACCAGCTCATAAATGCCTGGCATTTTTAGTTTTGTCTCACAGTTTGTGTGTAAGTATAATGCCAGGGAGAGTGGGTGTCTCACACATATTGAAGGGGCTATCCTACACCCAACATGAAATTCATTTACCTGGGATAAACCTCTTCAAATACATGCTACCCATCAACTAACATCATCCTAAAATTTTCGATATGCTGGGGACCTAGACCTAGTCACATATCCGCTGGTCTCTACAAAATATGTCACAGAAACATATTCAAAATTATTACCAGCTAAGAGAATTTTGCAAGAGCTTTCTGATGAAAGACTTGCCTAATGTCAGATTGAAAAGTGTGATAAGTGCAGATAAGATCCTGCCAAAATGTAAGGGTAAGAGAGCACAAAGAATATACTGAATAAACATTGGGCAAA
Source organism: Tokudaia tokunoshimensis (assembly GCA_036184795.1). Taxonomy (NCBI): domain Eukaryota; kingdom Metazoa; phylum Chordata; class Mammalia; order Rodentia; family Muridae; genus Tokudaia; species Tokudaia tokunoshimensis. The sequence continues at coordinate 11,189,985 of BTHU01000014.1, forward strand.
TCAGGGGGCCAGGAGGATGAATGGAAATAGGCAGCCTCAGAGAGTGGGAGATGGGTGGATCCTCTGGAAAGTACCAGAGACCTGAGAGGAGAGAGACCTCAGGACTCAATGGGAGTGACCTTAGCCAAAATGCCCAACATTGGAAAGAGGAACTTGCAGAGTCCAACTCTAGTAGATAGGCAGGACCTCAAGTGGAGGGACAGGGTTCCCAACTCGCAGTCAAAATTTCTGACCCAGAATTGTTCCTGTTTAAAAGAAGTGTAGAGACCAAAATGGAGAAGAGACTGAAGGAAAGGAGGTCCAATGACCCCAGCCCAAGTTGGGATCCATCTCATGGTTGTACACCAAGGCCTGACACTACTACTGATGCTATGATGTGTTTACAGAAGGGAGCCTGGCATGGCTGTCCTCTGAGAGGCCCTACCAGCAGCTGACTGAGACAGATGCAGATACTTGAATCAAAACCATTGGGCTGAAGTTGGGGATCCCTGTGGTTGAATTGGGGGAAGAACTGGAGAAGCTAAAGGGGAGAGCAACCCCATAGGAAGACCAGCAGTCTTAACTAACCTTACAGAGCCCAGGGAACTCCGAGAGACTGAGCTACAACCAGGAGCATACAAGGGTGGTCCAAGGCCCCTGGCACATATATAGCAGAGGTCTGGCTGGTCTAGCCTCAGTGGGAGAAGATGCACTTAATCCTTGAGACCCTAGGGAAAAGAGAGGCCTGATGGGGGCTAGCACCCTCTCAGAGGCAAGGGAGAAGAGGAACTGTGGGAGGGGAGACAGTGATCGGGGGTGGGGCAACAGCTGGAAGGTAAATAAAGTAATTAATTTAAAAAGAGAGTTGGGCAAATCAAACATATCTCACTAACCGAGTGCCTTGTGCAAGTTAGAACTTTAGAGAAAACTTCCTGAATGACAAAAAAGAAGGAAAAAAGTGATTGGGTGTTTTCTTTATTCAGAGGAATGATGTCAAGAAAGAATGGCTCCTAACCCTTCATACATTTCTTGAAGGCTTACAGAACGTGGAATTATCATCACAAAAGGAACATTAAAAGATGATGTGGGGTCTGAGAACTATTTATTGTGACCCATGATACTGCTCCAATCATTGCTTTCTGTATTAATTCACACTTTCCATATCTTCCATAAAATACCAGACTCCAGGTATGACCTCAATTTTGTGAGTCTATTGATCCATTCTCCATCTTGGCCAGTTGTTAAGTGTAGGGATCAAACACAGAGCTCTCTGAATTCTAATAAATATTCTTCCACTGACTTTTATCCCCAGTAATTTTTTTTAAAAAACTAAGAATTTGTCTTTTAAAAATATGTGTATTTCCTTGCAGGGACAGGGGATGGAGCAGAGACTAAGGGAACAACCAACCAATAACCAGCCCAACTTGAGACCCATCCCATGGGTAAGCACCAATCCCTGACACTATTGATGATCTTCTGTTATGCTTGCAGACAGGAGTCTAACATGGCTTTCCTCTGAGAAGCTCCACCCAGCAACTGATTCAGATGCAGAGTCCCACAGCCAAACAGTAGATGGAGCTTGGGGATTCTTATGGAAGAATAGGAAGGATTGCAGGACCCCTAAGGGGATAGGAACTCCATAGGAAGATCAACAGAGTCAATTAACCTCGACCCTTGGGGCTCTCAGAGACTGAACTACCAACCAAAGAATGTACACAGGCTGAACATAGGCCTCTCTACACATATGTAGCAGATGTGCAACTTGGTCTTCATATGGGTTCTGAACAACTGGAGTGGGAGCTGTCCCAAAAGCTGTTGCCTGTTCTTCTAGCTGGGCTGCCGTGTCTGGCCTCAGTGAAAAAGGATGCACCTAGCTTCACAGAGATTAGATGTGCCAGGGTAGGGGGATACCCAGGGTGATCCCACCAGTTCAGAGAAGGGAAGGGGGAATTGGGGAAGGATTGTGGGAGGGGTTGACCAGGAGGGGAGCACTCAGCAGGATGTAAAGTGAATTAAGTAAAAAAAAAAGTGTATTTCTTACTTCATTGGCTTTTTTCCCCCAGTGATTGCCCTATTTCATCCAGATGTAGATTATTAGTCAGATCTAAACAAGAGCTATATCCCTTTTTGAAACCTAACTAGGATTGTTAATATTTTAAAAGTCATACAATTTATCGTAATAAAGTTGGAGATGATGTTAAAAATCAAACAGTAGAGGTCATGTTGGGACTAACTTGTAGTGTCTGAGATAAGAGTCAAAGGTGAAGAGTTCTCCATTTATTAACGACCATATTTATTAATTTATAATCACTGAAGTGCTAGTTGATGACCTGAGGCACACTTGAATGCTCTAGCAGTGCTTAGACCAGTGGTTCTCAACCTGTGTCTCACGAATCTTTGCGGGTGTCAAACGTCAAACAACCCTTTCACAGGGGGTCGTCTTAAGATCATCCTGCATATCAGATATTTACAATTGGGATTTATAACAGCAGCAAAATTACAGTTATAAAGTAGCAGCAAAATAATTTCATGGTTGGAGTCACCACAACATTGTTAGCGTTAGGAAGGTTGAGAACCATTGCGTTTGACTATTAGGTCTAAACACAGTCTCTACTGACTTCTGTGTCTTCTCTCTCCAGGACTTTCCAATAGGACAAAAAGCTCAAGGTTGGAGGTAATATTGTCTCTGCTTTCATGAGATGAAAATCTTATTTCCACCATAGTTTTGTATAAGTAAATCACACAATAAAAGAAAATTGGGAGCCATTATACTTTAAAATTTCTTTCTTTTAAACACTTTATAGGTAATTTATATAATAAATTTGCCTATCTGATCGGTGCTTTCTTTTCTGTTCCTAGACTATGTGTTCTTTGGAACTGACTCCCGCTGGTATCTTTCTTTTATTATTGTTATACAACTTTACACTGCAGGGCCACTATAATTCAGCCAAAAGGACAGAGGTGTTTTATATTCACAGTTCTACATAATTGGTTTCTTCAGAAGGGAGCAGAGGTTGATTAGGGGAAACTCTCATGCTGATCATCTTATTTAGAATCCTCTCTTTATCTCTGTGTGATTCAGACAACGAATATCGTGAACTAAAAATCAAACATAAAACAATTTGCAAAACTGAAGTGTCCGTCTGATGATGTTTCTGTCTGTTTGGCACAAATTGGCTTCCTAAATATTAACACTTTGGGGGTGAACAGGATCGAAATCAGGCAGTTTTTATTTGACTGGTGACATAGGCTAGTTGTTTAAAAATAATCAGAAATCATATAGCCACCATCTCTCTTAGGAAGTTGTTCTAAGAAGGAATTGTACGTAGGCATATCACCTATACATGATTTCTTTAACTTAGGGAGCTTTCTGCTTAACTGTGCATTAATTAAATATAACTGTATAGTGCCAGTACATTTCAGATAAGTGTAATTTAATTTATTGTCAATTTTAGTGTGGTTTTAAATTTTGAAATTAATGAGTCCTGACTTGTATATACTACATATTTGGTTGCTCTCCTAACTTAACCTTCATATGTTAATTAAATCAAACTCAAAGTGCAAGATAAGCTATGCTTAGCGCACAGTGGTATTCAGCTGATTTGATATATACTGTGTTAACTATCATCTGTTCTTTCCCCATTTATTAACAAGATTACCAATCTGTTTCTTTTTTTAGTCTAATAACTTGATAAATACTTCACAGTTCTTAACAAGACACTTAAATAAATTAGAAGAGGATTTGTAACACGGTTCTGTGTGGCCAGGGTCCTGCAGCAGTTATATAGGAGTTTGACATAACCTATTTTTGTGCAGAACACCATTGTCTCATTTAAATCAGGAGAATTTTCAAAAATATGCTAATTAAAATTTATAGCAATTCATTACTTTGTGTTAAGTGTGATATTAAGTCAACTTATTGACGTTCATTCTGAGCATATTATATATAACATATACAAGTACAGTCTGTTCCCATTAAAATAATACAACTTAATGTGTGTGCCACCAAACTCAGTTTTGATGCGTCTTAACAATATTTGTGTTCCAAAGTAAGCCATACTTCATTTTAAGTAAAGAGTTGATCAGTATTCCTCAAATATAGCAGAGTGTGAAGCACAGACTTCGTGTGAATGCTTTTGCTCTACGAAAGACACACATCTAAGGTCATCTACACCTCTTTATTGCAGCATTTAGGAATATAAAGGTGAACACTTATACTTCATAGATCTCCATAAAAATGATTATCCAAGAAAATAAATTTTGTAACTCTTTGTAAGTTAAACTTTCTGTGATTTCCATTCAGGGTTTGGAATTTGGGTTGAGAATGAACTGTCCCTTTCAGCTCATCAAATTTCCAAATTAAGCTCCTGCGTCACAAGGGCAGATGCTTCTAGGGTACACCAGGTTTTCTTAGAGCAGAACAGTTCCACTCGTTTCAGTCATTACCTTTAGGATAGAAAGCTCAAAAGGTATTTGACTGAATAATAGAAGCATTTTTGACCATGAGACTTGACATGAAAACTTGGTTAGTGATTTATCTCCTTCAGCTACACATACACACACACACACACACACACACACACACACACACACCCTGATTAGTTGCTCCCTGTGGGTTCATACAGTAAGGATAACAGGGAGTCATAGAAGTATTTTTTAAGCACTCCAGTTTCATAGTATATGCTTGATAGACAATAAAACTTATTCCTTCAGCTGTAGGGCAAGGGGGCAGGTAAGAGAAGAAGCAAAAGGCAGAGTTAAATCTCCGTGGACGCTGCACACTTAGCGTGTGTTTGCCTCTGTCCTTTTCCTTTACATAAAACCTTTAAATCCATCAAAATGTCCCCACATTTTCCTCCTTCTGATCGGGAGCCCAGCCACTATTGTGGCCGGATTCCACATAATGCCATGACTTTATACACGATGATGCACACCTCCAGGTTGAGCCTTGGAGGCTTTGAAAGCACGTCTTAAAATTTTTTTAAATGTAGAACTAAACTTATACGACTTGAGGTATAGCTAAAATAAAGTAAACGATGCCGTAGTAAAGAGAAAAAAATGCAAAGGAGACCCAGATCCTATCGCACAAGCTACCAAAACATTTATAATCCATGAACAGCAATAAACAGACTGCTTGTGTCATTATAATTAAAATAATAAAAGTAAGAAAATATGCTCAATGTTGAGGTACCTTAAAAAAAAAAACCAGAAGTTTATAAAATATTTTATCTGCATCAAAATATTCTTTGGGAAACAAAAATAAAAATGTATCACGTATGTCCTTTCCGGTTGATCTGTAAAAGTCAGAAAAATGCAAAGTCCGGGCCATTGAACTGGTTTGAAAATACAGAATGCTAAACATCCTCAAATCATGAAGCCTTTATAACCTTAATGATCTGAAGGGATGCTCTCCCTGGATTGCCTCAAAGAATCCCACTTCTGCTTCTATTTAAAATGTAGAAAGCAGTTTAGTTCCAGTCAAAGTGGAACAAATGACCTGACTTCCACTCATGTAAGCACGGTGGATGGACACTGTCCAAAAGTTTCCTTCAGGGCTCCGATGACGCCTGTAGGGAAGACCCTGAGGCGAAAGAGTGGTTCCTCACTCACAAGGCTGGGATGAGTATCATCCAAAGCGAAACTTCAATCTGTACTTCACTGGGCTGGGACTTCTGCGAGGTGGCGACAGAGGGACCTTTGGTTTCACGGGGTTGGGTGGCTTTTTCTTTTCTGGAACAGTGACCGTGAAGGAAAGTTCAGGTTGCTCGGACTGCTTGAACCTGGGTAGGAAGTGGGTGGAGACGTGCTGGGGTTTGACGCGTGGGCTACAGCCTCTCTTGGCTTTTCCTCTCTTGTTCAGGGCCACGTACCACTCCCGGCCTGTCTTTTCAGTTCTGTGGATCGCTGACGCGTAGGTATTATAGCTGTTTTCTTGAAATCTCTCCCTGAACTTGCAGTCATCTGTAAATTTGGCCTAGAGGTGGGGGCGAAGGGGAGGAGAGAAAATTTAAGTTGTGATAATATTTCAGCATATAATAAATACGAAGTCTTGAAAATCCCAAAATTGTATGAATCTAGGATCCTCTTATTCTGTTCCCTTTTATAAAGATATGTTCCTTTTAAAGTTAGCTTGTGTGTGTTGTGTGTGTGTGTGTTGGAGGTAGATTCTATATTCCTAAGTTATTGTTGCAACACAATTTTTATTCGTTACGCTTAGGTGACATAGTATCATTGCTAATACAAATACTTGGAACTATTGAATTTAAGCATTATGAACTCTCATTTTAATATGTATAAATACTGTCACTGTTTTTAAAATACTTTGACAATTGTACCTAAAATTTAACTTAAGATTTTCCCCTCTAAGACTTCATAAAAAAAAACAAAAAAACAACTATATTCTTAAGAAACAATTGACCAATCAAACACGCATTTGTGTTTGCAGAGGGCCACGCACCCACTAAGGTCGTAGTTAGCAAAGTTACATGATTCTTTTCAAACAGTCATACACTTTCGGTGTTATCAGTGTGATTCTTGATGCCAAGAGAGTGGAGGCATATGGCTCTATTAATATTGCATGTGTTAAAGTTCTTTAGGAAAAAAAATACATCATCACATATGTGGTTCGAGAAAGTTACAGCTGATGTCAGGAAGAAAAAAAGTCATAGCAACATTTCACCTGTGTCTTATCCACACCCACACAGTCAAGCTAGCTTAGATGCAGAGAAAGGTAAACGGGAAGAGTCCAGTTGAGGTGCAGCGTATGATAAGAGGTCATGTGACCTCAGTGGCCAGGGAGTACCATGTCAGCAGCAGAGGCAATTGGTAGGAGTGCAGGAGAGTACGTAGCATTATGGCTGTGTCACGTGTGAGACAATAAAACGGTGTATGAGTGAGAAAGAGCCTCCAGGGAACATGTATGTGTGTGCACACAGTGTGTGCTGCAATGTGACTTCCACTTGGAATGTATGGTAGAAAGGACCAGAGGTAGGGCTGGCTGACAAAGCAAGCCAGTACCACCCCCAAAAGAGTTTGTCTGCCAAACTGAGCGATCTGGGGGTATATGACGGAGGGACCATGCAGGTGTATATCAATTTTCCTTCCATGCCCTGGGACTACTGTCTAAGCTCCTAATCCTTCAGTTCCTATACAGAAGCCCTACCTACATCGCTACCATGAGAACCAACACATTTTCCCAAGGAAAGAATCTATAGTTCCCAGCAAACATAAGAGAGCCCAAAACTTTAAATGGCTTAGGAGTTCCTGTACTAGTCTAGTCTAACAAGACTCACAATCTCAGAGAGTCCCATTTGTACAGAGTTCCTGGGTTTGGGAATAACTGGTGGTTTTTCCCCCACTGTGATACGCTTCTGTGTAGAAAATGTTCTGTTCCTTGATTTTTCTAATAATACCAAACTTTTCTCCCCAGTGAAGATCACACACTGAAATCTGAACGTCTGGACCCTCAAGGAAAATTATGCAAGTCCATTATTAACGCTCCCATAAACAAATTTTTACCTCTGCGAATCTAAAGACACTACCAAATTTACAGGGTTTTCAACATTTTTACCTTTGTGTAACAGTTTGGTTTTTGGGGGAATGGGGCAGGGGATTCCACACACGTTTCTCTGGGAAGCCCCTGACTGTCCTGAAACTTGTTCTGTAGACCAGAGCCTTGAACTCAGATCTGTCTACCTCTGCTTCTGCCTCTGGTGTTCTGGGATTAAAGTCATGCTGCCAGCTGTCCTGAAACTTGCTCTATAGATCAGGCTGGCCTCAAACTCACAGGATCTGCCTGCTTCTGCCTCTGCCTCTGGAGTGCTGGGATTAAAGGCGTGTGTCACCACTACCCAGCGGTGGTTTCCTTAGTCTTTACACTTAGGTTCAAGCAAGCTCCTTTGCAGTGGCTATAAAGAATGAATATATGTGCATATATATATATATATATATACATTCCACTATATATTGGATCTCCTAGGATGGAAGCAGATGTGTTACAGAACTACCTTTATATGTGACATCATCACATCTTGTCTTTAATTCTCAAACTGCCTGCAGAAAAGGTGCTGCAATAACCCTTCTAATAATGCTATACATTATTTGCCCCTGGTTTTTATTAAAGAGACTTTCTTTATGAATTCAATTTAATTTTATCTATAGCTCTTTAAAAGGCTTTCCCACTTAAATAAACATACTTGTGATTTTAATTTTTGTTGTTGTTTATTTATTTATTTATTTATTTATTTATTTATTGTAAGACAAAGTCTTACTATGTACCCCTTGCTGGACTGCAACTCTGTGTAGACCAGTCTGGCCTCAAACTCCCAGAAATTAAACTCCAAGAAACTGTCTTCTGACAGAGGGTAGATTTTGTTTGTTTTTTACTTTATGCTTTTATGAGATAACAGCTCCCTACATGACCTTGGTGATCCTGGAACTCAATCTGTAGACCAGGTTGGACTTGAGGTCACAGAGATCCACCTGCTTCTGCCTCTCAAACACTGGGATTGAAGGTGTAAAGTTGTGTGCCCCACCAGGCTTCCAGTTACAGTTTAAAATAAAAATTTCAACCATCTCAGCTGTTTGTGGCTCCATAAAAGGATAAGTATTTTAGAAAGATGTGGAGCATTTCATTAAAAGGACGTCAGGCCTGAGCTGTAAATGTGTCTATGTTAGACTCTTAGGATTTGAGAGGACCTGGGTTTAATCTTTTAGCATCTCAAACAATAAAACTCTTTTTATTTAACAACTATTGCCAGATAACGAGGGCACACACAGGCTTGTCTGTTTTAGAAGTGGGCTCCACTGTTTAGTCTTGTTTACTCCCATGGCTTCTAAGGAAGTAAAAGCACGTCATCCTTCTAAGGACATGTCTGGCACACGCATGACACATGTACATGTTCATATGAACATACATACACAGCATATCTAAAAATATGTATCTGTTTCATCCTAGAGCGAAAACCCACTTATTTAACCCCTAACATTATTCAACACAGAGACTTTCTCCACTCTGAAGGTCTCATGCTCTGAAGTTCATTAGAAAGTCCTTCAAAGGTGATAGCTATTGAGGATGTCCATCCTCCCTAGGGTCACGTGTAGAAATAACACTGTGCCGACGCCCTGTGTGCTGTGTGCAGCCCCTCATTCCTTCCATAGTCTACTTGGAAGCCACAGTAAAGAGAATCAGACTGTTTGGGTTTTCTTAATTGACTTCTAATTTGTGTTTTGTCTGAAAAATTCCCCCATCTATCATGTACCAGAACTATTTGAACAAACCTTTCTCTGGCTCTTTTTATTAGGAAATCTAGTTTCATCTCCAAAGGACTGATGGCTGCGGTCAATGTTCTCACCTTCTCAAAGGTATAATGTCAACTAAACAGAAGATCTCTAATGCAATGGTCAGCATAGAACATCTCAAGAGTGGAGCGACCGGGGATCGTGGACATTTACCAACACGAATACAATGACTTTTTAAAAACATTGGAAAATGACTTTCTAGAGTGATTTTTTTTTTTACTTTTCTATTGAAGGTAAATTTTTCAAATGATATATTTTGATTATTTTCCCCTCCCTCATTTCCTCCCATAACCCCCATCTCCCACCCGTCCAACTCCGTGCTCTCTCTCTCTCTCTCTCTCTCTCTCTCTCTCTCTCTGAAAACAAACAAGCAAAAATAAAAGAGAGTAGGATTTATAAAAAGATAAAGCACAAGGAACACATACAAACAAAATCCATCAAAAACACATAATATAAAACATAAGACACAAGCAAAAGACAAGGTTTTTTTTAAAGTGCCCAGAGAAGAAATATGAGAAAAATTACAAAAAAAAAAAACAACCCCCCAAAAAACAAAAAACAACCAACCAACCAAACAACAACAACAACAAAAACCCAACCAAACAAAAGTACCCCTGAGTTCATTTTTTGTGAGTCTACTACAGGTCATCTGGCCTGACCAGATGTGTGATTTGTATACCAGTGAGACTTCACTGGAGAAAACTGACTCTTCTTCACAAGCAAGCTGTCATTTGGAGACAGTTTCTTGGTTAGGAATGAGAGATTGTTTCCAATTCCTCTCTCAGGTCTGGGCCCCCATCTGTCTTTACCCTGTGCAGGCCCTATGCCGGCTGCCACGGTCTCTGTGAGTTCGAGTGTCCATTGTCCTGTTGTGTCTGGAGACCCTGTTTCCTTGATGTCCTCCATACCTTCCAGCTCTTCCACTCTTTCTGCTTCCTCTTCTGCCTCTTTCCCTGAGTCCTGGGGGGAGGGGTTTGACGATGACATCCTATCTAGGACTGAGTGTTTCTAGAGGACTTTCATGCTACATTCTCCTTTAAATTATAGGACATTTTCTAATAAAGTGTACGGTTTTTAAATGATAGACATGCATTATTTCCCCAGGAAGAAGAGTGAAGTTGGTATATATGGTTTCATTTATCAAAGGTCTGATATAGACAGGTAAATCAGATGCTAAATGAGCCGCTGAAATCAGCCGTAACTTTATCATTCACCCACTGTCTGTCACTAGGGCAACAACGCCTCAGATCTCTGTCTTTGCTGGACAAGATAACACCTGTAATCTTAGCACTCAGGAGGGTAAAACAAGAGAATGACCAGGAGGTCGATGAGACTTTGTCTCAGCAAAGAAAGGAAAATAAAAAACAGGATTATCCCCATCTTTGTTTCATAGATGTTTTAATTGATTTGATAATTGTTGCTGACTGTGTAGCCAAATGCTATGGCATTTGCAGCTTCTACAGAGAAAAACTACATAGGCACCTAAGCCCTTCCAGTCTTCCTTCATGAATTAAATTATCTGTGTATTTCTCTGTCATTTTACAAGCGTCTGAACAAGTTACAATCAAGAGGCCCTGAGCTGAACATTAAAGTGAAATATTCAAACCAACTAATTTATTGTAATTTACTATTTCTGTCAAAACAAGTAAAACTTAAGCAATTAAATTATGTTTGCTTAAATATCCAAATCATTACGCAGAGGGAAGGGGATTACATACACTGGGAATGAAAGCAAGAATCTTTTATTGACAAATGCTGTATTCTCAGCTATGGCTACCTAATTTTTGACAAAGGGATCAATCAACAGGGCTGGCAAAACTGACCTCTGCCTGCAAAGGAATTAAGTTAGAAGTACATCTCTCAAGCTGCACAAAGATACCCCATGAAGTGGACCAAAGATGACAACTGAAAACCCAAAGTGCAGAAACTCCCAGAGGAAAACGATAGGGAATGTATTTCAAGTTATAGCTCCTGCCAAGACTTTCTAGAACAGGAGTCCAGTAGCCCAGGGAATGCCCCAAGAATCAACAGATGGAATCATTTGAAATTGGAACGTTTCTATGAACAAAGAAAGCTATCAAGGAATCTTCAGAACGCTGCAGAGAGGCAGTGTCTAGAAGACATAAAGAACTGTAAAACTTCACCACCAAGAAAACTCAAACTGCCAGGAGATACGTGGGCATGAGCAGGCAATTCTCCAAAAAGGAAATACAAGTGACCAATATGTATTATTTTTTTTTTGTCATTCAGCATCACTAGCCATTGGGGAACTGCACATCAGGGAAACTGCAAATTAAAACTACTTTGAGTTTCATCTCATCTTGGTCAGAATGGCAAGATCAAGACATCAACTGTCAGCAGATGATGGTGGAGGCGGAGGAAGGAGGAAAGTTTATGCACTATTGAGACTGTGAACCAGTGTGGACACCATGGAAATCTATATGGACCTACTATAGGACCCAGCTATATCATTCAGGGCATCTCCAGACACCGGGCTGTATCCTACCCACCGTAGAGATACTTACACATCCATGTTTATTGCTGCATTATTCACAAAAACAAGGAAATGCAACCATCTTAGACAACTATCTGGAGAAGAGAGGGTAAGGGAAATGTATACAAAGTAGAATTTTATTCTGCTTTAAAGAATAGCGAACTCACAAACGGTTCAGACATTTGGTGGAAGAGTATTATATCAAGCTAGGTGGGCGATACAAAGGAAGACAAACTTCACGGGTTCCCTTGAGCCTTTCTGTGTTTTTATTAATGCAGGTGAAAGGTAAGAGAGGGTACAGGCCATGACATTAGAAAGGAGACCAGAAGAGGGGGAAGGAGGTAAAGAAGGTGAGCATGGTAGCAAACGTGAGACATGAGGTGACTGTGGGGGCTAGCACGTGATCACAAGGGAGGGGAAGGGACTGAGGGGAAGAAAAGGAAGAATGAATAATAAGTTGTCTTTGGAAACTGAGCTGTAATACTTTGTGAGCTAATTTGTAAACAAACAAGTAAATAAGTAAGTAAATAGATAAAGAAATAATAGCGTTTTGATTCTACTGTGTGTTCTCACAGTATGGAATTCATTCTAAACTACGGGTGCTTTTTCAAGGTTCTTGCTGCACGCCTGTCCTCTCTGCACTGGGAAAGCTGAATCCAAGGATCTCTAGCTCTGGGCCAGGGTTACTCAAATACCAGTGCTCAAAACGTACAGATGAAGAGGCAATGCATGAAAGGGGGGTCAACTGGGATTCCGATAGACGGCACCTAATACACGGAGCTTATAAGGCATGTCATCTATTTATCTACTTTACCACGTTTTCATCGGTGCCCTTCTTTCTCCTAAAAATTATAAATTTGAGAAAGAATTGACTTAATCCAAATAATTAAAATGTTATTTTATACTGCAATAAAAAAAAACAGTATCAGCCAACGTGTGCCTTGAACAGTTTCCTAACCACATGGATCCCAGCTTCTGACTCCTTTACCCGAGTTCAGTAATGCCTGGCTCCAGCCTTTACTATTACCAGTGTTGCTGTGTTTAGTTCTGTCCTGATGTAGGGCAATGTAAGCCCAAAGGAGCTGCCCTTTACCAATGCAAGTCATATGCAGGTCCATGGTAGCCCTGCTATGCTACCCCAGCAGGGCCATAGCACCTGCTCGACACTGGATATCTTACCATTCTATATTTCATTATTCCTATTGAGCAGCCAAGGGATTGCTGGGTTTAGTAATAATCATTCCAGTAACACAGTGGCAAATGCCAACCGGGAATTGTCTTAAAAATCAATCAGATAGCAGATTTATATTTCAGTTGTACATAACCTCAGAAGGCTTAAAATTTTTACACAGATATTTAAGTGGCTTCAAAATAAACAGCTTAAAGGACATCAATATAACTTTTTAAAAAACTAATCATAGAACAGATTTAAGATGCCTATTCCCCTGGCCATATCTCTAGAGATTCTATTTCAGTAAGCATGAGATTGGGAGTTTAGACTTGAATCACCGGCAGCTATAGTAGTGATGGAGGTGAGGTAAGGATCATATATGGAGACCGGGGGTAGAAAACCGGTGCTTGATTTCTGGTGTCTTTAATAGCCCTGTAAAACTGCACTACTCTATATACCGTGATTAGCCTGCATTATTTACCTCCTACAATAAGCAAGACATTATTATTTGGCCTTGAATGAGAAGAGTAAAGACACTGTCTACCTAAAGTTCCACAGTTTCAAGTACCAGGTTGGGCACATAGCTCTCATTCCCTGACTGAGACTACAGTTCTTTCCATAACACTGAAAAGTAAGACTTGTCTCCTCACACTTGTATAGCCAACTTGCTCTGAATTTCTTCCATTTTTAAAGACTGATAAATGCTAAGTACCATCCCCTAAACCATCAGAGCAATGGCACACTGTTACTTGCTTTAAACTACTTGGATTTTGAATCAACAGGTCCTCTCATTTTGCCCCACATTTCTTCAACCAAGACCTCACCAACCTCAGAAGACAAAATTAAAGTCCAATACAAGAGTTAATTGCAGACCCATTCTAGATTGCAAATCACTGGTCCTTTCCTTTTTCCATATACACGAGCTCTTCTATACCTAGAACCTGTGGTCTTAACAGGAAGAGGGGCTTGTATTATGTTATTTTTCTAAGTGATAATCATAAGTTTGCTCCAGTCTATTTCTCCTTTTGGTAAACATGCTGAGCTGGGGTGGGGGGGACTGTTGGCTCCTCATTCACTGACCCCAGTGCCGGATGTCCACTCCAGACTACCCTCTTGGCTAGCCAGCTGGCTCCCTCTGAACCCAGGAAAGGAGAATATTCTAGTCTTCACTCAGGGCTGATCAGCACACATTCCAAGCCTGTTTCGTAAACTCTGCAATTAGCCTTCCTTCCAAACATGATCCCCTAAAACCCGGAGACATAAGAAAATAACCATTTGACCACATGCCTGTCTCTGGATAGTTAAGCCAACACACTTCTCTCCCAATATGTAACAAGCTATCGTGCGTACTTCATGAAAACATTGAAGCACACGTGATCTGATCTCCAGCTTTCCCAAGATTTATAATTCTTCATACTAAAATGAACTATAGGACACCAAAGGGACTAGAAGACCATGAGAACAGGAACCCCTGCCTCTGTGACAGTGTGAGCTTGGGACCTTGCCTTCAAATTTGATTCTTTGGCAAAAGGAATGACTAGCAGATAAGAAGCTGTTGTGTGTGCAAAAAGTGGCATCCCAAGGGACAAGGGCTAATGACAAGTAGAATTTGGGCTAATCTGAATACCCGAGGAACCACAGCTACTTGACCTTAAAATCAGAAGGAGATATTGGAGATCATCCACCAACTGCCAGAGAACACATTCTAGAAGATTTGTTTAAATAACGAGTGATAATAGTTCCCAGGCACTGCAGCGAGATTTCTGTACACACCGTCTCATGGAAAGCACGGCTACCACTGCAGGCAGCCGCTATAATTTTCCAATTTGTTTCAACTACAAAATCAAAACGTGGAATATTCAATAACATGACATGAGTGTGGTGGAGTGGAATTGGGCTACAAGTGTCATGAACACCCAGAGGAATTCACGCCTCACACGTCAACTGTGTTGGAGAAGCCAGAAAGGTCCTCTGGTGGGTTTTCTGTAAGGGTCCCCAAATGTGAGGGTGATGAGCAGAAAGCCTGAGAGGACACACAGTCTCAGAAAGTGCCTCCACCCAGAACAGGTTAAGACAGAGAATGGGAGTCACAGTGGTGGTGACTGACTAATCCTGCTGGCTCTCTAGGCATCAATCATTCTCTCCTATTGTCAAGAACTCCACACATTTTGACAAAAAGATCATACTCTCTCTCTCTCTCTCTCTCTCTCTCTCTCTCTCTCTCTCTCTCTCTCTCTCTCTCTCCCTCCCTCCCTCCCTCCCTCCCTCCACGGAGAAAGAGGAGTTGGGGAAGGGATAAACCAACATCAGAATGTATTGTATGAAAACAAATACTTTTAATTAAATTCTTTTCAAGCTTGCTGAGTGTCTCGCACAGTTGGGAATATGGCTATCTTACGCATTTGGAATCTGAATGGTTTTGAGGAGAGGTACCCACGGATGAGGGGATAGGGTGAGACCTTCAATACCGCCTGTCCACTCGAGGTTCAAGTAAAACTTCTATTGTGAAATTGACAAACAGGACAATTCTGTCAGCGCCAGTAGACCTCATTCGTGCTGCTCAGGGCTGGTCGCTGTGCACGCCCACAAAAAAAGTAGCATTCAGCGCATGTACCTTCTTATAAACATGTCTGTGTAAAGCTCTGTGGCAGACACATCCCCTCCTCTGTAGACTAAAGTCAAGTATTGGAAAGTTTGGGGGGAAGGCTAGGGCCAAAATAAATGTTTTGAATCCAAGGGTAGGTGAGAAGATGGAAATTAATTTACAACTTGGCACATCTGGTCTAGGAGTCCCCTCTTCTTTGCTAGTTAACAGAGTTTAACTTTGCTAGTTAAATGCTCTTAATGATCTGCCGTGGTCTTCATTTTTTACATATGGTGTAAAGCTATTACTTAATCAGGCACTTAATAATTCCTATAAGCACATGAAAACAATTTAATTCATTCCCAAATACAATGCTATCTCTTAAACTAACTTATGCCTGCAAACCCATTTGGATATCTAAAGAGGGAATCTGAAGAGGACACAGTTCCTCTTCACACTATGTAACCTTAGGAAAATAACTACCCTTCTCCAAGCCTCTTTCCTTGCCTCAGTGTCTGATGAGGTCACGTGAGTGGAAGGTCCTTTGCAGAACTGTGAAACTACATCACTGTAGCCTGGTGACTATCTCAGGCTCCGTAATCGGAAATGAATTGAGATGGACAATCCGCTGCAGAGGGATGACTTTCACCAGAGTTACCTGGTTCCTTTACACTTCTAATTCACTTTCAGTTCAGATGAAGAAACTGAAAGGTGCTCTTTAAGGCCACTGCAAGGTTATTAACATAAAGCAACTCACAGACTACGTGTTGCTAAGAGTCAGTTAGTGGTTTGGGTGATAATATAATTCTGTAAGTATCAAAACCAAGTCAGGTAAACACATTGAAAGTTAGAAGAACGTTTCTTAACGTGTTCCACTACGGCAAAAACAGGAAAACAAAGCATCTGGGCATAAAGCCGATAATTGCTATGATTAATGCTGTTTCTAAACTCAACTTCTTTAAAAATAAATCACTTCATAATTTAATTAGGTTTCCATCTAGAGGGGGAAAAACGTGCTAATAAAAGCTCAGATAAGAGAATGGAGGTTTGGACACAGTTGTGGGGCTTAATTTTTTATCTACGGTTCAGCTCAAAGTCATCAGAATGACTTTTATATCTAAGAGCCCCATTGAGTGACAAGAGCAAGACTTGCTTTGTACTGTTTAAAAGTCATTATCCCATGAAATAACTTCGGCCTGCCAGGATGAGAAAGAATAACAGATGCTGCTTTTGCATTATCTGCATTATTTCTACCAGTCATCCTTAGACATTTGGGTCAGGTTTCTAGAAATTAGTTACTCGAGTTTGACAGAGGAATCATGTACCCTAACCTCTCTGCTTGACCCTTCTAATTGGCATCCATTTATAATACTTTGCTTTCGGTGGCAATTATCCTCTCACTGGCCTGAGTTCCGTCTATTTTTGTATGCACTAGTACGCAGATGAGAACATTTTCAGCATTACGATTTTTCATCCCTCAGACAAGCCCACAAGAGGTGATCTCTTTACTTGTCACGTGTCTTAGGACACTGAGGTTTTGAAGGTTTTACAGCCTTAAAGTAGAACAATGAAAAGTCATTATTTTCCAACCTGGGTGTGAAACTTTAGCGGGGGGGGGGGGGAACGTTATCCTTAACAAAATGAGAGATGTCTAATTTTTTTTTCTGACAGAAACAAGTGAAATGTTACTTTTACTTGTTCAGTCATAGCCTTCATTTTTAAGAATCGTGTTAGTCTTTGATAGAGTGAAATGACACAGAAATGAAATAAATTGCTTTTATAATTCTTGAAATTAATGACTAAGGAGTTTATCTAAGACTTTTTATTGATCCTAGGTTGTAGTGGTTTGCTACATTTACATTTTGTTTAGCTTGCTGCATTTAATAATACACACTGTTTATTGAGCACTCACAAGGTCCCAAGTACTGCCCTAAGGAATTAGTATATACCATCTCACAAAATCCCAAATAGCAAGTGTGTTCTTCACAAGTTATTAATTCCTTCAGATGCAAAGGAAAGGGAATTGTAAAGTTTTCCATATAAAGATGTGTGGAATTCTGATTGGATTCTTAAAAATCCACAGAGTGAAAGGCTAAGAAGCAGGATTCTTAAAAATCCACAGAGTGAAAGGCTAAAAAGCAGGTGTCAGCTGATTTCACTCTTACGTCAGATTTTCTGTATACTTTGAAAATTGCAAAAGAAAGAGTCAGCTATCCATTTCCTATTAATCAAAGGACTAACTTTAACAAATAATTGCCTCTTAAATTGATTTAGTGTTTAAAAATAATCTCTTTTATCACAAAAAAAATCCCTGAATTCCTTTTACGTGTGACACATATACACAAATACAAATAAATGGAATCTAGATGTAGTAAAAGCTAGGAAACAAATAATTTTTTAAATGATTACAAAACGTGTAAGTACACTGAAGAAAACGTTTGAATGCAAGATTAGTATCAAGTAATTATACTTGAAATGATAAAAAATACAAGAGAGCAATCCCCCTGCCTCGCCTAGTGCAGCTTCTCTCTGGGAGGTGAGAGGCTTTGCTGTCTTCGATCTTGTCTTTTACTTCCTTACATGGAAGTCTATGATATTACTGAGACCCCAAATCGGTATCATGAGTAACCTGTAAAATCAATTAAGAACTCCTCTGCCTAGTAAACACACATGCCACCAAATGTGAACTTTGTGTGATGCCATGAAGTAGCTCATTGCTGGGACAAGTCTCACCCAGGGTTCTCTAGAAAACCTAACAGTGGCGATCCGTGTGCAAAGGTTGTTTACAAGTACATTTACCCTTTACAATCTCAAAGGTTCTATTTGTTTTCAAGACATTGAAATGTTCCAATAATTACTTACAGACACACACATACACAATTGGTTATACATACATATAGTTTTACCGGAAAAAAAAATTAAGTTCCTTAGGCAAATTGTCTGTCTTATCTACTCATTTTGAGAAAAAAAAAATCACTTCACTTTGTTACAGACGTAAAAAAACCTGTGGAGCACTTTTTAACAAACACAAAGTGGTTTCTACTTACACTTGCATGGAGTTTTCCTTTTTTTGACATCGCTAAAAATTTGTTGCTGAAAACTCCTCGTATTCCTACAATCCCCTGAGACACAGCAAATATTTCCAAAATACCTAGGATGACAAAAAAAATCCCAAAATAAAACACAGACTCTTCTATACAGAACTGTGAAAAATTCAATGTCTACATCGCCTGTTCTCAGTCTTTACTACTGAGATTAAAGAAAAGAACACACAATGACCTTTTGTGACATCCAATATGTTAACAAATGGCTAGCACTAAGGGTACACTCGAAATGACTTATTTCAAGATTCAGAAACTTTATTCTGCTTCCTCAGTAATTCTGTATTAGCAAATGGCAGGTTGCTTTTAGTGAATTTGACAATAGATCCTTTTCAAGTCCTAAAGGTATTGAAAGAGGTTTTTAAAATATTTTTTAAATAGTTCTAATTTGTGACTATTTCACCAGCATAAAAAATTCAAAAGCCTGGAAAATTATAATTTCTTACATAAAACAATCTTTTAAAACCATAAAAACCACACCTAAGATACTGAAAACATACATTTCCTTTATGAATTGTTTAAAGAATTACGTCTTGAGATGTACTGTGCTTTAAGTCACTTCCTAGGAAAATGATATTTATGGTGTTGTGACTGTGTAATGCATAGTCTGTGTGTCAAGCCAGGGTCCCTTCCTGTCCTACAATCATTTCAAGAACCACGTGTGTTGAATCAAGAAACTGTTCATTGCAATTCCTTGAGGGTTTTGATAAGGTTCAATTCAATGTGTACTCTGCACATAGCTAGAAAGCCTGCCTAGTATTAATAATAAAGTCACAAAAGACTTTATGTAATTATGAGTGAGGACAATATTCTTGTTAGTTATACATGACGTTGTTAAAATATATAAACACATATATAAACAGTATATTTCATTAGAGCTGAAATATAGTAATATCGTTCATTAGAGCTGAGAAGAAGAAAAAAATCAAAGACACAGGAAGAGAAAGCAGACCTCAACACTTGGATCTAACTGTTTCAAGTTAGGGTATGTGGTGAGAACACTGCAGAGGTGATATTTTCCTCAGGAGTCTTTGAAATAGCATTCTCTCCTGCAGGACTTGTGCACAACGGTTAAATTTGCCAGCGAGAGTGACGAGTACACACAGGTGAATCGGTTTATTGAAGACTTATGTTGCACGGCACACGCTGAGTACCTGCCATTCTCACAAATAGTACTGTGTGCTCACTCAGCTCCCGGTTTAAACACTTAGAAATCTCACAGAGAAAAGGCAATACCTGGGAAACTGTTTTGATACTGCTGTTTTTGAACAGTCTTAGCCCAGAATAAGAAAAACATCTCCGGGAAATTGCACGCACCACTTTGGTGTTGTGTCTGTTCGTGAGAATTAAATAAAATAAAATAAAATAAAACAAAACAAAACCCACCTCACACGGAGCTGGGTTTGCTCATGTAAGAGAGTGCTCATAGACACTAGTGTCTTGCATATCATTTCCTTTCACATATTTCTGAAATTTAATTTAGGTAGAGCCTAGTATAAAAATTATTTGGTTGTGACACATATGCAAGGATTTAAAAGAATCACTTTACCAGTACTGGCAAAGCACACAGACTACTTTGAAAAGTTACACACATCAGTTTACATAGAGTATAATAGGTATATATACATGGTGTATTTAACTTTCTAAAATTTAAAACATACCCCACACATATATTTAACTATAAAAAGATGTAGCATATTATTATTAAAATATGACTATCACATCTGATAAAAAGCTATATTTGAATCAGAATTTAAGAATAATATTGAAAGCATCAGTAAAGAGTTCAAATATTTAGATGACTGGGAATG
The DNA here is from genome assembly GCA_036184795.1 of Tokudaia tokunoshimensis. NCBI lineage: Eukaryota > Metazoa > Chordata > Mammalia > Rodentia > Muridae > Tokudaia > Tokudaia tokunoshimensis. Next base: position 11,210,425 of record BTHU01000014.1, read on the forward strand.
ATCGTGTAAACACTACATATGTGATCAGAGGAAACACAGAAGGGCTGTTGCGAGAGCTCATTTTTGTGGAATGATTGACATAAGGCAATAGGGATAGGCCATGAACTCTTCAAGGTTGCCTTCAGCGTGTTCATGCCTCTAGATTGCTAAGGATGCGTTAACTCATATACTTATGCAGCCCAAGAAATTTTTTCTGATCCTTTTTTAATTCAATATTTTCTGTACTTTAATTATTAGGAAGCCATGACAATGAACTTGAAGAATTTTCTGTTCTCCTTATGGATGTACTCAACCTTATAAATGTAAATTGGTCCTATATTAATGAAAATATACAGCAGCATCAAAGATCAGATTTTCATATTTTCAGTCTACCTTTTTAGAATGTTGAAATTAAATGGTTTTATAAATATTTACTTGGTTTAAAAAACATGTCCTTGTTTAACTAAATGATTGCTTTCCAACCATAAAACCTCCTTTTAAGAACTCATTTTGGCTCAATTAACTTGTATCTCAATACACTGCATATTTTATTCTATACGTGTTGATTATATATATTTTCAATGCAATTAATTTTAAATATGGGGAGATGATGAAATAATAATGCCTATAAGTGTTATGTTATTACACATTGCATTGTTTGTATGATAAACTCTATTATAAAAAACACATATTGCCCTATAAAGGAAAGACTATGTAATTTTAAGAGTTAGTGTTCCTGAAACTTTATTAAGTATATGTATATGTGTGTATGCATGCATGCATATATGTGAGCATGTGTATGTATATGTGTGTATATAAGAATTGTTTTTCACACAGGCAACTTTGCAATGAATCTTTTAAGCCTTAGTGTAATTTTTACCTAATATTGGATTCATTGTTAGAAAATCATAATTTCTAAATTAATATCAATGATTTCACACAGTCTGGTTTTCTAGGATACCAGCACAATTCTGCATGACTCACAATGGGCTTTCCGTCTCTCTCTCCAAGATAGCACAGACCTCAGTAACTCATTAAAGAATTCTAGAAAATACTGTAAACCCATGTGTATTAAGTCATGAATTAATGCATCCCAAGAAGCCTTTTTCTAAAGTTGACTTTAATGAAATCAGTATTATTTGTCCTCTAATCTTTAGGAGCTGGCGATCATAAACTTAAGGGACATTTGTTGGTAACCCTGTGGATGCTAAGACAGTGTCCTTAAGTAAAATTACGGAAGGCAATTGTCTCACAGAGCTGCCAGTGACTGTTTGAGGTGCTGTGTTGTCTTGGGGACACCAGTGGCTGTCTTTGATGTTGCACTGTCTTGCGGACAATCCCCTTGTCAGTTCATGTGTTTTGAGTTACTCTTACTATTTATTGTGTCTCTCTCCTGTTTGGGGATGAGTGTAGAGAACTCAGGATAAACTAACTCATATGCAGTTACTAAAGATGGTGTGTCTTCTTTCCCAAGATTTTATGATTAGGAGAAGAGAGGAGAGACAGAGATGGAAGGAAGAAGCCTTTCTTAGTAAAATGTCAAGGTTGATAGAGAAAAAGTTTCTTGTCTCTCCAATTGGTCCTTAATCTGCTTACTTCAAAGAATGATTACACTTTATGAATAAGTTTACCTGAGGAAGGAAAACCATACATAGCTTCCTTTCCTGTTCGTCTTTAGCTCTCTTAATATCAGAAGGTGCCATTGATGATGGGGGACACGTTATTACAGACTAGGAGAATAAAAGCTAGGACAACATAGATATCACATATGTTCAGAAGCTTTCAATGAAGCATTTGAAACGCCCCAAAGAAAAACCTGGTGACACTGAAGTCTCTCTGCTCTCACCCATGGCAACAGACATGCTGTTCTGCCAAGTTATCAAATCTTAGTCTTGAATGATCCAATTTAGCTCAGTCTTTGCTGATTAAATTAGTAATGAAATTTCCCCTTCAATTTCTCTGCACAGTAAATTCTGGTTTATCTAGCCTGGGGAGATGTCTGATGAGTGTATGATACCAAAATGGACAGTCAAATCAGATTTTCAAAACAAAGTGTAAAATTGAGGACTCTCTTAGTCAAAATGTGAATGAAATGTTCATATTCTGTGTGACTGCTTTGTATAGCCATCACCTAAAGTTTTTCCTCTGAGCTGCTATCTAATTTCATAGTTTTAATGGCCCAAGATAAGTCAAAGAAAGCCCTGTATCGAAGCTAAACTTGACAGCTTATAAGTTAAAGCAGCTGTTCACTTCTTTTCAGGGTTAGAGCTCATAACCCCTGGTCTTGTCTATTTTTCATCTTTCCCCCACATTTCCTTCCTACAAGGGTTCATATGCAAGATGCTAGATAACATATTCTGTCTTTAAAGCATGGTACCACTACTGAATGAGGTAAACCAGGGCCTTACTAGTTGAAGTACCTGAAGGGACATTTTAGTACCTGTGGCTAGAGCATGGTTTTGATAGTAAAACTAAATAAATCTTCATGATGGGCAAATATATTTATTGTCAAGTAAAAATCGACATTTTATCTAACAAAAAGTCTTATTGTGGCAACTAAAAAAAAAAAGAAAAGAAAAAAATCTTTATACTGAGGGTTAATCCCCCAATGCATTTCGGTCTTTCTTGTGAGAGACAAAAACATTTCCACATATATTCTAAGCAATACATAGTCCAAGGTGTGTGTGTGTGTGTGTGTGTGTGTGTGTGTGTGTGTGTGTATTCAAAGTGCACTATAGTAATCAATTGCAAGGAGATGCTTTTTCTTCCATGGCTACCTAAGTGTAAAGAGCCATTTTAAGTTTTCAAATCCCATGCCTTTCCACTGTGCATAAAATCCATTCATAGAGGTGTGCTGGGAACTACTGATACCAAAAGGACTATGACTGTGAGATTTAACTTAAGCTTTCCTCTGAGAAAGACCTGTGGAAAGCAATGCCAGAGAAAATGCGAAAAGGAAAAGAAAATGTAGCCCAGAAGCAACCAAAACATTCATTCTGAGGCAGATGCCCTACATTGGGTACATGAATGAATGAATGAATGAATGAATGAATGAATGCCAGTCTTTTGAAAGATACAAATTAAGTTCTGAATGGTTGTTTAAAATTGCAAGGTTGGGAGTTAGGAAAAAGCTACTTACAAGTTCTATTAGTCCCTGCCTAGGATACATCTCCACTGGTTTGTGGCCACTTTTCAATGAGGATTTTAAAATAAATTAGCCCCTGGAAATAATACGTAGCTGGCTAGTTTCTTCCTTAGATAAATGAAGTCTGTTGATCTGCTCTCGGTTTCTTTCCTTCATGTTTCTGTAAATCCCCTTCTAGCAAGGCCTATACTGCAGCCACATTTAGCCTCACTGGGCTTTTTTTTAATGAAGAAGGAACTGTTCTGCCTCCAGAGCTCCCCAGCACTCCAAAGCTACCCCAGGCACAGGCGATCCCTATCTGCTGCTGGATACCTGCTATTGGGGTCTCTCCCAGGCAAGCAAAGGTTATGTGTCGTTGGTGTGCATTGACAGCAACAAACTAGAGAAGATTTTTCTACACGAGCTAGGAAAATTAATTGCTAAGGTAGAGACTAAAGGTTGTCTCGTGGCAGAACTGAATCCTGCAAAATGAGGAGAGTGTGCAAAAATATTGAAACAAGAAGTAACATCTCCCGGAAACATCAGAAAACCCACCCCTACCAGAACGGACTATTCCCTTCATACACAAAGGCTAAAGTTTCTTTCGAACGTGAAGAGAGGGGGTCCAATGTGGACCATATTGGAAGCCCTGAGACTCAATGGGATGGAAGACTAGAATACTAGGGCACTCTTGTGCGCTGTCTCTCAACCTGCGTCTCTCCAAAGACAAAGCCGTGAGGCTTGGAACAACACCTGTCGGGATGCTACTGCCGGATCCCAAGCGCCTGATCCTCTTAACTCATTGAAAGAGGCTGGTCCGTCGGCCACCCCACCTGTGCTTGAGTTTGCAAACCCTCTCCACAGGCCCCAGCCGACTGTCAGCCCAACAAATAAAGTCCGAGGTTCTTGTTGCTGAGTAAACAGAAGCGCTCTAGTTTCTGGGGACTCTGGTCTAGTGAAGTGTACCTGAGAGCCACCAGGAAGACAAAAGGGGCCAGGTGACTGCACAGCACTATCTCCTGGCCCCATTTCCGCTCTCCATGGGAGTCTGAATGGTCCCTGCTGTGGCTTTTATCTGGAGGACTGAGCCCTGCAGGAAACACGACCTGAACCTAGTGAGAAAACACCTCCCAGGAAGTGCAGAGACTGTTACAGTCCCAGGCACACAGCTCCAAACCACCTCAGCAGCCTACGAGCATCGAGGGGAGTGCGAATGGCTAATGTGGTGGTCCCGAAAAGCAGATGGAGTGGAAGGAACACGGGTGGGGTGGAGTGGAGGGAACGCAAGTGGGGTAGAAGCAAAGAGGAAAGGAGAAAGAGAGAACTCAGAAAAATTTCAAGTTGGATTGCTGATTGTTTTCTAAAAAAAAAATTATGCTCAATTTACAACCATTTTCAACCTTCTCTGTAGTTCTTTCAAAATTAAGAACTTTCCTCCATCTGTCCCTAGAAACCAAAGGCTAACAAGGGATTGTCAGGGTCTCAGCCTACTAAACGTTGTTAAACCCAGCTCTGGATTTAGTCATCATACTGTCTGTCGGGTTTTCCAGATGTTGCTTTCTTTTAAGCATTACTTTGCTTTCCCAATATGCATGCACATGTAAATTCTACGTAGACATGTGTAGTTGATGTATGTATGTATGTGTGTATGTATCTACATGTGTGTATACGTGTATACAATGCCTATGCATGGAAAGTTACGCAGAGATGTTAATATACAAACATAGTATGAGATATATAGGATATTTATAGTTGGAGAATGGAAGTACTCAGATGGGCTCTTTTCATAAACTAAATTTTGTACAGAGAGTGGAGATATACTTTGACGTTTAAAGAGAAATGCGGCTCTAGTTCATAAGTAGAAAGAAATTGTACCAGGAGAAAGATTGTTACTTCTTTCCTTATTTTTTTTCCCCCTCGGGCTAAGGTGGGTGGCTGGTCTTTTCGGTCAGGGCATTCTAGAAAGGAGTTGCCTGTCTCACCGCGGTAACCTCACCTGGGGGGTTAACCATGCCTGCTACCCAAGACAGAAGGGTGCGTCTGCTCGCCCCGAGTAGACGCATCTCCACGAAACCCTACCGGACTATTTCCAGACCAGCTGAGTCCCAGACGCTAGGGCTCCTAGAGGTGCCCCGTGGCCCAAAGGAATTCTGACCGTCCCTCCCAGAACAGGTTTTGTTAGAGAGTAAGCAACTTACTTAACACACTAGCTTCGTGGGAGCCATTGACTTTGCCATCCGGGTAGATCTGCAGATGGAAACCGATGCCCACTCTGCAGTACAGGCTGCCGGTCCGGCGCCCCGAAGGGCTCCACTGGAAACTGCTGTGCTCCGAGCCGCTTCCTTGGCTGCCCGGAGAAGCTGCGACTGGGGAGGAGGCAGAAGACGAAGAAATCGTCGCGCTACTTGTGCCCCGGCTGCCGCTGGAGTCTCCCGGGTTCCTAGGAGGCGCGGGTTGCCCTTCGGGAGTGAGACGCTTCTCCCCGTGAGCCCAGGCGCTGAGGATCAGGTGGCTGCAGAAGATGAGGAAGAGCAAGGACAGGCTCATTCTTCCGGCCGCGGGGGTCCTAAGTGCATCTTGTAGGGCTGGCTCCGGGCTCCGTAGCCCCCGCGCGGCTGCGTGCCTCTGGCGCTGCCTCCCTCGCCGCACTGGGTGGACATAGCCTCGGGGAAGGGAGAGGGAGAGGGAGAGAGAGAGAGAGAGAGAGAGAGAGAGAGAGAGAGAGAGAGAGAGAGAGAGAGAGGCCACCCGAGCGGATCTCGGCGCTGGCACCGGGATATTTATAACGCCAGTGATCTCACTGCTCCGTGCACGCCTGCGAAGCTCCCCCTCACCCGCCGCTTTGTGTACTCACTGGCCGGTACTGGGAGGGAGCGCCGCCGTCCCGGGGGCGGGGGTGTGAAGGAGGAGGGAGAAGCGATCCCGGGAGTGGGAGGAGGTGTCTTGCCCTCAGAAGCTGTCCCCCGGGACGCTGGCTGCCACTGTGCACCGGGCCACACAAAACCCAGCGATTCTCACGAGCCACCGGGTCACCACCACCACCACCACCACCACCCCCACCCCCCGCCCGAGCCAGCGGCTCCGGAATCGGTTCGGCGCGCGCCTCTCTCTACGCAAGGGGTACGGATGGACGGCAATGTGGTCATGGGTTCCCGTCCTCTGTGGTCACATGTGTCCCAGGCAACTCACTCTTCACCCAGCACCCGCATTCCAGGTTGCTGGCCCCTGCCATCTGGAACCTGGGAACCACCTTCCGAAGGGAACCAAAAAAACGGATTGGCAGCAGAAGTTGGGAAGGCTTTGGGGTGGCCCAGGTGGGAGAGGAGACTGGTTTCTTGCAGTTATTGATTTATTAAAGAACTAAGGTGTGCGTTTATTTCTCCGTTAGAAAGCCACCCTGAATCATTATGCCAGGACTCAGGCTGCCCTCTAAGAAACTCTGTCGATGCACAACGTGGCCAGCTTTTTCTTCAGGAAAACCCGTGTCTGTGTTGGAACAGGTGAACACCCTCGAACACACACACACACACACACACACACACACACACACACACACACACACACCACACTTGAACTCCAGGCAAGGATGAATTGAGTCTGAACACCAGGACTGCCCAGTTGTCCTCTCTGACCCCATGATCCCTTGCCTGGAGGAATTAGCCAACAACTCTCTGCAACTTCCATTGACTGGAGGACCGACCCCAGTGAATGATTAATGACAGACCCCTGAATCTCAACCTAAGGAAACCTGAGAAGGGAAAATTTCCCTGTACGTAATGCCACGGCTGGTTATTTATCTGAGAAATATACCTGACTTACATTCTTGGAATATTTCTGTCTGAAAACATATTTGAAACTTTAAACTATGCTATGATATATCACTCATTGGTCATTTAAATGAAAAGTCAATGAAGCCGGCCAGTGAGGTCAACTCACATCAATCATGCCTGATGTTAAGACATGACTTTATTCATTACTGCGTATCTGCTTCAGATTTCCTATCTTAATAGTGAAAACCTATAAAATAGATGTAGATTTGTTTTCAGAATTGCAAATCTTCCGTGGACTGGGGATAGAGTAGGAAACAGCAAGGCAGCTTTACAACAGACAGCCACTCACCCAATCAACAGAGGGAAGTGGCCAAAGGGAATAAAAGGAATAGCCAACACAAAAGATTGTGACTTGAGGCTTGGTGCCCCTGGTGTGCTCCGCAGCAGGGACAGCCCTGAACTTTGAGAACAACACTAGGTTCCTTCCAAAAGGTCCATTTGAAGAGTCACTTCTTCCAGGGTGGATGAATTTAGCATGCTGAGATACTGTGTATGCCTTCTGAAGAGGAAACCCTTAGTCTTACCCGGTTTAGGCCACTTTTGGTGTCTCTGGATGACATCATAAGACTCTCAAGTGTCAGGCAGTCCACTGCCTACGACTAACTAGGAGCCTAAGGAGTCTACGGAAGGAGCAGCTGAGTAACTTCTTCCTTAGGTGTCTGATCATCCCCTTTGCTGCAGGGTCGGGGATGGGGGGGTGGGGGTGGGGGAATCGAAGGCCTCTGGGAGTTTTCTAAAACTGAAACTCAGTCTCTTGACTTCTTACTCTGTGAGCTCCATTTGAGCTGAAACAGTATCTCTGTGTTACTCCTGTCCGTGGTAAGAACCAAGTTGAAGGTCAAATCCTTATCTAAGGGTGACCTAGAAAGGCTACCACCTGCTCAGGCTTTAGTCTGTCTCAGTTCAGGGCCTGGCAAGATGAACTTTTTCTGGCATTCGAGAGTTTGGGTGGGGCTCACTAAAAAGAGACAAACCCCAGCTGCTTGGGGAAGTGATGAAATTTGCCAAAGCAACTTAGCTTTCTTTTCAGAAGGCAAAAATGTGTACGTGTGCGTATAAAACCCTGCCCCAGTTGCTGCCTCTAAGCAAATAGAGAGATGGACATTAATTTAATATTTATGAAAGACTGTTAGACTGTTTATTTAAGGGGTGGGAGCTGCAAAAAAAAATGTGAGCCCTAGGAACTGAGACAGTAACAGCGTGCCTGTCACCTGCCGGTGAGCTGAATGACCAAGCAGCCAGCTTTCCTCTGCAGCTCAGCTAGTACTCCGCACACCAGTGCTGTGCATGCCTGCAGTGTTCACATCCTTTCGCACACATGACTAGCTGGTCTCAACCAGAGCTGGGATCAGAGAAAATTCACTGTTGGAGGCGAAAATCTCTCCTTTCAACGTCTTGGCTGCTCCCAAAAACGAGTGTGACGACTCCAGTGGCTTTCTGAAAGGCAATCACCTTAAGTCCCCTGCTGGGGATGGTCCCACAGTTGCTATTTATGAGCCACTGAAAGCTGGACACAGTTCCTAAAAGCCTGTGGCCATGGCGTCCTTCCCCACTTCCCAGTCTCTCAGAGCTGAGAAGCTAGACCTAGGGGAAAAAACATGCTCTTAGCTGTCTGCATTGTAAAGCTAAGAAGTTCTAGAAAGTTCTAGAAGAGCGGTGTTGCAAGTACTCATTGCTGCCAGACAGGACAATGAAAAGCTCAGGAAGCTGATGGATTCCACCAATCACCGAGGCTCCAGGCTAGGTGTGTTCAATCTGCTTGGTCCCATACCACCATGGTGGTCTTCTATGGTCCTGTTTCTTCAGGCTCGTTTGTTCACTTTATTGATTAAACCTCACATTTGGAAGCCCCGACATCTCAGACTCCCTTTTCCTTGCCCATAGCATCTGGACCCATCCAGGCCTCCCTTATTTGAGAAGAATATCAGCTGCATCATTGATCCGGTTTGTAGCCCCAGAAATCATCTGTAAGGAAGACAAAGTATCCTATCTGTACTGGCTGGTTTTGTGTGTCAAGTTGACAAAAGCTGGAGTTATCACAAAGAAAGGAGCTTCAGGTGAGGAAATGCCTCTATGAGATCCAGCTGTGGGGCATTTTCTCAATTAGTGATCAAGGTGGGAGGGCCCATTGTGGGTGATGCCATCCCTGGACTGGTAGTCTTGGGTTCTATAAGAGAGCAAGCTGAGCAAGGCAGAGGAAGCAAGCCAGTAAGTAACATCCCTCCATGGCCTCTGCATCAGCTCCTGCTTCCTGACCTGTTTGAGTTCCAGTCCTGACTTCCTTTGGTGATGAACAGCAGTGTGGAAGTGTAAGCTGAATAAACCCTTTCCTCCTCAACTTGCTTCTTGGTCATGATGTTTGTTCAGGAATAGAAACCCTGACTAAGACACTATCCTCATCTTAGACCTCAGAAGTCTAAGAAGACAGAGGTTCAAGTGAAGGCTTCCTTTTACCTAAGGAACAGGTTCTCTGTTAATGACCTTGCACTGGTTGTAAGCCAAGGCCTAGTTTTGCTGAGGCATCCCTCCTAAGTGTGCATCATGCTAGGACCAGGATGTAGGCAAGGATGCAGATAATGGCTTAGGGTGCATTACCCAGGGCAGTGCAAGCCATCCTGGAGGCCCTCCCACCCGGAAGCAGACACCAGTGCCAGCACGTTGTCTAAACCTTTGCCCCAAAGCTTCGCTTGAGCCAAATCTCTGCTCCTGGCGATGCAAGTGCTTGGTGAGACTTGTATGTTTGAGGGTCTGTGACTCATAAACTTGGAAGGTAAGGCCTCTCCTTGATATGAGGAGACAATCAGAAATTTTTTTTCCTACAAAAGCTCTCTTAACTCTGGTTTTAAAGGGCTGTGTGGCCCCACCATTCCTGTCTCCCTTCCATACTCAGAGAGGTTATATCCATATAACAATATACATCATGTTTTGCTAACCAAGTTTTCGGGGATGCCATACAATTTTTTCAAGAAGTTTGCTGTGGACTTCACAAGTATGCAGTTTCAAAGTTCATATTGAAACCCAGTGTAAAATTCCAGCATCATGGTATTTGGTAATGGAACTCTGAGGAGTAAATGGGCCCTGGGGATGGATTCCTCATGAATCAGTGTTCTTATAAGAAGAGATAGGAAAGACCTGACTCCCTCCCCACCCCACCCCTGCCACCATGTAAGAAAACAGGAGCCTAGTTATAAGGTATGTTGATCTCAGACTTCCCAAACTCTGGGACTATGTAGCTTGCTTACATGTTTTCTAAGCCATCCAGTCTCCCATACTCTTGTTAAAACAGCTGAAGACAAAAAGCAACAAGATTGTCTTGTGGGAAGAGTTAGGAGCTGACCTGTATGGCCCGCAGACCAAGCTGTTGCCACGACAGTCAGTCACCTCCAGGCCTGGCATCCCACCAGCCAAGTTGGCAGCCAGCAGAGCAGTAAAATAGCCTATGGCTACAGGAGCAGGCTGAACAGGTTAAGAAGGGTGGGAAGGGCCTTCTGTGGGAGAAGAAAGCCAAGGAGAGCAGAAGAGGATTAGATCTCTTCCCTTGTCGTCAGAGTCCATTGGTCTCTCTACAAATGGGTGACGGTCGGAATTGGTCACTGTCTGTTTGTGGCCTCAGATGTAAAGAGACCTTCTGTAACTTGAATGAACTCAATGAAGTCAGCTGTATCTTTCTCAGTACAGCTCGGTTCTTAGGCTTTTGAACTAACCTTGCGACTGTTCACGTTTGAGCTTCTGCATAAATTCATGCAGCGATTTCCCAAAACACTGCCAAATTATCTCAGAGCACAAGATCCAACAGTGGGGAAATAATGACTTTGAAAGTATTAGATGGTCAGCAGTGGAGAATGAGATGTCTGGAGGACTTATGACATATGGATGCCAAAGTCATAATTCTCTGTTTATTCAAACCTCCCTTCAATACAGGTCCCTCTGCAACCCTGTGCAAGGTCCCCAGACAATAGAAGTACGTGACAGATTGTTGTTACAGACACTACCTATTTCTAATCATGTCAAAAAACATATTGTGTTCACATGGAGTGAGTGCAGTGTCCCGGGTCTCAGCACGTTACCATGGAACACTAGGTGGGAGATCATAGGTTTTTTCTATCTGTGAAGAAGGAGAAAGAAGAAAATCTGGTCTGTTCTTCAGATAGGTCCATCTAGCACTCTGAATAGTTTATTTGTATCCAGAAAGACAAGCTATGGCAAACAGGAAGGAAATTAAGGAAGATGGGGGAGGAGATAGGAAGAAGAGAAATGTTGAGGGAAATTCTTCTCATGTCAAATGGGAAAGGTGAGACATGAACAGCAGCAACAGGCCCTAAGCTGAAGGGAGACTGCTGACCTCACAGTGTCGTCTATTTATCAGTCCACCCAAAGGCTTCATTCAGAGAGGGACTCTGCAGATGCCTTCTCCAACTAGGTGTGTACACTCAGGTGGTAAGATTTTTCCCATGTGATCAGGAAGGAGGAAGACATAGCCATGCACCCGTCTGGAGAGTGTATACAAACTTTGAAAGACATTGTCAACCATAGCATGTGGATATTTGTTTAAGTTTGGTTTTGATGATAGTTTTTGTTCTTCCAAGAAAAATGAATACATAATATTTCATGGTTTGTTTGTTGAAACAGGGTCTCACTGTGTAGTCCTAGCTGACCTAGAATTCTCTGTGTAGACAGGGCTGACCTTGAACTCACTCACAACGATCTACCTGACACTGCCTTCAAGTGACGGGGTTAAAAGTATGCACCTCTTACCTGGTTTAGGCAAAACACTCTAGAGAAAGAGTTGTTGCATACTTTCTTTTAGAAGTTGAAAAAGTAATTTTAGCTTAGCCAAAAGATGCTAAGAAAAAATAAAAGAATGAAGAAAAGAAAGAAAAGAAAGGAAGGAAGGAAGAAAGGAAGAAAGGAAGGAAGGAAAACATTTTTCTGCCGCAGTCTCTACAAGGAGAATTACTTAGACAGTCCTTCTGGTTTCTTCATGCCATTTTTTCCTAAGTAGCCAATAGCTAATTTAAAAGTCCAGACTGTTCATCCAAAGTGGTGTGGAAATTATTGATAACCCACAGTATATACTAGCTGGAACTGAACTCTACCCAATACCCCCATTCCTCTCACTTGCAAACCAAGAAATTTAAAGTAGAACACAGGTCTAACCTATGTAAATCGGTTTGATTATTATAACCATAGGTACACAACCAAAAAATCGTGTTACTATAATTCGTGCCTGGGTCTAATACATTCGTTTTTCATTCCTGTAGCTGACTGGGTTAGAGCAATGAAACACTTCCAGCCTTCATAGCCTAGCTCCTGGATGAGAGACCGGGGCGGGGGGGGAGGGATGGAGAGGTAGAGGGATGAGGAAGAGAGAGGGAGAAGGAGAGGGAGAGGGGAAGAAAAAGAAGAAGGAGTTCTGGGCACAGTAGTCAGTAAGGCTTGCCTGCAGTTCCTGCTCTGTGAGGAGGTGGATCACGTGGAACCCAGGAGTTGGAAACTGGCCTGGACAACATGGCAAAATCCTGTCTCATGAAGAGAAGGAAGAGGCAGGGAGGAGGGGAAATGGTGGGGGTGTTACCTTTTGTAAATCATTCTGGCTGCCCTGTCTTAGAGGTTTCTGTATGATCTGAAGGAAAGAAGTAAGGAGCAGACAAGACATGCCCCTCAAGAATCAAAACTTTTATTAGCAGTTCCTGAGGTGACCAGAGGATACACAGTAAAACTTGGTGTGGTAGCAGTCACTCCTGAGCGCACGAATGTACTGTGGTGATCTCCTTAGTACCCAGTGTCTCACTTTTCCTGCTATACCATAGAAGCAAATCCTGGGTAAGGGCCTTATTGGAAATGTTTTCCAGTGATGCTGAATAATTGTTCAAAGGCCTCCCCAAAAGAAGTAAGAACTTTTAACATTTGAAAAGTATATTGTAGTGCTGGCTAATTTATTCTCTATCATTTCTTTAACCAAGTAGCCCGAGGATTTGGGTGAATATGGCATGAGTATGTGTGCATTCGTGTGTGTGTATGTGTGTGTGTGTGTGTGTGTGAGAGAGAGAGAGAGAGAGAGAGAGATCATCATTTGCATCACCATAGATTTTAATTACAGTAATCATTTTCAAAAATGAACTATGTTTTCTATTCCAGATACCCTGGCTTTTGGCCGGCCATGCCAGGCTACCACCTGTTGTCTGGAAATTCAGAGGAACATCTGTTAGGAGAGCCACTTAGTGCTGTCACAGGGTCTTGGAAACCTTTGCAATTGTCAGAAGAAAGGAGGAGCAACTGCCTAGAGCCCCAGGAGGAACAAATGGCAGCGTACTGACTTCTAACAGAAGATGTCCATGAGTTCGTTGGCCTTCCTCTGTCTACCCCCAGAGAAAGGCAGCAACATCTGTTAATGAGCAAAGCAGTGCTCAGAGTCCCGGAGAACTCCTTTTTAAAGGAGGCTCTAGTTTAGCAGGTGGGACCGATTTCCTGGGTAATTATTCACCTGATACGAGTAGAAGGAAGGGTATGAAAGGAAAGGAAACAATGCCATTGACAGGAAAGCCTACCAAATTTGTTCTCTATAGAAGTCCAGAGAAGGAGCCTTCTGAAGGAGTTGATGGCGCTGGACTGGTGCCTCAAGGAACAGTTAAATATGCTGTACTAGACATCACTGGAAAAACCATAATCAATTCCTTAAGTAATCAGTATTTCCTGGACAGGTTAGATATTGACAATAGCTTATATCCTCAGATGGAGAAGGAAGGGGCCAAAATGGAGCAGACGTTAAGGAATGAGAATAAGCAAAAATAAATAGCTTGAGGGTTTTTCGTTTCCAAATAGATTTCAGCACCACTCTTCACTCTCAGATGTCCTAGCCTTTTCTTCCCTGGGCTCAGTAAGTATAGAAATTCGTGGAAATTTCTGGAGCCTGCCTCATGCTGTGAAAGACAGCCCACACAGCTGGGTCTCCTAAGGATCTTTCTGCACCTATTCCAGTTGGAACCGGTCACCATGATGCTTTCTGGGAGTAGCTGCCAGTCTGTGTTCCTCCTCCAGATAGATGTGCTTCCTGTCTCTGCCCCGTTGTTTCTCATAACTCCAAGATCCTATCCTTGCACCATGGTCCTTCCTACTCTCAGACGGCTCTATGCACTTAACTCCAAAGGGAAATTTAAGGTAGGTTTAAGACATTGCACACAGGAAGGAGGGAAGACAGAAGAATCATTTAGAGGATTTTACTCTTGGGTTCTTTGTTGGGTTTTCTTTTCTTGCATGTTCTATAGCCAATTTATCAAGCATCCTTTTATCTACAAAATGTAACTTGGGCATAAATCCCCCTTACCCTCCCCCATTGCACCCAGACAGAATAAAGCAGCTGTCACACCACACTGTATGTAGATGTTTACAACCTCAGGTCTCTTTGCTTTGGGCCCTGGGCAATTGCAAATTGATCTCATCATAGCTAAGTAATCTTTTTTTAAAGTTACCATCAGTTTTATAACACCCTGCTTCTTAAAACTCCTCATCATTTCCCATTTCATTCAAAATAAAAGATCAAGTGTTATCAGTGACCTTCAAGCCCCAACCTGATGAGGTTTTCCCCACTGAGGCCACACTGGCTTCCCCCTCGGTTCTTCCAACTCAGCAACCACCTCCTTATCTCCAGTCCCCCAGGGCTGCTTCCTCTGATGAGGCTGAGCTTGCCAGTATAGACGTCTGGTTAACTCCTTTACCTCTCCAAGTCTTTCCTCAGATGTTCTCTTCTCACATCTGAGCAAGTCTGTGTAAAACCCCTCTGTGACATCTGCGCTGCATTCTGGTTCTTTCCCCGACAGCAATTATCTTTATTTTTATTTTCACAAATGTTACAAAGGCTGTGCTGTAAGACAAGTATTCCAGTCAGGTACTAATTCATCGGATGCTCACAAATTTTTTCAGAAACAGGAACCATCTTGTTTCTTTTAGGTCACTAAAATCATATGAAGCTAAGAAACATGCTTATTTCATGTAATTTGCAAGGCCAAGGTTCAAATTCAGGAGTCTGTAACAGAAGCTAGGCTTTTGAATCTTTCTGGCAATTTATCACCTTCTAATCTGCTGCAGGAGAATTTCAGCATCGTGAGAGCTGTTTCAATCTGTTGCTTAGTGTGTAAGTTCATTGGAAATCGGAATATTTCCTCTGCCCAAAGTTAGACACTGTACACAAATCATACTTGACATACTGTGGATACCCAGTAAGTGTGTGGAATGCATAAACAAACTCTACTGGGTCATGCCAGGACATCCTATTCTCTGATGCTTCAACTTACATCCCAGGAAACTTGGAGAGGCTAAGACAGGCATTCTGTTTCATGGTATTGTTTTTGAATGTGGCAAATGGTCCCAATGGTGCTGCTTTGGGAAAGTTCTCTTCATTTCTACCTACTGGGTAAATGGGGTAGGCATCTGTGATAGGAACACAAGAAGTAGAGGCACCTTGAGCATTCACTCCTGCTCTTACACACACACTCTTAACACAACACCACATAACCTAAGAGACCTCACTCCCTATGGGAATTTTACTAGAGCATCACACAGTATTCAGTACCGGAGGACAGGGACAGTGTGGCAGATGTGCCTGGCTCTTTGCACTACCTATATAAAAGCAAAGCAAAGAAATATGAGCAGAGAATGGAAGCCCACAGTGCTTCAAAGCTAAAGAGTTGATAATAGGAACCAATCCTAGAGCCCATCCCAACACATGAGCACACAGTAACTCACTAGCCTCTATAGAACCTCAGAACTTAACGCCCCTTCTCTGCCAAATTGGGGAATTTTTATCTTACTGCCCTTTGTTTTTTTAGCAGAAAATGAGAGCCTAAGTGTTATGGTGAATATGAAATCACTGCACAAATCTAATTTTTGTGTAAAATATGTCTAAATAACCTAGTTTTCTAATATACAAAAAGCATAAGTCTATTGATAAAAAGGTCTTAATTAATGATTTTGAACATCATGATTTACACAGTAGAAGGAGATGATATAGCATCTTTTTTACAAGTGTGTGCAGCCTTCTGGGCAGTTGATCAGCTAAAGACAATTCCAGTGAACATGGGAGGGTCATAGCTGCCTTTATCCTGAAAGAAAACACCAAAGGAAAGAAAGGTGACAACTATAAAGACCCATGTGTGTTTTCCAATGTCTTCAACAGCATTGGTTTCCGTTGCTGCAATTATGTAAAAGCCACAAGTGACTGTCATCGCCTCTAACTCAAAAGCCCCCAGTAGATGCAGTAATTTGCAGTGTGTGGGATCCCGGATAGACATCTGTCTACTCTTTAAAAAGAGGGGTTTCGCTTCAGGTCTCCATGTTAGAATATTTTACAGCAAGCACTTTCATGCCGTGGTAGTTCAGAAATAGAAACCCTCACGACTGAGTTGAATGACTTCATGTCATATAAGTTGCTAGAGATGAGCAAATCTTCATTCATTTCCACATCAGTTTCTTTATCAATTAAAAACCAAGAAACAAATTTGAAGCTTAAAGAATTTTACTCAGATATATTTGCAAAGTACTTTAGGACTTTTTACCACACTATTTGATATGACCTGGGGGTTTGTTTGGACAGACGTTACACGCTACTGTATGTCTAATATAATAGGCATTTTTAATGAAAGAAAAACATATTCAAGTTAGAAATTTAAAAGGTCAATGTGTTTTAAGGAAAAGAATCATGCTGGGCAAAGCTGGTGGTGGCACCAAACTGCTACAAACAAAAGAACTAAAAAGAGAATTAAAGGAGCAGTCTATGTCAGTGTTAAAGACTGGTTTAAACACGGGTTTGCCACTGACATTTGAAATTATTATTAAGAGTTCCTATTACCTTTCTGATAATTGGTAGGAAGGAGAAAGCATTTACATCCTTCCTTTGTAACTCTCTGACTTTTAATACACTGCCATCCCTGCAGGGATTGTTAACCAAGAAAAGCCTTAAGGGAGTCTTTGCTTATAGCTCCTTAAAAGAAATCACAGAACACTTTGGCCCATGAACATTCTGGGAAGGGGCATGTACTTTGGTGCTAACATGAGCTGACCCAAGATTCGATCCTCCAGCAAGATGAAATCAGCATACACATAAACATTATTAATCCTTGTCTAAAAGAACTGCAGGGACAAAAATGGAGAAGAGACTGAGGGGAAGGAGGTCCAGTGACAGGCCTGAATTGGGATCCAGTTCAAGGGGAGGCTCCAAGGCCTGGCACCATTACTGATGCTATGATGTGCTTACAGACAGGAGCCTAGCATGGCTGCCCTCCTAGAGGCCCAACAAGCAGCTGAAAGAGTCAGACACAGATACTTACACCCAGCCAACGGACAGAAGCCGGGGAACCCTGGGGTTGAATTAGGGAAAAGCTTGAAGAAGCTGAGGAGAAGGGTGACCTTATAGGAAGACCAGCAGTCTCAATTAACTTGCTCAGAATCTCTCAGGATCTCTCAGATACTGGATCACCAACTAGGCAGCATATACCAACTGATATGAGGTCCCTGACACATATATAGCAGAGGACTGCCTGGTCTGGCCTCAGTGAGAGAAGATGCACCTAACCCTTGAGAGATTTGAGGGCCGAGGGAGTGGGGAAGTCTGGTGAGGTGGGGGTGTGAGGGTGGGAACATCCTCTTGTAGAGGGGGGGTGGGGGGTGGAGGGTGAGGGGAGGAGGAATGGAATGAGGAACAGTTAGAGGGAGGACCAGGAGGTGGATAAAGACTGGACAGTAAAGAGCTATAATAATAATAATAATAATAATAATAATAATAATAATAATAATAATAATAAATTTTAAGGAATGTCTGGATGCTGGATGAGCTGTTCTATGGTGTTTCCTCCACCAGCCTGGGAGCAGGAAGCACACAAACTTTAATATAGGCTTCCCTCTCCAAATTCCCGGCTCTCCAACATGGAGCAAGCATCCTAAGCTCTCTAAGCCTTGCTTTCCTCCTTTGTAAAGTAGATACAGCACCCAGGCCTGGCTCGCTATACCATTTATGTGAAGACAATGTAGCTTGTGGATCAGCCCTGCCCACTCTGTGCAAAGAAGGGACAGGAAACCCTTTCCAGGCAGTGTAGACCACATTTTAAACCGGCTTTCCCTTTCTAAATTAGATGGCTTCCATTTTGTACAAAAAATGCAATTCAACTGGAGTTGTAAAAATCGCAAGGGATTTCTTTTGACATAAATATCAGAGATAATAGCACAGATGACGTGTGGAGAAGTGACAATCCTCCAATTTAACAACAATCATACCAGAGTCTTGGAGGTTATGAAACGATCTCCGGAGCCTTCCTGTTACTGGAGTGATGACATTCAGTTGACTACATCATGTGTTCTCTGTGAGAGTAGCCTCCATCTCTTCCAGATAACAAAGGCACCTGTCATGTGGTGGCAGAACAAAGCCTTAAAATGACACTCCATTTGTCAAATCAGTTTGTTACAAAGCATACTTTTGTCGGGGAATTTCCCTAGCCTGCCTACATATTGAAGGCATATTAAAGAAACCTTCGTGGGTTAAAAATATAAAGGAATTCACGAATCAAAACAAGAAGGGCTATTCCATTCCTCTGTCTGCTGTGTGTGTGTGTGTGTGTGTGTGTGTGTGTGTGTGTGTGGATTAGGGTTTACAAGAAGCACACAGTTCTGCATACACCTCCATGCTACTTCCAGTGTGAAGCTGAGAGAGGAACTGGATGGCAGTAGCCAGTGGCACAGTTAATTTGCATTTTGATTTGATTTTTTTTTTTTTTAACAACCATGTGGTAAAACTCATCTTCTGAAGTGCACTTAACTGAGTTCTGATGAACTCATGGTTATATAATAATCACTATAACCGAGACTTTAACTTGGTTTTAGTCTGCTATAGATGTGTAAGGCCAGGGTGAGATCTCTGTGGGTAAAAGCACATGGCGCTTGATTCAAGCACTGAAGCTTCAGTTTAATTATCAGGACTCACGTAAGGTGAGAGGAGGGTAGTTGTTACCCCCAACCTCTACGCATGCGCCATGACACCTGAGAACTCCATGAATATGCACCAGCGCCTCCCCCCCACCCCATTAGTCACTCACACACACTAATCATTTAAAAAAAAGATAAATAAAAATGGCAGTTTGAGGGGAAGCCATATGAGATATGATCCTTCGTGGAAATCGTGAGAAATGCAAACTGTGAAGAAAGATTAGAGGAAGGTATTTGGGTTTCCGAATTTTAAAATGAACCCTCCACAAACGACACCTTTTCCTTTTGCTTCTTTATTTCACTATTTCCATTTAAAATCTACTTTCTAAGAAGCGTTTCCAGACTCACCCCATATCTAGATTAGGTCCTCCCGTGCTGTATTTTCAAAAAGTTCCATCCTTTTAAAAATTTCCCTTTGTTGTATCCAAACAGAACTTTTTCTACACAGCTAAATCATCTGAATGCTGTCTCCCCACACACCTAAGTGAAGAAACAGGCTAAGTGTGTGGTAGGCACCGCTGGTCTCCCCGCAAAACAATATTTGCTCTAATGTCTTCTTCAAGCACTGGCCTAAAATAAACAGACTTTTTCATTCAATATCAAACTCAACTACATTTCCTCTAGTGATCAGACAAAATCTTTGTGCATTGAGAGTCAGGGGCTCTGGGGTCGGGGTCGGGGGTCAGGAGTCCTGGTGAGGACAGAAACTCGGCAGCAAAACCTATCATCATGATGGAATGAAGCCAATGTGAAATCTTTTACTATTTTTTGGTATGAGCTTACGTCTTAATCAATGAGTGACGCTTCACCTGGAGTCAGATGACTTTTCATATTTTATATTGGGCACTAAGCTAGGCTGTCCTGTTAAAGGAGGACTGCCAGAGATTCTACCAGGACAGAGACAGACAAACAGTCTTTGCGGGACAGGATAGGATCAATGCACGCTGAACTCAACGGCTGTGACTGCATGTGCATGACCTACACTAAACCAAGTTCGCTAAAGTTTTAGCATAGATCACGGAGGGCTCATGAAGTCATGGCCCTGACTCGGGAGCTTTTGGTTAATGGGTGGTGCCAGAGGAGGGAGAGCCAGAGATGTTGCCTCTCAGAGATGACCCCGTGTTCCGGGACATGGCTCTACACTCGTGCACATGGTAGATAGTACTAGGTGGACTCAGGAGGTTTAAAATGGGAGTATATGAAGTCGGGTTGGAAAGTAGGAGGAAGGGGGGAGAAAATTGAGGGGCATGGATGGGGTGATGGATCAAAGCACATCATATACATGTATAAAATTCCCAAGTAATTTAATTTTTAAAAGTAGGTCCAGGTTTGAAACATTGCAAGATGGACACTCAGATGTTTACAAAGTTTGGTTTCACATAACTTTGCGATGGGGTAAGCCAACAGGGAGGGCAACAGGACATGCAACAGGAGTACTCAAGAGGGAGGTGGTACACACAGCTACCTGTTTCCATATGTGGGTTTGTGCAAAGTGGGTGAGTCCATCAAGTTTTCTAGAGATAAGAGGACTCAAAGACCATGAACCCTTTACACACTTACCCTCCAGGAACAGGCCAAGGCTGTGACCTCAAATATGGACTACCGAATTTTCATTCTTAGGACACAACTGAATAAATGAGATCATTTCTGATCTCAGACTTCAACAATATTATCCACTGTTTCAATCAAACTGCCTTAAAATGGAGGACGAGTATGCTCTAGTCCTGAGGAGGGCAATTACTGGTGTGAAGTTTTCTACGTATCCCTAGAAGGATGTGACTCCATTTCCTTGTGAATTAACGTAAGAGAGCACTCAGGATGTCCTCCATCTTTTACAGCAACAACTCCAAGGGATTTTAGTGTCCTTCATGCTTAAAAGTACTGATTTAAGAATAGATCTTTGAATTCATGTCCTTTAAATTACCTTCAGGGTCCAATGATCCTCTTTAAACTGAAGTCAAAGTAATAAGCACTTAATAAAAGGGAGAACTTTTGTTTTTAGTAAAAGGCAAGAGATATTAGACATATATCCGAGACGGGAAGGACGTGACAATGATGCCTGACATGAGAGCTTCTTGTGCTCACAGGAAGATGACCACCAGAAAATGCGATCACAGGCATTGCCACATGAAGGGGAGAACACTGTGACTCTAGGGCCTATTATTCACATCGTCCTCTAAACCTGTCATTCTTTGAGAACAGAATTTTGATTTCATGTTTTTAAGAACACAGTTCTCCCAGCTTGCAAACACCCTTCATTTCTTGTAGCCTTTGGAAAAGTGCCAAAGATCCTGGATTTCTCCAGATTTCAATCCCATTTCTGACTTCATGCATCAAATACGATGTGACACCCGGGCAGGATGGGAGTCCTACAGCCGTGAACCAGCACAGAAACCCACCCACCTATCTGTTAGAGGAGCAAACTCGTAGAAAGATGAAAATCCAGCAGAGTCAAAGCGTCTTTTTATTATGTTTATTCGCTTTCTAGCCAAAAACTTCTATTTTGCATTTTAATAGAGTACAAGTACAAGGAAGGCAGAGAAGATTCCCCCGTTCACGAAAGACGGGAAGTTTGCAAAGACAGAAGAGTCTCAGAGAAGGATCCAGAGCTGTGTCTGATCACCACAAATTCACTGGAAGAAGAAAGGGATGCGGCAGGTCCGTGTGTGTGTGTGTGTGTGTGTGTGTGTGTGTGTGTGTGTGTGTGTGAGAGAGAGAGAGAGAGAGAGAGAGAGAGAGAGAGAGAGAGAGAGAGAGAGAAGAAGAAGGAGAAGAAGAAGAAGGAGGAGGAGGAGGAGGAGGAAGGGTTGGAAAGAGGGACTGAGGGAGGAGGGAGGGAGAAAGAGGAGGGAAGGAGAGGAGGAAGAGAGGGAGGGGAAGGAGGGAAAGGGAGGAGGGAGAGAGAGTGAGAGAGAGACTATAGAGCTGGCTACCAGAATCAGCATCTAAGACTCCAATGCACTGGGAATCCCTCTGGGCACTATATAGAAACTACCTCAACAACTGACTCATAGGAGAATGAGAGGTCAGAGCATGACCTATCAACTCCACTTCCTCCTACATGCAGGATACACCCATGTGCTCCTTGATGATGCCAGACTTGATGAGAAACACTTAGGGTAGAAAAGTGAGTGTACTTTCTGAGCTGGGAGTCTTGCCAGCAGCCTGGAAGTCATGTATCCCTGCAGGACTGAAAGCAGTTGGGCCAACGGGAGATTGTGAGAAGCACCCTGGTATCTACGATAACCTCCATGTCAAGTTCTTCCTCATACCCATTCACTTTCTATTTACACAGTTACCTCCTGCCCAAGCCAAGATCCTCTAAATTAACTTGTATTTCCGCAACTTTCTATTTCTCACATCTAATATGAACAATGTATGCTTTTTATATACTTTTTTCAATTATGGAAAATATATTTCAGTTCACACGAAATTTATCATCTGTCCTCCTTTGCTCTCTATTGCTGTGACAAAGACCATGATAAACATGGTCTTTGTTTTGTTTATGTTTCTCAGTCATCGTCTATTTTAAAGCCAAGCCAAGGCAGGAACCCAAGCAGGGCAGGAACATGGAGGTAGAAACTGAAGCAGGATTTGTTCCTCATGGTTCATATTTATCTACTTTTCCTATAGATCCCAGGACCACTGCCTAGGAATGGTACCACCCATAGTGGGCTGGGCTTTCCTACATCAATCACTGACCGGGGAGATGCCATACAGACTTGCCTACAGGCCAATCCGATGAAGGCATTTTCTAACTTGTGGTTCCCTCTTCTTGAATGACTCTAGGTTGTGTCAAGTTGACAAAAAACAAATCTTC
Organism: Tokudaia tokunoshimensis; assembly: GCA_036184795.1. Taxonomy (NCBI): domain Eukaryota; kingdom Metazoa; phylum Chordata; class Mammalia; order Rodentia; family Muridae; genus Tokudaia; species Tokudaia tokunoshimensis. The sequence goes on from BTHU01000014.1 coordinate 11,233,148, forward strand.
CCTGTTTTTGTGTGTACAGTTCAGAGTTGTGATGAGGGTATTTATATTGTTTTAAAACATTTCTCTAGGATTATTTTAGAAAACTGGAACTTCATACCGACTAAACGACTTCCACTCCCACCCGCACACAACCTGTGCTCAACACCCATACTCTCTGTTTCTGCACATTCAACTGTTGGAGTACTAAATACAACGGTATAGTGTCTGCATCTTTTGGTGACTGACTGGCTTGCACTTAGCCTAAGTTCTCAAAGTTCCCTCCTATTTTAGTGTGTGGTGTGACTTCCTTCCTCCTCGCTCTTGGTTAATACCACACTGTGTTCATCCAGTGAGTTGCTGGTGATCCTTGGAATCCTCTCATCTCCTGGCTGCTGTCAGCAGTACCAAAACGACATTGTATGCCAATGTCAATGTCAAATGACAAGTAGTACCTCTTGAAGGTCATACATTCAATTATTTTGACTGCACAACTGGGATTGCTGGATTATAAGATATAATTACTATACACAGAAGAAGAGAGAGTCCTCAAAAGCTTAACACCACCCCTTACAATCTTCCCACTCTTTGCGAATGGCCGCAGCCCCACCCTTCCCCATCCCTGACAAAGCACCATTTCCCCACTTGGCCTACCTGATGGTCACTGCTCCCACACCCCCGCTTTGCCCCTCCTCGGTACATTCATCTTAATGTCACCAGGGTTATCGAATTGCAAACCAGATTACATCATTCTCCTACTTAAGATCCTTCAGTGACTTCCTGCGATGTTCAGCACATAAGACCCAAATTCGTATCGGAGATCCAGACTAAAAATACTTCCACAAGCTGGCCTTTGCATCTTTCTCTTATTCACGGTTTCATTCATAATAAACTAAGCACAGATTCGTGCACCCCAGGTCCCAATCTGTCTCACCTCCTTGATTTCACCCTGACTGTCTCTTTGGCTATAATGCCTTTCTCGATCCAAACTTCCCACCCCCCCACCCCCCACCCCCGCGCGCCCCATTACTTGTTTTCATCTTTCAAATTTTTTCCCATTGTTTCTCCCAGAAGCACTGTGGTTCCGTTTTTTGCTTCTTTCCTCGAGGTGTCCAGGCGCTGCTGCACACCAGGTGGAGAAGGATGGAGCAGAGCCCAGACCCCATGCACACCACGGGGGGTGGGGGTGGGGTGGAGGGTGAGAGGATGGGGTCGTGGGGGAAGGATAAAGCAAAGTCTGGACCGGTGGGTATTGGGTCCGCGGGATACCGATCAAGCAGTGAATGCCGGTAGGGGGTGTCTCCTCCGAGGATTTCGGTGTTAACAGCTCTTTAAGAAAACAGCTCTCGCCGAGAATAGTCAACAAAACAGCTTGTGCTCATTCATTTCATTCGGGGTGAATCAAAGGCTGTACACATGACCCTTGGAGAGTGGGGAGCGGTTCTTCTTAGGGTGAAGTTTCATCAGCTGAGGTTTAAAGGTTATGGGGATACCTCGTTTTCATGGAGAGGCATTCCAGGAAGTTCAACCTGTAATTTCGCCGAGGATTATGTGACATTCCTCAGGTAGAATACTGGGGGGGGGGGGGGGGAGGTCGGGCTCTCCAGATCAAGTGAAGAGGAAGTCGCACTAAATGAAAGGGATGCCTCCATTTTGGGCTAAGCTCAGGAAAGCTGTCGGGACATGGTGGATAGACTGTCGGGACATGGTGGATAGACAGTCGGGACATGGTAGATAGACTCCAACCTTAGCAGTGAGGTGCAACAAAGCACATCTAGTCTTCTCTCCCATTGGATTCCTGTCACAAGTGTCACACTGTCTGTAACTGTATGGTGATGGCATGTGCCCCTTTTCAGCTTCTATACTCCCTTGAAAAGTGACTCAGTTAACCCCAGAGATGCTAATGCAGGGGCTCCTGGCATAGTATTTCCAGGGACTCTTGAATAAGCGTGTAGTGCGAACCAGGAGATATTTATTAAGGCTTTATTAACGCATTTAAATTCACAACGTGAGAATGGGTCTCCCCACTTGACTTTCCATGTTTCATTTTAGTTCAGCAATCGCTTCATTAACCGTATCGCGCTATACTTAACCACATTTCTTCCAAAGCTTGAAGACACAGCTTATCCACTGAAGTATTCTCATCGAGACTAAAGAGCCAGTGAACTGAAAATAATTTGTTCAAACAAGATAAAGGTTAAAGTTTTACTCAAATAATAGGACTTTTCATTTAAAATATTATTTAAGAAAATTACCCAAAAAAAGGGAGGGCCAAAATTTCCACATTCTAATACCTAACCCTAATAAAAGTAAGCAATTTTACTGTTTGAGTTTCTTCTTATTTATCATAATAAGGTGGGTATATTATTTACATAATTGTGACCTTAACAAATGTATGCTATAGCTGTACCTTCTTTTTTTAAAAGATTTTTTTATTTATTTTATGTATATGAGTACACTGCCGTTGTCTTCAGACACACCAGAAGAGGACATCAAATCCCATTACAGATGGTTGTGAGTCACCATGTGGTTGCTGGGAATTGAACTCAGAACCTTTGGAAGAGCAGTCAGTGCTCTTATCCACTGAGCCATCTCTCCAGCCCCATAGCCGTACCTTCTTAACACTAACATGGAATAGAACCAAACTGACAGTAGCTGAAGGTGAGGCACTGCTTTCAGGATGAAAATTTTTTTTTCAAGACTATGATAGGTAAGAGAGGAAACACACAACTTGTGTTAAAACAGTCAAAAATGCAGGTCGCAGACAGCTTACTTGGTAAAGTTCCCAAACCCATGTAAAAATCTGGGCCCAGTAGTAAGCATCCATCACCCTGGATCCAGAAAAAAACTGAAATAAAAGGACCCCCTGAGGCTTGTTGTCTAGCAAGGGAATGGCAGTTGAGACTTGCTGGAGAAGTCATTGTCTTCAGTACGTAGCCACTGGTGTCTTACCCATGTGAGATGGGTGGCCTTTGCTAAGCCTGTGGGTCAAAGCAAAATAAAAAATACACAAAAGAAGGAAGGGAATGTGGTGAGAGGAAGGAAGAGGGAGGAAATGAGAAGAGGGTTAAGAGGGATGAATGTGGCTATGGTATGACATTGTTAAAGAATGCGCTGATTTAGTTTTTCTTTTTTAAATTTATTTATTTATTATATGTAAGCACACTGTAGCTGTCATCAGACACCCCAGAAGAGGGCATCAGATCCTGTTATGGATGGTTGTGAGCCACCATGTGGTTGCTGGAATTTGACCTCAGGACCTTCGGAAGAGCAGTCAGTGCTCTTAACCCACCATCTCTCCAGTCCCCTGATTTAGTTTTTTTACATTTATTTGTGTGCACACATGTATGTACATGCTTGTGTGTGCACATGTGCATGTGTGCATGTATGTATGCGTGTGTGTGTGTGTGTGTGTGTGTGTGTGTGTGTGTGTGTAACATCTTGCTTTCTCCTTCTACCATAGGGGTCCCAGGTACTGAAGTTCATCCAGTCCTTAGGCTGGAAAAGGACACCTTTACCTGCTGAACAATATCAATGGCCCCAGATAAAAAATACCAGTTAAGTACTTCCAGAACGTCTTACCTTTTTCATAAAGGAGTTTTAATTTCTTGTTGAACGGTATATTTTAGAGAATGATTGTTGGTGGACAACCCAGCCTTACCATCTCAGACTCCTTTGGTATAAAGCTGTTTACTGTTGGGGGTTTAGCTCAGCAGTATTCTTTTGGGATTTATTTATGTAAGATGCTTGACTCAGTTATTTACTCACTTACTCAAAGAACAAATATATACACTTATTGCTCCTCTGATGCTCAGTTAAATGTTAGACTTACACATTAAGGTGCTTTGTGCAGAATCTTTGGAATTGTACAATCCAAATTTTCTGTGTGTATAAGAGTTTGGGATACCTCATCCGAGATGATATTTTCTAGTTCCATCCATTTGCCTAAGGATTTCATGAATTCATTGTTTTTAATAGCTGAGTAGTATTCCATTGCGTAAATGTTCACATTTTCTGTATCCATTCCTCTGTTGGGGACATCTGGGTTCTTTCCAGCCTATGGCTATTATAAATAAGGCTGCTATGACTATAGTGGAACATGTGTCCTTATTACATGTTGGAGCATCTTCTGGGTATATGCCCAGGAGCAGTATAGCTGGGTCCTCAGGTAGTACAATGTCCAATTTTCTGAGGAACTGCCAGACTGATTTCCAGAGTGGTTGTACCAGCTTGCAATCCCACCAGCAGTGGAGGAGTGTTCCTCTTTCTCCACATCCTCGCCAACTCCTTCTGTCTCCTGTATTTTTGATCATAGCCATTCTGACTGATGATGTGAGGTGAAATCTCAAGGTTGTTTTGATTTGCATTTCCCTGATGACTAATGATGTTGAACATTTCTTTAGGTGCTTCTCAGCCATTCCATATTCCTCAGTTGAGATCTCTTTGTTTAGCTTCGTACCCCATTTTTTGATACTTATTACTAGACTATATTTAAATGCTTGCTAGAATTTTCTTACAGCATGTGTTTTCAAACAAATGCAGTATAAAAATTATGTTTACACACCTTGTCATCATAAGCTATAGATTTGAGAAAAATTGGAATTTTCACAGTTGTTGCTTCAAACTTTCTCAAATATATATACACCCCAGAAACTATCAGTGCTTTTCAGTTTTGCCTCTCTTGCCACCTCGGCCATCAAAATGCACCTGGTTTTTAAAGTAACTATGGTTTTGTTTTATTGGTGTCTTTTGGTACTGTTTGATAGTTTCATGGACTTGTCCCATTTGTATTACAGTAGCACATGCCATCCTTATATTGTGTCAATAAAAGTATCTCCGGGAGTTGACAAATGCTTTTTGAGAGCAAAATTGAAAATTTTTAAGTGATACTAAATGGATATTAGAAGTAAAATTTTATTGACATTTTTCGTTCACAGACCTATCAATGTATAAGTGGATTAAAAAAATTGGGAATTCTCTATATGTATATCTATGCATGTGTATAAAATACATATAAATGAAATTGCTTCATACTTAATTCATCTACTATTTTCTTATATTTTTACATCCCAACCACAGTTGTCTTTCCCTTCTCTCCTCCCAGTACCCTACCCCACATTTTTGTATTTATTAATGTTTTTTTAAATAGATTGTGTTTTAATTAAAATGATAAATTTCTAATTTAAAAAAAAGAATTTGGAATTTTACATGTGATATTTCAATTTGTTCCATTTTCTCCTTCAGTTAGAGCTACTAAAGATTCCTGCAAGCTAAAGTATAGACTAACTTGTATTTTTTTGTTTGGTTGGTTGTTTTTTGTTTGTTTGTTTTTTAAGAGAGGGTTTCTCTGTATAACCTTGGCTGTCCTGGAACTCACTCTGTAGACCAGGCTGGCCTTGAACGCAGAAATCTACCAGCCTCTGCCTCTCAAGTGCTGGGATTAAAAGCAGAACTGTAGTTCAAAGTTGAAAAATCATCAACAAAATGTTCAAGGTTTTTTACTTGCTGTTTTCTTTACTGTAACAGTTGCTCCCCCACATAAAATAATTATAAACATATTTTAGATAACCACAAAAGTCTCATTAAAAATGTGAAATGGAACCCATTTATATATCATGACTTGTGCTTACGTGAGCCTTGATGTCTTATTTGTTTTATCCTTGATGAATGAAAGCACAAATGTGAAAAAAACAAAAATTTTAAAGGTAAGATAGGGAATAATTAAAGATGGCAACATCTGTCCTCCTCATGTACATGCACATATGAAATTATGCACACACCAACATGAGTGCACACCTATGCCACACACATGCACATGCACACACACACACATACACACACATGCACACGCACAAACACACATGCATACACACAGGCATGCACATACACATATGTGTGCACACATATGCACACACACAAACATGCATACACACAGGCATGCACATACACATATGTGTGCACACATATGCACACACACAAACATGCATACACACACACACACACACACACACACACAGAGTTATTAATGCATTCTGACAGCGATCCATCACTGTCTTAACAGAAATCTCCAAACCTTGTAAAAGCCTATTGAAGTTCTGGAATCAAAGATACTGGGTAAATGCTTCCAAAGCAGAATGATATATCTTAACACAAAAATTAAGAAGGAGGATCTCCAAGTCCTAATGTTGCTGAAAGACTTAGGGACATTGAGCATGGGGCATAGAAATGTTGGGGAGAAAACATCTGATTTCAGAGCGGAAACTTATGACACTTACATCCCTAAATTCAACTCAGACATAAGAACATGTATACTTCAAAAGTGACAAAGAAACACATAGCTAAAATTTCAGCACTCCTGAGGCAGAGAGATCTTGAGTCTAAGGCAAGTCTGTGCTACACAGCGAGACTGTCTCAAAAAACCAAACCAAACCAAAACAGACAAAAGAAACAAAAACAAAAGAGTTGGAGATGGCTCAGTGCTCAAGAGCACATCTTGCCCTTGCAGAGGACCCGGGTTCAGTTCCTAACGCCCACATGGTAGCTTACAACATTGTAAACTCCAGTTCCAGATGATCCATTGTCTTCTTCTGCTCCCAAAATGCACTAACTACAGTCATGGTCTACACACCTCCAGGAAGGGCAGATACTCCTACAGAGAAAACAAGTCAAATTTAAGAACTAGAAACCAAAATAAACAAACAAAAAGTGGCAAAGGCCTTACTGCCGTAGCTTATTAAGTTGAACAACTGCTTATAAAATTATAATAGTTCATGTATCCCAGTTCCCAGCACTTGGGAGGCAAAGGTAGGTAGATCTCTGTGAGTTCTAGGCCAGCCTGGCCTACATAGTGAGTTCCAGGACAGCCAGAGTTATATAATAAAACCCTGTCTTGAAAAACCACACACACACACACACACACACACACACACACACACACACACACACACACGAAGCAAACAACAAAACTAGGATCTGGTTGTGTATAAATAGTCAGTGTTGACTGGAGAAGTGAACACACAACTCCCAAATCAAAAGAAACCCTAGCAGCCACTGTGACTTGATGTCCAGCCAGAGACATTGTAGTAGAGTGACCTTAATATTTAAAAAGATGTTTCATATTTTTAAATATTAAATGATATAATTTGAAAATGAAAACAAGATTTAAAACAAAGGGGTTATTTTAAAAAGATAACTAGTATTAACAGCATGTAGAATGATTTTGCATGTGTTTCCATTAGAAAAATCTATGTCTAAATACACACGGGTGAATTTTTTTAAGAACTGGCATTGTGTTAATATGGTTGTGATTTTTTTTTTCATATAAAAGATAGTTTCATATTTGTGGAGCTAATCTCTTCTGTGAAATGTTTGCTTTATGTTGCACATTAAGATAAACAATAAATAAATATCCTCTTTTAATTACTCAAATCACTTCCAATCTCACTTTATCACTCATTTTTAAATGTGTTGACAAACCTTGAGCTATACCAATGAGTTTTTTCTTGTAACCATGTTATAGGGTGTTTTAAAATTTTTACTACGTATTACCAAGGTAATTTTAAAGAAGTTGGGGGGCTCTCTATAACTCCTTAACCAATACCACTATTTCAAAATGGGATCTCAAACACAGACCAGGCACACTTGAACTCGAGATCATTCCGCTTTGGCCTCCTGGGTGATTGAAACCCTGAATGTTCAGTTGTATAAAAATATGGTTATTTTGAACTTTTCCATTTTTTAAAAGTGCGTTCAATTATTTTAAGGGCTTTCAAAGTGTGCTTGGGCTATTTTGCCCTTTGAATCATGGAAATATTGGTAATATAAATGAATCACAGTATGCTTTGCTGACCTCGATCCCTGTACCCATTAAAGTGCCCTGACATACAGAATAAACCTTTTTGTTATAAGATTAATTTACTGCCCTGGAAATTGTGCTTTGGAAAATACTCTTTCTAAAAACAAGCCCAATATTTGCATATTTTTACCATTTATAGCACATCCATAAGCTTTAATTCTCATTAATCTTTTGATCTAGATTAACTTATTATTCTAGGAATATGTAATTTTAAAACAATCTTCCTGTTATTTGTATTAATGTAATTAAAAGATTATATTAATCCCAAATATAATCCTCCAATTCCTCCTCCTCTTTTCCTCCAATTCTATCTTTCCTTTGGCACATTGAAAAGCTGTGGTATAGGTTAGTTATTCAGAAATATGTGGTTTACTTACAAATGTCCCAATTAATCAACTGTACACATCACTTAACAAACTTCACTTTAGGATCTAAGTGTTTCCTTCAACACTCATTTACCAACATACTAGAATTCTTTGCTTTAAACTTGTACGGCTATAGTTCATGTCAGTGACATTGGGTCCAGCTTTAATCAGAGAAACTGTTCATTCTTTCTCCCCACCAAGTTTGATGGAGCAGTCAAGTATAAACTGCAAAATCAAGACTTACTGGGGGTGATTTTAACTGAGGGTTAGAGTTTATTCTGTTAGGGGGTGGGAGGGTGCAATTCCTAGAAAGCCAGAGGAGAAAGTATTCCGAAGACAGCGGTCATTGTGGATCCATGAACTGAGTGGCTAGTAGTCTTGGCTGTGATACAAGATGCTCCCAGTCTCAAGGACAGGTGACTTGGTATTTCCCAGATGTCACTGTGTGGCTGTCGAGAAGCAGGCTCGGATCAGCAGGAGTCCTTCCTACTCCTGACAGATCCTGGCCAACAGCGAAGGCAGGAGGGGAGGTGCTGGCAAGGTACAGGAACAGGTGGCGCCAGCAGGTGTGATGGGGTAGAGATGTCAAGGGCACAGAGTGTGCGGTTGGCGAGCTGTCGGGAGCCAGAGTTCAGGAGCCACTGATAGAGGAGAAATTGCAGCTATGATCACACACACGGAGGGTAGAACAGACTGCCATGGCTGGATGACAGGTACCCCCCCTGAACAAACGAACAGGGACCGTGAGGAGAGTGAAAGGGGTGGCCACAGCCCTGAGTGGCTTGGGAGGATCAAGCCACAGTGACCAGGAAACCCGCAGAACTGCGGCAGACCTGAGAGTCGCCCAGAGCATGTGTGCCAGAAGGCAGCTGGTACACTACAGACTCCATAGAGAAGACAACAAAGAAATGAAGCTGGGTAGCGTGTGATTTTCATTTATCATTTATGTTTTGCTACTTTTCTGTGAGAGGAACGACAGTCTAGGAGAAGCATTTGAACGTGGTCTCCTTCTCTAAGGACCCAGAGCTCTTATTGGCAATCGGAGGTTGCGTGACTTATTTGAACATGATTTAAGCAACTCTGTAGCCTTGCTAAACACCAATATCAAGATGGTGATTATAAATGTTTGCAAAATTCTTCCCTCATGACTAAACTGAGTAAATGTTTACCGATGCCAGATTGCTGCATCAAAGTTCTAAACATCAGTGGATCGCTGCGGGCCACTGCCGAGTGAGATTGCAGCCGAGCCTTGACATCGCCATGTCAAGACCTTCTAATTCAGTGTGATAGCAGCCCATCAATATTTTATCATGTTTGCCTTGACGAATGTTCTCATCCAAGAAGGTAATCTGCTAGGAGGGTGATAGTCAGTCCCACTCAAGGGAGAATTGAGTTGCAGGCACAGTTAATTGAAGTATGTTCCAGTGTATAACGCTCAGTATTTAATAGTCTCTGATACTTAGTGAGTGTTAAGTGTAGTAGTTTAAAATTGTGAACTCTGGGTATGGGAGAGATGGCTCAGCAGTTAAGGGTGCTGACTGTTCCTCTGGAAGGGCCCACATGGAGGCTCCGCCTCTCACCTTAGTTCCAGGCATCCAACCAACGTTTTTCTGACCCTGTAGGTACCAGGCATTCAAATAATGCACATATAAAATTTCAGATGAAACACCCATGGACAGATTTTCAAAATGTAAACTTGTAGTATTGGCAAAATGATCGTATTCATTAGTTTTGTTTTGGTTTTTATTTTGTACCAGGTATCATCCTGGGTTCTACTGATGTAATAAATAGCCATAACTATATGACAACCACATAATTACAAACAAAATAACAACCACAAAATTATATTTGTGGAGCTTTCTTCCAGTGAAAGGAGGAAGACAATAAATGATTCATTAAAGGATAAAATTTTGTTGGGTGAGATGGCTCAGTCATTAATGGTATCCACTGTCCTTTGAGAGGATCTGGGTTCCGTTCCCAGCACCCACATCAGATGGATTACAACCCCCTGTAACTCCACCTTTGGGGGATATAACACCTTCTACCTTCTGTGAGAATCTGGACATAAACCCATATAGGCAAATGCATATAAAAATAAATAAATAAATAAATATTTTTAAAATAAATAAAACAAAGTCATTGTGCATAGTAGAACAGAGACATTGGACTATAACAAGAAGGGATGTTGCTGGTTTACAAGGATGATCAAAAGAAAGCTTTAAAAATATTTTTATTTTTTTAATTCTTTGAGAACTTCATATATTATATTTAAATTGTGCCTACCTTCTTTTCTCATCTCCTCCCAGATCTCCCCAACCTCTCTACCCTACCTGTGTCCTCACTTTTAATAACCTTAATAACCTTTCCAGTCCAATGTGTGATGCCCAAGTGCTCTTGAATGTGGGGTCATCCCCTGGATCATGGTCAAACGTCCATGAATCACGCCCTTAATGGAAACTGACGCCCCTCTCTCGGCAGCTATCACCTGTGAGCATCTTTTCAGATGGAGTGGCACTTCTTGCCCACCTCCCCCTCCCATGTTGAGATTCTCTCTAGTTCGTGCTTGAGCAGGGCTTATACACTGTGTCACAATCACTGTGAGTTCACGAGTCCAACTGCTTTGTGGTATCTGGAAAATACTGTTTCACCTAATCATCCACGTCCTCTGGCTCTGACAATTTCTCTGTCCCCTCTTCTGTAATGACAGCCTTGGTGTTAGGAGATGTGACACAAATGGTGCACTTAAACACAAGCACTCTGCAGTCCCTTAGTCACCCATCAATGGACAGTTGTTGGGCTTGGTGTCAATTTCCATTTACTATAGGAGCCTCCTCTGATGGGGTTTGAGAGCTGCACTAATCTGCACATAGAAGTTATTAGGAGTCTGTTTAATACTATGTGCATCTAGCAGAATAATGCAGTGGACCTATGATTCATCGAGTTATTAACCATACATGACTGGCCCCGATAGCAATGCCAGTGATGGGTTCCATCTCAAGGCATGGACCTCTGTTGCAACCAGAAGATGTTTGGTTGATACCATAACGTTTGTTGCACTGTTGTACCACTGGACATATGGGGCTGGGTCAGTCATTATTGTAGCTTGTAGGCTTCATGAGTCGGTAAGACTAGTGGTTATTATTTTTCTCCTCTGGTGGCTTGCTCAGCAGTTCCCAACACTATGAAAGCAAGACCGTATGAATGAATCTTGCAGATCAATAATGGTGTCTTCAGAGACTAGGAGGGGGTTATCGGATCCCCTGGAACTGAAATTAGGAGTGGATGTGAGCTGTCAAACACGAGGTCTTTAAACCCAAATCAGATCCTCTCCAAGAGCAGTACCTTCTTGTAAATAGTTAGAGACTTCCAGCCTCCCAAAAGAAGACTTTTTTAACAGAGACACGGAAAAGGCAAGAGGAGGCAAACTGTGAAGATATGTTTAAAAAAATAAGAAAGCTATCCTGCAGGAGAACAGAACCAATGGCGCAATGGCAGACCATCAGGAAAGGGCAGAAGGCAAGGAGAGCAGTGGGACTCAAGCACAGACCAAGAGCCTGAGAGGGGCAGAGAGGTCAAAGGGAAGGGATGCTCACCATGTGTGAGGCATCACTGATGAGGAGGAGAACTGTAAATACTCGAAAAGATAAGGGAAATGGTTGGAAGAAATTGAACAAACTTACCCATGCTAGAAAGTTTCAAAAATATCACCACTGTAGGCTATACTCCTAGAGTAAGGAACATGAAAGATGGTAGAAGAGTGTAGAGGAGGGAATACGGAGAGGAATAACTGATATTAAAGTCATATCGAAATCTATTACTATAAAGAGTTCATAAAATATATACATATGCATGTGTAAAAGTAGTTTTGATTGAGCTGCACTACAATAAAGGAAAATACCCTCACAAAAATACCCACAGTTTAGCAAATAAAAATACAAGTACCAGACACGGATTGTATCCTTTTGAGTTGTTGGCTAATGAGATCACAAAGACTTCAAATATTACAGGCTGATGTGAGTAATGTCCTCCAGAATTTGATGGTAAGATCCTATTGCTGAAGACACTATATACTTGAATCACAAAACAGAGCTGGTACTCACCTGCTGATACTCACCTGCAAGCTTCATTCTACCAGCTAGCTTTCACAGAAGGTGCTGTGCATGCTTGTAGAGGAGAAAAATAAATTCACCTGACTGTAAACCCTGACAACTACAATAACAACTGGTCTGGTAAGAAAGACCACCCATGTAATAGAGGCACAAATGTTTCAGAAGCAACCAATAATACTATGATTGCATCACTACCCATTTCTTGAGATGGAACCCAGACCTGTCACAATTAACGGGGCCAGGAATGTGTGGCTTCATGGGTCATAGGCACTAGGGGAGGACTCAACATGATAATTTTGCTAAATGAACATAGTATTAAAATAACTCCTAATGACTTGTTGCTATACCCATAGATCAGAGCATTTCTCAACCATCATAAGAGAAACTTCTCCTTGCATTAGATGCGGTTAATAGAGAGACTCCCAACTAGCCAATATACAGAAAACATAAAACTTTGGAGTGCTCACACTTAATGAGATATTCTCATCAAGTTCCTCCCTCCAAGGCTTAGAGATCATTGCGCAAGAGTGAGAAGGACTTTTAGAGCCAGACGTGTTAACTTCAAGGAAACATTTTTTTTTCAGACACAACAGGCAATATGTATAAATGAAGTCATAGCAATTGTGAAAGCATCCACAAGACCCATACAAGCTTTTGCCAGACAAAAATTCCAGAATAGAAGGGGAAAAAGTTAGCATGACATCCCATTCCTATCTGAGGAGCTATCAGCATTTTGCTGATGCTAGTGGAAAGAAAGTCAGTCTTCTTTAATGATGTGACTGGCCCCTTGTAGGGTGACTGTGCACCAGAGCAAGCTCCAATTCGAAGACCGACTACCAGCACATACTAGTCTCGATGCAGAAAGATGAAGCAGGAAACCAAAAGAAGGAAGGAGAAGTCACAGGTTGGATTGGAAGTGATGGGAGGGTTAAAAGGGTGGTAAGGGGAAGGGCGGAGGGGAGTGAAATGTTCAAAATACACTTGTATGAACTCTCACAGAGCTGATAACAGTTTGAAAGATGAAGTAAGGTTTTTGTTCATTTGTTTAAAGGAGATCATGGCAGTCTGTCTGCATGAAGATTGAACTGGTTAGGTAAGAAGCAAACCTTGATGTAATAGAGAAGAGGCAAGTTATTGTGAATGGGAATGGTTTAGTGCATTAGAGTTGGATCAGTTGCCTCAACTGTGATTCTCCTGACTGTGCTGGGAGAGTGAGTGGCCAAAGGCAGGTGAATTGCCAGGGAGCACTGCAGGCAATGGTAAAGAACTCAGGGCAAAACCAGTCGGTATGGTTAAGGCTTTAGTCCATGATTGTGAGTGGAAGAAAAGACAGTCACAGGAATGACCAAGGAACTGAGAAGCAAGGATAATTTTAAAAATCAGTTAAAATAAAACCAACGTGAGAGGCGGTGATGGCATGACCAAGTGTCTGTAAGGAGCCAGGTCATCTCAACATCTTTAGATGTTGCCAACAAACCGGGTGGCCAAGTGTTGTGGTGTGATCACATGAGCCGTAAAGCTAGGTGCTTTAAGAAGTGAGAAGTCATGGTCTGGAAGAATACTTAGCCTGATTCTGACCCAAAGCACTTAAAATATCAGGAAAGAGGGTAACAGAGGTAACTTGAGATGCCGTGGGGGTTGGGCACTGGGGCACTGAAGATAAAGATAAAGCCAGAAGAAAGGAACGTTTTAGAATAAAGTTGGAAATATAATGGAATCTGCTGTTTCAATAGGAGTTCCACTTGGCACCAGGGGCAGTGTTTAACCAAAAAAGGGAAGAATGTGAAGGGCAGAAGGGAGTGAAGTCTTAAGGGCAGAAGGGAGTGATGTCCTCTGTGCTCATGAGGGTGAGAGATGGACGGTGTGGGATGAAATGCTTAAGTCCAACCATCTCTTGGAAATACATCTTTAAAAACGATTCCCCCGTCAGTACATTTTATGTGGCTTGCATTACACACTTTCACCAAGCAATACTTAGGCTGGACATGGGTGGCATTACTACTTTTTCTCATCTGAACTGTTAATTTTTAAAAGTTATCTTCACAATCCATCAATAGGTCATTCTTAGTCGGTTGAAGGGACTTTAAACAGCTTCTGTGCAAATGAGATGACTGGTTCGTGAGAGCAGATTTTCTCTCAACTCCAGTGTTAAGGGACAATTACACTTTCTTCTGGTGTGTTTGAAATTGAAATTATAAATCACACAAGCAAGAAACTCATGTACGATGTGTGTGAGATTATAAACACACAAATATTACATATTATATATTAGAATAATATGTTACATATGTACATGTATAATATAGCATTATGTGTATTATAATATACACATAAAATACAATATATGTGAATTATATATTATATTATTATATAATATATATTATATGCATATAATTATATAATTGATGACTGAGTCTGTTTTTCATGGTCCTTATTATGCAAGATTTGCAAAGTATTGAGAAAGTCGTTCTGTGCCTTCCATCTTCTTATCCATATATGGAACAAGGTTGGAGTAACTTAGGAGACCTTGGCCATGTCTTCCCACAGAGCTTCCGTGGACTGAGCCTCGTTTTTGGTTTTCTGTGTGTGCAGTCTCTAAAGCCTTCCGTCTCTAAAGCCTTCCGCCTTACAATGCTACAGAGTCTCACAAGCCCAGCTGTTCCCTTCACAAGCACACGTATGCACCTCACTGGATCTTCCCTACATAATTGGTAGTTGTCCCTTCAGTCTGTAGGGAGAAGAAAAGTGCTTCCTCAAGTTTGAGTCTCTAAAACACCTTGTCGATTAATTCCCTGTATGCTCTTGCATGCATCCACAAATCCTCTGACTGAACAGTGGTGTACTGCATGCTATTTCTACCCACTGTACAGTCACTGCCTCAGAACGAGCCACCTGCCTGGATGGAAATCAGGGAAGCCACCACACAGAGTGAAAAGAACGTAATCGTTCAAACCCCTATTCAGTCACATTGTGAAGCTCTTTATGGATATTTCTAACAGTGACATGCCTCTAACATGTTTTAATCATATTTTTGAATCATATTTTTTAAAGTTATAAATGTCTGCTGTAATATGACGATTACCGAGCTTACACTAAAGGTCGAACAACTTGAGAACAGAAGGATGGTGACGATTTGACAAGAGACATGACAAGAAGGAATGAGGTTAATGTTTGACTTCTTACACGCGAAATAGGATTAGGCGGCAGGACTAAGTGGGATTAGCTTTGTAAACCAGAAGGCTGTCCTGGTAGACTCAGGTTTGTCATCTTCAGGAGCACTGCGGGCATTTGAAAGGAGGGATGCTTTGTTGTGAGGGCCTGTGCTGTGCATTGTGGAACACTCAGCAGCCTTGTGGCTCCTGGCCAAATAGCCTGCCAGTTCATATTGTGACAAATAAAACTGTCTCCAGACTTTGCCAAACATCTTTTAGGGAGCAAAATCACCTTAACTGAGAACAGTGTGGTAAGATCTTTGATAATTTCCTTCATATCCTATGTATATCAGGAAGGTTCTGAAGAATGCATACAATAGAGTCTCCCTCAGAGAGGAAAATACTCCTGTCACTCATTGTATCTAAGCCACAGGCAAAACATATAATCTAAATAGAGGAAAAAATGTACAGTTAGGCAGTACATCATATGTGTTATATTTGTTACAATAAACATGCTTTCGTTCAATTACCAGTCTCGGGCAATAAATTTGATCATTTAATTGCTATTCCATTTAACAGTCTGTCATTTATTTGAAGGCAAAGGTTCTGAGCTTCTAGTTCTTGTTCTAATCCGTGTTTGTATACTCCTCATGAATAATTTTCACAAGATACTCTTTTCAAGGCATTGTCAACGCAAATATGAAATAGAAGAGGGAAAATAACATTTCATCTATGACTTCCTAAGCATCTTGCATACACAATATTTACTTTTCAGCAAAAGCAGGAATACCTTTCTAGTGCAGATTAGCCAGGGTCCTCTGTAACAGTGCATACTACTGAAGAAGTGAGTCCTGGTTATGCTTACATAGGGAATTGAGGTTTCTAATCTCCAGTCTCTGCCCCAGTAGTGACTGCCAGAGAGAGCCACAGCCAGTCACATCAATATCAGATGCTTCTTCTTTTTATCAGTAATTGTATCTTTTTCTCCTGAAAGTTGGACATGGTGACTGCCTTACAAGGAATACTAATAGCAAGAACTCCCACATCAGATGCAAGAAATTGTTATAGGAGGAATGATAAAAAAGAATACATACGTTGGGAAAGAAAGAAATTGGCATCCACATAGGAAACATGGACTCTGGGCAGTCCAAGCAGACGTGCCTAGTGGTGGGAAAGTGCTGTGAAATATAGGGCAGAAATATATTCTTTCTCCCCCTATGGGGACCTGAAGACTCTCGGGCATACATGCCAGCCCAAGGGCAGGAAGGGGGCAGGGGACGAAAAGACCTGGGAGCAGAGAAACTGAACACCTGCGAAAGGAAAAGGAAGTAAGATGAAACCCTAGGGACAGGAAGTGTGAGTGTGAAGAAGTATTCCAAGTATTGGTGTGTCCAGCTAAAGCCATGGGCAGTTAGCAGGAGAAGGAATCTGAATTTAAAATAGAAATTAGTCATCAGAACGCAGTTACCAGAAAGCAGTTCATGTGAACTTGGATAAAACTTAGGAGCACTCTCAGAAAGATTTCAATAGGTTTGCGAAGACATATATTTTTAGGCCACGTAAGTGTAAATGTTGTGTTACATGAAGATGTTTCCCAAGAAATTTAAGCTACTGATACAGTAAAAACGAGATAAAGATTCTTTAGGATTCAAGTAACTATGTTGCTATGTATGTTGGAAACGTCAATTCATTAAGACTGGATAGCAAGAATATTTTGCAGCAATTCTAATCTCAAGGATCATTGTGCATAATTCAAATTTTTGGAGAGAAGTAATACTTGAAATATGTTTTCATGAAAATTTGCTGATCACAGCAGGTGATGATTGTCAACCCAGCATTTGAAAAGTGGAGGATCTGGAGTTTAAGCCACTCTTTAACAATAATCTAGTTTAGGACCAGCATGGGCTAATGAGAACCTGTTAAAAAATAATGAAAACTGGGTGTAGCGCCTATTAATCTCGGTACCTGGGAGGTGAAGACAAGACCACTGTCTTAAGTCCAGGCTAACCTGGGCTAGCTAGTGGGACACAACACTAAAGAGAGAAAGAGAAGAGCTGGAGATAGTGGGAGAGGTGAGGGAGAAAGAGTTTTTAAAGAGAATTGTAGGGAAGGGATTAACACACTTGGGAACGAGATGGAGAAATTAGAGAGCAATGGTCACAATAATCAGAATGAACTTTATAATGTCTAAAATTGTCAATGACTATCTAAGTTAAGGTTTCAATGGCTGTGATAAAACACCATGACCAAAGCAACTTGTGGAGGAAAGGCTTTATTCAGCTTACACTTCCGCATTGTAGTCATTATTGAAAGAAGTCAGGATAGGAACTCAGGCAGGGCAGGAAAGTGGAGGCAGGAGCTGATGCAGAGGCCATGGAGGGGTGCTGCTTGCTGACTTGCTCCTTGTGGCTTGCTCAGCCTGCTTTCTTATAAAACCCAGGACCACCAGCCCAGGGAAGGCATCAGACACCATGAGTTGGTCCCTCCCCTATCAATCACTAATTAAGAAAATATCTTACACCTATACTTTATGGAAACATTTTCTCAATTAAGAGTCCCTTCTTTCAGATAACTCTAGTATGTCAGGTTGACATAAGACTAGCCAGTACAGAGAACACATTCAATAAGACAGAGAGCCAGCTTCCCACAGGTTGTCCTCTGACCTCCACATGTCTATTCCCATACACACACAAAAATAAGCAAGTAATAAATAAGTAAATACATACATACATACATAGGATAGTAAGGAAGGAAAAAAAGCACTGGAGAGATGGCTCAGTGGTTATGAGCACTGACTGCTCTTCCCGGAGTTCCTGAGTTCAAATCCCAGCAACCACATGGTGGCTCACAACCATCTGTAACGGGATCCAATGCCCTCTTCTGGTGTGTCTGAAGATAGCAATACTGAACTCACATGTGTAAAATAAATTATTCTAAAAATATAGAGTTGAAAAGAAGGAAGGAAAAGAAAGAAAACAAGAAAATCGGTGGTATGGGTTCAGTAAATGGTTTTTAACTATTTTATGACAGTTACATATCACTTTTGCTAACTCCACTCTCTCAACAGAAGCACAAGGACTAAGTTACTGAACCTACTCTTTCACCGTGGTCTGTGAGGCTTGTAAAGTAACTTAGGACCCATTAAAAAACATATTGGAATGAAAAATCACTGCTGCTACTGTTCTCCAGTTAGGATTATAGTCTGTACATCACTAACCTCCTCACCTACCACAACCACCAAATAGCTCTTATTTTTTTTAAAGACAGGGTTTCTCTGTATAACAGAGCCATACCTATCCTGAACTCACTTTGTAGACTAGGCTGGCCTGGGATTCACAGAGATGTGCCTGTCTCTGCCTCCCGAATGCTGGGATTAAAGGCTTGTGCCACCACACCATGCCCCAAGTAGTAATTTTATTTATTTCTCATGAAGACCTATTTGAGGATCTTAGAGGGAGGAAATATATTATATATGTATATATATATATGTATATTATACACGTATATTGTATATCATTTGGAATATATATTTTAAAATGCTCTGATAATAATTTAAGCTTCAAGATGGGAAAATAAGTGTATTAATCTGCTGTTTAGTATATTGATTATTAAATTTAAAAGTCATTTGCTATGACATTTGAAAGTCATTTGCTATGGGTTCTATAAGGACCAAGTAAGGAAAGATGTGTAAAATGCATTGCTATCTATGAAATACTAAAGAAATACTATTTTTCACATTCCTTCTGAAATAGAACTCCCTGTGAATGTACTTCACAGATGATTCAACGAAACCCTAGCATTGTGTGACAAAACACATCTAAAGAAAGAACTCAGTTCTGCACATTTTGAAGAAAGTGACACTTTGAAGAAACTACGTTTGAAGGAGAGTTCCAAGGAATGTTGACAAAGTGTCAAGAAGCAAGTATTTACTAAAATTGTTCTCCTACCATGGAAGCCAAGTGACTCACTGGGGCACAAGACACCCAGTCTGGAAAAAAAATAAACTGTATTAAGAAAGGTATAATAGAGACAGCCATGGACTAGATTTTTGTTTTGTTTTGTTTTTTTGAGACAGGGTTTCTCAGTGTAGCCCTGGCTGTCCTAGAACTCACGCTGTAGACCAGACTGGTCTCGAACTCACAGAGATCCACCTGCCTCTGCCTCCTGGGTGCTAGAATTAAAGGTGTGCGCCGTTATGCCCAGCCATGGTCCATATTTTTAAGGCAGGAACTGAATCTTGTTATCATGCATGAGTGGGGAAACTGTTCATATTCACTAGCTCAGGCTTCTCAAATGTAAAATGGCCTGGTTATCAATAACCAAACTAGACGAGTTTAGTTATGAGGAAAATTCTATACAGAGATTGTGTTTCTGAGACACCGAGACACATTCAGGAAAAAATTCTCAATAGACAAAATGTAGCTGCTGCTGTGTTTTTTTTTAGTAAGAATCGAATAATAATTTGAATAATAAATGGCTTTGAAACGATAATGACGATGTTCCTTTTTTTAGAAAAAAGGGACTCTTTTCAGGTAGGTTACTTGACTGGCGAATTTTGGGGTCAAAGGTAAATGAAAGCAAGACTATCTAGATTAGTAAGTGCTGGGGACTAGAAGTTTGTTGTGAGGCACAGAGGTAGAGATATGGCACAAAAGATGCTTGAGCAAAAATGAGAGGGAAAGGGAGGAGGTGACACCATTAGAGTAGATGAGGCTTGGTGCAGAAGAAGCAGAGTCCCTGCCTGATGGATGGAGGAACTCCTGCAGTAGTCAGTTCCATGACCTTACACCGTACGGACTCAGATTCGTTCAACGCTTTACTACTGCTGTTTTGAAATTCTTATTAACTCGGCATGGAATTTCCCTTTGGAAATGAAATCTAATGGGCGTGAGCAGAGGACCTAGGTACAATGTCTGCCACTGTTCCTTACTGTCCCACCTGTGAAACAGTGCTCCCGTGCGCCTACGGAAGTCAGCGAGGCTCACAGTGGTAGTCAGGCCTGTGGCTGCACTGAAGAGTTGAGACAGGATGAGGAGGGTCTTGATGAACATCCCAGAGACCACGTTCTCAAAACTTATGAACGCAGAAGGAAGGAGATAGTGTCAGGCTATTTTCTGCGTTAGGCAACCGCATCTACTAGAGATCACTCCTTCTTTCTTAGGAACCGAATACCAAAAGTAGTATTGAAAAAAAAAAGATGTCTCTCTATAATTATAATTGTTTTTGTGTGTGTTTTCACTGCCCTGTAAGGACAAAATTCAAACAAGGTGAGAGAGAGAGAGAGAGAGAGAGAGAGAGAGAGAGAGAGAGAGAGAGAGAGAGAGAGAGAGAGAATTAAAATCCTCAGTTGTATGAATGAAAATAAACAATAAAAATATGAATTTAAATTTAAATTTTTAGTTTTTCTTAATTTAAGTGTTAAAACCATGAGGTTTGAAATCCTCAAGCCTGATCTGAGTGTCTTTGATAACGCTGTCCTTGTTTTCATAAGGCTCTCCAGATCATGCAATCAGAAGGGTCTCCGGCATCCACACTACCTCCTTACTATAATCATCATGTCTTTGTGCTTAGTTACTAGAGCCTCAGATTCCGTCAAGATGACAAAAGCCTGTCATTTCCCAATCCCTAGATGCCTGCAGTGGTGGATGGGGTGTTATATAGAGAACCAGCATGTGCTTGAGTTTCAGTCTTTCAAGACCTGAGTCTTTGTCACCACGTACCTCGAGGAAAAATTATTTATATTTTCCAGCTAGAATTTTTTTTAAATTGCAAACGATTAAGTTATCTCTATGTAACTTTCAGGCTCAAATAAATAAACTTCCTATTAAGCCTGTGTAAGTGACTAGATGACTACAGCTGTGGACAGCTTTTTTTATTATGGAAGAAAAGGATATGGATATCTGAAATAGGAAAGAATGCAAACCTCTAAGCAGGAACTGCTTCATTTTCTACAGAATCAGTCCAGTGGATGAACCCCTCCAATAGAAGGCTAAGGAAGAAGTAAGTTGAGGCTAAATGCCAGTGCCTATCATGTGAGATAGAGCTACTGAGTGCCAGGCACTTCTGCCATTGTTCTTCCATGTGATCATTGCAAGCACATGGTGCGAATTTTGTAATTGTCATTTTTAAAAATGAAGCAAAAGAGGCTCTGGGTGAAGGAAACTTCCTGAAGTCAGACTATCAGTAAAGTGATAATAGTTTAAGCCTAGGCATGAGTGCCAACGAAGACATATATTTTTCTAACTATAATAGGGAAAAATATATTATGGGTAAACTGAAGGAAATTACTAGGGAAAAAAAGCTCTAATTTGTGCATATAGAAAAGGAAATCCCTCTCTATATTAAATAGCATGAATCTGTCTTTCCTTAAACATGATTTTGTTAATCTGAGGATCCAACCCAGGGCCTTGCTCATACCAGGTAAGTATTTAACAACTGAGCTGCCCTTGTGCTATCCAATTGACTGACAGAGTCCAGCTATCTTTAAACTTTCTGGATAACTCTGGCTAGCTTCAAACTCGGGATCCTCCTGCCTCAGCCTCCAGAGTGCCAGGACTGCACACCTACACCAGTCTTTCCTGCACTTATCTCCAATCCTATACACCATTTATCTTTCCCAACCTGACCTTTCCGAACAATGCTAATTTATTATGCTAATTTCATAATTTATTATGCCTAATTTCTTTAGGACACCGGAAATTAGGCTTTCTTCCAGTTTTTCAATCCAATATTCAACTCAAAATATAATTGAACAAAGCTAAACTTCTATTTTATAAACAATCATTATTTTCTTTGTAGTCAGACAGAAGAAAAATCAGTCAGAGATAAGTCTCCACTAAAATCTCCAGTTAAGCCAGGAACCGGCTTCCAAGCGTCATGCTTCTTGTATTACATACTCTGGTAGTTATTTTTGCTTGCTCATTCCAAGCCCAGCTATATATCCTGTGACCCAATCCTGACTACTTGACATTCATAATATCCAGGTGTGCCAAATTAGTGATAATTGAACAATGTTGTGCGTGCATCTCCTTTGACTCACCCGTTCCCTGTGTTCACAGCAACGAACTCTGAACACTAGTAACATAATAGTTATCTAAGGTGCAGCCAAACAGCAGTAGCCCAGTGCTACTTTGTAGCAGCTAATGTTTGCGAACTGTACAAGAAAAGCATGGTTACTTCTTCAAGGATTGTAGAGATCCCTACTCCTCAGCCAGGATAGTTCATTGTACTGTTCTGAAACTTGAATAAGATTCCATGTGAGAAAATGATATTCATAAACTACGTAAGAATAGCATTACTGCAAGTCAGTCTTGTGGAATTGACAAAATTGGCAGTCACACTCGAAAGTGTGTGGTTTCTACAAAGTTTCTGGTTTCCATTAGTTGGCAGGGATTAAATTAGGTATTTTCTTAATTTTTTTTTTCAGAAAATATACTGGAAGATGAGGGCAGCCATATGCAGTTTATAGTTCTTCCACTGTCTTTGCCACCTGACACTGAGCTAAAGTCATCTCCTGCCTGAATTGTTGCAGTGTTTCTTGATCATACTGTTTTCATCTTTGCTTCCTTACCTATATTCCATTTTTAGCATGGCTACCAGAATATTGATTTTACAACTTAAATTATGCCAGTTCTCTAAAGGCAGAAGACGATAGAGGGAGCCTGGCATGGTGGCACATGACTTTAATCCCAGTACATGGGAAAAAGAGATCAGGGACCTCTGAGTTTGAGGGCGGCCTCCTCTATACAGTGAATTCCAAGACAACTGAGGCTATGCAGAGAAAGTCTATCAGAAGAAGAAGAAGAAGAAGAAGAAGAAGAAGAAGAGGAGGAGGAGGAGGAGGAGGAGGAGGAGGAGGAGGAGGAAGAAGAAGAAGAAGAAGAAGAAGAAGAAGAAGAAGAAGAAGAAGAAGAAGAAGAAGAAGAAGAAGACAAAAGTGTTTATCATATCAATGCAGGACCACTATGGTGTGGGCTAGTTAGACCCGTGAGGACTGTATTAACAAGGTATGCACTATATTTTCTGATGGGGTGTGTGCAGGAAAAATTAGTGGACTGTCTGTGAAATTGCAAAAAAAATAAGAATCCAGGTACCTTTGAGGTGTATTTTGAATAAGAAGCTGTGAGACTAGAGTTATACTGAGTTGCTGTGATGAAGGACAATATGAGTGGACCAAGTTAGGGGGGAGATCAGCAGGCCCATGTCTGCTGTTCATTGGCACACAAGTAGGTGAGGGACAGTAATGACCTTAAGCGATAGGCAGGGTTTTAGAAGCCAAAATAATTTCTGCATGTGATTTTTTTTTAAAGGTAATGATTCTCTGTTGTATTAGTTAGGGTTTTACTGCTGTGAAGCAGACACCATGACCAAGGCAACTCTTATAAGGACAGCATTTAATTGGGGCTGGCTTACAGGATCAGAGGTTCAGTTCAGTTATTATTATTAAGGTGGGAGCATGGCAGCATCCAGGCAGGCAGAGCTGAGAGTGCTACATCTTCATCTGAAGGCTGCTAGAAGACTAGCTTCCAGGCATTTAGGACAAAAGCTAGGATTAAAGCCCTCACCTGCAGTGACACACCTACTACAACAAGGCCACACCAACATGTAATGCTACTCCCTGGCCCAAGCTTATTCCAACCACCTACCTGTCGTAGGGAAACATCGAGTTTAAATGTCCTTTATTTTGAATAAAATTTCACATAACTGAGAAATGTTTGAAGATCAGTGACTATATTAATACTGGAATGATACAGTGGGTCTTTGAGAAGCCCAGAGACCCTTCGTAAATGTACAAAACTGTTTTTAGTGATTCCCTTCATATAGAAGTAGTGGCGTTGACATAATAGAGGCTTGTGAATGTTTTGGTGCTCAACTTTAAGGAAAAATAGCTTTAAGATGTCTTTTTGTTAAATTAGATATGTTGGGAATTTTCAGCTTAGAATTGTACCGTGTCTGTGTGTGTCTCTGTGTGTGTGTTACCATAAATAAATCCTTAGGAATACATCTAGGCAAGTGTTCTACCACCAAGCTCAGCTAAACTCCCAGTCCCAAGCCTTTACTTTTTTACAAACTGGATCAAAGTCTAGTTTAATAAATACTGGGGAAAATAAAAAAAAATGATGGGATTCTTGTCAGAGATTCATGCCCACTGAGGGTGCTTTTGTGGAAGTGCTGCTGTTTGTAGCAAGAGAGAGTAACCGAATGGGTGCATCACAATCTTCAGCACTCAGTGTCTTGTTCACGCAGATACAATGTTGCCAAGCTCATTAAAACTTCAGGAGAAAAGCACAGCTTGCTAGCGGCATTCAGCAATCAGAAATAGTATAAAATTAGTGAGATACCGGAAACAATCGTCAGAAATGCACGACAGAAATCTTACTTGAGACATAACAGTATGAAGCTTCGGAGGAAAAGTCACTGGTTCTTCAGTAACAGCTTCTAAACAGAAGTGCCAGGACATGAAGGGATCTGAAACAGTAGCTAGAATCAAGACTAGCTTTTCATTTATTTGGAGAAACGAGTTGAAAAGTGACCTCTAGTGGGCTGTTTCTTCACTGGAAAAGTTGGCCCTTTTGTTTTGAAAGAGTAAGTTTTTCTTGCCTCTGCCTTCCCCATCTTCATTTATTTACCCTGTCACTTGGGTGAACATTAAACAAGTCACTCAGGACGGCATCAAAATCAAACTTAGAAACTTAGCACATTTATTTCAATTGCATTTACGTTCGAAAATCGGTATTTCAACGGAATCTCACGAACTCTACTGGTGTGATCTAACATGTTTGAAATAAGGTAAACTTTAAAAGACGGGTTTGTTGTTGTTGCTTTTGGGGGTTGTCTGTTTTTGTTTTTGTTTGCACGGCATCGGGTTTATCAGACAAATGTGCTTGTCTGGTTAGCCTATGACCTATACAGTTAGAACTGTGAGCAACAAACCAGGACAACCTACCACCCATGTATGGAACTTGTCTACAGCATATATTTCCACAACTGACCAGAGAGCTTATGGTGGTCCCTTGAATTCTGAAATAAAGTCAACCCTCTGCCATGACCTGGATCCTCTGCCGAACAGGTTGAGTCGGGGCCATAAATCAGTATCAGTCACTTCCTGGTTCAGGATCAGGAGTTCATTCCATTTAATAGCACATGTTGAAAACATGCGCAGTACTGATTTATGGTCATATAATGACAGTAAAAGAGATCTTCACCAAATTAGAGGCACACATATCTCAGGACACACAGCAAATTTTATTTTATTTTAAAAGTATAGATTTTGATTTTCAGAAGGGGGAAAAAAAGATATAAAAGGGAAACTTGGTTTATTTGGCTCTGTTTGGCCAGATGTTGTGGTTTTTGAGACAGGATCTCATTATGTATGTTGCCTTTGCTGGCCTGGAGCTCACAAAGTAGACCAGGCTGGCCTTAAACCCACTAAGATCTGCCTGCCTGAAACTGAAGGTATGTGCCACCATGCCCTGCCTAATGAAAGGGAAATCTGGGGATACTGCTCAATGATAGAGAGCTTGCCTCACACCAATAAAGAGATGAAAAGGAAATAAAATAAAATAAAATAAAAAGCCGAGCAGTAGTGGCGCATGCCTTTAATCCCCGCACTTGGGAGGCAGAGACAGGCAGATTTCGAGGCTAGCCTGGTCTACAGAGTGAGTTCCAGGACAGTCAGGGCTACACAGAGAAAAATCAAAAATCAATCAATCAATCAATCAATCAAATGAAATAAATTAATGGAAAGGAGAAAAAAGAATGTATTCAGAATGTGTTTTGTTTCTGCTATTCCAGAAACATTCAAGATTCAAACAGCATGTAGGAATGCCCCAGTCTCCCTCCCTCCCTCCCTCCCTCCCTCCCTCCCTCCCTCCCTCTCTCCCTCCTTTCTCTCTCCCTCTACCCTCTTTCTCTTCCTCCTTCCCTCCTTTCCACCCCCTTCCTTCTTCTCTTCCTTTTTCCCCCCTCCCTCCCTGTGTCTCCTCTCCCTCCTTTCCTCTCTCCTTCCTTCCTTCCTCCCACCCTCCCTTCCTCCCTTCCTCCCTCCCTTTTTCCCTCCCTCCCTTCTCCCTCCCTCCTTCCTCCACCTTCCTTCTTTTCTTCCTTCTTTCCTCTCTCCCTCCCTCCCTGTCTCCTCTCCCTCCCTTCCTCTCTCCTTCCTTCCTTCCTTCCTTTCTTCCTTCCTTCCTTTCTTCCTTCCCCTCCCTCCCCCAACTCTCTCTCCCTCCCTCCCTCCCTTCCTCTCTCCCTCCCTCCTTCCCTCCCTCCCTCCTTCTTTCCTTCCTTCTCTCTTTTCTTCTCACCTGCTTTTTGTTAGACACCCTCTCCCTGTGAGCCTGGCCTGGCCTCAAACTGCTTTCCCTCTTGATTCAACCTCCAGGGAGCTAAGTGCAAGCACTTGGGTTTTCTCACCTAGAATATTGTAATTGCACTAAGTGTAGGGAACATTAGAAGCTGAATTCTGTAGGCCTTCCCCGGCTCACACAATGTCATCTAACAAGACTAGAGAAACTTTCCTGACTTCAACCCTCCCCTGGTCCAGCCTCACTCTGCTGAGTGACCACAGAGCGAACTGCAGAAAGCTTGGTCCTACTGATGGTCACTTTTCACATATACTGAGAACTACTCAAATAATGAGTGAATTAAGCAAAGACAGAGGTCAACTGTCTCTTCCATTTTTTAAAAATGTTATTCAGTTCATACCGGAATTGGATTTAGGATCTTCTGGCACCCAGACAATTCAGAAGAGGCTAAGAGCTATTTGAAAGAATCAGGTGGTTACTTTCTGAAGTTGTATAAATGATACAAAGTAATTTTAGAGAATCCTAGTAATGACTTTATAAGGCAATATGCCAATACAATACACAGTCGTATTCTTTTTGATTAGAAACTTCTTGGTGACCATTTGACAGATTGTCTCACCAATGTATACAAATGTTCAGAAAGCATCTTGCACGCTTAAGTAGCCAGCTTATCAGGACCTCCCACGCTGTTCACTCCAGCAGGAGTGAGCAAACAGGTCTGGCCCTGTGCCCTAAAGGCCAGCATTCCTGGGCTCC
The DNA here is from genome assembly GCA_036184795.1 of Tokudaia tokunoshimensis. NCBI lineage: Eukaryota > Metazoa > Chordata > Mammalia > Rodentia > Muridae > Tokudaia > Tokudaia tokunoshimensis. The sequence continues at coordinate 11,260,664 of BTHU01000014.1, forward strand.
ACCGGACCACCAGGGAAGGGAGCTGGGGAGCTCTCAACCTCCAAGACAGTCTTGGGGGAATGATTTTTTTTTTACCCAAGATATTTAGGGAAGATAAGAAATCTACTCTGAGGAGTGCAGGAGGTGATTCGGATTCAAACTGGACTTGGTCTTGTTTAATTTTCCTTTCTCAAAGAAAAAGATCAGTGTATCCTTAGACATCTTCTCTCTGGGTTTCTCAGCAACATCTTGTTCCACTTACAGAAAGAAGACAAGAAATGCCTCTTTCATTCATAAGTGAGAAAAAAAAGGTTTATGCCATTAAAAGTTGAGAAGCCATAGGTAATAAAGAAATCACAAAAATCTACAAGGGAGACTTACAGAACTGATAATATTTATGTATGCAGCATGACTTGGATTCTCTTGGTTCATCTCCACTCTTTACTATAACTCCAGAGAGTTTTCAGTATTTCAAGCAACAGAAGAGTAAACAGGTTCAGAAGGTGCCTTGTCAACAGTTCAGATAGTCATCGCACACAACCCAAGTAGTAGGAGTCAACGGGGCCTTTCTGATCGAACTACTGCTCCATCTTCCAATACAGCCCAGAAGTGTAAGGAGGGGCCATAGTCGTTCCTTCCCTCACCAGAGATCTGATATCTTAACATTCTATTTCATTAGCTGCCTATCCAGGGCTTCTGAACCCCAACCTAAGCTGTATGTAACCAATGCATGAGAAAAAAAAATCAACAGCAAAAACAAAACGAAATAGAACACACACTCCGATTAGTGAATGTTTTTCCTCTGTCTGGAAGTTAAATATGTCCACTCAAGTTCATACATGTACTGAAGGTACCAGGTGTAATTCTTATGTGGATGATCTACTGTTAGCAGGCATAGAACACATATGGGCAACCTGTATCACTTGTCAATTAATACACTCTTAACAATGTAGCAACAAGAGGATAAAGAATTGTTATGCTTTGCAATATTGAAAAGGAAACAAAGACTTTGAATCTCTGAGGCATTTGCTTGACTCTTAGAGCACTAGAATATTCCAGGCTGCTTGCCAAATGAATGTTTCCTTGAATACAAATAAGCTTATTATCATGCATATGTATAATTGCATTAAATAGAAATGAGGGCTAATAAAACATTTTATACCTAAGCAGAATGATATTTTAGTAGGAAGAATCATTGTCAGTTTACATATGCCTCATAGAATTTTTCCTAACTTAATACTCCCTAAATTCTGAGAATAGCAGCATTGCCAAAGTCTTTCATTTTGCTATGACTTTTTTCTATTAAGAGCTACGGAAAATGCCTGGAATTTAACATGTGTGACTTTAGAAATCTCTTCTCATTTATTATGAGAAGACTTTTTAACCTTAGCTTTTCGGGAATGTATATTAAAAAAAACATGCATTCCAATAATAAAACACTTTACTATGGAGTAATATTTGATTAATTATCAGCTAATGCTAGCAGTAAATAGTACAGTCAATAGAAGTTATCTTTTAAAATATCCATTCCAGGAGTCTGCACTCAAAATGACTACTCAAAATGAGGGGTTATTGTTATCTGATGCGACTTAACTTCAGTGGAGGGGAAATGTTATCTTACAGAGAATAATGGTAATGAGTTGGCAGATGTAGCTATTGCTGGAGCAAGCATATTAAATTATACTGGAATTTGAGTTAGATCAACCTAAAAGGTTTTTTGTTTGTTTGTTTGTTTTTGTTTTGTTTTGTTTTGTTTTTTTATGTATAGAAAGTTTACCTAATGACATGTGGCAGGACCTTTAATTTGTCTTTGTCACTTCCACAGGTTGCTTCAGGCATGCAGTACTCGTTTTCCTTGGTTTGTTGCTGAAGCTACCTGCCTGATTGAAAAACTGAAGATGGATGTAGATGATATAGAGATAGAGAGAGATAGAGACAGTCGCAGAGACGGAGGCAGAGATGGAGATGGCTTGTAACTCCGGTAGTGAAAGCAATGGAAGGCGCTTTCAAAGCTGATAGAGGAAAGGTACTTTATGATTTGTACTGGCTGGTTTTGTGTGTCAAGTTTTGATCACTAAATTAGTGATCAGGTGGGGAGGGTCCATTGTGGGTGGTGCCATACCTGGGCTGGTAGTTCTGGGTTCCTTAAGAAAGCAAGCTAAGAAAACCAGGGGAAGAAAGCCAGTAACATCCCTCCATGGCCTCTGCATCAGCTCCTGCCTCCAGGTTCCTGCCCTCTGTGAGTTCCTGTCTTGACTTCCTTTGGTGATGAACAGCAATGTAGAAGTGTAAGCTGAATAAACCCTTTCCTCCCAACTTGCCTCTTGGTCATGATGTTTTGTGCAGGAATAGAAACCCTGACTAAGACACAGTTTAAATGGACAGTCTTGCCTCTGCAATGAAGTACTGTGTACTAGATTACTTCTAAAGAAAATATAATAGGTGCTGAAAAGTTAGCTTAGTGGTTAAGACCACCTGTTACTCTTGTGATAGACTTGAGTTTGATTCTCACTGCACAAATGCTGGCTTGAAACCTTCTACAACTCCAGTACCAGGGAATCCAGAACATTCTTCTGACCTTCTCTGGCCAGGCACACACATGGTAACATATATGCAGGCAAAACACTCATACACATGAAAGAAACAACTAAACCTAATAATTTTTATATAAAAAGAAAAAAATACAATATTCAAGAAGGTTAGACTTTCTAGGAGGTGGGTGGTTGTAGTTTCTCATTCAGGACGAAACAAGCAATGGTATGAAAATACAACTATAAATCAACTGTTACTGAAGATGATATATTTTAAAAGTTTCTAGGAAAAAAATGAGATCCCATTTCTCTTGTTCTTTGTAGCTGATTTTTAAAACTTGTAAATATAGTCAGAAATGGGGTATTCATGGACCCTTGGTACTCCTGTAAGAGCATATCCTACCATCAACCAGAGAGGGAGAGGAGTTTAAAAATACTTTTCTTTAAAATATTTAAAAATAAGTCCCTTATAACTATTTATTTTAAACCTAAATAATGATGCCAACTGCCTATCTAGGGTATGTTATGACTTCCTTATTTCCCAGACTTGACATTTTCATAGGAGGCCCATACTATTTGAAAGGACCACGCGTTAGTGACTCTCTTTAGCGCAAAAGAAAATCCATCCAACTATTCGATAACGTAAGCTCCCTGCCTTACTTATATCAGCTGAAATAGAGTCTGTCAGAAGCCATCCACCTTCTATGGCTAACTAAGGATTGTGACATTCTCAGGACATACCACAAGCTACTGAATGGGAAGTATTTTTAAACCCTCCTCCCTCCCTAGTCTATGATAGGAAAGGCTCTTACAGGAGTACCAAGCAATTAACATCCCCCTCCAAACTCGTTAAAGGTCAGCCACGGTAAATCAGTTACTAAGCACTTCCTTAAAGCTGGGGACAGGAAACAATAAAGGATGCTATATCCAGATAAAAGTCTTGAGGGTAACTCAGCTGGGTGGAACCTAATTGCTGAAGATAAAATTAGCCAGGTCACCTTACTCTTACGGAAAAAAAAATACTTCTGGGAACCTGGCAACCGAGTAACTAGATAGGGACTTCCTTCCCATTCATAAGCTCCTTCAGCTTTCATCCGAAATGTTGCTCCAAGACAGACACCTATTAACTCATGAACACCACTTCTGGAAAGAACTCAGGCAGTAGCTTAAGAGCAAAAAGGAAAAACAAACCAAAACAAACAAACAAACAAACAAACAAATACTTGATACTGAAACGAAGAAAACTTTGCACAAAGTATATGGCCAGATCTTAAAACTGAAATCATTTTACAAATCATGAGATCCCTCTTATTTATTTATTTATTTATTTATTTACTTATTTATTTATTTAGGGGGAGTGAAGAAATAACGACTCGAGATGTGACTTTTCCAAGTCGACCGTATTTACCCTAGCTGGCTACCATACTACTTGCTGGCTTTCTGTAGTGACAATTGTTTTGTATTTTTCTGCGACTCGTCTTACTATGTCGGCTAATTGCCTTTAAGGAAAGCTGCTCAGATGTGACAGTCAGCCCAGAGCAGGAGAAGATCCACGGGTGGCTGACGCAGACCGTGATGGCACGAGGCACAAAAGCCAGAAACAACATGACAGGCAGGCTCGGAGCTTATTCTCTGACTTCCAACACATGCATACTCCTTCAGAAACACTTCCCCACCACTCATTTTGTGGTTAAAAACCTGGATTACACAGAGATGCAGCCTGTTTTCCACTAGGTGGCAATATATCTTTTTTCTTTACAATTCTCCTGGTAAAATGAAAATACCCATTTGAGGTTTTTTTCCTCCCTTTAGTGGAAACAACTGAAAATTAAGTTTAAAAAATTAAGATTAAAGAAATCTTCACATAGAGATGCAGGGACCTGGGAATATATGAGGATACATATTTCCAGCATAAAAATTAAAATAATAAACAGTTCCACATATGTTTGTAATCAGGATTTGCATTAACTCTAAAAGGATCATATTAAATATTTGATAGCCATGTATTAAGTGATGTAGGACTATTCTTATTTGATAAAAATTACTGCTTATTTTGTTTGTTGTATTTTTTTTCTTAGTCCAATTGCTTAATACATCAGCCCTGGAGACAGATTATAGTATTATTAAATATATTTCTTATTTTCACGAATCATTTTAATAACCACTTTGGGGTAAAATCTTATTAAACTCATTATTTTGAACAGTTCGGCTTATTTGAGTAGATTTGTACTCATTTAGTAGTATGCTGTTTCTGAACAAATAAGACCACTACCGTCTTCACTGAAGTCTGGTGGGTTTAGTAAGCTGTTTGGCTGTATACTGGCTAGAGCTTCGGTAAAAAATAAATCGAAGCATACTGACCAACAGTAACGTGTTCGCTTTCTCACTGTCCACAGTCTGACAGACGGATGAGTTTACAGTGTGTCTTCCGGTCTTTCTCCTCGACCCATAGATGGCCCCCTTCTCATTGTCTCTTCTTGTGGGTGTCTCTCTGCCAGTGTTCTCTGAACTGCCATTCCCTTTCCTAATAAAAACATATCCTGTGAGGTAGGAACCAAGCCAGGAACTTCATTTAACCTTCGTGACCTCAGTAATGGCCTTCTCTAAATATAATCATATTCAAAGTTTTGGGGTGTTAGGACCTCAATGTGTATATTTGGGGGCAAACAATTCTGCATATAACAATAGCAAATTTGTACAGCCAGTTCAGTCCGTGGTAATACGCTGCACTACTGGAGTACAGAAATCTGGAGGGGAAGTTGGTGTTGAAGGTACAGGAAACCTAGGTGAGTTCCTAGCACTAGGGAAGTCATGGTTACTGGAGGAGAATCTACAACGACGGATTTACTAAAGCAGCCCCCTTTACAACAGTCTGTAAACAGTTGTCCATATACCCACAGGTACGAGTAGTCTTCTCCCCTCATCAAGGAAAGGTCTCCTTAACGCAGAGACCACTGCAGAAAATCACAACCCATGAAACTGCAGAGCCGAGGATCTCAGCCCTGTTATATCTATAACACACACCCATACCTAATGCTCAGGGAACCCTGTGAGAGCGGGGCAGTGAGATTGTTTTCTGTGAGACGGGGTCTTCTGGTAACATCAGAAGCTACACTCGTATAGTCTCACCAACAGGACCACCCAACAGGTGCTGAATGAGGAGAGAAGCAATGGACAAGTAGAACAGCCTGGAAGGGGGTGGGGAGTCAGGACGGGGACCCAGGGGTTCTCAGCCTCAAAGAACTGCAGGCAACTGAGTAAAGCTGGGATTGAGAGAGAGGCGACCCTGTCCAGCGAAGAGCACAGCGATTGGTTATCCAGTGCCAAATTGTTAGCGTTATAAAACATGCAGGGCGGGAGAGATGGTTCAGCGGTTAAGAGTACTGACTGCTCTTCCGAAGGTCCTGAGTTCAAATCCCAGCAACCACATGGCGGCTCACAACCATCCGTAACGAGATCTGATGCCCTCTTCTTGAGTGTCTGAAGACAGCTACAGTGTGCTCACATATAATAAATAAATAAATCTTTAAAACATGCGCATAAATAACATTGTATGAGCTCAACGGTCATAGGAATCTATAGGTATACAAACATAGGTATACACACATGTGCAGGCAACAACAATTAGCAAAAAAGAGCCATGATTTTGAGGAGGAATGAAGGGGAATTAGAAGGGGTATATGAGAGAGTTTGCAGGGAGGAAAGGGAAGAAGAAATGTTGTAATTAAATGATATCAAAAAACAACCTGAGAGAACCCACAGATTCTTTGCTGCAGGACAGAACGTTTCTGCCCACTAGAACACGGGGCCCCGACCCCAAACATCGAATAGTTTTAGAAGTTAATTTGAAATGGAACTAGTCATAAGTAATTTTTTAAATTTTCCAAAGGCTTCTAATAGGAGACCACAATGGAAAGCTACTGATCTAGATAAATTTCCAAAAGATGATTAGAGAAAAATCCTGAAACTTTATTAAAACATAAACCGCAACAGTGTCTAGCCATTCCCATTCTTATTCTGAATTTCCAGGAGCACAACAAAACCTGGTTATGAAACTTGTAAATAGTTTCTAAAGTCTAGGAAGCTGTGACCTCATCCTTCTTATTTTATAGGTGACAATCCAAGGGGCTTAGAGTCCTTACTTCACTCAAGGTCTCACAACTAGGAAATGTCATAGCCAAAACGGAATTAGATGTTTGATCTTCTGACACGTGAGATGATTTTCTTTTTTTAACCAGAATTCTGAGTGTTTATGGAAAGCTATAGGAACTTTGAGATGATCTTATACTCATGGCCAGCTGTCAGAGTGTAAGTTCCCTTTTATTAGGGTATCCTGACACAGCTAGAGGCTCAGAAAGGCAAAATTCTCCCAGCCATGTTTATACAAAGGGTAAGTTCCAGAAACTCAGAGAGAGTTCAAGGGCCATGGGCAGCAGCATCCTGTCTGATGCTTGTACATTCTGCACTGCGTTCTACTTGGTATTGCTAACATCTTCTACCCTGCCTCCTGAGACACTGCCCTGAGCTCTGTATGGCAGGAGAATACAGTAATCCTTAGTTCAATGACAGGTAGGAAGTAGAGACCTGCTGCCTTGGCACCAGTGGCAGAAGCACAAAGGCTTAGATCCACTCACTCCCCTGTCAGAAAGCAGCAACTCCTATGAAAGTGATTGCTGAGAATTCTCTGTTTAGCTCTGTACCCCATTTTTTAATAGGGTTATTTGGTTCTCTGGAGTCTAACTTCTTAAGTTCTTTGTATATATTGGATATTAGCCCTCTATTGGATGTAGGATTGGTAAAGACCTTTTCCCAATCTGTTGGTTGCCATTTTGTCCTACTGACAATGTCCTTTGCCTTACAGAAGTTTTGCGATTTTATGAGGTCCCATTTGTCAATTCTATGACAGTTCAGATGACAGTAAGCCATCAACCAGTGACTGGAATTTGAACCAGGGTCCTTTGGTACCACAGTCGGCGTTCTTAACCGCTGAACCACTAAACCACCAATCAAAGAGTACACATGGAGGGATCCATGGCTCCAGACGCATATGTAGCAGTGGATGACCTTGTCAGATATCAATGAGAGGAGAGGCCCTTGGTCCTGAGAAGGCTTGAAGGCCCAGTGTAGGGGAATGCCAGAACAGGGAAGCTGGAGTGGGTGGGATAGTGAGCAGGGGCAGGGGGAATGGGATAGGGGGGTTTTAGAGGGGTAACAAGGAAAGGGGATAATATTTGAAATGTAAATAAAAAAGATATCTAATTTTAAAAAAGAGAAAAAGAAAGTAATTGCCGGCAGAGACAGCCATGGTTGGCTGGTGGTCTGGACCTAAGGACAAATTGATAACTCAAGTAATTTTTAGAGCTTTTGACATGAGCTTTTCAAAACACCTGGGCTCAAGAGAGTTTCTGGGAACTTTGTGCCAGATCCTGAAAGGACACGCATACAAAAGAGCTGCGACGCAATTTCCGAAAGCCGCACGCACTGACGTCTACAGAGTGAAACGGGAGCCATGAGTGGATGCTGACACGTGAACAGTTAAACCATTTCTTCTGCTTAATTTAAAAGTGCTCTTGGGCTGGAGAGATGCCTCAGAGGTTAAAAGCCCTGTCTGTTCTTCCAGATGTCTCCAGTTCAATTCCCAGTAACTGAGTGGTGGCTTATAACCATCGATAATGAGATCTGGTGCCCTCTTCTGGCCTGCAGGCATACATGCAGGCAAAGTATTGTATAAGTAATAAGTTGTTGTTGTTGTTGCTTTTTGGGTTTTTTTTGTTTTGTTTTGTTTTTTATTTTTTTAGTACTCTTAACAGGCGTTTTCTCACATTTTCACACACTCTAGAAATATTTTTTAAATTATTTTTTAATTGGATATTTTCTTTATTTACATTTCAAATGTCTTCCCTTTTCCTGGCTTTCCCTCTGAAAACATCCTATCCCACCCCCTCCCCTATTTTCTAATTATTTTCTTTTATTTATGTAGTCGTTTTTCCTGCTTCTATATATGTGCTGTACTAGTACATGCTTGGCCCATAGGCCAGCAAACATTATCCAGAAGAGGGAGTCAGAACCCCTGGAACCGGAGTTACAGAAGGCTTTGAGCAGCCTTGCAGGTGCTGGGAATTAAACCCAGGCCCTCTGAAAGAACACACGGCTCTTAACTCTGAGCCTGCTCCCCCGTCTCATTCTCATAAGTTTTGTTTACAGAATCTCCTTGGGCTTTAGTAGAAAGGAAAGAGCCAACTGTGGCCATCTGAAATACAGATAGAGCAGTGCTGAAGAATTAGAAATTTGTACTTACAACAATATAAGCCAGTGCACATTCTGTCTCAGGGACAGAGCTGCTTCCTTCCTTCCTTCCTTCCTTCCTTCCTTCCTTCCTTCCTTCCTTCCTTCTTTCTCTCTTTCTTTCTTTCTTTTTCTTTTTTATTAGATATTTTCCTTATTTACATTTCAGATGTTATCCCCTTTCCTCATTTCCCCTCCAAAAACCCCCTATCCCATCATCCCCTCCCCCTGCTCACCAACCCATCCACTCCTGCTTCCCTGTGCTGGCATTCCCCTACACTAGGGCATCGAGCCTTCACAGGACCAAGGACCTCTCCTCTCATTGATGTCTGACAAGGCCATCCTCTGCTGCCTATGTGTCTGGAGCCATGGGTAACACCATGTGTATCTTTGGTTGGTGGTTTAGTCCCTGGGAGCTCTGGGGTGGGGTCTGGTTGGTTCATATTGTTGTTCCTTTTATGGGGCTGCAAACCCCTTCAGCTCCTTGGGTCCTTTCTCTAGCTCCTCCATGGGGGACCCTGAGCTCAGTCCATTGATTGACTGCAGAGCTGTTTTCTAAGGTGGCAACTCTGGCATTTCTAGCAGCAGTAAGGCTGGTTTTAATCTGTTCTGCAATTTTAGTTAAGGGCAGATACAGCTACTCTCGGAGGTTCCTGGTCAACTGCTGAAAAGTAAATGCTTCTGGCTCCTGTGAGAGTTCCATCAGGTCTCTGGTCTTGCCTGTAGGCTCTCTACGTTTTAAGTTAACAGTGACTTAGGAGTAATCTCTTCCTATAGGTCATCTTCAAAGTCCTTTGGATTCTGTTTTTGTTTCTTTGTTTGAGTAGCTGCCAATACCTATTGCTTTTCAAAATGAAAATTCTTGGGCAGGTAAAATGACTCAAGGAATAAAGGTGCTTGCAGTCAAGCCTGTGGCCCATGTTTGATCCTCAGTACCCACATGGTGGAGGGAAGGACTCCACCTGACTTAGACTGACAGACAGACACACACACACATACACACACGAATGTGCACAGCACACATGTGACACCCCCACTAGAAATTAATGGACATAATAATAATGAAGAATTATTAAGAATGCGAATCTCATGGAGATAGCCTTTATTTTCAGTTGTCACTGTATGGTGTCCATGAGACTGTGATGTCATATCTGCACCTTTACTTGGTTTTTCTAACTGATGATATCCTGCATCCTTGAGGAGGCCTCTACAAAAAAGGTAAGATGAGAGGCACTCAGAAACAATACACCATTGAGTTTTAGATTTCTTCTCCCACCTAGGAGAGTGGTCCATGCCTGTCAGCTGAGCACTTGAGGGGATGAAACAAGAGTTTTGAGCTCCCAGTCAGAGTTAGGCATGAAGATTCTGTATCAAACCGCCAGCCATAATAATAGCAATAAAAATAAGAGGGTTCTTTTCAAATATATGCAAAAGGAACCCCTCCCTTGATTTCCTGCAGAGAAGCTGGTGGGTCTATATAGCCGCAGGAAATCCCATCCCTCTACATTTGAGTTGTTAAAAGTAAACGCATTTTGAATATTTAAAGGATTTAAGAAGTCCATGTGTGAGCTGAGTGCAATCCTATAACCTGATATGACTTGTTTTACCAGGCTGTTCTTTCCTAGGTATGGAATTCGAGTTTTGAAAGCTATGTTTTCTAAATGTCTCTCCTGGATTTAGGTTTAGACATGTTTGGAGACTTAATAAGCCAGAGCCCCAAAATCAAATACCTCTGATTTGGAAGCATTATCACCCTGGGTGGAGAGGTACCTCCACCTACCAACGCTTCCTTTTTATTTAGATGTTCCAAAATTAGAAATTAAGTGGAGGGGGAAAAGAAAAGGTCATTTTTTAAATAAAGTCTAATGTAAGTTGAAACTTTTATCTTGGCTATTAATGGCACTGGTGGGGATTTTAGATGCCTACCTCTTTGCTTGAGGGAGGAAAAGGACTTGGAAGGGGGATTCTTAAAAAGCCTACTGATATGAGCAATGGAAGATGGGGGGTTTGGAGATGGAATTCAGTTAGCAGATTAAACCTCCCTGGAGATCAGCTTTCACACACTCAGTATTTATCCCTGCCTAGTCTCCCTTCTAAAGCCAGCAGTTAACTTGCACTCTCCTTGAAAGCATTGAGTGGAAACATTAATTGCCCTCCCAGAATGCTACCTTTAATCTTCGGAGGGCTGACTCTGGAGTCATACTTCCTTTATGTTCTTTCTTCCTCCCCCTTTTAAGCCCAGAGGAGAAGCAAGCTAAGACTCTTCTATCTGTGACTTCCATGGATTTCTGGGCTGGGTGTCGCTGTTTGACCACATTTGTCTCTCTTAAAAATTCAGGGGAAAAATCTTGCCAGAGAGGAAAACAGAGATCTCGATTTACTTTATTTGAGAGAAAAGAAGTCATCAAGTACTTTTGCAATAATAATAATTATTATTATTTATTATTATTTAAATAATTTATTATTATTTAAATAATTATTATTTAAAACTTTACTAGGGGAAAAAATAGAAAAGATTACTTGAGTTGCACAGGCAATTTCCAAATTTGTGATACTGGCACAGTTGCCCAGAGATGAGTTCAGAGAAAAGATGTAGCTCTGGGGCAATAGTCTAGATTTCAACCCTGGAAACAATCCACACCGAACCCCCACCACCACCACCACCAAGGACAGAAGTGATTTGTACATTTCTCTTCTGAAACCTGGAAAATGGGGAAGGGGGTGACATTTAGAGTTTTTGGTTGAGCATTTTGGGAAAAAGCGGAGAAACAAAGAACTGACAGTTACTTTTATATTGTTATTATTATTATTTTTTGACAAATTTCATATGACTGTGTCTCTTAGTTTACAAAAGATCTTGCTATCTCAATCAAGTATCTGTTTCCCCCAAAGAACACACAGAAAAGGGAAGATACATATAATAGGGGTTTTCAAGTCTCCAGTTTTAAAAGTAGTTATGATAAATATAGAGTCCTGTAGTTCGCAGCACACCTTTAAATACGGAAAAGCGTGAGTTGAAGCCAGGGGTTCCATTGGATGATATTAGCAGGTAAGTCAGGTCAGGAGACATCATGATCTGCAGGGACTGGCTCAAATGCTGAGCCCAACAGACCTTCCCAAGCAAGTCCTATAGCAACCAGGAAGAAGAACAAGCTACTCTCCTATGTTCTGATCACTCTGTCTAGGACAGGGTAAATTATAGTTTGGATTCTTTCTATGATCCTTTTAGTCTTTATACTCACGGTGGCTTATCATTTATAAGTACCCGACTTTATCCTCTTGCAGCCAAGGCAGCTACAACTATATGCAAATGAATGAAGCTGAACTTGGCTTGGTTTGTCTCATATTCTCCCCTCTCCACCCAACCCAGGGGCTCTCTTGTAAGCTTCAGATACTAGGAGAAGTCTTAAAAGTGGTTACATGTGGACCTCCAAAGTCAACCAGTGATCACTTCCACCTATGGTTAAAAATAAGCAAAGACCATTAGAGAAAGTCAAGGCCACAAAAGACTCCTCAGAGAGGTGTGAGGGTATCTTAGTCAGCTAAGGACCATAAATAAAGAGAGAGCAAGAGTCTATCCTGGAGGAGCTGGAGAGATGGCTCAGCAGTCAAGAGCACTGACTGTTCTTCCAGAGGTCCTGAGTTCAATTCCCAGCAACCACCTGGTGGCTCACAACCATCTGTGATGGGATCCGATGCCCTCTTCTCCTGTGTGTGAAGACAGTGACAGTGCACTCACATACATAAAATAAATAATTTTTTTTTAAAAAAAAAGGTCTATGCTGCTCACCAATAGTGATATCCATTGTATGTGACAGAATGGCAAACTTCTACATATATGACTTTAGTTGAATTTCAAGATATTATAGGAGCTGGAGAGATGGCTCCGTGGTTAAGAGCACTGACTGTTCTTCCAGAGGTCCTGAGTTCAATTCCCAGCAACCACATGGTGGCTCACAACCATCTGTAATGGGATCCAATGCCCTCTTCTGGTGTGTCTGAAGAAAGCTACAGTGTACTCATCATATATGTGAAATAAATAAATAAAATCTAAAAAAAAAAAAAGATATCATTATAAGTAAGTCCACAGGCGGTATTACTCACATTCTAGAAAGGAAACATAAACAGCTAGGCCACAAGTTTTGGAGCATGTCTACTGGCTTAGGACCACTATTCTTTATATTCTACCCAATTAAATACCCTCCTATCTGTTCCAGAGCGACAGCCATACTAACCATGCTGAGACACGAGGGAAGCGCTCCTTAGTTTCTATCCATTGGGTAGGTTGTGAGGGTTAAACTAAGTCAATATAGGAAGAATATTTAAAATACTTTCTGCCTGTTATGTGCTCAAGTATGCATTAAAATTTATTGCAGTTTGTATATATGCTAAATGTACATGCTTGTATATAGGTGGACATGTGTGCAAACTTACATTCCTGTATACATACAACTTGGAAGAGGATTATGATGTGATGTGATGTGTGTGTGTGTGTGTGTGTGTGTGTGTGTGTTGGATAATCCATCTCTTCCAGTCCCAGGGTGAGAAATTTGCAGTGTAATCTTCGTATGGGATTACTAGTGCCAGTTGCCTGAAGGGCAGAGCTTCCAAGGAGATTTTCCTTATAAAACTGGGAAGGAAAATCTCCACAAAAGCGTAGGAGACCAGGAGACAGAAAGGTCATCGGAGTGAGGGGATGACTTAAGAAAGCAGGAGATACTATAGAATCAGCTCTATTAACCCCAGAATCTGAGCTTGAACCACCCAGGAAGAAAGAAGGGAAATCCACGCGATGACACACCCCACACCCCTGCCGCAGGTGCTGGCCTTCCCGCTGGGCTGGGCGTTGGCCTTAGGGCTCTGCCTGATCCCTGGGGCTGCTGCCCCAACCTTGTAACTTGCAGCACACCTTGGGCAGGCAGAGGAACCATTCTCCATATGAGAAACAGAATGAGTGGAAGAGCCGGACTCCACTCACCCCCACCCCCACACCAGATGGGGTTGTTCAGGTCCTTCAATTCTCAGATTAGCCCAGTTCTCAAATAAGAATGCGCGAAGGAGGGGGAGAAGGACAATTCTCCTCTTTCTGGATTTTCTTGGTTCTTGTTTGTTCAACAATTTCCCACTAGAGGTAACATTCACTGGCAAAACGCCTAAAAGACTTAAGCTATGAGGGACAAGTTTAACAGGGACCAGGAAGCCACAGAGATCAGATCCAGAACCCATCACTCCCTTTGGATAACAGACAACAGCCCACGTTTGCAACTAGTTCCTGCCCTCCCTACTGAGACTGCCACACCCCAGGCTCACTTGGGCTGCAAGGACTTGGTAACTTTCCCAGATAAGATTTCTTTTTGGACTTTTAACTCTCCATTGCTGTATGCTCCAGCAGATACACGCGCGTCCCTTCACGCCCCCTCCCTGTTCTGCAGGCCTGTGGGTGCACGGTGCACCCCGTAAAGACACCCTGTCACATATGGGCTCCTCCAAGCGCAAATGCCTGGAGAAGGAGACCCCAGAAGCCAGATCACTTCCAGGCACTATTCCAGTGCCTGGGATACAACAAATGCTGGGACGCAACTGGCTGACTTTGTGACCTGCTTTTCCGGCAAGACACTCAAAGCTCAGGCCACCTGCGTGGCCTGGAAGCTTGGGACACCTGGCGTGAAATTTGTGGAACCAGCTTGTCACGGAGCCGGAGCCGCATGACCTTGTTTCCTTGCAGCTGCGTGCAGTCATTAACACAGCTTCAGCCAATGACCTCAGCTAGGAGAGATTTGGAATTCTAGAAGCTTTCTTCTGGGCTTTAGATAAAGGAAAGGATCGCTGTGCATCTGACAGTGCCCCGTTAAAAGAAAACATTACCGAGTTTGCTTTGGCTAATGGTAAAACTAACTTTGGGCATCCATCCCCTACTACTCCCGCCAAAAAAAAAAAAAAAAAAAAAAAACGGTCTGTGCACACAATGATCAGCATAGCCAACCCTGGAACTAAGGTATACCTGCCTACCTGGATCTCCTAGCCACGGGGAGGCCTTCTGCTTGATGGTGTGTGTAAGATAATAGCCAAACCAAAGAGAAAAAAGAAGGGACTAGCATGTCTGCGTGTGCCCTTCGGAAACCCCTTTCCAGGAGCAATATTCAGTGAACGTTTCCCAGACAATTCACTTCTGTCTGAGTCCCCACTGATAATGAAGCTGTCTAAGTGAAAGTTGGAATTCCATAAGGGTCAGACAGATTAGAAAAGTAAATTCAAGTTTTTTTCCCTTAAAGTTAATTCCCAAGAGGGCCTGTGCTTGCTGATTTTTTAATAGATTTTTGTTCCAGTAATACAGTAGTGTCCCAGGCATACAGAGTTTAATCAGTCGGACATTGTGGTTCAAGCAACACTGAAGGACTATTTTCTCTTCACACATACGTATCTTTCCATGTTCCTGCTATTCAGTTTTCTTCACAACTAATCTTGGCCTTTTTCTAGAAATCTCTCATTAGGTTAAATTATTTGTTTCACTGGGAAACCAAAAAAAAAAAAACCAACAAAAAAAAATCTCATCAGTGCTAGAAGTAATTTGGAGACACTGGAAGGTGCTTCACTGGTTTTATAGAAGGCATAAATCATCCACAGGTACACCAAATGATGTGAACAATGACAACGCCAGTCACCATTAGCAGAGGTAAAACTGGTAAATTTTAGACTATTCTCTCCTTACTTACACTTTGAGCAGGTTGAGTGTAAAATCATCAGACTATGTGGGAAAACTGAAAGCAGGCCTCCGAGAATTATCTGTACTAAAATAATAGTATTTGAATGACTCCAAGGTAGACAAACAGCTTTTTCACCAAACATGGTCATATTCCCTGAATAAACGTATCACCCCTACAACTATTCTTTACAGGGTCCTTACTCTAAATGCAACTTGCTGTCTGGTAGCCTTAAAACAACGAAGGTTTCAAAACCCTTTAGGGAAAGTTTTTGGAAAGCGTTGAAATGAAGATATGTGTGAAGTTTCCACTAGAGATCTATCCACAAGCATCCTTCAGACATAAGGGGGAAATCAACAGAAAGGGAATGGGAAGTTAGAGTTCAATCTCTGGAGAAATAAGTTTGTTCCAGAGAGAGAGAGAGAGAGAGAGAGAGAGAGAGAGAGAGAGAGAGAGAGAGAGAGAGAGATTGTGTGTGTGTGTGTGTGTGTGTGTGTGTGTGTGTGTGTGTGTTGGTGGGGGTGAGGTTGCTGTTTAAGAAAGCTCATTGGTCATTTGGTGTTTAGTGTAGAGGCTTCAATGTATACCATACATATACATGATGTTCTATGAACTGAAGACAGTAGCTGAAGATGACAGCAACTTTTCATAAAGAACCAGTTGGTTCCTTGGTATCTTTGTCTTGGGTTCACTCCTGGGTGTACAGGTGTACAGGTGTGAAAACTGAGCCCTTTGATATACCATCACCAAACCTTGATCTTTCACATTGTATTGAGTGACAAATTCTCTACAGTGTCCTTAATGGGTGATAGAAAACTGAAAGTTCTAGAATGTAGAACATCCCTTGGAGGAAGCATCGCTACTAGATCCTAAAGTGGGAACTTTTTTTTAATCTGTTCTTCCAGATGTTATCCAAAAACTGTGGAGATTAATTCTTTTCCTTATGGAAGAGACACTGTCAAAGTCATGACAGGTTACCTGTATGGTGATTACTGTGCCTAAGCGATTTGTCCTTGATCATTAAACCCAACACCTTTCAACTAAAGAATCTTCAAGTGACAATCAACACCCTTAGTCTCAAATTTGGTTTGTTGTAAATACCTGCAGAGAAGACTGTGGTCTCTTTGCTTCTTTTCAAGAAGCCAATGAAAATGCATTAATTACCCAAAGTATTATACTGACCTAAAAATATTTTTGTAAACTTTCCAAATATTTGCTTTGAAGAAAATAGTTATTTATTGTCAAAGCATTCAACATACCTGGATAAACTATAAAGTTTAATAAATCTTTTAGGGATTAAAAGAAACACATAACTATTCAGACTCCATTTCCACTGGCACAAAATTACACTTTGTATTAAAAGGAAATACATATATACATCATTGATGACATTCTTCACTGAAGTCCATAATCACTTCATGATACATGCACTTCCCCCTGGAAACTTAAACTGAATGGTGACCCCCTTTTTATTCATTTTGTTTATTTTTGTAAGAACACAGCTGTCATCAGGAAATGCAGAATGCATCTCCTCCTCCTCCATTACTTTATATCTAAAATAAACTTTGTCCTTACATATAATTATTACATCTAAACCATAAGTGCTTAATAATTTAAGTAGAAACGTATGACAAATGCATCAATATGTTGCAATATATGACATTTTTTAAAATGTACCTTTGTTTTTGGGAAAGTGAAAATTCGTGCATTCAAAAGAAAACCCCCCTCAAACAACCCACCCAATCCAAAATCCACCATCCTGTCTGTGTGTGCGCTCGAGTGCGTGCGTGCGTCCAGGCGTGTGTGTGTGTGTGTGTGTGTGTGTGTGTGTGTGTATGTGTGTGTGTGTGTGTGTGTGTGTGTAATTAAACGTTTGGATGATGAGGCTCCTGGCGAGGGGAGGGACCTGTGTGTGCACGTGTTTGGTTGCAGTGTTTGGGGGCATAAGGTAGTGGTGGATGTGTTCGAGAGTGTGCTCCTACAGGTGGTTTGACTGTGCGTGCACACGCGTGGAAAGCCGGGGAGTCTTTTACGCATCAATTATGCGAGGTCATGTGCCTGGACAGGTGGTGACGCTCCCTGAAGGACTCATTGCAAATGGGGCACTTGAGTTTCTCCTCCCGCCGCCGCTTCACCAGGGGCTCCATGGCGTACTCCTTTTTGTGGTGGGATCGCATGTGGTACACCAGGTCGGAGGTCATGCGGAAGGAGGCGTTGCACTTGGCGCACCAGTTCTGCGCCGGCAGACACAGCGAGGTGAAGGAGGGCGGCAGCAGGGTGAGCGCCGAGGGTAGTTGCAGCTGCAGGGGCCCCGCGGCCGCCGCCGCCGCTGCAGCCGCCGCGGCCGAGCTCTTGGGCCAGAAGGCGGTGGCGTAGAGGAAGGGGCTCTGCTTGGGCAAGCCGCCGCCGCCGCCGCCGCTCGCCAGGGGCCCGCAGGCTCCGTTCAGGTCCGCGGCCCCCTGCAGCTTCACAGCCAGCGGATCGGCGGCGGCCGGGTAGAGTCTGGTGGGACCCACGCCGTCTCCCGGGTGACACGGCTCGAGCGCGCCCAGCTTCTGGCCGAGGACCAGCGGGGACAGCTGCGAGAAGGAGCGCGCAGGCTGCGAGAAGGCGCTCTTGCGCTCGTCCGACGCGGCCCCTTGGCCGCCCCCCGAGGCCCCCGCGGTCCCCGCGGTCCCCGCGCCGCCACCGCCGCCCAGCTGCGACACCGAGGTGAATGCGCTGCCCCGTGCGGGGCTCCCGCCCTCCAGTCGGCCGGGCAGAGCGCCTCCGGGACGCGGGGCCAGCAGCTTCTCGGGGGCCCCTGGCGACCCGGTCCCGGGAGTGGACGAGCCGTTGCAGCCGCCGCCGCCACCGCCGCCGCCGCCACCGCCGGCGACACCGCCTCCCGCGTCGGGGTCCTCGGCCGTGCCCCCTGCGCCGTCTGTCGCCGCCGCCTCCTCCTGCAAGGCCACCGCGCGGCCCGCCTTCTTCACCTCCACGAAGGCGCTGCGCTTCGCCTCGCCGGTCTCCGGGCTGGGCGGCGCGAAGAGCCGGCCGTTGTCCTCCAGGCCGAAGTAGCTGCCGGCGGCGCGGTACTGCTGCGGCGTGCACACCAGCTCCTCCTTGGAGGTCGCCAGCGGCCGCTCGGAGAAGCGCGCACGGCCGCCCGCCAGCCCCGCGCCGCCGCCGCCGCCGCCCTCCGCCGCCGCCTCCTCCGGGAACCGCCTCTTGCCTTTGCAGCCGCCCGCGGCGACGCCGTCGGGACTCAGCTCCGCCTCCTGGTGGCCGCTGCCGCCGCCACCACCGCCGCCGCCCGGGGCCACCGCGCAGCTGCTGCCTCCCCGGGAGTTTTCCAGTTCCCGAGCCAGGTTGTGAAAGTCCGTGGACGGCTTGGTGCTGCCGCCACCCGCGGAGCCCGGCGGGTTGCTCGCCTCCGGGGACGACGCGGGGTAGTGGTGTAGGGGGCCGGCTTTGCAGAACTTGTGGCCCGGGATCAAGGGCGCCTCCTGTTGCTGCTGCTGCTGTTGCGGCGGCGGCGGCGGCGGCTGCTGCGGCTCTTTACCACCACCGCCGCCGTGGTCCTTGGTACCCACGCCGCCCCCTTGCTCGTCCTGGGGATTCGCATCAGTACTGTGAAGTCTCTTGGGACAGCGGAATCGCAGATGTGCCACGTAAGGGAACTCAAACTGGAAACGTTGGCTGCATTCCAGGCATGTGTAAGGAGACGACCCTGCTTAGTGAGCAAACACACACACACACACACACACACACACACACACACACACACACACACACACGGTTAGTTAGCATCACACCCAGGTCACTTAGCCATCATCCCCATAACAAATTCACTTTATCTTTCCCGGCTGAGTGCCCTAGGAAGAACACACTATCCTATTTGGTGCAACTTTCTCTCTTGATTTGTACATTTATCAAATCAGGAGCTCCTTAACTTTTTCTTCCCCTTCTGGCCCAGTTCCATTTTGGACAGCGCCTCAGAAACTTCGTCCAGTCTATGGGGTGCCCAAGAAAAGCAAGGTGCGCCCAAGCACCGGGGTTAGTCCCTGTTGGTTCTTCTCCCCAGCTAGCGAACGACCGACGCGGGCGCAGGTCGCGAGTCAACCTACCGTTCATTCTGTGAGATCTAGACGGGCAGAGCAAGAGCGACTCAGTCAGTTCTTTCCCGTACCAAACTAGTAACTCTTCATCTTTGGCAATCCTGCGGACAGAGCGGTAGAACAGCTGTCCGTTTTTTATATAAGCTTCGAGATTCTGTTCTTCCTTGTCTCGGGCTGATTGGACCAGTCGCAGCCACATGAGACCTTCTGAGGAACCGTTCGCCGCTGAAGTGTCTACCTACAGTATTGAAGAAGGACAAGAAGGGGGGGGGGTGTCCACGTGAAAGACAGAAACCAGAGAAACCAGGGATATTTCTTCTGTTTGGATTTTTTGTTCTTTCCAAACAATTATCTGAAACCAAGTTTGCAAAAGTTGACCAAAGTCGGACTGCATCCCTGCGTTTGTGGCCAACGGGCGTGATAGCCATCCTTTGCAATATTGAGTCAGTTTTACAGAGTAGCCTCTTTAGAATTTCCTTTTCAGTTTCCACACAGGACAAAAGCAGAGGGAATTTCCTGTGGTTCAGATGTAAAAGGCAAGTTCGGGTCTTAGAAATTATTCTATGGCACTCACGCCCATCTGCCTAACTGTGACGTGAAGGACTAACAGCTTTACTTCATGAAGAAAGACTAGGAACTCTGAGGCAAGGGCACTGGGAGCAACCTTTGGCATGTAAATAAATAAAATAATTAATTAAAAAAAAGACTAGGAAGAAAGAGGCCTGTAAACACAAACGTGGATTTAAGGATGCTTCGCTGCCAAAACAATTAACATTTTTGTTTAAGTGCAAACTCTGAACACTAGCTAATGTTAACTAAAGAAAGCAATAATCAGGCAATGAGGAGACCTTCCAGGTTACAAAACAAATATACTTAATACTTGTAAAAGTACTCCCAAGGACTACTTAATATGTAAATAGCCCCAGTACTAGCAAGATCTTCTTAGCAATTTAGGAAGTCCTAATCCAGGGAACCCAGAACTACGGCACCAATTCAGGCAACCTTGGTATTGTCTTTTTCTTTTTCTCAGGAAATTGCTTGATGATTTGAATCTAGTTTTTCTTTTCTAATTTTGGTTGTGTTCGCTCTGCCCTGACTGCTCAGATGATTACATTGTCCTTAGGATGGCTCCTTCCTCACTCCCAACAGGAAATTGCCTGTCAGACACCTCCACCATACTTGCTGAGACTCACCCGGAAGATGTAAGGTACAGTTCTCTTGTCCGTGGACTTGAGGGCTACGAAGGCTATGCTGTCATACAGGGAAGTATGGCTCAGAACACAGGGACCGAATATGGCGTTCTCTGGGATGTCGCAGGTTGTATATACACTGGTAAAAATGTCTGTCAGACATTGTTGGACAGCCTTGGCATCTCCGTCCCAGATGCCTCTCTGGATGCCCGAATCCTCCATCACTGGAGACAGAGACCCTGGGGAAGAGAGTTGTTATTGCCTTTTCTGATATGAACCCAGGCAGAGCGTTTCGTTTCCACTACCAGACATATTTTCTTTGCACTTGCCCGCTTTTTTACATAGCTCCTACTTTAAAAATAAAGCGGATCAATCTGGCATGTTTTAAAGATGCCAACTTCGAAGTATTATTCCTTCCTTTTAAATAACTGGAACGGGAAGCAGGAGAACATACTTCCTGCTTGAGAAAAAGAAAGTAACAAGCTTGTGAAGACTGGAACGGGCTGTGTTACATCGGGATTTATAGAGTGAGGCATTGGGGCGAAGGTAGGACTTTAGTAGGACTGTTTGCTTCTGTTTGTTTTTAAACCAGCATATGTAGATTTTCAGACTGTATATACACCCCCCAAAAAACTTAATCTTTGGGGGACAGTCCTGTCCTATGTACTGAACCCAGTGCCTTGATGCGATTTCTTTTTTTTCTTCTAACGAGGGGAGCAGCCTTAGCTAGCCAGCGGGACCAGGGAGCATGGCGAATGGATTTCGAGTGGAGTGTCAGGGCCACTAATTCTATGTCAGCTAACCTTTCTTTGCAGCCTACAAGAAGGGACGCATGTCTGCTCATTAGCATAATCCAACACTGTCCCTCGGAGGCTTTAATTAAAAGCAGCAAGCGGAGGTAATTATTTTTTCTCGACATGCTTATTTATGGATGAGGTTGAATCCCAGTTACCTTGTTATACAAGAGGGTGGATTGAGTCGCCTGTGGCCCATGAAGCGAGCAGGTATGGGGCAGGCTTGAAGTGTCCCCTGTCTGAAATACTGTGTGTAATGACTGGTGAATTCTCACTTCCCTGGATACCACCCTGTTTGGGCAAGAAGGGTCAGCCTTGCTTGAATGGTCCTCAGTGGGTCCTCCAGCTGTTTAATCCGCAGCAATTTAGAAGTAATGCCCCAGTGGTGGGCTCTCTATTAAGCTGTCATACAGGGATGGTTTCCTTCCTCAGCCACTGGACACCCCCTACAATACTTAGCACTTAAAGAAAGCAATAATTTAAGATATTTAAACTAGATCTTCGTTTGCCATGTCATTTTTCTTGGGGAATCTAACAATTCCTCTAAGTTGGTTTTTCCCTAGCAATTTCACCAGTGACAGTGATATCTCTGTATTTCTGTGCCTTAAGTGGCAAGGGGAGAACCGATCTTATTCTTTTCTTGTTCAGCTAGCTTCTCATTAAAGAACAATATTGGCGGTGTGTATTTTTTTTTTTTAAAAATCAACATCCACTAGCCAATTAGTCTTAGAAATGTAAGAAAATGCAGTGCCTGTAACTTCGCCAGCCTCTTTCCTGTTCCTTCTCCCATATGCCCCAAATGACAAGTATGTTTTCCAGACAGTGGGAATAAGAAAAATAGCCACAAAATAGAAAGTTGAGGATACTACTTTCTGTTTCTGCACCTGTCCTGTCCCCTTCTGATTTCCATCCTCAAATCAAGTACAGGATACCGATTCTCTTAGCTCCCTTCCAGTAAGAAGCCCACTCTCTCTTCCCAGTTGCCTACATGTCGACGTTTTGTACCTTTGCTTTCTGCCTCGCTTTTGAAAGTATTCTTCACGGAAGCTTTTCATTGTGACAGGAGATCGCCCTCCACTTTGGCAACAGCAGGGACTCAGTCATTAAAATGCAGTTCTATCTAACAATACAGCGAAAATGTCCCACAGCCGGGCTAATAGCGGTCCATGCTGCCACCGTAGCTGCCGCGACGCAAACCAGCCACAATAAGCGATAGGCAGGAACCCCGGGCTTTAATATCTAGCCTTTCACAGTCCTACGCCCATTTCTAGGCCCCGGGTTCTCTTCCTCCGCAGATCCTCCGGGGAAGCCCAGAGCCAGCTGGGCTCTCTGAAAACCGGTCGCTACTGCCGGTTGCTCTCTCTCCACTCGGGGCTGGCATTGTCTGGCAGCCGCGAGCTCCCCAGTCCCTAGCTTCTCCAGCAAAGTGCTCCCACCCGCTCCTCCCTTTGTATAATCTTATTGGCAGAGGAGGTAACATTTAACGTCGTTTCCCTCCTATCTTCTAGATAATGAGGAAAAGGAGGGCAATTTTTTTCACTCCTTCTACTCAACCTGTTCTCTTCCCATCCCCCTCCCACGTCAATGCAAATACTTACCAGAAATAAGGTCAGGACCGAGTCGCCCAAAATAAGGCCACCTGGAACCGACGGGGTGCAATCCAGTGTTCCTTTCTGCCTATTACATTAGTGTATCTCCATGTCAAGAGGTTCGGTGTCAGTCTTGTGGGTTCTGTCCAAAGAGAGAAGAGAGATGCAGATAGATTAGGAGAGAGAGAGAGAGAGAGAGAGAGAGAGAGAGAGAGAGAGAGAGAGAGAGTGTTGTACAGATGGACCCGATGCAATGACTGACTGGCACGCAGACACACACTTTTTGTTTGCTGCACATAATCTGCCCAATGACGCGTGACAGCCCACGTCCCCTCCCTTTAACTCTTGCTGGTCTGGGAGATCCCTCCGGCGCCAAGCCTGGTTTTTCTGGCCTGCCCGCGCCAGGCAGAGCCTTAGCTCCTTCCCCAAGTGGCAGAGCCTCCCCAGAGCCTCCTGGCCTGCCTCCTCCAGCGGCTGGGTCCCTCTGGGACTCCTGGGTTGGCAAAATCCTTTTCAGGTTCTGGAAGGAAGGTGCGGGAAGGAGCAGAGCGGCTCTTTTCCGTTTGGCTAGGCACTCAGAGGACCCAGGACAGGGAGTTGAGTTGACTACGCCCGCCAGCGCACGAACTACTTGCACATGTCCCCAGAGTTTGAGTGGTATGCCCCCACCCCCAAAAGAAAGGGTGAGAAATTGCCCCCCACCCCGCGGGATTCTTTGGCTATTGAGCTGCGGCTGATCTGTGAAGCTAGTGGCCTAGGAGGTGACAAACAGATTTCCTTAAAATTGCATTCATGCTACCAAGCAGGGAGTCCCGTGTAAATACCTGCGACGGGGGTGTGCTTTGGTGGGAACTTGGCTTAGCCATCTCCCGCCCAACGGGATGGGATAAGAAGATAAATCTGGAATGACGCCAGACCCCTAAAGGGACTTTAGCGGTTTTTAAGTCCCAGGACAAGGATTTGTGCGTGGGTATGGGCTAGGAGAGCGTTGCTGGGAAAAGCCTGGGTCACTGGACTCAGGTGTTAAAGCTTTTCACCTTCTGTGCTCTCTCTGTACTATGTGGTTCCCAAGGGGGTCCCATAATGGCGGCCGGGATTCTAAGACCTCGGGGTAAAGAAAGGATGGTTCAAAGTTAAAAAAAAAAAAACACTAAGAAGGACTCTCAAGAGCCTTTCACATCCAGCCACTGATGGAGGAGTGGATGGAATCACAGGACTGAGGCTGTCTCGGGAGTCTCGTTTGTGCGCTAAGCCACTTAGAGGCGCTGGCTTGTCCTCTGGAGCGGCAGCTGATGCTAATGACTTGAGGTCTTTGACAGCCAGAGAGTTTTCTCCTTCTGCGGGGGCCACAAAACAATGACGCTAGGGGCTCTCGGGCTGTTTTTCTCTGTTAGGCTTTCTATTCCTAAGGAAAGAAAGGCCTTTGAGTGGCACAGGCAATCCCTCCATTCCGACCCCCACTCTCCCTGCATTCAGTTGAGCAATAGGTCAGGTGGAGTATAAATCCAATTGTGTAGTTTACTTGCTAAAGGTCAGGAGTCAGGGCCAGAATTTAAGAAGGAGACAATCTCTGTCCTTGCCTCTCAGGACGAGCATCTGAGGGTTGGCCAAGAGCTGCTGAGAGTAAATCTTTGTGGCGCTCTGAGACTTCTGTCTGGAAGCCTGGAGACCAGCAAGACGTCAACCTTGCAGGTACCCACTGCCAGGGAAGAATGGGCATTGGAGAAATGTAGAGAATTTCCTAGAAGTTGATTTCTTTGGCATTTTTTTTTTCTGGTCACCTCCCCAGAAAGTTGCCAGTCCTGATTAGATAGAATCTCTCCCTAAAATAAGCTGGGCCTGGAGGCATTTTAGATTGGGAGAAAGGCCAAAGTTCTCACCTGACTTCCAGGTGGACTGCTGACCTTTGAAAGATTAAGTCTGCAGCTCCTCTTCAACCTAAAGTGCCCTTTCTCCCCTGCAAGTTTGTACAGTTTAAAGAGGCCAGGCAAAGGGGTTCAGTTTAATGGCAGACTTCAGACACCTCTGCGCAAGAGTCTGCAGCTATGTTTAGCCACCAATTTCCTTATGATTCTATTGATTCTTCCTCCTCCTGAACCCCTCTGCCTCCTTTCCTCCTCTCCCTGCTCCTCTTCCTCTTCCTCACTCTCTCTCACACATAGCATCCCCATCTGATTTCCTGGAGGACGAATCAGAAAGAGTTGTCTCAAATCTGGAAAATAAGCATCTGGGTAGAAGAATAGAGGTGAGATATTTTAAGTGAATTAAGAGAGGGAAGAACAAGAAAGACCAGAAGGCCCAGTTGTAAAAAATAGAATGGCATGATAGAAAATCGGTTCTAGAGCTTGAGATGTGGCTCCAGCGGTCAAAGGCGAGGCTTACAACCTAGAATATAGGCTAGTGAGTTCTCAGAGAGCTGTGGTGGTAGTGAACCCAAGGCCTGATTCCCATGATGCAAAGGGATTAAGAGGAGGCCTGTTGGGGACCTTAGTGTCATTCCTGAGTTGAACAAAACAGGACTCGGTGTCAGCTTTGGTTATCATTTAGAAGTATGTTTTATTTTCCTCAGAAAATGTCATCAGCTCCTGTGTTTTGACAATCTTTGTACATCCTGTAAATACCAAAATGCTCATTCCACTCCAGAAGGTAGGCTTCTAGAAAGCTAATCTTAATGGAGGGTACTTTTCTTGGGTCTGACTTTTCTTCTCCTACTATTCTGTCTCCATTCTCTCTATGTAGTAGCTCTGCTCAAGGACTGGATTTTTGTTTCTACCTTGTGTGAAATAAGAACGTTTCTTGCACTTCAGATGGGAGTTCATGAGCTTGACTTTCAAGTCTAGATCTAGAGGGAACCTAGAATTCACTACATCAGGAAGAAGGGGGCCTACCTTCTTCAAGTTTCCTGCCACCAAGCAAGCAACCCTCCAGCCCAAAGGAGACATATATTGTGATCGACCGATGTTTCATCACATTTTTTTCCTACCTTATAAGTAAATTTCCCTTCTTGATCTTAAAGTACCTAAATTTTAAATCCCCCATATTTTATGGATCTGAGTTGCCTTTTTGTTTGAAGACCAGATGGCTGACATTACCAAACAAAGAGTATGCTGAAATTCTTACTTCCAGAGGTCTCCAGTATTTTAAGTGGTGCACATTTTATATGATCATATAAATGCTCAAAATGACAATCATTAATAGAGTATTAGTCAAATCCACAGATAATTTTTTTAAAATTTTTCTAGCAAGGTATGGGCTAAGATAGTGTACCAGCTATTTTTGCAATCAACTGCTGGATTTCACTGATGC
This sequence comes from Tokudaia tokunoshimensis, assembly GCA_036184795.1. Taxonomy (NCBI): domain Eukaryota; kingdom Metazoa; phylum Chordata; class Mammalia; order Rodentia; family Muridae; genus Tokudaia; species Tokudaia tokunoshimensis. The sequence goes on from BTHU01000014.1 coordinate 11,287,139, forward strand.
TAAATGAAGAGCTGAGACACGCATTCAGCCTCAGACAGCACTATAAAAAGACACTTCACCCAGTAGTTTAATGCAATGACATAGAACACTGGGTTTATGAATGTAGTTGGAGCTCTTTCCTTGGGGTTTATTTCCAATTAAATGACTAGAAATACAACCATAATGAGGAAGAAGAGACACCCTGCTCTGGTTAAGCAAAGATTCCTGAAACTGTAGCAACCCCCCTCTGCCACTGACAAACAAGCAAAAAACCCCAAGCCCATATGTAGACTATAGCAGTATTGTTTTGGAAGAGAAGGCTAAGGATTGTTGATGTGGTTCTTTTTATGACCGAAGAGAAGGGGTAAAGAAAGGATGCGAAAGGAAATTTGGTTCCTGGTGAATCTCACCCTCAGGCTTCAGAAGCAGGGCCTCAAAAAGCTCAATTACTGTAACCGGAGAAAAATAATGACATCTCTGTGAAGAACTCACTTAAGGAATCATCACTGTATAACACATTATTTTCCTGTGTCTGCCTAGGTTCTTGGTTTATATCTCTTATTTGATTGTCAAAGCAATCTACTAGCACAGTTGTGGTGATCAAAAGAGTTTGACAATTAATAGTGACCAGAAATTATTCTGAGATAATAAGGGGGAATTGTTCTCAGAGGTCAGAGGTTATCCTCAGCTCTTCCCAAGTTCCCACAGAAAGAGGTTGTCAGACTTAGAGCAAGAAAAACTTCCAGGTAGAGTATGGCACTGACCTTATTCCGGAATAACGAACTTTCTAAGGGAAAGAATTGATTCATGATCTCTACTTAGAAGCAGAAACACTTGTCAGATACCAAAGCGATTGATGGGGGATTTTTCATTTCTTATTTTCCTTTTTATTTTATTGAGGGTATGGTGGCAGTAAGAGGATGAGACAGGGTTTCTCTGTAGTCTTGGCTGTCATGGAACTCATTTTGTAGACCTGGCTGGTCTCAAACTCAGAGATCCACATTCCTTTACCTCCTGAGAGCTGGTTTTTGTTTTATTTTTTTTTAAGATGTATTATTTACTTAATGGATATGAGTGCTCTGCATGTACACCTGTACACCAGAAGAGGGCATCAGATCCCATTACAGATAGTTGTGAGCCACCATGTGGTTGCTGGGAATTGAACTCAAGACATCTGGATGAGCAGTCAATGAGTGAATGCTCTTAGCCACTGAGACATTATTTTTCTTTTATCCTGAGAATAATACTTGGTGGGTTTAAAGATTAATGTATGAGAGATTAATCCGAATAATTGTTTTATATCTTGGTGAGGACAAAGGCTCGCCAAGATTGAGGGCACAATTTGTGCTTTACAAGCATATATGGTAAGGTCAGTTTGGGTCTATCCTTCTCTTGTTAGTTCACTGGGTGGTTACATTAAAAAAAACAACAAACAAAAAGTATGTGCTTTTTGGCCTGGTCTTGGGAAAACCAGAAACTCGAGGGATGTACAGTTTTATAGCCTGACAGGAGAAAGTTCATATTCCTGGCTCTTTCCTCACCTATGTGGATAAGGAAAAAAAGGAGGAAAGATATAGGGAAAAGGAAAAACAAAGGAGGAAAGAAAGACCTTTCCTTTCTTTCTTCCCTCAGATGTCTTTCCTGCTGCTGCAACTGTAGACACTACCAGTGCTGGTGCCATTGTTATTACAATCTGCCTTTCTAAAGTCTGTGTCTTCCTCTGAGGGATTCTGAGTTCCAATTATACCTTCCTTGAGGTTCACCTGAGAGCTACCTAGCCTGTAAGATCACATATAATGCATCTCCTACTCTGGCAGCCTTTCCTCGGTTCGAGTGGCAGCTTCCTGGCTCAATGGCTTCGGAGTGTGAGCTCTAGAAGGGCCAGCAGGCTGATATGATGCACTACTGATCTAAAAACCCATGCTTCACACTCAGCTGGGTGGGGAGGGTGTGCGGACCAAGCCTAGTATATTGATTGACCCTTGGATGTCGCCAACTCCCTAGATGAATGTCTAGGTATCTGACAAGGAACAGTTAGTTTTCTGTCAAGTCTATAGACTCTTCAACTCTTCCCAGACTCTGATACCACTGGTCCCCAAAAGACCCATAGGAGGTGAGCAGAATAAAAGGGCAACAGATCATGGAGAACTGTTCAACCTTCCTCATCAAGATCAGGCAGAGCGGGATCGTAGAATGGTTGGCATTCAAGAGAGACTTGAGGAGGCTGACTTAAATCTGGAGAATGTCACCAAGTTGAGAGGCTCAATAAGCAACTTCTACACAAAGCCAGGAGAAAGGCCTTGTGCTGCATTCAATACCTGAGGTCCATCACCCATTTCAAGCGGTAACTCTAGTTTTAAAAGGAGGCACTTATGGGTACACAGGCAGGCTCATCCCCTGGTGCTAATGCCTCCCAACCTTCTGAGCAGATGAGCAGGTACCCTGCAAGAAATCCTGGTGCTGGGTGCAAGCAACAGAAGCACTTCTCTTGGGGAAGGAGTCTAGTCAGACTGCTTACCTGCTCAGGTAGGAATCTAGCTAGGAATCTGCTAATGGTGATAGACTCTCTTGAGACTTTGGGGGATGGGAATTGCTATCAATAGTTAACAATGGTGAGGCCCACATTGCTTTGCAAGAGTTTTAGAAGTCCCCCTGAAACCTCACTCACTCCTTGCTTGGATTGCCAACTGAACTGTTGGAGCACAAGCGCCAATGAACAACAGGTGGTATATAAACTCATTTAATGCCAGTGGAGGGTGTTTTCTCAAATGTTATGTGGAAAGCCTGGAACTTTCAACAGATTTTCAAAAGTTCTAAAGCCACCAGCAAACACGGTCTTCAAGGTGAATACTTGAAGAGTATTCCAATTTAATACCCTTAAAAACTCAAAGTCATAGTGACATCCTTGGTGTTACAGACCACAGGAATAGAATTTTATGAGGTGGAAGAAATACTAGACAGTAGAGGCTGACATGTATGTTCTTTTCAACGTATTAGATGAGCCTTCATAACATTTTAAGAAGAGCTCATGTTTTAAAGAATGAATGATATCTGAAATTGCCAAATGGATCTTTTGAAATATTCCTAAGAATAAACATAATTGACTATAATGACTATGATAGAGTGATATCCTAGGCCTCAAATTCAGCGTAGGCCAAACAGCTGTGGACTTCATTCATGGTGTCTCCCCCTCCCGTCTGCAACCACCATCTCTCTCTGGATAGCTCTATCATTTTTAATTCAATTTAAATTGAAATTCAAATATCAAGGAATACATACAGGGAAATCTTCAATTAAAGGCTAAATTCACCTTAAGATCTGCCCGTATCAGCCAGGTGTAGTGGCACATGCCTTGAATCCCAGCATTCTGGAGGGAGGCAGAGGCAGATGTATCTCTGTTGGTTCAAGGCCAGCTTGGTCTACAAAGCAAATTCTCGGTCAGGACTGTTACTTAAAGAAACCCTGTCACTGAAAATGAAAACAAATGAACAAAAATCTACCCGTATCTTGCCTCTTCTCTTCCCCTTTTCGAGTTTTGCTTCTCTTCATCCAGCTGTGCTGTGTCTGCTGTTGGAGTGTATTCCTCTCTTGCCTTTGGAACTTGTTGTAAAGCCGTGTCGCCCTGTTCCTAAGGCCTTCCCCCCCCAAGGGTCACAGCTAAACACACACAGAGATGCCCCCCCTTTTTTTTTTTTTGGTTTTTCGAGGCAGGGTTTCTCTGTGTAGCCCTGGCTGTCCTGGAACTCACTCTGTAGACCAGGCTGGCCTCGAACTCAGAAATCCGCCTGCCTCTGCCTCCCAAGTGCTGGGATTAAAGGCGTGCTCCTAATGTGTAGGCACCTACCTGTGCAGCCCTTTGAAGCCTGACACTGAGGCCAACCAATCTCAGTGCTGGGATAGCTTTCTTTCTATTCCAGGCTGACTCTTTGCTTCCCTGACATTTGAAGTACCATCTTTCATTTAAAAAATAAGGAAAAATAAAAAATAAATAAATAAATAAATGAAGACTTGTTAACCCTTTCTCCTTATACTTGTACATTTACAACAGGGTGTGAAAGTTGCTGAGATCAGCAATTAAAAAAAGATGACTTCCGGTCTTTTCCTTGGCTACCTGTCTCTACTGAACTCGACGCTCCTTGCGGCACGTCTTCATGTTACACTGTTCTGAGAGCACATTTCAAGGGAAATCATGTGATGAAGCCTTTGGCCCCAGAGAGAGACAAAGCAGGAGAGTTAAGAAGGATATACTTTCTCGATATAATTTTACTGTGCGGCGTCCATGTCTGAACAGATGCCCCTTGGCACCATACATTCTTAGGTTTATCCGTGGTCCCAGCCTATTGTTTGCATACAGGTAGGGTTTCCCCTGAACCCGTGGAGAAAGCCAGTCCATCCTGACTCCAGCAGATTCCATCTCCTCCCTCTACTCTGGGTTTGGAACAGAATCTGAGCTCAGAGTTTGGGAGACAAGGCAGAACATGGTCCTTCTGGGTCAGGGAAACTTCTACTTCTCAGGGGCCCAATGTCTCAGTGATTGTGACAGAGCTAAGAGTCTTTCAGAGAAGGCCAAATGGGAGGGCACCCCCTGTATTTCTCAGGCTTATAAGCAGCAAGGGCTCCATAGCATTTGCATTAATTCACCAGAATACAGAGCTATTGACCTGAAAACATGCCACCCACGGCGAGTGGAGGGGGCGGGCATCTTTAGAGAAGTAAGAGAGGAACCTTGAACTTAGAGCAGGGACAGGCCAACCGGTTTGTTTGGTGCTCCTGTTAAAGCAGAAGCTCAGTGAAGTTCTAAGGGTCTATTACTTTTCCCACGCTCCCTAACCTTTCCAAAAGCCTCCCCTAAATGCCTTTTGCTAGATCATAGGAGATCCTTGTAGAAAAAAGTCTCCGGGCTGAAACCTGGTCGCTCCCCACCTGCTCCTGCCCACGACCTAGCCCTGGCAGGTCGCCCAGCTTTTACGAGTGCCCCTGTGTTAGCTCTCTCACAAGCTGGGCAGCCAGTGGCTTAGCTCGGTCTTCGTTTTCCTGCCATTGAACTAGCTGGCAAGAGCTGCCTGGGGGAGCGCAATGAGGACTCCGTGAGGGAACCAGGGCGAGCAAGTTTTGGAAAGCCAGTTGCTGGGCAGATGGTAAGGGATTACTTCCAAAAGCCAGGGTTAGTTTCATTTCAGTCTTTGACATCCTGGAGAGGTCTCAATGCCTTCATTAATGAACAAGTGTCCTTAGTTAGAAGCCTGGAGCCCTGACCCAAGAAAAACCAGCACCAAGCACACAGGCAGGTGTACCGCCCCAACCGGAGGAGATACACTGGGTTTAGCTCCTGCGCTAGGAGCATGGGTCATGTGTTCAGCCTTATCTGTGAATGCAAGGCAATCCAGGAATCCTTTTATGAAGTTACTGTGAAGGCCATGTTTGTACTTAGCAAGTGCATAGAAATAGATAGTACAGGACAAACAAATACTCATGCCAGTGATGTCTGTGGTCACCAACACTATCTTTGTTTCCTAATTGGGAAAGCTGGGAAGTGTATCATTCACCCATTTTCCAGAGGGCTCAGTGAAAGCTGAGGACTTCTGGTTGGAGGCACTGGGAGATATATAGTAGGCAAACCCTTTATGGGTTCTTTCTATCGAAGATATGAAAATACAGGCTGGCTCTTCACCCAATGGCCCCCAAGAGTTTGCAGGAGGGCAGGATAGATGGATAAAAGGAATAGATGTGATTTCCTCCCCCTCCTCCATTCCCACTGGGAAGCTTTGCTTCAGACCTGTGAGCTGCCACAGGTCACAGTGCCACCTTAGATTCAAGAGGTATCGGGGTGGGATTGTCAGAGGTGAGATAACTCAGAAAGATGGGAAACTCGTAGATGTGTTACTGGTTAACTCAAGTTTTACAGTCAAAACTGAGGCCTGTAGCCGGTTGCCACTGCTCACAAGTCCGCAAGCCCTGGCTGGGAAGAAGTGTCTAGCCTTCCCATTCCCGCCCTACCTACATGGAGCAAGCGGCTGAGTCTAGAGCAGTGGCCACGGACCCTCTGGCGCAGAGCACTGCTAATTTTCCTAGGAATGGTTCAAAGCCACGCCCTACGCCCCCAAACTGGGCAACGGGGCTAAACTCTTGCTAGTCTTCAATCTCTTTCTCCCCTTTCCCCCTCCCCAGTGCTGGTACCTACTATTAGCCTAGCATCCACTTCCTCCTATTATACACACGCTCCTCAGCCAGAATTACTTATGTTTGTCCTAAGCTATGATCTTCAGCCATCTGAAATCTCCAGCCCAGTCTCTGAATCCAGAAACATTTGTGGGTTCCTAAATTCCTCCTTCTAAAGGATAAGTTAAGTACTCTCTATTTGGGGTGCTGAACACCTGTCTGTCTGAGCTCTGAGTCTAGCTAACTAGCTGGGCTGCTGAGAGAACCTCTTAACCTCTCTAAACTTCCAATACAGCAAGAGCAGGCTTGTGTTAGGATCCCAGCTCTGTCACATGCTTGGGTTAGACAGCTTCTCTGTTTCCTGTGAAAGAAGAGTAAACTTAATTTAAAAAAAATTAATGTGTCAGTATAAGAATTAAGTGTGGTAGAACATTTGGATTAGCACTTAGGAAAAGGCCAGAAGTCAGCTGTCCAAAGCATCTAAATGCTTCTGTTTGACATGCTCAGTAAATATTAGTTTTGAGTCTTAGCTCAATTTCTAAATGTTCTCTCCTCTCTAGAAAGAAAAAAAAATATGTAAAGGTGCCGGCTGGAATGCGGGGTTCAGAGATGTAGAGGAAAACTTTTGGTAGAAAAACTGTGACCCTTTTGGAAGCTGACCTGGCCTTTTCAGTTTCGAGGGTCAGGATAAAATATGAAAAGCAGGATAAAGGGACTTTGGAGCAAGAAGGAGGGTCAACAATGTATTAAAATGAAAAAATGGCATCTCCAAGGTCACGAAAACACGGACTGTACCTGAAGTAGAAAGAGAGCCAGCGATGAGATTGGTTAGCCTGTCTTAATGCCTAGCTTTCAAGGGGCTGTGCATGTTGGGAACAAGTCTGTGTGCCCTTGCGGAGGGGTGACAGTGTTTTAGAGCAGCTTCTGAAGGCAGGGGTGGGGTGGGGGTACCCACTCCAGCAGCAGAAGCAGAAGACACCTGACTTAAGAAAAGCAAAGCTCAGGAGAAGTAACTCAGAGAAGGTGATCAATAAGGGTAAATGTTAAAGTGAGTTTGGCCTCTAGTAGACGTTTGCCCTGTGTGTATCCCTCGACAACTGAATTTAAATTTCAGTCTAAAAAGGGTTGCATTCACAGATATCCCTTAAACCACCTTCCAGCTCAAACCCCTTGAAAGTGATAAGCACACCTGCCTCTCTCTATTTGTCATTTTCTCTTGCCTTCAAGATCAGTGTCATTCCCTGGCTTCGGCTATGGCTATGGGAGCATCCTTCCCCTTTTGTTCTTCACCGATAATAGGATCACCAGCAATGAAGCCTCGCTCAGCAAGACAGACAGGAAAACGCGGGGCCTCAGACAGCATTTAAGAGCATGTCCTTCTGCTTGTCACCCCGGGGTGAGACAGTGCTGAAGCAGCACCAGCAACCTGGGGTATTTCATAAACTTCTGGCTCTCAGAGCAGGCTCCACGCAGATCCTGACTTTAAAAAAAAAATGCTGTTAGCAGAAAGGCGAATCAAATCAAATCAAACCAATTCCTTAGTGTTTGACCCCAGGGGCAGCGAAGACACTGGTGAGAAGGAACCACAACTTGGAAAAAGATTTATTTTTCCTGGCCATAAATCTCACCCCCTTGTTCCTCTGCCCAGTCAAGCATGATAAAGTCCTTTTCCATAAAGTATTCAGCATTAGAGCCACAAAGCTCCCCCAATCAGCAGCCATCTGCTTCTACCATAACTGCTGCTACCGAACCAGGCGAAGCAGCCGCAGAGAAAGGGCACCGCTGCTAGGCTCCAGGACAAATGAGCCTGAATAGCTCTGGTTTTCCTTGTGTATCTGTATCTATAGAGACAGGAGAAGAAAGGCCGCATTATATTGATACAACAATTGTAAAACAAAACACGGAAGAGCCATCTAAAGGGCAATATCGCATGCATCAGGGGTCCCCAGATAAAAGGGGAGCTAACAGATTTATAGAAACCTTTAATTGGTTTTCAATTGAAACCTAAAGGGGCTGGAGCGAGGCCGTGAAGAACCGCAAAGTGCTCTCTCGTTTAGCCGTCTGGAGGCGTGAGCGATTTCATGGAAGGAGAAAAGGGGCTTGCCTCTTGGGCCTGGGAGCCACGGGGCTGATTTTAGATTGTCTCAATCTCTCGATTAGTAAGGGGAGAGAGAAAGAAGGAGGGCAAAAAACCAATGATAACTTTCTGGCTCATCGCTGAAGAAATATTTTCAACAGAGGCGACTCTAAACCCGGGCCCACTAGCCAGGCTTCAGAGAGAAAGGTGAAGCCCGCTCTCACTAGCTGCACTCCAAGTGCAGACTCAAACTAGAGAAGGGGGAGGTCTGTCAGCACTCAGGGCAGGGAGTAGTGCTAGCCTACGTATTTGAGGCTGGCTACTGTATTTCGCGCCCAGGAAGCCGCCACCCCCCTTCTGTAGCGCCCACCCACACAGCAACCCTGGATGTTGGTGCGTCTGTTCTTAAAGCTAATTTATTGGTCCAACCCTCCATTATCATTTTCAGCTTCCTAATTAATCAAAGATAAAAGGCAATGGCGCAAATTACGATTATGAGGGAACTGGAAGACGGTTTTGAATAAAATAGGAGAAGTGGAATATGATTAATTGAACGACATGATAGTGAAATCTCAAGTGCGAGCAACAAGCCCCAGAGGGGCAAACCCTGATTCTCGCAGGCAGACTCGAACAAGGGGACAACGCCTACGTGAGGTCACGTGGGCTGAAGTTCTGAAGGAAAGAAGCGGGTTCCAACTCCAGCTCCCAACCAAGCCCCGCGTTCTGTTCCGCCAACCGCTCCCCACCCCCACCGCAGTGCCTCCGTTCCTATCCAATCTCTGGGCTCCTAGCTAGGGTTACTCCGTAGTAACTAATCTGCGCCCCAGTCTCCCGCTTATCTCCCCTCACTTCTTTTCTTCATTCTCATAGCCCTTTACTTTTGCCAAGGTTTCGTGAATTTCCAGGAAAGCCGTCCAGTAGGTCAAGAGATCGCTCCTGTAAGGGATAAACTGAGCCACTGTCCTCCACTGCCTTTTCAGAAGGCAGGGGGAGGGAGGGATTACGGGGGGACACCGGGCGGGTTCGGTTTGCACTTGCTGGTCGCTGTGATTAATGTTTCCGAGGGGATTTATTCTGAGAGCTTATGGAACCTGCTCTAACTGGAGGGCACTGTGGGCACGCGCTGGGACACTTGGGGATTAAAGGGGACGTCAGATGGGCTCGCAGGGCCCAGATCATCGCGGCCCGTAGTGTCTTTTCTCCATTCCCAACCTCAGCCCCAGCTTCGGTAGAAACAGAGAGGACTGGTCTCGGAGGTTGACTTTCCGTCTTAGGAATGTCTTCTTTAAGGGAGGAGTGTATGGAAAGTTCTGAGTGCTTTGGGAGAAAAGAACTCAGTAGCAAGCGACTGAACTTCACTTCACTTCTTCGGACTAGCGTTGGCAACCCAGAGCTTCACATTCTGAGGATGCGCTGCTCCCCACCATAGCACTCACTCCCTGATTAAACACCCCATTTTTTCCCCATCGTGATCAAAAGAAAACCCCAATTCCCCGGAGCTGTCATACTCCGGGCTGATCGCTGAACTCATCGCCCAGGGAGGCAACAAGTCTGGGCAGGAAACCCATCGCCCTCCATAGCGTCTCCCAGGGGCAGACAAACTCCTCCCGAGTCTCTGTACGGACTCTAAGAATAGGAGAAATTGCCGAAATGCAAGGTGCAAGGGCGGAGGAGAGAGCAGAAAGAGAACTAGGCAAGGGGGGAGGGGAGAGGGAGGAGGAGGAGGAGGAGGGAGAGAGAGAGAGAGAGAGAGAGAGAGAGAGAGAGAGAGAGAGAGAGAGAAGAGGAGAGTGGGAAAGGGAGTTCAGAGGAGAGAAGCTAGAAGAGGAAAGGAAAGGGGAGGAAAAGGGAGGGGAAGGGAGAGGAGAGGAGGGGAGAGGAGAGAAGAGGAGGGGAGAGGAGGGGAGAGAGGAGAGAAAATTGAAAGCGAGTGAGATCAAAAGAAAAACGGCAAAGTGGGTTGTCACGCTAGTCGTGGTCATTACCACTCTCAGACGGAAGGGGGCGTCCTTCGGGTCGAGGCGGCCTTCCTCTGAGCCGGGGTGCGGCGCCCAGACACCGCCTGCCTCCGGAGCAGGCTCTAGCTGCTGGGCGCCCTCTCCTGGCGGCCGCGCAGCCTCTGTTGGTTGTCCCACGGGTGGTCCAGCCCCAGCCCCGCCCTCGACGCGCTGGAGGAGGGGTGGGGGACGGAAGGTCAAGGGAGAGTGCGGGTGGTCGCCCGCCGGCAGGCTCCGGCTCGCATCCCGGGGAACACCCCCTGCTTCCTACCTGCGGAATGCGGGGCGCTCAGTCCGGGCGAGCCGACCTCTGAAGTCCTCGCTCCGACCCCGCGCTCCGGCCCGGATCCCAGCCCGGGCTTTCGGATCCTTACTCGGCTCCTCTGCAGCGGCTGGGAGGGAGGGAGCGGCTGTCGGCTGCTGCGGGGCGGCGTCTGGGGGGGACCGCAAGCCGAGCGCAAGGAGCCGCCATCTGGAGCCTGGCGCCGGGCGGGGCGCGGGTGACAGGGACTGGCCCTGCCTGCGGGACCCTAGGCCAAGGGCAGAGGCCCGCGCGTGGGAGCAGCGCCTAGTGGCAGCAAAGCCTTGCGGCCGCAGAGTACCGGTTATGGGAGGGCAAGTGTGAGGAAGGTAGGAGTCTAGAGAGGATCTGAGGTCTGCACTCCCCAGGTAGCCCAGATTCGGGGTATCCCCTGTGGGTAGATGTGGCGGAAGCGTAGAGGAAAATCTAGCAGATCTTCCTCTGGAGTGGAGACCCTCAACCCTGTCTCCCCCACCACCTCCACCAACACGCGCAGACAACCGCCATTGCTCAAAAGTGCTCTCTAGTTCCCTGTGCTTCCCAGAGTTCACCGTACTTCAGGAAACATTCTTACCCCACACTTTATCCGTAACTTGAGACACACTTTTGGACAAGGTATCTCCCTTGGGGGAGAACACTTCAGTTTCTTGCGGATGGAGACAGAGGGAAGAACGGGGGGGGGGGGCGGAAGCCTGCAGAGCTCCTTCGTGTTCATTTAACATGGGGTGAGGTGGGGTGAGAAGTGTGGAGTCTACCCTCCCCTTATTTAATTTCAGATATCTCAGGCGCTTGTGATTCCTTCTGTCCACTTCTAGGCGGTTTCTCTAGTGATGGCAGCCCAGACGCCGGAGAGTCTATTATTTTGTGTGTGCGGGAGGTCAGGGGGCATATTTACTGAGCTCAAGTTTCTTCAGTTTCGAGCTGACATCCTTAACTTTATAGTCTTTAGGGCAACATAATGTGAGCTAATTGGACTTATGGACAGTAGACGGTAGCCTGAAAAGAAAACGAAATAAAGGGAAGACAGACCCGCTCGTACTCCAAGGCATTTAAAAGATACCCCCACGCCCAGCTGTCCCGTGTCCGGCAGAATGGCATTATGTAAAAGACCTGGCATGTCACCCAGTGGCACATCTGGTAGGTGTAGATGGCATTCATTAGCACGGGGCTCCCACTCTGCGGCATGCCAAAGCTCTGACCGAGATGCCCGCTGCCAATCATTCATTCGCTGCCAATCCCAAAAGCGCGGCCGGGTGGGATGGCTTCCTTCCACACCGCCATCAGGACTGGAGGAAACAATGTGTTGAGACAGGAGAAGATAAAAGCGGGGATACTAGGAACCCAGCAGATGTATCCCGTGAGGAGATAACCAGGGAAAGGGTCGTTTAGCACGAAAGCATATGCAGGACTGCAGGAGGGAGGCTCGGACAGGGGTGTGCCTGCGGTTGAGCCCTGGAGAGACAGAGGGACCCCTGAGAAAACCTGGCGGTTGAGGTTGCTTCTCTGAAAACACACAGAGACCCGTATTCCCACCTTCACTGCAAGACATCGTTCTCTGTAATTTGTCTTGTACCCTTGTCAATCTAGAAGCTTGACTAAGTCTGACAAGGTCCTGAGTTCAATTCCCAGCAACCACATGGTGGCTTGCAACCATCTGTAATGGGATCTGGTGCACTCTTCTGGTGTGTGTCTGAAGACAGCTACAGTGTACTTGTATTAAATAATAATAAATAATATTATATATATAAAAAGAAAAGACCAACTTCTCTGACTTGGTGGTGGCCTTTGAGTATTGTGATAGAGTGCCTTCCTGCTATGAAATTTGCTTCATGGTCAGCCTAGTGCTTTGTATGTGGAAGGGCGTTGGGGTGGGGAGGGATGCAGAGTTAACTTTACTGTAGCGAATCAAAGGCCTTGCTTCAGTTCCTAGACTTTAGCCAAAGATAGATCTGAACAAAAGAAGGAAACTAAAAGGAAAAGGAAAACTAAACACAACCCCGGGCAAAGATCATCTTGGACTAGGGGTTTGCTAGGGTCTTGAGTCTACGGTTTTTCTTTTGACATGCACATTTTATAAACATTTTATTTGTTTGATATTTAATACAGTTAATAACACAAACAGGAATTTGTTAAAAGAGTGTGGCACTCCCTATAAAGTTCAGCTGAACAGCATTATTTTATTTTTATTTTTAATATATTGGCTCTTGTTCACAATATAACTAGTGTACATGCATATTATTATCAACAAAATTATGCTTTTAAAATATATGCTATAAACATTTGGAACATACTAATGCTTCAAATTTACTAGTGATTTATAAGAAATTCAAATTTAATTGGGCAGTGTACTGGCTGGTTTTGTGAGTCAACTTGACACAAACTGGAGTTATCACAGAGAAAGGAGCCTCCCTTGAGGAAATGCCTCCATGAGTCCAGCTGTGGGGCATTTTCTCAATTAGTGATCAAGGGGGGAGGGCGAATTGTGGGTGGTACCATCTCTGGGCTGGTAGTCCTGGGTGCTATAAGAAAGCAAGCTGAGCAAGTCAGGGGAAGCAAGTCAGTAAGTAGCACCCCTCCATGGCCTCTGCATCAGCTCCTGCTTCCTGATCTGTTTGAGTTCCAGTCCTGACTTCCTTTGGTGATGAACAGCAATGTGGAAGTGTAAGCTGAATAAACCCTTTCCTCCCCAACTTGCTTCTTGGTCATGATGTTTGTGCAGGAATAGAAACCCTGACTAAGATAGGCGGCTTATTTACTTCTTTGCTGTATAGAAACATTATTTAACAACTGTGTGTGTGTGTGTTGGCTCATGGTTACCATAATACTGCTATAACTCCAGATGTCAAATTATTATTTTATCATTAAAGAAAGGGATGAGCAAAGAGATGTGACTGTTTCTTTTCATCTGTGAAGGAACTACTTCAAGGTTTCATGACTTGGCTCTGAGTCACATGGCCATAGATACCAGCAAAGAGGTCTGGAGAAACTAGTTTTCAAAGTGAAAGAAAAAAGGGGTGATAAAGGTTTTGACAGTGGGTAGTGGGCTACAAAGACAACTCTTAAAAATGGAAGAATAAAAAAGCGTTCATGTTAGCACCAAGCAAGACTACATTATCAAGATTTATAGGTGAAAATCCTAAATAAAAAGATCTAAAAATGAGATTATTAGATTCATTAGATTATTAATTTGTTTTATTTTGCAAGTGATTATTTGCCTGCACACACATATGTGTACCACCTGCGTACTTGGTGACCTCAGAGGTCAGAAGAGGGTGTCAGATGTCCTAGAACTGGAATTACAGGTTGTCAACCACCACATAGATAGTGGGAATAGACCCTGGGTTCCCTACAAGAGCAATTAGTGCTCTTAACTTCAGAGCCATCTCTCCAGTCCAAATAAAAGTTTCTAAAAAGATCCTTTTGTTTTTAGTATAGTCCTTGAAGGAATAGTATATTACACAGTAAATTCTAAGCCAGTCTGGCCTACATAGGAGGATTCTGTCTCAAACAACAACCAAACAAATGAAAAGTCAAAAAGTAAAGAAAGAAACAAATAAATAAAAAATAAAAAAATAGAAAAAAGGCACCAAAAAAGACAAAAACTAAAACCAACCTAACAAAAAAAAAAAAAAAACAATGCCCCCCCACCCAACAATAGGTTCTAGTCTTTATAATATCAGCCTGTAATCTCTAAACTTCTTAGCACTTGGTAGAGGTAGAAGGATCATGAGTTCAAGACCAACCAAGGTTGAATAGTGAGAAATTATCTATCTGTTTGTCTGTCTATCTATCTATCTATCTATCTATCTATCTATCTATCTATCTATCTATCTATCATCTACCTATCCTATCTATCTATCTATCTATCTATCTATCTATCTATCTATCTATCTATCATCTACCTATCCTATCTATCTATCTATCTATCTATCTATCTATCTATCTATCTATCTATCTATCTATCTATCTATCTATCATCTACCTATCCTATCTATCTATCTATCTATCTATCTATCTATCTATCTATCATCTACTTATCTACCTACTCTTATTCTTTACTTGTATTTAGAATTTTCTTTGTGAATTTCATCAGGATTTGGGGCCTACAAAGTTTTAGAAGTGCAAGAGTACACACAGGACATGATATCTAAGGCTGGAATATAATGTCCCTTCTGAAGCTCACAGAGATTCCTAATATAATGATATTGAGTGACAGGGACTTTTAAGAGGCTACTAGATCATGGGGCACTGTAGGCTTGAATGATTCACCATGCTTCAATGAGGTTAAACTTAGGGGAATGAGCTGTTTCAAAGTAAGCCAAGTCCCCCTTGCCTCTCCCATTCATCTCACCTGGGTGCTGAGGATCTGTTTGGATTCTTTTCCTGTTGTTATGATAAGATATCCTGACAGTAACAACTCTGGGAAGAAAGGGTTAATCTCAGATCACAGCTCAAGGATCAAGTCCAGCAGTCAGGGAAGTTAAGAAAGCCAGGGGCTGAGGCTTCTGGTGGTGAACCACTCACAACTAGGAAGTAGAGAGTGATGGATGAAGGCTTGTGTTTATCTGACTTTCTCCTTTTTGTACAGCTCAGAACCCAAGTCAAGGGAATGGTGCTACCCACTTTTAATGTGGGTCTTCCCACTCTAATGAGCCTAATTGACATAACCCTTCACAAGAATACCCAGGCCAGATAATCACTTACAAGTATGCCTGGGTGGCTTGTCTCTAAGTGATTCTTGATCCTACAGCTCTGGCCCTCATGATTTTGGGGAGGCAAGCGCTTTACTGATTGTAACTTTCCAGCCCCCAAGTATTCCAGTTTTTTTGTTTGTTTTTCTCCCTCCCTGAATTCAAGTTTAAATGACTCAGAAATCTGAGTCATTTGTCTGGAGGGCTCTTACAGCTCTCAAGAAGCCTTGGGGAGGCCTTGCAAGCCAAGATCAGGAAGATTGAAAGACACACCCTTATTGCTTTCTTTCTTTGGGTACCTCTGGGGCCTCTCATCCTTTTGTGGTTTCCTGTGGTAGGACCAGGCTTGCTATATTTGGTTAGTCACTTGCTGACAATTTTTCTTCAGACCTGCCAGATTTCAGCAAATGATGATCACTTCTTAACAAATCAGTCGCAGGGCAAGGGAAAGACTTCCCTGACTTCCTCTGAATTCCAGGATGCAGAAGCTTCCTCTTCCCAACCTCTCCTCCTGAATCCACACGAACCCACAGAGAAGAGCGAAAGAATGCAGCAGTGGAATAACACTGTAAACTTGCACAAAAATTACAGGTGGTTGGGTGCTCTAGATCTTACCACAAGCAAGCCTTCTGAAGGTACTGTAAACAGCAAACGTAAGTGAGATAGGTTGATTTCCCAAGAGTAAAGTGTAGAGAATTACATCAGAATGAGTGGAAGTCACCGACAAAACAGTGGGGGAAACCCTGCTAATTGAGGTCACAGTCTATCAGTTCTGGATAAGCTCTCTGAACTTGGTGCAAACTAGTGGACTCCCTTGACTAGTAAGGCTTCATCCTTCCAGCCCGGTGTGTGCAGTGGCATCTGGACACCCCACGAGGGAGGAAGCAGAGGTCCCAGAGGCATACACCTATAACGATGCCCTCAACCCATATACCACACGAAACAACAACCATCTGTATGATCAAGAAGTGGCCTTAAGACCGAGGATCAAACAAGGAAAGGTACATTCAAAAGGACCTATGCAAATTCAACAGGAGAAGTGAGTTTGCAGTGTTTGCTCTCAGACTATCCTGCTCCTGGTCTTTCCCAGGACTGCAGAAGCAGAAGCAGCAAGACAGAGAGTCCTTTAGACTGACTGCCCATCTCGGCCACAGGATTTCCATTACAGGATGAACAGGCAGTGGTCTTTCCTCATGCTATCTCCAGCTGCCTGTGGTTAAGACTGAGCTTCAGGGATGGTAGTGGTGGTGGTGGTAGTGGTGGGGGTGGGGGTGTGTGTGGCTATTTCCTTTCGCCTAAATCCTATCTGTGTAATCAAGAGTATCTTGAATATGGTATATTGAGACTATTGGGACCTTCCCTTGGTCTTTGAAGAGCAGGGTTATACACTGTGGGAGACAAGCTGAGAGGATTCTGGCCTTTACCATTTCAAATACTTTTAGCCAACCAGCCAGCCCGCAAGGCCTAGAGACTGGGCACCAGAGGAACTTGTCAACTGTTTCTATCCCCCAATCCCAGAAACTTGCTCAGGAGTTTTGCCTAGGAAGAGAACCAGGTCATTTTCAGGCCCAAAGAAAACTCCCTTTCCCCATATTCCTCTGGAAGTTGGTTTTTGTTTGTTGGTTGGTTTGTTTTTGTTTGTTTGTTTTGTTTCTCTTTCTTATTAGATTATTTTACTTATTTATATTCCAAATGTTGCCTCTCTTTCTGGTCCCCTCTTCCCTCCCCTTTGCTTCTGAGAGAGTGCTTCCCCCTCCCCCACTCCCAGCTCATCTTACTAGCATCCCCCTCCCTGGGGCATCAAGTTTCTACAGGATTAAGTGCATCCTTTTCCACTGAGGCCAGATAAGGCAGCCCTCTGCTACATTTGTATGGGGGAGGGTGTGGAGGGGTCAGCCCATGTATGTTCTTTGGTTGGTGGCTTAGCTCTGAAGGGTCCAGGTTAGTTGATATTGTTCTTCTTATGGGTTGCAATCCCCTTCAGTTCCTTCAGTCCTTCTAACTCTTCCATAGGGGTCCCCATCTCGGTCCAATAGTTGGCTGTAAGTATCTGCATCTGTCTTAGCCTCTGGTTGAGCCTCTCAGAGACAGCCATGCTAAGTTCCTGTCTACAAGCACAATATGGCATCTGTAATAATCTTGGGGTTTGGTGCCTGTGCATGGGAGGGGTCCCAAGTTGGGCCAGTCTCTGGATGGCCTTTCCTCCAGTCTCTGTTTATTTTTGTCCCTGAATTTCCTATAGACCGAAATAATTCTGGGTCTAAAATGGGAGACATGTTTATCTACTGGAGGTGATCTCTTTAGTGGGTCTGTCTACCCACTGTTGGGCATTTCAGCTAAGGTCATCTCCATTGGGTCCTAGCGGTCTCTCACATCCGTGGTGTCTAGGACTTTCTAGAGGTTCCCCTGCCCCCCACCCCAAACTACTGAATATTTCTATTCATTCTCCTGACCCTCTGGGTTTCTCTCCTGTCTCCTCCCCCCATATCTGTTCTTGTCCCCCCTTTTCTATTCCCTTCCCTTCTCTCACCCAGGTTCCTCCCTCCCTCTGCCTCTCATGATTATTTTGCTCCCTCTTCTAAGTGGGATTCAAGCATCTTCACTTGGGCCATCCTTGTTTAACTTCTTTGGGTCTATGTACCATGGCTATTCTGAACATTTTTTGGCTTATATCCACTTATCATTGAGTACATACTATGTATGTCCTTTTGGGTCTGGGTTGCCTCACTCAGGACGATATTTTCTAGTTCCATCCATTTGCCTGCAAAATTCATGAAGTCATTGTTTTTAATAGCTGAGTAGTACTCCATTGTGTAAATGAACCACATTTTCTATATCCATTCTTCAGTTGTGGTACCAAAGGAGCCTTTCCCTTATTGGCAGAGGGGATAAATAGCTATCTATGGATCCTATTAGACACCAGAGCTCAAGCTAGTCTCCAGGCTCTCTCAGTATTGAAAGCACCTGTTCCACATTTCAGAGTCCATGCTGGTACCTCTGCTCTTCTCAGCTGTTATCCCCATTCCATCAACTTCCTCCAGCTCAGATTCTTCTCTCCCCTCAGCTTCTCCTTATTATTCTGCTATTTCAGCTATGCACTTTCTTGGTACATTGTTTGTGTTCTCTCTCTCTCTCTCTCTCTCTCCCTTTCTCCTCTCTCCCTCCCTCCCTCGCCCTCTCTCCTTCTGTCTCTCTCCCTCTCTTCCCTCCCCCTCTCTCTCTGCTCCTGCTTCACTCATGGCTAGGCCAGGTCAGCTGGCCAGGTTCAGTCTACTTTCTCTCTCTTCTCTGCACTCTTCCAGATGCCCCTGGCTTTTCTCTCTCTCAAATCTACAATAAAAACCTCCCCTTTAACCATACCAGAGAGTTGTCACATCATTAATTTATATAGTCATAAAGCAGATTATCACTTCCTTCCCAAGATACTGTCATCTGAAACAAAATGCAGAGTTTTAAATCTAAGAGCAATCTCAAAGACAGTAAATGTTGTTCAGAGAAGTAACTGCTAGAGTATTAGGGACTCGAATGAAGATACAGACCAGGCAGTAGATCATCTAGTTTACAGAAAAAAATTGGGAAATAACACAGCTTAGAGGAGTTAACAAAGATACAGACAGAAAAGAGGAAGTCAAAAGTTACATCAATATCGACTCCAGAAAATATTCCATTCTAGAAGCCGTGATAGGAACAGATCAATCTTGGAGGAATTTACTTATTTATATTTTAAGTTTTAAGATTTTAATTTCTGAATGTCTGTATACACACCTCAACTGTATTTCAGGCTATAAAATGCAAAAATAACATTTACTTAAATATCATTAACACCTAAAGTTTAGGTAGTTTTTACCAAGTTTTAATATAAACCACATTCTTGTAATAAAATTTTCACATTTTTTTAAGATTTAATGAACATTTATTCTTAACACTTGGAACATATTGTATAAAGATTTCATACTGAGTAAATGATATTCATTAAACCAAAGAAGGAAACAAAAAGAGGAATTTACATCAAGTTTTTAGCTACATTGTTGAAATACAAATATGCACATTTTATCATTGAAAAAAACTTAATTGTGTTTCTTCATCAAGAACTTCAACTGAACCTAGAACTTTTTCACACCTTGATTAGAAAGGAAACAAAACAAAACAAAACAAAAACCCAGGGGGGAAAAATCAACTTTAAATTGATTGGCTGCTGAGACAGTAAGGGTTTTTACAGAGACCTGTAGAACATCACACCAAGAGGGCAAGAGATTAAATAGCTGTGTCTGGCTTTATGCAGGTCACTAACATGTTAACTCGCCATACTATAAAGGGGTAGTTGGGAAGGGGACCAAACTGTGGAGATTCAAGGATGTCACATTTAAAACAATTTTTTTTTTTTTTTTGGTTTTTCGAAACAGGGTTTCTCTGTGTAGCCTTGGCTGTCCTGGAACTCACTTTGTAGACCAGGCTGGCCTCGAACTCAGAAATCCTCCTGCCTCTGCCTCCCAAGTGCTGGGATTAAAGGCATGTGCCACCACCGCCCAGCTAAAACAAATTTTTAAACTCAGATTATTCAGGAATGGAATGATGTTCCCAAACATTCCAAGTTATAAAATGCCCATTGGTATATTACAGGTGAAGTCACAATATTTACTTGTTATCTTCAGTCTTGATAAATATACAGCCCGAGAAAATGACTAACACTAATTTATAAAATAAGTGCATAGTTGCAAAGTGATCTTCAAAAGGGCCACAAGCAAAAATGTACTGTAAAATATACACCTAAGTGTGATCTTTAAATTCAGGGTTGTTTATTACATTCAGGGTGTTCATTTATTCAGAGATGAGAACTACCTGGGAGGAGCTTATACATCATGGTTCTTCCAAGAAACAATGTTGCCCAGAACTTAGCATGAGTCTAACATCTGGCAGGAGACAGGTAAAGGTTGAAGAGAAACCTTTAGCATTAGGGGCATCCCAGGGCCCATGTAATAGAGTCAGAGCTGGATAAGTCCTGGCTGACTGCTCTGTACGAGAAGGATGGAGAGAGAGAAAAGGATGCAGAAGAGATTTAACGGAAATGACCCACCATTTGCTAAATACGTAAACAAGAAAATTGTAGTAACAAGCCTTAAGTCAGGACAAGTTCCCAGAATTACTTAAGTATATTATCAAAAGTATCCATTTTCCGGCAAAAAACAAAACAAACAAAACAAAAAACATGAAGCATACAAAGGAAATAGGAAGTATGACCCACACGCTGGATAAAATATACACAATAGAAACTCCCGGGAGAGCTCAGCAGTTACATCAGAGCTGAGATGCTTAGGCTGGAGTTTTAAAGAAAACACGACCCAACCGTTCCTTGTACAAAAGAAAGATACTTTAGATACAAAGATGCAGATAGATTCAAAGTCCAAGAATGTAAGAGCACCAGTCACCAACTAGAAAAACAGGCACAGCTGAGAATTGGGCAAAGCAGTTGTGAGAACAAAAAGTTACTGGTCATAAAGAGGAGGCTTTCCAATTATAAATGGGTCAATCCTTCAAGAAAGCAATACTCCTTACAAACAAAGATGCATTTATATGTGTGCATATATAAACACAACTATATATATACATACAGATACATATATGTAATATGTATATATACATATGTATGTATATATACACACATACATACACACCCACACACACACATATATATCCCTAATATGAGAGTAACAAATAATACGTGATGCAGAAAAGTAGGTAAATGAAAGAATAAGAAAGCAACAATAACAACAACAATAAAGACTTTGATATTTCAGTTGCTCGTAGGTGTGTGGCCCATAGGCTGCACATATACCAGGACAGCTATGAATTCAGCCCCAAGAAAATTATAAACTTATTGAAAATATTATATGATATTTTTGGTAACTCCATTGCATGATTCTCCAGAGTTAACTTTGTAGACCACACCTTACGTTACAATGTCAAAAGGTTGGCCAGAAGCTGCAGGTCGATAAACATGTGGGAGACTAGAACACTGAGCTGACAGAACTCAACATGTCAGCGTCTCCTTGAACTTTCCTTTCTTTTCATTTAAAGGATTTTGAAAAGATTTTATTTATTTGTGTGTATATATCTTCACAAATATATAATACCTTTGTGTGCTACTGTATACCCCTGTACACACAAAGAGGTCAAAAGACTGTTGGATTCCCCAAGGATACTTTGGATATGCTAGGTAGTTTTGGTGTCTTTAGTTTTGGTTTTTGTTTTTGTTTTTGTTTTTTTTTTTTTTGCCAACTTGATGCAAGGTAGAGTCATCTGGGAAGGAAGAACCTCTACTCCCATCAGATTGCCTACAGGCAAGTGTAGGGGGCATTTTTTTGACTGATGATAGATATAAGAGCTCCCCGCCCACTGTGAGTGGTGTCATCTCCTAGGCAGGTTGTCCTGGGCCATATATAGAAGTGGGCTGGCTGAGCACGCCATGATGAACAAGTCAGTAAGCAGCCCTCCTTCATGGCCTCTGCTTCAGTCTCTGACTGTAGGTTCTTACTTTGCATTTCTGCCCTGATTTCCCTTAGTGATGGACTGGGACTGGGACATGTAAGCCAAATAAGCCCTTTCCTCTGCAAGGTGCTTTTAGTCATGTGTTTTAGCATGGCAGTATTAAAGAAAGAGAACTGGACACCTGGCTTGTTGTATGGGTGCTGAGATTCCAAACTCCAGTACCTGTGGTTATATAGCCAGTGCTCTTAGCCACTGAGTCATAGCTCCAGTCCAGATACATAATCTGAATAAACCTGTTGGGCTTTTTCTCATTCATGATTGACGTGGGAGGGTCCAGCCCACTGTGGGTGGGATAAAACATGGGAAAAGGTAGTCAATAATAGAAGTTAATAACATAACATCATACTAAATGATAAAGATGGGAGATAATAGTCAAGCTAACTAGGTTGACTTAACTGATCCACAACTAATAATCACATCAAAACATCATGTGGGATACTGCAAGTGCCCGCAACTTTTTATCCTTTGTGTTGTACTGCTTACAAGGACCTGTAACTCCAGCTCGAGTGGATCCCAATACCCTTGTCTGATCTCTTTAGGCCCAGGCACACGTATCTTCCCCTCACAACACTCATATACATGTAATTAACAAGAAACATTAAAAAAATAATTTACGTTAAATTGCAGGAACATATGGCTTTAAAAAAAATAAACGTTTACGTGGGATTTGAGTGAGGGTGCCTTGTTCTTAGGTAACTTTGTAGCATTAGACTCACTGAAGAGTTGTCCCGTGGATGGTATACACAGGTAATCCTGCCTCTTTCCACTCTGATCTATTTACTTACTCATTTATTTAGTATTTATGTTTGTGGTGCTGGCAACCAAGTCGATGCTTCCCCTATGAGCTACATCCCGAGCTCGGTGGCGCGTTCACTAAGAAAATTATCCAAGCCCAGCACTACCCGCGTCTCTTTTTATCTGATCTTCACCTCTTATAGCTAGAAATTTCTATTCACTTTATAAATAAATACCTTGTTAAAACATAAAAAACTTTAGCAAAGCAAGTTCTCCACAGTGAAAAGCCCAGAAGAAATGCCTCAACTACTAATATCTGTCTTTACTGAGCATTCAGAGTTTAATATTCATAATTCCTCACAAAACAAGAGAACAAGTCCCCACCAATTTTCCTAAAGTCACTTTTAGCCTGATTCCATAGTCAGAAAAAGACATCAAAAAACAAAAATAAAGAGGAACTCTGGATTAACGTCATTCATTAACATAAGAGGGAAGGAAGTCTTTAAGAAAATAATTATGAATGGCATCTACCACTTAAAAAGAAACACACGTTAAGAAAGGGAAACATATATTATTAATGTGAAGTTTACCTCAGAGACCCAGCTTTGGCTTAATATTTGAAAATCAATTAAATATCAACAGGGCTAAAATAAGTGAGAGAATCATTTTTAACAGAAGCATAAGAAGCATTTGACAACACATTTTTTAAAAAAAATTTATTAGACATTTGCTGTGTTTACATTTCAAATGTTATCCCCTTTCCTCTTTACCCCTCTGAAAACCCCTTATCCCACCTCCCTCCCCCTGTTTACCAACCCATTCCTCCCACTTCCCTGTCCTGGCATTCCCCTACACTGGGGCATCGAGCCTTCACAGGACTAATGGCCTCTCCTCTCATTGATCCAACACATAATGATTAAAATGTCCACACACCAGGGATAGAAGGCTTCCTCCGTCTGATAAAGGGTGCTCACAAGAAGCCACACCATATTTAATGACAGGAGCTGGACGCCTTTCTGCAGAGATCAGGAACAATACAAGTATGTCTGCTGTGCAATATGTACTCAGCACTGGGCTGGGAATCCTAGCCACAGAACCAAGAAATAGAAAGGAAAGGCACTGACTGACCTTTAAAATAAAAAAGCTAAGCAGTACCTGTGGGAGGCATGATACTTATATAGAAAGATCCAGGAAAGCCATTGAATCATTATTAGAATGAATAAGTATAATGAAAATGGCACAATAATGATAAATTTGTAAGAAGATAATGTACTTATATGTACTCTCAATAATCGATCTGATAAAATTAATAAGACAATCAGTCCGTTAATATTTCACCTACAAATTTTGCTATGCTGCGTGGAACATTAAAGCAAAACAAAACAAAACAAAAAAAAGCTCCAAACTATACAGAGACATGATTAAGATAAGTCAAAATCACGAGGTAACACTTGCAGAATGGCTATGATAAAAGACAGACAATAACAATAACAACAATAGAAAGGTCGTGACGGGGCCTCAAAAACTGAACAGCATTTACTATTAGATTTAGCACATAAAAATGGTAAAACAATCCCAAATAAGATGGAGAAACAGAAGTGTGAAAATCACATATGTGGAACAAAGAGAAGTAAACATGACAGCTCGAAGCGGGAGTGAAAAAGTGATAATTGCATTAAGCGTTTTGTTCTAAACATACCGAAGAATAGGATCAGGGGGATATGTCACCACAAATCAAATCGACACCGTCTATAAAAACTGTTACTTCAAATGCTTTCAAATAAGGGTAGGTTAATATAGAGACATAAAAATAGTTACAAGAAAACATAATCATAGAGATATACAATGGCTACCTCACTGGCAGATTCAGATTTCACAGTTAAAGAAAATACCAGGGGAAAAAGAATCAGTAGCAACCATGCATTTTGAGTCCGAACTCTGAAAACCTACAGGCGTGAGGTGAGAAATAGGCCAGAAAAATATGGGCAGAGCCTCAGATATTCCTTTCTCTGTAATGGGAGGAAAGCAAGCATGTGGTTAGCTAATTTTATTGTGATTGTGATCAGGAGACTGGACAAAGGTGACTCAAGGGAGAAGGAGTTACCCTTGTCTCCCTCTTCCAGAGGGTCCAGTTCATCACTATGAGACCATACCACAGGGTAGCCCAGTTCTCAACACGATGTGCCCAGAAGCAGAGAGACCAGGAGCACTAGAACTCAACTGACTTCTCTTTCTTCCCTATTTATTCCACCCAGGCATTCAGCCCACAGGTGGCATTCACCCATCGGTTAATCTTGTCTGGAAACTCCCTCCCCTACATATTCTGAGGTGTGCACACTAATCTAGATGATATCAAAAACGGTCAAGCTGACGATGAAGATTAACTGTCTCAAGTCTACCTCTTGTCAAATGGACATCAAATACTTGACTTTAAATAATAAAATCCCACCCACATCCCACCAAAAGCCATAGTTTCATAATGAAAATCATCCAACCTTTGTCTATGTATCCTCAATAACTTAAAAGGTTCAGTATTGCTCGAAAGTATGAATTTAAAGAACCTTCTGAGATGTAGGAAAAACTCTTCTTATTAAAAATAGGTTCTTCTCTCCTACAGTTCCTTTTTCATCCATTCCTCCCGGGGCCACCTCGATCTCTCCCACACCCCATCCCTGGAGAGCTACTCTTGACCCATCTTCCAGGAGAAAAGACCAGGCCTCCAAGAGACAGCAACCAAACAAGGCAAAACAAAACACAATAAGACAAGGCGAAGTCCCTCATACGAAAGCTGGACAAGGCAACCAACCCAACAGGTGGAAAAGAGTCCTAAGACCAGGCAAAAGACTCAGAGTCGTGACTGCTCCCACAGTTGGGAGTCCCACAAAAACAGCAAGCCAGTAGCCAAGACCTATCTGCAGAGGACCTGGTGTAGACGCACTCAGGTTCCATACTTGCTCATATGAGCCCTGCTTAGTTGGTTCAGTGAGTCATGTTCTCCTGGTGTCTTCCACCCCTCTGACTCTTATTAATTAATTAATTAATTTATTATTTTGGGAAAACCACTGAGCACTTTTAATGGATCTGGTGATTTTTTTTCATTTTTTTTATTAGATATTTTCTTTATTTACATTTCAAATGTTATCTGCTTTTCTCGTTTCCCCTCCGAAAACATCCTCATCCCATCTCCCCCCCCCCACCCTGCTCACCAATCCACCCACTCCCTCTTCCCTGTCCTGGCATTCCCCTATACTAGAGTATCAGAGCCTTCTCAGGACCAAGGGCCTCTCCTCCCTTTGATGTCCAACAAGGTCATCCTCTGCTGCATATGCGACTGGAGTCATGGGTCCCTCCATGTGGACTCTTTGGTTGGTGGTTTAGTTCCTGGGAGCTCTGGGGGGTACTGGTTGGTTCAAATTGTTGCTCCTCCTGCCTCAGCAGATGGCCCGCATGTCTGCATTTCTAGTTTCCTAGGGTTCAATCTTCCCCTCAAAGTTTCACATCTCTTTCTGTGGCTCTCTATAAGGAATTAGACTTATGTACTGATTGTCTCTAAAAGGTTCATTAAGAATCTAGGTAGAAGCCTCTGCAAACTCTGACTTAGCATCTTGATGTCTTTTGCCTGCTGAGCATTAGCTGAGCACCTTAGGCTGCAGTAGCTTCTGGGTGGCCCTGTGCCAACAGGGCACTCTAGCTGTGTTCTGTGCTCTCAGAGGAAGTCTTTCAGTAAGTTTAAATCTTTACAACTTGAAGCTTGTGACGGATAGGATCTGGCCAGCTTCCTGTTTGTCCTGGTGCAAAGTTCTTAAGCATCTTGTTAATAGTTCTAATGTTAATAACTGAACTCTCCCCGTTCACAATTTTCAACTTCTCCTTTTCCATCCAAAGGGCTTTGTTGATGAAATCCATCAACTCTTCTCATTGTTGTCTGCCTCTGTAAATTTAGTCACAACGAATGAGCAAGATCTGTGGCACAGCCTTGCTGCTGTTATCCTGAAACAGCCTCCACTAATTTAATCCATCTTTCTCATTTAAAACTGACCTCCCCTCAAGTTTCAAGACACTGAGAAAAAATACAGAAAATTATTAGCCATGGATGACCCCTAGACCAATTACTGGTAGAATCTAGGTTCTCATCTACAACTTCACAAGTGTGTAGGTTTTTACTGTCTGTTCTTCTATTAACATTTTTTGTCCCCTGAGTTCCCATCAGGTTGGCTGCTGATGACACTGGAGGGTTTCTCTTGTCCACATCTGCAATTCTTCTAAGTTCCAAAGGCCTAAGAACCACGTGGTCAAGATCGGGGAGCACCTCACTCCTTCACTGCCAATTTTCCATTGTTCTTACTTTCTCATCTTTGTAACAAAAATATCTGGCAGAAACGACTCCATGAAGGAGGACTGATGGGCTTTGGTTCATGGTTTCAGAGGGTTTTTAGTAGGTGGCCCTTGAGCAAATTACCATGGTGATGGGATCTTGCACCAGAGAAGAGTTCTTCTTGACAAACAGGAAGTGGAGAGAGTGAGAGCCAGGAATTTCCCAGGGATATAAATCTCCATTGACCTATATATTTACCTATTTCTTCCACCCAAGCCTCAAGTTCTTGAGTCGCCAGAACCCGCCCCCTCCGAATAGTGACACCATCTGGGGATTAGGTATTCAGAAAAACAAGCCAATGGGGGTGCACACTTCAGATCCAGACCAGAGTTTTGTTTTCCTTTATTGTTCTCATTATGTAGCCCAGGCTAGCCTGGGACTTACTATATAGACTATGTACAGAGATCTACCTGCTTCTGTGTCCTACGTACTGGTGTTAGAGGTGTATGTCACCATGCTCAGACTTGTGTGTGAGGAATATATGCGAAATCAAGTTAAAATGTTTTTCTTTATTTTTTTGGGAATTTTATGCATGTATACAATGAAATATAATCACATTTATTTCTGTCTTCTCCTTCCAATTCTTCCCACGTTTCCCAGAGGGGTGCTCCTCTTTCAACATTATGTCGTTTTAAAAATAAGCCACCGAGTCCAGTTCGTGGTGCCAATATGTGCACGGGTGCGGGCCATCCACAGGAGCATGGGGAATCTATCAGTGGTCACTTCCTCACAAGAATGATCTTCCCTTTTTATTAGCAATCAATTGTCAATAGCTCCTCAGCAAACCCTTAAGCCTAGTTTCACCTACGGCATCTAAGTTGTAAGTTTGATTGGCTTGATCTTGTACAAGTCACACCAGCCTCTGTGGGTTTGTGAGTTCAATAACCATGCCACAGCCTGAAGAAGCCAATTGACAGCACCTCTCTCAGCTTCCTTCTGCTTCACTTCCGCTAGGGAGGAAGGGGTCCATTACAAATGCTACACTTAGTGCTGACCCTTGGTCTCTTAGTCTCAGAACCTGCACTATTTATGCATCTCTCTGTGGACTGCTGCTTGTTCCAGAAAGGAGCTTCTCTGACTGAGGTTGAGATCAGTCCAGCTCGGTGGGTCTGAGCATAAATACTCAGAAGTGTCCAGAGAGCATGGCCATTTAGCAAATGACAATGGCAGGCTCCATGAGTCTATAACCTCCCTAGCCATGACTTTTGACTAGGTTACAGTGTCAGGCATGAGCTGTCCTCCTGTGGAGCTTGTCTCAGATCTAATTGGAAGGCAGTTATGTACCCTCCAGCAATTGTGCCACAGTTTCACAGTGGGGCACACATTGTCTGACCTGTCAGTATTGCAGCATTTGGGGAACAGTGCTGGGTAAAGATGACTGATGACTTCTTCCCCTAGCAACCTGTATTGCACTTTCTGGCACCATGAAAGCCAGTCAGGAGGAAGAAAACTGCTTAGTTAGCTTAAAATTGACTTCTTTACTCCCCATAGCCAAAGTATGTGATTTCTTTAGCAATAGGGTCTTACAATTTAGTTATGGGTAGTAGCCAAGGACTCTAGTAATAGCCTGTTGCTCTTTGAGAGACCCATTGCGTCGCTCTGACCAACAAACCATAGGGAAGTCTCGCAGGCCTTACATTGCTAGTAACCCATGTTTTCTGGGAGTCAACCCATGTAGGGCAATCATGTCCAAACTCTTTCTTCTAAGATTGTATTCAATTATCCAATGGGTTTCCAAAAAGCCTTTCCATACATCCCTAGTTTTAGTTAACCTATCCACTACCTACTTCTTTTTCCATCCCACACCCTCCAACCCAACACTTGCCATTATAAAAAGTTCAACTACAGAGTACCTTAGTGCTGACCTTGGTCAACATGCTGGATCTGTTTCAGAACTCTGTCACCGAACCTTAAACCCATTCATCCTCACCTACCCGGGCTAACCACTGCTCTATTCTTCACTTCTTAGAGCTCAGTCTCTGCATTCCTTGTGTGAGTGACATCAGGCAGGACTGCTCCTGTCCACTTGGTTTACCCCACTTAAGAGAATGTTCTTCAGGTTTGTCTACATGGTCCCAAGAGATGAATTTTCTCCTTAAGCCTGAATATTACCCTATTGTATATACATTCTCCCACCCTTCTCCTTTCTTTTATTCACTTTTTTTTGTTTATTTGATTTTGAGGCTAAGGATTGAGCCCAGAGCCTTGTGCATATTACACAAATGCTGTTCCACTGAGCACTTGCCTTCTTCCCCCTTCAGCATATATTGTATCCCTTTATCTATCAATGCACCCTTAGTTGCTTACATACCTTGCTGTTCTGAATAATGCTGCAGTGAACATAAACATGCAGAGATTTTTCACACTGATTTAATTCTGTTTGAATATATATTCAGAAGAGGAATGGCTGGATCCTATGATAAAACTCTTTTTTTTTTTAAGAAAACCTTCCATTCTGCTTTCTATACTGTCCCTGCTTATTTACGCTCTGACTAAGAGAACACCGGGGTTCCCTTTACTCTACACCCTTCTCAACGCCTACCTTCTGCTATCTTCTTGATAAAATCCATCCTATAAAATTTTAGATGGCATCTCATTGTAACGTTAACCCTATTTCCTGGATTAAGGTCATTTTTATGTATCTTTTGAACATTTGAATATCTTTTGGGTGTCTCCATTCAGGTCTTTCATATTTTTTTTTTAGTGGAAATGTTTTTATACTCTTGAGTTGTCTGAGTGCCTTATGTATTTTAGACATTAACTCTATATCAGATATATGATTTGTAAATATTCCTCCCCCCATTTCATAGGTTATCTCTTCCCTTTGCCATTTTTTTTGGTTATGCTTAAGCTTTTTAGTTGGCTATAATTCTTTATCTATTTTTGATCTTCTTCCTGTGTTCTTGGGGATATGTCCAACTATTTTGTTGTTGTTGAAATAACTGCTAAGAAACTTTTCTTTTCTTTTCTAAAGTAGAACATTTATATTCTAAAATCTTACATTTGAGTCTTTAGCCAAATTTGATCCGATTCTTATAAGTGGGGTAAAATAAAAGTTCAATTTCATTCTTTTTCATGTTATCAACATCCATTCTTGGTTAAAAATATTAGCCAACCAGACTGGGCATCTGAATATTTGGTCCCTAACTGGTGGTTCTATGGAGGCTTAGGAGGTCTGGCCTCACTGGAGGAAGTGTGCCACTGGGTGCAGTGCCACTGGGTGCAGGCTTTGAGGTTGCAAAAGCCTCTTACCACCTCAGGTTTGCTCTCTGCTTCCTGTTTGTGGTGTGAGATGAGAACCCTCAGTTCTCAGCTTCCAGATTCAGTCACCAAGTCTGCCTGATGTGATGGTGATGAAATCTTATCTCTCTTATAAGCTCTAGATAAACCTTTCCTTTGCCTTGGTCATGGTATTCTAACAGAGCAATAGAGACCCTAGCCAAGACATCAGAGGAATGGGCATATTGTTTATTTATAGAGTATTTGTCTTTTATGAAGGAGGCTCTAGGTTCGAGCCCCAGCATATATATATATATATATATATATATATATATATATATATATATATATAAATTATATATAATATATATAATTAAAAATTATATATATATATATAAATTAGGCAATGTCAAATATCACAAGTCTATACAGTCAGTACACAAATTGATACTAATTATTTTGGTAAAAACTGCAAAAAAATTATAAAGTGATGAATATCTTTCATTGAACTTGACCAGTCAATAATATGCTAAGGTCTCTAAGGAAGTACAAATAATGAAAAGATTTGGCTAAATAAATGTATCAGAATAGTCAACACAACAAACTTGTCAGTGGACCCCTATGTATTAGTCTACATACTAAACATCTGCACAGAGCTCTCAAAAGAAGAAATGAAAATGGCTAAGATGTAAAAAAAGAGGCCCAACATCCTCCCAAGCAAGGAAGTGCAAATTAAAACCACTTTGAGATTTTTATCTCACTCTGGTCAGAATTGCTAAGATTGAGAAAACAAATGACAACAGATGCTGGCAAGAATACGGGGAAGAGGAATCTTTATTCACAGTTAGCAGGAGTGAAAATTGGTACAGCTACTATAGCGATCAGTGTGGAGAGGCCTTAAAAAGCTAAAGCTAAAGGTAGACTTACTATATCACTTGGCTATTCTTCTCTTGGGTATTTACCCAAAGGACTTCATATCCTACTGCAGAGACTCTTGCTCGTGCACACTTATTTCTGCTTCCTGCACAGTGGCTAGGGCATGCAAACAGCCTACATGTCCATCAAAGGATAAGTGGACAATGAAAATGTTGTAAATAAACACAGTGGAATTCTATTATGCTGTCAAGAAAAAAATGAAATAATGATAATTGAAGGTGAAAGAATGGAACTGGAAAATATTACATTGAGTGAGGTAACAGGTACCCAGAAATACATATGCTCTGTGTTCTTTCTCATATGGAGACCCTGTCTCCTATTCTTTAGCTTTGAGTGCTTTATTTCTAGTAGAAGTCAAGAAATATAAACCTACCAGGAGGTGGGAAGGGGAGACATTGCAGAGAGTGGGTATAGAGTAGAGCTACTCTAAGGAGGAAACAAGGAGCGATGAAGGACAAATAGAGAGGGTCATGAGAGTGGAGAGGAGAGGAGAGTGGAGGTAGGGTGTAGATAACACTAAGGATGTTTGAACAAGACAGACATAAACTTAGTTCATAAGCTTTCTTAGAAACATTTATGAACACCATAGCTCATTAGAATTACACTACATGGGGGAATACGCTCCCTCAAGAAGCTGTACACTGCTGGCAACCGTGGAGTTGGCCTGGCCTAGCTGCCTTAAGAGGCTTGTGTCATAGGTTTTTCAGGTTACAGTCCGTGGGTCCTGGGGCACTGTGTTCCTTTCAGTTCCTGAGAGACTGATGCCCTTCCTCAGGCAGTGAAGTGTCCAGGCTGGTTTATGTTTCTCTGTATGTTCTCTTAGATGTCAAGGAGATGTGCAAGCTTGACAGGACAATTAGTATTAGATATTATTCCTGTGTGCCCAGTATAACTTGTAAACTTCATTGTATCCAGGCAACCACAACTGAATTGATCCTGGCAATTGCCATTATGTTCTGTTTCTGATAAGGATCAATTCAGTCTGATTGCTCTTAACAAAATTGTCATGACCTGAGTTTTATGTATACAATAATAATAATAATAATAGAAATATTCATTTTAATAGAGGAAGTTGAGGAGACACAGAAGGAGTTAAAGGGAGGAAGGGGTATATACCATTAAAATGCATTGTATTTGTATGTATGAAAAATCTAAAAAAAAAATCAGAGTGATTTTGTGGTAAACACAGAAAAGCTAATTCTTGGACTGGGAATATATTTTCTGGGGTAGGATGTTTGCTTATTCAGTCCATGCTACTAAAAATAGAGTTATAAATTTTTATCCAAAAGCAAAAGATCTTGAATAGTTAAAAAAAAGCTTGATAAAAAATCAAGTTAGCTGTAAGCAGCCTCTGACTTTTGGCTACAGTATTTAAGCAGTAACATTGGCAAAGGTATTCATTAGTAGTTCAGTCCATAGAGATCTTGGAACAGGATAATTAATTTAAAATAGATTAAATACATATACACATTTGTAATTTTATAAATGCATAAAATACATAAGTGGGAGTTTAAAAAATATATTTATTGTTTATGTATATGTTCTTTTAAGAGTATATGTGCACCAGGAATATACAGGTGCCCACAGAGGCCAAAAGAAGATCTTGGATTCCCTGGAACTGTTGGGAGTTGCCTGATGTGGGTGCTGGGAATTGAATCTGGGTCTTCAAAATCAGGAAGAGCTTATAATTGTGGAGCCATCTCTCCATCTCAAGAGTTCTTCTGGATAACTGGTGTTGGAACAATTAGACACGTATATGCATATGGAATATAACAAGGTAGAAGGTAGTAAACTTTATATTTTATATCAATATTAACTAAAAAAAACAAAAAACAAAAAACAAAAAACAAAAACCCACCATAGATCAAAACGGAAAGCCTAAACCTGTAGCCTTTGGAAGAATCCATAGGTGTATGACCCAGAATTAGATACGATATAGAAATGTTGTTAGACATAATATCAAAATAAAAAAAATCACAAAAGTAATAAATTGAATTTAATAACACATTAGTACAGTTTCTCTTTGTGAAGGACATGATTACTGCAATGAAAATAACCTAGTTAATGCACGAGTGGATAATTGGAACAGAGACGTCTCAGTGAGGATGAGGATGGCAGACAAAGGTCGCAGGCTTTATTGCGGTTTCATTAATGAAACTCTTAGACTTGCTCGAAAGCTGTGGAAACTCTCAGAGCTGATGAGGCTGCCTGGGATCCGGGACTCACCTTCACCGAGCATGGCTTGGGAAGAACCTTAACTATTTTGAGATAGTTTGGCACACTTTTTCAAAAAAAAATATGCTTTATACTCCAGAAGTCCTATGTGTTGGGCATTTACTTTGGAGAATTGAAACACATTCACAATATCGTATTCTCTGATCCTCACAACCGTATTCATAATTGCCCAAACTGATAGCAACTGAAATATCCTCAGTGGGTGGGACGCTTGACTCAGTCCTATAATAGAAAACCGTTTACCAAGAAAGACAGATTACTTAGAGTGGTATAGATGGGTCTCAAAAGCATCAAGCTGAGTAGGACATCCTGAAGAAGTTGCACAGGGCTGCTTTCATTTGCATGATGTTGCTAAGGAAACCATATCATTGCCCTGGAAAATGGAAGGATGCTGTGACAAATACCTAAAAAACCTTGGGAACCCATTCCATCCTCTTGTCTGTAGAGAGGTAGAAAGTGTTTAAGAGCTGAGCAAGGAAAAGATACGACCAAGAAATAGCAGGAACACACACAGCCACGACCAGGCTCAGGACAGAGTAGCGTATTACAGGAAGTCCCTCACTCTGTGACCCTGTCTAGAGGTTTCTATGTGCCCCCCTCAGAAGGGGAGCAGTTGTTGAGATGTTCTTTACCAGCATAGCAGAGATGCTCCAGCAGGCATTTCTAGAAGCCACCGGCAGCTTGCAGTCTTCATGGTTTCAGACCTTTTATCCTCAGTTAGCAATGAGTTTATCGGTGCTGCCCATAATTTCATGGGATTATGCAAAGGAGACAGTTTTGAAGTAGCTAATGGTCTGCCTCTTTGGGTTCTTTTAAAAACAACGGAATATGTGAATGTCTGAATTTGCTGCTGCCAGGCTTTTTAGTTAATGGGAAAGTAAACAACCTGGAGCTAATACAGTGAGGTCGTTTCTGGCTTATTTATATGACAAATTAGGCAATTAGTAGAGGCTGCAAGAAATTTAAATACATAGCAGAAAAACCTGTTGCTTTAAAGAGACCACGTAGAAACAAAGGTGCTAAGGGATAGTCCAATAAGAACTTAGATTGGAATGAGAAGAATGTTGAATTTATATACTTGGGAATTGTTATGGGCAGCAGAAAACTTGGCTGATTTATGTTCTAAACTAATGGGGAGAACAGGAAGTGATGTCATTGTCTCCAGGGAGGCATGGAAGGTATGGTCTGCTTCCTCCTTTCCTTCTTTCATTCATAGGAAAGACAGAATTCAATGAACAAACTGTCAGTCAAAAAGAAGGTGGTTCTTGGTGGTTTGAGAGACTCTTGTCTATCCAGACTACAAAGTATCCTAAGATGAACAAATTCATGATCAGGTGAGTGTTCTCTGGAGAGAAGCCTGAGGTACAGCTGAAAAAGATCTATTACTCAAACAATTAGGTTTGTGAGTTATAAAACCACTTAGTGGTCTGAATAGAGATCTGGAACAGAGCTGTGGTGATCCAGAAGAGCTCTGTGAAGCACTCTCTTGTCTAAGGCTACACACCTGTGTCATATGTGTTATATGTGGTAGAGTTGAGAGAGCTATTGTGTCATCATGGATTTTGATAGTTTGAACTCCAAAAGATAAGGACCAAAATGAGAGAATGAGATTGCGCCTTCAGAATTACACAGGCAAGAGGCTGTACGTGCAGTTTCCGAGAGAGGAGAGGAATAGAGACTCCAATGTGAAGCCTTGCAGGTGGGACAGGCTTATGCATTGTCACATTCCTAGCTGGCCTGAGATAAAGCACAGAATCTTATTCGCAGACAAACTCATGGGATTCCTGCCAACACCTTTCAAACTTACTTAGAAACTCACTTAGATCCCTTCATTCTCTTCAATTTAACTTTTGGAATGGGATTATCTCCTTTGTCTATATCCAATGTCTGCATCTCTTCACTATTGGAATTAGACAAGTATATTTATCTACTTAGTTATTGTATCGACATAAGGGGAACAATTTTGTCTTAGAATGGATCACACCTAGAGTCTAACATATACCTAGCCTGCATAATAAACTTAAGTATTTTTTTCAACTGACGATATTTGTTTCAAACTTTGTACCTAGAAATTGCTTCATAATAGCTCGAGACTTGGAAGCTGCTAGGGTGTTAGAAATATAATTTTACAAGTGTGGCAGATGAGACTGGGTGGACAGCAGAGGGTGGACTGAAGTGGGCTGAACAGGGTCAAAAGATATGCTACACTCCCAGAAATGGAAGCCATATAATGGCTGCTGCTTCTTCTTCTTCTTCTTCTTCTTCTTCTTCTTCTTCTTCTTCTTCTTCTTCTTCTTCTTCTTCTTCTCCTCCTCCTCCTCCTCCTCCTCCTCCTCCTCCTCCTCCTTCTTCTTCTTCTTAATTGTCTTGACTGACGCAATTAAGCATCTCAGATGGTCTTGATGTGAAATGCATAAATTGCCAAAGCCAACAAGACGTGTCCTAAAAAAGACAGCAGAAAGTCGCACACAAAGAAGACAACAACTTCACTGAAAGATGAAGGTGGAAACCCGATGTCCACAGCAAGGCAGGATGCTCTTCTGGAACTTTTAGGGACATCTTTGTGTTGTGGGGTTCAGAGTATGACATAATCCTAGATGCTGTTGCTTTAAGCTCTAACGTGTAGGATCATTTGCTAGGGCGGCTCTCAAAAGCAAACACGTCTTTCTTGCTATAGATGTTGCATTCCAAGAGGGAGGCTAACACTAGCACACACTACAGTTGGTTTCTTGTGTAGACTTGACAGCTTGAGACTCCTGGTTTTGAAATGATTGAAGTGTAGAAAATACAGCTCCCAGTTTATCAAAACTCCATCACTTCCATGAGTAAGCTTTTAGGAAAAACTTAAGGTTGTATGTCAAACACAATTTTGCACCATTCTGGATAGTTCCTCTGCAAACATGTCTTGCTATGAACCTCTTTCCAGTCTGTAGCGAGCTTATTTTTACTCTGTAACACAGAGTACAGTGTACAGAGGACGCAGGGAGAAGAGAGTAACCTTTCTGGCTGGCTTTCTTATCTGTGAAATGGGAAAGCACTTATGTCTTGTTAGTGTCATTGTTTCTATGAGACAGAATGTGAATGGGCTTTTTAAAGCTCTAAAGTGTTATACCAGGGTATAATACCTAAAACTAATGACTTTGTTAAGTGATTTAAAGCTAAACTATTCCAACATATACGCTTTACATAAATGTATTTTCCCCATTCCATTATTCCATGCTCCTTCTGATTTGTGCATTCAACCACAGAGTCAATGATTCTAATATCCTGTGATGGTACTTTTGAACTACGTGGTCATTTCAATCTCATGCACATTTAGGCTGGATTGTTCGTGTCAGAATTTTGGAGTTATTAAAGGGATTAGACTACATTTGGAACGTTGTGAATATGTTCTTTTTTTTTTCTCCTCCAGCGATTAAAACCTTCCTTCCTTACATACCAGACCTATTCAGATATTTTGGTAGTTTTCATATTGGTAAAAAGATTGGCTTGGAATTTTTGTTTTCTTGTTTTGATAAAGCAAAATATTCAGTCACATTGATTTTGTTTTAAAACCTCCCAGTATAAACAACAAATAACAACAACAACATCAGCAACAATAACCAAAACACCTACAATGTACTAAGAAGTCCCTGTTAAAAACCGGAATAAATATTGGAAAAGTAACTCCTGATATTTAAATTGTTCTGCTTTAACCTGAATTTAGATGTGCCAACTGTAATCCTCTTACTAATTAACTTCAATCAAATGGAGATTTGATTTTAGCAAGAAACGTCAGACAGAATAAGGTAGGAAAAATATGTTACCCCTCAATCTTCCCGCTGTAGCTCTTAGCTTCAAACACAAAGGAATGAAAAGCTATGTAAATTTGTTCATGCAAAACAATTACTTCCCATATCTGACTCATTACCATATAGTCGTGTTAGCTCATGATAGATTCATTTCCTTTATTTGCTTTCTCTGAAGGCAATTTTTTCCACGTTCGTGTTTACTGCTTGTCCAATATTTTGTTTTTTTTCCCCCGACTATTCTTTGTTCAAACTGCAAAAATCTGAAATAAAAATATAATATAGAAGTATAGGCGTCAGCTAGCATTTTCTATGGCATATGGTCCTTCAGATGCCATATGTACCAGTGTTTAGTGCTTTTGGCAAAGAGGCGTAGACTGGTGAGATCCAACTGCCAGGATTGCTGAAAACAAAACGTAAATGCAGCAGGGCTTTTGTTATTCATAACGTGCCTCTAGCATAGCACATACAATATGCTGTTCATTCTGCAACGACTGTAACTTAGAAAGCACACTTTCCTTCCGCACTTTCTCAAAGGCCTGTCCAAGTTTGTGCACACTGCCGCCTCTCACCTTGAGCCCCGCCACTCTTCTCTGTTTCAGGAAGTTCATACTAATGGATGAGGATGTCGGATTCCGGGACGGGGACACATCCGCTACCTTTTCTCAAGGGTGCTTAGTTATTTTTCAAATTAAAATTCAACGCTCTTCTGGAGGCCTCTTCTGTGAAACAAAGAAAATGCACTGGGCACGTTCTCTAGACAACACAGTCTAGAGGCACAAACAGATCCCACTAGGATGTACTGAAGAAGACAGGGTTTCTTTCCTGTGAGGCTGGGGTCTGCCTAGTACTGACATTCTGCAGGATACAGTGTCTAGAAGAGGTCTGAGGCTATACTTACTGCGAAATTGGAAATTGCGGTCATTTTAATCGCTTTCCTGCCAATTCAAACCAATGTATAAAAATCACAATGTTGAGGGAATCACAGTTTGGGGAGTAAAAGCTAACTTTGGTTGGCTTCATTTTCTCTGCTCCTTTGGATGTCGCTGACAGTGAATAGCCCTCAGCTCTCTGCTTGTGTTTTGCAGACAGACAATCCACACAAACTGGAGAGGACAGCGGGAGTTCTCGAAGGTCATTATTTCCCACTTGTCGTGACACAAGCTGTTTAACCTCTTTGAGCTTGTTTCCATACGTATGATGAGGATAATGTCTTCCCTGGGGATGTGACTGTGAGGATAATATGCTATAATCGTCGTGAAAGTGCACTTATCTGGCATTATTGTTATTAAAAAGAAAACATCTGTAGATGCCCTCATGGACTAAAGACCTAAGGAGGCTTGTACTCTTTATCCCTCAGGGTTTTCTCTGTACACAAAAGCCTCTGAGGAATATTAGAAAAGTGTGAGGGCTAGTGACCCAGAGAGAGAGAGAGAGAGAGAGAGAGAGAGAGAGAGAGAGAGAGAGAGAGAGAGAGAGAGAGAGAGAAAATGGACTTAAAGGAAACTGCCATTTTCATAACTCTAAAATTATCCAATATAGGGAAGCCCATTTGACTTCTTCTAGCTGTTTTGATAGCTTTCACCCCCCCACTCCTCCTCTCCTTCCTTCCTCCCTCCCTCCGCCCCTCCCTTCCTTTTTTCTCTCCCTCCCTCTCTCCCTCCCTTACTTCTTCCCTTCCCTCCCTCTCTCCCTTCTTTTCTTCCTTTCTTCCTCCCTTCTTTCTCTCTTCCTCCCTCCTTCCCACCTTCCCTTCCTACTTTCCTCCTTTCAATTCACTGCAGTTAATGAAGAGCTAGAATGTCAATCCGAATCCATTTTTTGTTCATCGTCTTTTCATTTTAAAAATTAATCACAGGGAATTAAATTTAATTTTGATTGTGATCTTGAAATATTTGTCCAATGTGAACTCTTTAGGTGTTCATTTCGGGCTAGGCCTATCAAACTACTCACCATGTCATATTACCTCTAAGCATTTTCTGTGGTCATCGGCATGGTTATTTAAGAGCAGCTGAAAAAGAAGTGAGAATCTAGCCAGGAAGATATTTCCAGAGTTTGTCTGAGATCCAAGGTGTGGTCTTGGACAGATAATAGGAACATCTAGGACAAACAATATATAGCATACTAATTACTTTTCTTGTTAAAACACACACACACACACACACACAAAGGAATGGTTTGTTTTACAGCTAGAAGATGCAGTCCACATCTGTGGGGAAGGAGTGGTACTTTGGGCATCTTCAATTATGGCAGCTGGAGTTGTAACACAGCTGGCCAGAAAGCGGAGAGAGGTAAACTCCACCTGCCTTCCTTTTTATCTGCTCCGGGTCCCAGACACTGAAATGTTGTCACCCACATTCAGGGTGAATCTTTTCATCTCAGTTAAATCTTTCTGGAAATGCATTTATAGCACACCCTGATGTTTGCCTCCTAGGTGATTATAAATCTCTTAGGGCTAGTGGTCAAGAAGAGCCGTCACACTTAAGAAAAAGTTGCTGAGAGCTATTCCAAAGAGGAAGATAAAAAATTAAAGTACTCTGGTATAAGGTAATAATACTTCCATTAGAACTGCTGTTAAAGCTTCCAAGGGCCAGTTTCTACAGCTGAAAGATAAGTCTTTTGTTTGTTTGTTTCTCTTTTTCTTTCTTTCTTTCTTTCTTTCTTTCTTTCTTTCTTTCTTTCTTTCTTTCTTTCCTTCTTTTCTGGTTTTGTTTTGTGAGACAGTGTTTCTCTGTGTAGCACTAACTGTACTGAACCTTGGCCTCCAAATCTCAGAGATCTGCCTACCTCTACTTCCTGAGTGCTGGGATTAAAGATATGTAACCCTCCCCCCCCCCAATCCCACCTCCCGCCA
Organism: Tokudaia tokunoshimensis; assembly: GCA_036184795.1. Lineage (NCBI taxonomy): Eukaryota > Metazoa > Chordata > Mammalia > Rodentia > Muridae > Tokudaia > Tokudaia tokunoshimensis. The sequence continues at coordinate 11,327,031 of BTHU01000014.1, forward strand.
CAGTGTCTTTTCTTAAATACAAGGAAAAAAATGTCTGGAAGGGTTGATTATTTGAGACAGTTTAACGCTTGGATTTGACTTTTTAATTTTTGTATCAAGCTCACAACAAGGTTTAGACCGGCCAGTGTCTCTGAATGTCTGCTTCTGGGTCATGATTACTGACAGGCATGTACCACTGTGCCCAGTGAGGGGTTAGACTATATTAAGTGCAGTTGGAATTGTTATGGCTGGCCCCATAGGGAACTTCTAACCTGGAGTCTGTGGTCTTTATAACTTTATTAAATAATAGTAATTTTTTCCCATGGCTATGGACAATACTGAAAAATTCTGTTTTTCTTAAAGAAGGTGGCCCAGGGTTGTTGAGATTTTTTTTTTTAATAATTTTCTGTCACTGAGTTGAAAAATAAAGTGAATAAAAACTTCTCATGAAATCTCATTTTGTTCAGGAATTATATGCTACTAATATCTTGGTATGTTTCAATCTACATTTTAAATAGGGTAAAACTTGTTTTTGGATGTCAAGCAAGACAAAGGAATTTTGGAACAAGTTTCACAACAGGTAAAATAGAGGCAAAGACTTCCTGGGAAAATAAAGTCTGTAAGAACACTTGCTTAACTTCCAGATACAGTAGAGCAGAGAAACTTGCAGAGATGGCTAATAAGAATAAATCTCTGAGTGTAGACTCCAGTATCTGAGAAATGATGCTAATTCTTTAAATATTTTAAACAGACATCTCACTGATGGGCTATCAGACTAACAGGGCAGAAAGTTGCTATCCTGACTTTACCATTGACCTGGATGCCCTGGATGATCTGATCTACAGTCAATCACAAGGTACAAAATTAACAACAATGACGAGCTTTTGAAATAGTTTGCCTCTAACATCAGAAGAAACCAGTTCCGTTCAGGGGAGACCAGGCCTGTTCAGGTGGTACGGCCATGCATGAGTCAATGTAATTCATGTGTGCCCATTCAGGGTGAATGGCCTAATCCACCATCAGTGACACTTTGTAAGGTAGAGGCAGATGAGTCACTGTACCTATTTTTTAGGTAAAGAGTACAGACTTCAGGAGAAGTACAAAGTAATCTCATGAATGATGACTGAACACAGTTTGATTCAGACAGGGCAGAGAAAAGTAGTTCAGGATAAAATAGGACTCTGAGAACAATGGAGACCTCAAGGCAGTCACATTGATTAAATGGATCAATGGATTGATTAATCTATTAAAACCCTGAACCAATTTCTATGAGACATTAAGGGACAAAATAGAAATATCTTACAGTTTCAATTTTTAGGAACTTCCAGTCTAACAGAGGAGGAAAAAACATATTTAAAAGATCTCACAAGGCTCCTTCACGGTGTGAGGGAAAGGGATTCGTTTTTCCTGGGTTTCAGAGTTGCTACTGTGGAAAAGGAGGAAAAACATAATTAGGGGAAGCAGTATTAGGCATATAAATGGCATGAAAGCACATACAGGCATGTGATTACACAAAGAGAAAGAGTGGGTTCCAGCAAAAATGAAGTTCAGAAATGGTTTAAAAACATAGAAATTTTGAAACTGAGAATCAAAATTACTGAATTTTATATCAAAAATGGAAGAACAAGAAAGTCATGGATGTTTGAATTATTGTGCTGAAGCAAATATGTATCTAAAGTATCATTTATGTATGTACTATGTATGCACAGTGTGTATGTAAAGTATATTTTAACTTAAAAGATAACATTGGTCTCTTTCCAATGACACCTATATCTAATTCATGGATATCTAAAATCTGAATTTGCCTCATTGTCTTATGCATTCACTTTTTTCATCCCACAACACACACCTCACCAAATGTCATCTCTGTATCACACTAACAGACCAGGGCTTTCAGAGCAGTAATGTCATCACAATGCCCCATGAATGACTACGGGGTTGACACTAGGGGCATTTCTTGGACCCCAGAGTTGCAGGTTCATGTTCTCACTACAACATGACTTTTCTGATTCTTGAACCAGTCAAAGGACGTGAATCTGCTGATGAAATCTGATCAGAGCAAAATCCGAAGATGGACCATGGCATTTCTCCTTCAGAGAAGGAGATTGAAAAAACTTTTTGGTCATCTCCTAGAATAGAAAGTTAATACTTTTGCCTTTAAAATGTATTCTTTTCCGCTGTGACTGTTGCTATTCTCATGGGCTACTTCTCCTAAGGCACACAGGCCCAATGTGCATCTTAAATATAGTTGAGTTCTGTGATGAGGAGTAAGGCTTGTAGAACCATTGCATCAATATGACACTTTTTAAAGAAAATTATTTACTATCATATGGCAACTATAACATAAATGCTGCAATAATGTTTAAGAAAGTATCTATACCCATCCATGTGTACGTCTTCTGTAGAATTAAATATAAGTGCTTAGTGCTGGAGAACTAGCTAACTACGCAGAGTCAGTGAAGTCACAGACCTTGGAGGAAAACTTACAACCCACCACTTCACCAAAACAACATAAATGGTAACTACATTCTGAATATTTGTCCTTACATATGCTACACAAAAGTGTTATTCTCATCCCTCTTCAAGGAAACTTCTCTTTGAAACAGAGACCATTACAGAAAACCACAACCAATCAAAATATAGAGTTGTGGATCCCAGTCTTACTGGACCCATCTACAACTTTCATACCTAAGGCTCAGGGATCATTGTGGAAAGACTGTAAGCGATGGAGGATCAGGAAGGTTCTTGTTAGATTGTGTCTCCTAGAAATGTTGGAGAAGCTATAGCCATGAAGTATTACCATCATGACTGCCTAAGCATGACCTGGGCAAGGATGACACTAATGGACAAGAGAATGTACAGGGAGAAGCTCATGAGGCCCGATGTCTACAAACAACTATAGCAACTAAGGAATGCTGGGCACAGGAGAAACAGCCTTCCCCAGGGAAGAGCGCACCAGTTGGTTATCCAATACCAAATGGTCAGTCCTGAAAATATATACATATAAGTAACATTATACAAACCGAGCTAATTGTATTTGTGTGTTTGTGTATTTGTGTATGTGTGTGTGTGTGTGTGTGTGTGTGTGTGTTGTGTGGGGGGGGTTGTGGGTGTGCATGTGTTGGTTGCATGTACATATGCATGTATCAACAATTCATGCATGGTAAAAGGAACCATGGTTTTGAAAGACAGCAATGAGTGAGGTTTATGGGAGGATCTGTAGGGAAGAAAAGGAAAGGGGAAATGAGGTATTTTTATTATGATCTTAAAGAATAAAAAAATTAAATATATATATGAGGATACACACAAACACTTTAGAATAAAGAGACACATTCTTTTCTCAAAAACTTGCCAGCAGAACAAGCAATCTTGGAAATAGCAGGGAGCTTGCCAAGTCTTGTCAGAAAGCCCTTGTATCTCAGTGCAATTTTGAGATGGTGACGAACAAGCAAAGTAACCCCTTCACTCAAATTCCCGTGATTCCCTGCAGGGAGCTTCGCTGCAGTTGTCAGTGTGCAGAAACTAACGTAACATATAGACACAGAGAGTGCAGGCACGTGAGGGCAAGTATCTGTTCTCATGCCTGTGCATACGAGTGCAGGAAGACTGTTGGCATTTTTCTCCAACAGCGTCATGCATATGAAGAATTGAGACCAGAGGTCTCAGAGACTCTCAATGACAGTTTTTTTTTTCCACCCGGTAGAGTTTAAATTTTTACTGAAGGTTTTCTTTTAGTATGTTCATAGATTTTTTTTTAAACTCACACCCAGTAAGACAAAAATCACCAAGAACGGTATTTTTCAAAGGATAGAGTGTGATCCATTAAGAAGTTAAAAATTTGAGTTTGAGGGTATGTGTGACAAGTATTTTCTGGAATTGACTAGAAGAGGGAACTATAAGACTGTGTGCCAGGTAAAAGTAATTATTATCTTTTATTAAATCTGTGTTGTGTAGGTACATGTGGATGCATGCGTGGTAACTGTGTGCTTTGCTTTAAAATGTAGATGGTGATAAAAATAGAAGCTTACTAATGTAGAATTGATCCCTTGCTCTACGAGAAGTACAGTATTCTTCATGCTATAGACAATGAGTTCCCTGAAGATATGTTTGGATATGAATTATCTTTATACCCCCACAGTCCCAAGAACCCCATGCACTTAGTGAGCTATTTGCTAGATAGCTACCTATAAAATACTCAGAACGCCCAATGCCTGCATTTAAAAGGGTATAAAGGTGGAGTCTGCTTTGATATGGTACTTATACCCCTTGTAAGCATTTCCCATCAACAGTCTCATTGATAATTCAGAGCTGCTGTGGAAAGGAAGCATACAGAGTATTGTAGCATTAATAAATTTAATTATCTACTAATGTACTTCACCATCCGGTGACACACAAGACATTATTTAAGTAGACCTCAGAATTGTGTTTGGGGAGGAGCCAGGTATTGAGGGGGAACTGGAGTTTTAGACACCTTTTTGGGGGGAACAATATGAAGTGAATAGAAAATTAAACACAACAATGCATATTTATCAGAGGACTAAAATGAGACTACTCACATAACAAATTCACTTCTTGGGGTGAAAATCAACAAACGTCAGCTTTTACCCTTTGTTGTCATTGCAGAAAATATACATTAAAAAAACAACACAAGAAATATTGCTGAGAGCAAGCGGTCCTTGCAATCACAGATAAGCACTAGAGAAACCAGGAATGTTACACATGCAGGATTGGCTCTTCAAAGGAAGAACAATATAATCCGTTTCCCACACAGAAGGCTGAGAGTGAATGATGTTGATAGCCTAGCTGACCTCTACACTATCTGTACAGACAGGGGCTCCCCCAGACTCATTCAAATAAGACAGGAGGTGCTTAAAAACCTAGGTGAGCTCTGTACTATCTGAATGGCAGAACACACCAGATCCTTCCCTAGACCCTAAGGATAGCACATGTAGCCTATGTCTAGGACCCATCTTTATGGAAGAAGTGACATGTACTCTGAGAAGAGTTTTAATGTAATTGTGCCTCCTTGTGCGGAGGAGATTGTGTTTGTGATGGTTTGTATGTGCTTGGCCCAGGGAGTGGCATTGTTGGAAGGTGTGGCCTTGTTGGAGTAGGTGTGACCTTGTGAGCATGGGCTTTAATACCCTTTTTGTAGCTGCCCAGGAGCCAGTATTCTTCTAGCAGTCTTCAGATGAAGATGTAGAACTCTCAGCTCTGCTTGCACCATGCCTGCCTGGATGCTGCCATGTTCTCACCTTGATGATAATGGACTAAACCTCTGAACCTGTAAGCCAGCTCCAATTAAATGCTGTCCTTTCATAGGAGGAACAACAATCTGAACCAACCAGTACCCCCAGAGCTCCCAGGGACTAAACCACCAACCAAAGAGTACACATGGAGGGACTCATGGCTCCAGATACAGATGCAGCAGAGGATGGCCTTGTTGGACATTAAAGGGAGGAGAGGCCCTTGGTCCTGAGAAGGCTCCATGCCAGGACGGGGAAGCAGGGGTATTGGGTCAATTGGTGAGCAGGGGGAGGGGGGAGGGGGGAAAGGTTAGGGGATTTTCGTGGGGGGGGACCAGGAAAGGGACAACATTTGAAATGTAAATAAAGAACATATCAAAAAAAATGTTTTCCTTTATAAGGGTTACCTTGGTCATGGTGTCTGTTCACAGCAGTAAAACCCTAACTAAGACAGTGTTACACCAGAAGACTTTTTCTCCAAGTTGTATTGTACTGTGTTGACCCAGATTTCCTTCTTGGCTCATATAATCATTACTGTACAAGCCACGACATTTGCAGAGACACACAAAACTTTTGAAACCTTTGGCTACCTGATAATCCATAAAGAACAAGAACGTCACAAGAAAACCCACAGAATCAAATAACCTGGGCCCACAGTGGCTCACAGAGACTGAAACACCACCAACCAGGGAGCCTATGGGGGATTGACATAGGCCCTCAGCATGTGTTACAGCTTCCTGTGGGATTCCTAACAGCAGGAGCATGGACTGTCTATAATTCTGTGACCTGCCATTGAGATCCTTTCATCCTACTGGGCTGCCTTCTATAGCCTCACTTAATAGGAGAAGAGGTGCCTAGTCTTACTGCAACTAGATATGCTGTGGCTGGTTGATATCCATAGGAGGCCTGCCTTTTCTAAGGAGAAACAGGAGGAGTGGACAGAGGGGAAACTGGGGGGAGGAACTGGGAGAACAGGAAGGAGGGAAATCTATGGCCAGGATATAAAGCAAATAAACAAAGAAACTACTAACTAATTGAAAAAGAACTGCTACATTTTGGCCTCTTTAAGTTCCAAACAGAAAGACTTGTCAAGTTACAGAAAAGTGTCATAAATTCTGCTAAACTCTCCACAAATGTATTTGTTTACATCAAGAAAAGTACTCCGTGATACAGTGTCTCTGCTTCCACAGCTTGGTGATTTTTTTTTTCAGTTTTTCTTTAGGTCTTCTCAGGAAGAGAATGCAATGAGCAAAACTTATAACCCGTTCACAGAAATAACAACCAAAGAGAGTGTTTCTTTAGAAGTGTTTCTGGGTTCATCTGAGCGATTGTCTTCCTAGAGCTTGAGAGGCCAGCCTGGGCTACATAATGAGACCCTGTCTCAAAAATAAGCAAACAAAAATATTTTAATATTGATGTTCAATTTGCCACTAAATAAGATTTATTTTTTATTTTATTTTATGAGTGTGAGCATTTTGCCTGTGTGTGTGTGTCTCTGTGTGTCTGTGTTTATATACACTATGAACATGCCTGGTACCTGTGGAGCTAGGAAAATGGAGATGGATCCTCTGGAACTCTGTTACAAAGGCCATCATGTGGGTGCTAGAGACCAAACCCAGGTCCTCTATAAGGGCAGCAAGTGTTCTTGTCCACCCAGTCACCTCTAAACCCCCTTCTTAATGCTATTGTGTGTGTGTGTGTGTGTGTGTGTGTGTTTTCATAGTTTGATTTTTAACACAGTGGTATTCATAGTTTCTTATTTACAAAATTTACTTCATAGATTTTGTTTACCTGTTTGTTTCCTTTTCTGGGGGTGGGTGGGTCAACATCTTTCTATGTGATCCTGGCTGTCCTAGACCTCGCTATGTAAACCAGGCTGGCCTCTAACTCACAGAGATTCTCCTGCCTCTTCCTCCTGAGTGTGGGGATTAAAAGCTTGGGCCAGTATGCCCAGCTTTCTTCATAATTTAATAGGGTCAGATATTATGAATTTACATTGTTGGTCAATGATTCATAAATTATTTGGAGTCTTGGATTTTGCCCAGGTAGTACATTTAATCAGTTCCATCCACTCAGTTTTAATATTTTAGACATAAGGAACACATTAGTTAAGGGCTAAGTTATTTCTTCTGCCTTCATGATGCATGTGTGAGACTTCCACCTGGAGACCATGTGCTGTTAGATCTTCCCACCCACATGGATGGGAAGTCAAAGCGTTCCTTAGCTTTCTGATGCTCAGAAAACATATCTTCTCTCTTTGGCATTTGTATTTTCTTACTTTTCTGAGAAACAGAAGAAAATTCGGTTATCTTCAAGGCTAACCTCTTTTGTGAACAGGAAGTGAACCATTTTAAATTAGAAACTTTGGTTGGGGGGCCTAGAATTAACGAGTTTAGTGGTTGGAGCCCTGGTGAGAGGTGATCTACACTGGACTCCAGAGGATCTTGAAGAAGTTGGAGTTGGCTTGGTAGGTGTCATAATGATGTGAGTACTCTACTGCTCAGACCAGATTTACAATTTAAATGTTCGTCTCGATTCATTAGAACATGTGTGGTAGAACCCAACGAAGCCTCCTGGGAAATGTTTGGCTTTTTCTTCTTTATGTACTTTTCCTCTGCTCTCATGTCTATACATGCATCTATACATATGTGTATGTGCTCCTCATACCTATGTATGAATATATGTATTTGTGCACTTCTCATACCTATGTATGCATATCTATGTATGTGTGTGTGTTCCTCATACCTATGCATGCATATATGTATGTGTGCATGTTCCTCATACCTATAGATTTATATATGTATGTATGCATGTATGTATTCCTCATAACTATGTACGCATATATGTATGTGTGTGCTCCTCATACCTATGTATGCATATACATGTATGTATGTGCATGCTCTTCATACCTAAATAGGCATATATATGCATTTGTGCATGTTCCTCTTTTCCTCATGACCATGTACATCTAGCAGTGACTTGAACCAAGTAAAAATATGAATGATTATCGGGCTTCCTTGATGCACCTGTAACTTTATGGTCTCGTTTGCTTTGCACAATATTTAGCTAATTCTCAATACATTACAAAAGTTGCCTAAGACTGCACAAGTAGCAGATGGTCCAGCTAGGATTTGAATTTACACCCACCTGATGGCAAAGCTGGGCTTTAATTCATTTATTGCTTCCTCCTGGGAGTAGGTTGGTGAGATCCTGGATCCTTTGTCCATCTATTTCCCAGCCTATGAAAAACATCTAACCCTTGTCCTTGCCTTTCCCCATGCTTAATTTTCAAAGTGAGCCTGTAAGGAAATTTTAAATGTAGTGCTACCTTTCTCTGTTTGTATTTTTATATACAAACTGTATATCTATATGAAGACTACTGTACAGAGCCATGGTTTGAAGTGTTTTGTTTAACATTGACAGAGATTTGGAACTCAGATTGTATTCCATGGGTTAGTAACCTTGAGATTCCATTTCTTTCCATGTCTGTGTTGGGACCATCCCATAATTTTAAATCATTTTAATATCCTAAATACTTCTAAACAAAGTTCTTCAAGGTAGTTGGAAGTTTCCTTTATGTGGGATTCTATCACTCAATAGAGTTTGGTTTTGAGTAGCCAGATTGTCTAAAGACACAATACAGATGTAAAAGCAGTCAGGAATGGGGCAAGAGTTTTCATGGAGAAGAGAAGGGAGAAGGAAGATCATTATTTGCCTTTTGGCCTGTATGTTCCTTGACGTCTGGAGTCTTCTAGCTACAGTCCACCTGCCTCTGTCCTAGTCCTGTGTTAGCAGAACTGACAGCATTCCGAAGACTCTCTGTGCAGCTTAACCAATCCACTTGTCTCGTCCATTCCTCATGCTCTGCAAAGCGTAAATCTTAACACGTACTTCTTCATGAGGTTTAGGCAGGGCAGCGTCACCAAAAGTGATTTCCCTTAACAAGTGAGAGAAGAGTAGATTCATATATGCTTGAAAATACTAAATTTACATATGGTGATATGATGTTCTAATGTTTTAGAATACTGGGTAACTGTCACTTCTATAATTTTGAAGTGCTTTCTGTACTTCCTGTATATGTGGAGAATGTTTATTTCCTTCTTAAGTCTCTGATGGGGTTGAAGACAGATAGTTATAGTCTCACAATGAAGCTTAAGATGTTTAGGACTTGAGAGGATGGTTTTTAGATATAAGAAGATGTTTTTAGGGTGACAACCCAAGTTAGGATTAAAAAATGTTTTAGATACGGAACTCTAAAATCACCAAGATAGGATAGATGGTAAAATATTTTATCTAAAAATTGCCAAATACAAACAGACTGGACTTTTTGAATGTAACTCTTACTTAATATTTTTTATTATTGTTTCATAATTGTTCCTATTGTATTTGTTTATTTTTATATAAGTAAGGACCTTTTTATTTAGACAAAAAAGGGGAATTGTTTAGGTTTGATCTATTGCTATGTATTGTAATGTTCAATTCTGTATGCTAGCTTTTGTTGTTCAAACCTTGCTTCTTGATTTAAAACTATTGGTTGAATAAAGATGTCTACAGTCTGTAGCTGGGCAGATGAGAGGTGGGTGGGGCTTCAGTTCCTGGACTTGGGGTCTGAGGCAGGGAGCATGAGGAGAGGGAGAGGAAGAAGGAAGAAGCACCATGCGGTAGGTTGTTCATGAGCACACGGCCATGATATTCACACCAAGTCCTTTTCCTGGGTGGTGTGGACTGGCAACACCAGAAGTCACACTTGTCAGGCAGATAGTCTCTGCCTCTGAACTTAAAGTGAATCTCTCTTTTATACAGTCATCAAAATTTCAGTTCACTTTTTACAAGGACTGCTTTTCCTCTGCCTCACTTGAAAGGGGACATCTGGATTTAGCAGTGGGACTTCCCACTGTCATGGGAGATATGGAAGTGATGCCCACGGGGTTTGGGTTCTCCTGGGCTTCTGGACAATGTCCCCTTACTTTCAACTGCAAAGCAGCCTTCCAGAACAGCTTACAGAAGTTATGTCTGATGGAATGTGTGGTCAGGTCTCCTGATATGGACAGGCCACCATGAGCCTTCACAAGGACATCTCGTTCTACCTTGAGTCTTGACATCCCTCTCAGTCCCCTCAGTCCCAACAGTGACATGACCTCATGTCCCATATGTTCAGCATGGATTTTGACTCCCAACTCATATTTACTTGGGAATTCTTAAATCTCATGTGAAAGAGAAGGACTCAGAAGTTGTCACCTTACACCCATGCTTGGTGTCTATCTGCCACATAATGTACTCTAATTTCTACCACATGCCCACCTTGGATATTGGACTATGCAAGAGTTCAGATGAGAAGTTTCAGTTCCCCTTTCTCTCACTTGTGTATCTTAACATTCATTCCTTTGTGGAAACACAACTTTGACACAGTTATCCAGTCTACCCATGAGAGAGCTATGAAGATATCTCTAGGAGGGTAGGAAGGGAAGCAAGAAAGCATGACAAGCAAGAAATATATTTTATCATGCTACTTTTGGCATGAAAAGGAGTAGAATTTAATCACTGGGGTTCTCCCACCCAAGGGAGAGGAAGTTGTGTGCGTGTGTGTGTGTGTGTGTGTGTGTGTGTGAGTATATATATATATATACACACACACATATATGTTATATATACACCCATATATGTATGTATATGATATATATATATATATCATATCCATTTAGTCTTTGACTGATGATTGACCTTGTAGTATTCATTTTCAAGGGCCCCTCTTTCCACCTGTCTACCTGCTCTAGATGGAAGCAGAACAGGGTTGGTACACAGAGAACAGTATCAGACAAAGATGAGAACACGCTACAGTTGTAAGCCAGGCTAGCACCAGCAGATGGTTGGGGCTATAGCTGTAACATTGGTGGCATCTGCCATAGTTCCCTCTTAACACCACTTAGAAGCGTTCTTTACCTGAGATGAGTTCACTTTGCTCTGTTGTAGGACCATGAAAGGCAGCCTGGTTCCTGGTTGAGCTAAGGATGGAAATCCCGGTGACCCTGAGGAACCCCAGGTATTTTGCCTGGTTCCCAGACACTAGGCTCGTGACATGAGGCTCTAGACCTCCATAGATTTGTGACCATCAGTCACATAAGGGTAATGACCCAAGCCCTTCCACAGGTAGAAGACAAGACCACAGATCACATAGCCTCAAGACAGATCTCCATTTTAATGAGGTACCTAAAAGTCTGGAAACTTAGTCAATAAATTTCCCTTCCCAGACACTCCTCCCTGCAAAAGGTATTTAACCTCAGGCCCACCCTTGAGAAGTGGGGTACATTTTTACTCATCTACTTTCTGTCGTGACAATAAATGTCATAAAACCATGGACTGTCTCTTTTCATCGGGATCTGCTGTGGGGAGCACTGGAGCAGACCTTCGAATAAAGAGTCAGCTGTCTAATCTCCTGCAGAAGGCCTCTTAGTGCTCCCAGCCACAGTATCTACCAAGCCAAGCCAGCCACCAACAAACCAAGGACTCTATCTCTGCGGAATCCAGCCAGAGGGCTCCCTTTTCCCCTTCAGCTCCGGGCTAGATCCAACCCATGGGCTCCCTCTCCATTCTCAGTTCTTCTGCAGCTCCCAGCGGTGCCTGGGCACCCAGGAGACTGAGAACCAAATGACCCTGGCCTCTATGCAGGCCCAGGGAGCCCCAAGCCAGCTCCAGCAGTCCCTGGGGACCTCAGACTGCACTCCTCAACCCCTGGAGCAGTGTCCCTAGGCTTCCTATAGCCCGACACCCACCCTGTGCCTGCGTGTGGTAAGCCCAGTCAAACTCCCTGTCCCACCTCCCCTAATGGCCAGAGCCCTGTGGCGGAGCAGACGCGGGACCCCTTTACCCTGCACTCTGTTACACATTATTTAGGTTTGTAGCTCTGGTTTACAGTGCTGGAGAAACAAAATACTAAAACCCCCAAATAAGAAAGAACCCAACCATTTAATGCAAGCAAGTTAGTGGAACAAAGGGTGGACATGTTCTTATAGTTAGTGCTACCGTTGTGAGTGAAGTTGATCATCTTTCCCACTGTCATGGATCCTAATTGCTCTTTACTCATAGTCAGCACCTCTGCTGGCCTAGGTTACCTACTCTCTTGTTTCCCTCACACCTTCCCTACAAGTTTGTTTTGGAGTCCTTCTTTACTGTGGCTTTGTCTAGCTGAAGCTTCTGCAATTTTCAGGTTTTTTTTGTTTTTTTGTTTTTTTTCCATTTGTGGTTATCTGAGTCACACCTGCTCCAGGTACTTCTCTAAAAACACTTAAGTCAGCAAGTACAACTGATAACGATCTGCGGGCCTCAGTTTTGCCCTTGGCTAATACAATCAGCTAGCACTTGCAGCTAAGTTTTATCAGTAACTTATGGCACTTTCCATAGAGACACACACATACATAGTCAATGTGAACTGACTCAGAGGAGGAGCCCGAATGAAGAATCATGACTTTTCACTGTTCTGTCTGGTACCAATTTTCTACTTACCTTTGGTCTCTTCTGGTTATGTATGTGTATGGTACCCATATATATCCCTCACCTAGATTACTTCCTGGGGCTTCAAGAGCAGCACTTGCGACATACCTGCAAGGGTGAAGAGCTTGGCACTCTAGGTCTTACTCATGCCCGAGTGCTTCAACTGTGACAACTAGCCATTTATGTTTATCTTTATTTTTTACGTACATTGCTGATTTGTGTGCATGTCTGTGTGAAAGTCAGATCCACTGGAACTGGAGTTACAGACAGTTGTGAGTTGCTGTGTGGGTGCCGGGAATTGAACCCAGGTCCTATGAAAGAGCATCTCATGCTCTTGACAATTGACATCTCTCCAGCCCTGTCGCTTCTTAGTTTTTGAATCCATCTCTTCTACTAAAACCAAGGATCCTGAGTTTTATAGGATCTCGTGTTGTAGCCTCTGACTTGCCAACGGCAGATCCTTGTATATATTGACCTGACTCTTTCCCTAATAAAAGAAGTGCATTTGGGTATGTTTTAGAGGGCATAATTGGTGGGTTTTCTGGTTGTGTTTTCCAAATTGATTGTAACAGAAGCCTCTGAATCCATAACTTAATAGGATACCAAGGCTGTTTTTAGTCATTTCTACTTTGCTTAATACAGATCCTCATAATCTCCCTGCTTCTAGAACTGTCACAGCAGTAAGGTGAGACTGGCTCAGATATGTGGGTTCTTAATCATAGGAGAATATTTGAATGTTTGAAGTTAACCACTTAACATCTGCCATCTCCCACTCTTCAGATCCATTCTTGGTCACAGTTAAATATTTAAGTTCTGTGACATCTGCTTTAGTTTGAACTGGGAGAGTTGTCTTGATCCCTTTCTGCATCAGCAGTTCTGAAAGTATCTTCCACGGGGCCAGAACCACCATCCCGGACTTGTTAAAAATGCAATTTCCAATGTTTTGTCCAGGAACAAAAACAAAACAAACAAAAAACAAAAACAAAAACATAAATCCTCAAAGTGTGGAACTGTCTATCCATCTGTATCACCAAATCCTCCAGATGATACAGATACATGGTAATGGTTGAAAACCACTTACACAGAAGTCATGAGCCAGGGAGGAATGGAGTGTAGAAGCTGAGGTGGTCAGGTGTTGCCTTGTAAGGAAACTGTCTCAGAATAGACTTTTCTTGGCCTGATGTAGGATCGTCCATTGTGGAGGATGGAGTTGGTTCTGCTAGTAAGGAGTTTGGGGAGATTAGCACTTCCTGATTTTAATGTGAACACACCTAATCCCTCTTAATCTAGATTTTAGGTGCACTCCTTTCCCTACCAGGATCATGACTTTATCATAGGGAATTCCTTTTTTTTTCTATATTTTTTTTTATTTACATTCTGAATGATTTCCCCTTTCCTGGTTCCTTCCTCCCTGAAAGTCCCATAAGCCCTCTTCCCTCCCCCTGTTCCCCATTCAACCCCCTCTCGCTTCTCTGTCCTGGTATTCCCCTATATCCAGTCTTTCCAGGACCAGGGATCTCTCCTTCCATCTTCTTGGAAATCTATTAATATATGAATTGTGTCTTGGATATTCCGAGATTCTGGGTTAATATCCCCTTATCAGTGACTGCATACCATATGTGTTCTTTTGTGATAGGTTTACCTCACTAAAGATGATATTTTCCAGTTCTGACCATTTGCCTAAGAATTTCGTGAATTCATTGTTTTTAATTGCAGAGTAGTATTCCATTGTGTAAATATACCACATCTTCTGAATCCATTCCTCCGTTGAGGGACATCTGGGTTCCTTCTAGTTTCTGGCTATTATAAATAAGACTGCTATGAACATAGTGGAGCATGTGTCCTTATTGCATGCAGGGGAAGCCTCTGGGTATATGCCCAGGAGTGGTATAACAGGATTCTCTGGGAGTATCATGCCCAGTTTTCTGAGGAACTGTCAGACTGCTTTCCAGAGTGGTTGTACCAGCTTTCAATCCCACCAACAGTGGAGGAGTGTTCCTCTTTCTCCACATGCATAGGGAATTCCTAATATTATACTTTCAGCTTTATTAGCTGTTACATCCACAACAGGATCCACATACTGGCTAACATAGGCTGTCTGCTCTTTGGCTGTGGAATAAATCAAAGACTTTCTAGTTTCAATGAAAGTGGAGACACAACATACCCAAATTTATGGGACACAATGAAAGCAGTGCTAAGGGGAAAGTTCATAACTCTAATTGCCTTCCTACAGAAATTGGAGAGTTCTCACACTAGCAACTTAACAGCACACCTGAAACCTCTAGAACAAAAAGAAGCAAACACACCCATGAGGAGTAGACAGCAGGAAATAATTAAATTTAGGACTGAAATCAAACAATTAGAAACAAAGAGAATAACACAAAGAATCAATGAAACCAAGAACTGTTTTTTTGAGAAAAATCAACAAGGTAGACAAACACTTAGCCAAACTAATTAAAGGGCAAAGATACAATATCCAAATTAAGAAAATCAGAAATGAAGAGAGAGGCATAACAATAGAAACAGGAAATTTAAAAAAAAATCAGTAGGTCTTACTTTAAAAACCTGTACTACACAAAATTGGAAAATCTTAACGAAATGGATGACTTTCTAGACAGATACCACTTACCAAAGTTAAATCAAGATCTATTTAAATAGCCTCATAACCCCTAAAGAAACAGAAGCAGTAATTAAAAGTCTCTCAATCAAAAAAATCTCAGGGCCAGATGGTTTTAGCACAGAATTCTATGAGACATTCAAAGAAAAGATAATACCAATATTTCTCAAATTATTGAACAAAATAGAAACAGAAGAAACAATGTCAAACTCATTCTATGAGGCCATAGTCACCCTGATACCTAAACCATACAAAGACCAACAAAGATGGAGAATTTCAGACCAATTTCTCTTATGAACATTGATGCAAAAATACCCAATAAAATACTTGCAGACTGAATCAAGGAACACACCAAAGACATCATCCACCAAGATCAAATGGGATTCATCCCAGGGATACAAGGATGGTTCAATATATGAAAATCTATAGACATAATCTACCATGTAAACAACCTGAAAGAAAAAAAAACATAAATTACATAATCATCTCATTAGATGTTGAAAAAGCTTTTGACAAAATCCAACACTCCTTCATGTTAAAAGTGTTGGAGAGATCAGGGACATAAGATACATACCTAAACACAATAAGGTCAATTTATAGCACATCCATAGCCAACATCAAATTAAAAGGAGAGAAACTCAAAGCAATTCCACTAAAATCAGGCACAAGATAAGGCTGTCCACTCTTTCCCTATCTATTCAATATAGTACTTGAAGTTCTAGCTAGAGCAACCAGACAACCAAAAGAGATCAAGGGGATACAAGATAGAAAAGAAAAAGTCAAAGTATATATATATTTGTGGATGATATGATAGTATATATAAGTAACCCCAAAAATTCTTCTTGTGAACTCCTCCAGCAGGTAAACACCTTCCGCAAAGTGACTGGATATAAAATTAACTCAAAAAAATCATTAGTAACCCTCCTTTATAGAAATGATAAAAAGGTGAAGAAAGAAATTAAGAAAACAACAGTCTTCACAGTAGCCACAAATAATAAAAAATACCTTAGTATAACTCTAACCAAGTGAGTGAAAGACCTGTATGACAAAAACTTCAGGTCTTTGAACAGAGAAACTAAGGGAGATCTCAGAAAATGGAAAGATCTCCCATGCTTATGGATCAGTAGGATTAACATAGTGAAAATGGTTACCTTACCAAAAGCAATCTACATATTCAATGCAAGTCTCATCAAAATTCCCACACAATTTTTTCCAGACCTTGAAAGAGCAATTCTCAACTTCATATAGAAAAGTGAAAAACCCAGGATAGCTAAAACAATCCTTAACAAAAAATGAACATCTAGAAGTGTCACCATCCCTGATCTCAAGCTGACTACAGAGCAACTGTAATACAAGCTGTATGATATTGGTATGGAAACAGACAAGTTGATCATAGAATTGAATTGAAGAGCCAGAAATAAACCCTCACATGTATGGACACTTGATTTTTGACAAAGCAACCAAAATCATACGTACAATGGAAGAAAGAAAGCATTGTTAACAAATGGTGCTGGTCTAACTGGATGTCTGAATGTACAAGAGTGCAAATACATCCATATTTATCACTCAGCACAAACTCAAGTGCAAGTGGATCAAAGACCTCAACATACAACAAGATACACTGAATCTAGTAGACTAAAAACTGGGAAATATCCTGGAATGCTTTGGTACAGGAGACAATTTCCTGAACAGAACACCAATGGCCCAAGCTCTATGATCAACAATTGACAAATGGGACCTCATGAAACTGAGAAGTTTCTGTAAGGCAATGGACACTGTCAATAGGACAAAATGGCAGCCTACAGATTGGGAAAAGATCTTTACAAACCCTATATCTGACAGAAGGCTAATATCCAGAATATATAAAGAAATCATGGAATCAGTGAAATAACCCAATTAAAAATGGGGTATAGAGCTAAACAGAGAATTCTCAACAGGAATTTCGGGTGGTTGAGAAGCAGTTAAACAAATGTTCAAAACCATTAGATATAAGGGAAATACAAATCAAAATGACCCTGATATTCCACCTTAAACCAATCAGAATGACTAAGATCAAAAACTCAAATTTTGATCAAGTGACCACACTTGCTGGTGAGGATGTGGAGAAAGGAGAACATTCCTTCATTGCTGGTGGGTGTGCAAACTTGTACAAACACTCTGAAAATCAATTTGGAGGTTTCTCAGAAAACTGGAAATAATCCTACCTGAAGACCCAGCTATACCACTCCTGCGCATATACTCAAAAGGTAGTCCACCATACCACAAGGCAATGTGTTAAGTTCATAGTAGCTTTATTCGTAATAGTCAGAAACTGGAAAAACCCAGTCCCCCTCAACTAAAGAATGGATACAGAAAATGTAGTTCATTTACATAATGGAATACTACTTTTAAAAACAAGGACATTATGATTTTTTCAGGCAAATGCATGGAACTAGAAAATATCATCCTGAGTGAGGTAAGCCAGACCAAAATGACATGCATAGTATGTACTCACTGATAAGTGGATGTTAGGCATAAAGTACAAGATACCTACACTACATTCCACAGGCCCAAAGAAGCTAAACAAGAAGGTAGGCCCAAGAGGGGATGTTTGAATCTCACTTACAAGTTGGAGTAGTCATAGGAGGCAGATGGAGGGCCGGTGAGGAGATGGGAAGGGGAATGGAATAGGGCTCAGGATCAACGGTGGGGAGAGACAGGAAAGAGGGCCAGAGGGTCATGAGAATGAATGGAAATCTGCAGGGGAAAGAGGTGGGGGTGGAGGACATCTTTAGTACATGCCAGAAACCTGGGATGGGGGTGCCTCCCAGTAGTCTATGGGGATGATTTTAGCTGAGACTCCTAGCTGTGGGGATATGAATCCTGAAGTGGCCACCTCCAGTAGCCTCGCAGGACTCCCAATGGAGGGATAAGGACAACAACCTACCCACAAAACTTTCAACCCCAAATTTGTCCTGTCTACAAGAAAAGCAGAGACAAAGATAGAGCAGAAACTAAGGAAATGGCCAACCAATAACGGGGTCAACTTGAGACCCACCCCATGGGCAAGCACCAGTCCCTGATACTATTAATGATACTCTGTTATGTTTGCAGACAGGAGTCTAGCACTAACTGTTCTCTGAGAGGTGCCACCCATCAGTTGTCTGAAACAGATGCAAAAACCCACAGCCTTACATTGGATGGTGCTTATGGAAGAGTTGGGGGATGAATTGGTGGCCCTTAAGGGGATAGGAACTCCACAGGAAGACCAACAGAGTCAACTACCCTGAACCCTTGGGGGCTCTCAGAGTCTGAACCTCCAACTGAAGAGCATACATGGGCTGGACCTAGGGCCTCAGCACATATGTAGCAGATGTGCAGCTTGGTCTTGCTGTGGGGTGATGTATTAGTCAGGATTCTCTAGAGTCACAGAACGTATGGGTAGTTTCTATATAGTTAGGGAATTTGTCAATGACTTACAGCTTGTATTCCAACTCCCCAACAATGGCCAGCGGAAGCTGTGGATGGAACTCCAAGGATCTAGCAGTTGTTCAGTCCCACGAGGCAAGCAGTTAAAGAAGAGTGAAGTGAGAGCCTTCTTCCAATATAGGTCTCCAGCAGAGGGTGTGGCCCAGATTAAAGGCTCGTGCCACTGTGCCATTAATCCCAGATGACCTTGAACTCGGAGATCTCCTTGTCTTAATCTTCTGGAATTCATAGTCACTGTGCTTCAAGATCTCCATGCCAATATCCAGGTCAGAAACTTGTATCTCTGAGCCTCCAGATTAGGATCATAGGTGAGCCTTTCAATTCTTGATTAGTTCATTCCAGATATAGTCAAGTTGACAACCAGGAATAGCCACTACAGGTGCCCAGCAACTGGAGCAGTGGCTTCCCCTAAAGCTGTTGCCAGACTGTTGAATCAGTTCCTCTAATTGGACTGCCTTGTCTGGCAGGAGAGGAAGCACCTAGCCTTGCAGAGACTTGATGCGGGGCTGCCAGGGTGGGGGGCTGCCAGGGTTGGGGGCTCCACCCTCTCAGAGGAAAGGGGAGGGAGGGATGGGAGAGGGATTGTGAGTTGGGAGACTAGGAGTAGGGCGGGGGTGGGCAGTGATCCAGGTATAAAGTATATAAACAAACAAACAAACAAACATTACTTTGTAAGTAAAACAAAATCCGATTAAAATACAGGGAAGAAGGGGGGAAAAGGCATAAGAAAAATCAAAACCAACCAAACAACATCAATAAGGCAGTTCTGAGTGTCTACGTAAACGGACACCAAGAAGCTGCAAAATCACGGAGAAAATGGCGAGAGGAGTCCAGAACTTTATGAGAAACAGGGGGTTCTCATAAAGATTGCGCAACACTGTTGACTGACCTGAAGCAAGTTTTACAATGTTGTTGGCGTGTTTACTGGGACTAAGTCAGGAAGCTTTTCATTCCCTCATTAGGAAATACTTGACTGGCTTGCTAGGCTTCATTTCATGTGGTAGGACTTGCTTTTTGCAAAATGTCGTTTTAAAAAATTGATAAAACAACATAATGTCAAATGTGATTCTAGATTAAAAGGTCAACTTGAAACTTGACCCTGAAAAGAAAAGGTAATTCCATGTAATTTTCAAGCATTTAGTAGTTACTAGCATTTCCTCCTACAACAAGATCAGTATGCGCATCCCTGAAGACCAGACCTCTCTTCTTCCTCCTCCTTCTCCTCTTCTTCCTTCTTCTCCTCTTCCTTCTCCTCCTTCCTCCTCTTCCTTCTCTCTTCCTCCTTTTCCTTCTCCCCTTCCTCTTTCTCCTCCTCCTCCTCCTCCCCCTCCTCTTCTTTTGTCCTTCCGTTTTCCACTGGAGAGAATCATTTGTCCTCAGAGAGCAAGCATTTCACTATGTCACAAATAAAAGTATGATAATGAATCTATCTAGCAGAAGATCCACTGTTTAAATTGAGAACTCTTAGATAGCAAAATAAAATTATAATTATTGCTCATTGGTGTAAATTGAATGTGTGAAAGTCTATGAATTAATAATGAAACATCAACCAGAAACATATATACATCATATATATATATGGACATCATGTATATATATATATCATATATATATCATCTAGATTAAAATGTCAATCTAGATGATATACATATATATATATATATATATAATCTTAAGACAAAAAATAAGAGAACTCTAGCAGACATTCCTTTTTTCTTCTTTCTTGGTGTGTACTACTTGTCCCAAATAATTAGTTTCATTGTGGCATTTTCATATGTGTATACAATGTATCTAATTGTATTCACATTTCATGGCCTTGCCTCCTCCCTCTCTTTGGCCTGTCTTATCCCTAGTAATCTCTATTTTACTGTCATGTTTTCATTTTAACATGAATTTTTACTTTCTCTAGTTTATGTGCATGAGTGTTTTGCCTGTTTGTGTGTCTGTGGCCCTCATGCATGACTGTTGCTGTAGGAATCCTCACGTAGGGTATCAGATCCCTTGGAACTGAAATTACAGACAGTTATGAGCTGTCATACGGGCTCTAGAAATAAAAATTAGGTCCTCTGGAAGAGCAGTCAGTGCTTATCCCCTGAACCATCTCTCCAGACCCCTGTCACAGTTTTTTCAAATGATCTCACATTTGTGTTTGAGAAAATGTGTGATATTTGTTTTTCTCAATCTGGTTATTAAGCTTATTATGATGTTCCATTTCCTTACCAGTGATATTTTTGTTCTCTGTTATTGCTGAATAACATAACACACACACACACACACACACACACACACAGAGAGAGAGAGAGAGAGAGAGAGAGAGAGAGAGAGAGACACCATATATATCACATATATATTTCAACATTTTGCGTTGATGAGGATCTAGGCTGATATCAGCATTTGGATATTATGAATACTGCTATAATAAACATAGTTTTGTGCAGGCATCCTTATTGTGTGCTGACTGTGACTCATTTTGGTGAATATCAGCAGTGATAGAGCAAAAACACACATGGTAGTTCTATTTCTACTTTCTTTCTTTTTTTTAAATTTTTTATTAGGTATGTTCTTTATTTACATTTCAAATGATTTCCCTCTTACTGGTTCTCCCCCTCCCCAAAAGTCCCATAAGCCCTCTTCCCTCCCCCTGCTCCCCAACCAAACCACTCCCACCTCCCCTTCCTGGTATTCCCCTACACTGCCACATTGAACCCTTCCAGGACCAGGTGCCTCTCCTTCCTTCTTCTTGGGTATCCTTTGATATGTGAATTGTTCCTTGGGTTTTCCAAGCTTCTGGGCTAATATCTGCTTATCAGTGAGTGCATATCATCTGTGATTTTTTTTGTGAATGGGTCACCTCACTCAGGATGACATTCTCCAGGTGCACCCACTTGCATAATAATTTCATGAATTCAAAACAATAGCCGAGTAGTATTCCATAGCGTAAATATACCACATTTTCTGTATCCATTCCTCTGTTGAGGGACATCTGGATTCTTTCCAGCTCCTGGCTATTATAAATAAGGCTGCTATGAACATAATGGAGCATGTGTCCTTATTGCATGTTGGAGAATCCTCTGGGTATATGCCCAGGAGTGGTATAGCTGGGTCCTCCGGTAGTATTATGCTGAGTTTTCTGAGGAACCCCCAAACTGATTTCCAGAGTGGTTTTACCAGCTTGCAATCCCACCAGCAGTGAAGGAGTGCTCCTCTTTCTCAACATCCTCGCCAGCACTGACTGTCTCCTGAGTTTTTGATCTTAGCCATTCTGACTGGTGTGAGGTGAAATCTCAGGGTTGTTTTGATTTGCATTTCCCTGATGACTAAGGATGCTGAACATTTCTTTAGGTGTTTCTCAGCCATTCGATATTCCTCAGGTGAAAATTCTCTGTTCAGCTCTGTACCCCATTTTTTAATAGGGTTATTTGGCTCCCTGGAATCTACCTTCTTGAGTTCTTTGTATATCTTGGATATTAGCCCTCTGTCAGATGTAGGGTTGGTAAAGATCTTTTTCCAATTAGTTGGTTGCTGTTTTGTCCTTTTGACAGTGTCCTTTGCCTTACTGAAACTTTGCAATTTTATGAGGTCCCATTTGTTAATTCTTGATCTTAGAACATAAGTTATTGGTGTTCTGTTCAGGAAATATATTCCCCAGTGCCCATGTGCTCAAGGCACTTCCCCAGTTTCTTTTCTATTAGTTTCAATGTTTCTGGTTTTATGTGGAGGTCCTTGATCCACTTGAACTTGACCTTAGTACAAGGAGATAAGAATGGATCGATTTGCATTTTTCTGCATGCTGAACTCCAGTTGAACCAGCACCATCTATTGAAAAGGCTATCTTTTTTCCATTGGGTGGTTGTAGCTTCCTTGTCAAAGATCAAGTGACCATAGGTGTGTGCGTTCATTCCTGGGTCTTCCACTGTACTAATACCATGCAGTTTTTACACTACCGCTCTGTAATACTGCTTGAGGTTGGGGATACTGATTCCCTCAGAAGTTCTTTTACTGTACAGAATAGTTTTAGCTATCCTGGGTTTTTTGTTATTCCAGATGAATTTGATAATTGCTTTTTCTAACACTATGAAGAATGGAGTTGGGATTTTCATGGAGATTGTATTGAATCTGGATATTGCTTTTGGCAGGGTAGCCATTTTTACTATATTAATCCTGCCAATCCATGAGCATGGAAGATCTTTCCATCTTTTGAGGTCTTCTTCAATTTCTTTCTTCAGAGACTTGAAGTTCTTGTCATACAGATCTTTCACTTGTTTGGTTAGAGTCACACCAACTTACTTTATATTGTCTGTGGCTATTGTGAAGAGTGTCATTTCCCTAATTTCTTTCTCAACCTGTTTATCCTTTGAGTATTGGAAGGCTACTGATTTGCTTGAGTTAATTTTATATTCAGCCACTTTGCTGAAGTTGTTTATCAGCTGTAGGAGTTCTCTGGTGGAGTTTTTTGGGTCACTTAAGTGTACTATCCATATCGTCTGCAAATAGTGATACTTTGACTTCTTCCTTTTCCAATTTGTATCCCTTTGACCCCCTTTTCTTGTCTAATTGCTCTAGCTAGAACTTCAAGTAATATATTGAATAAATATGGAGATAGAGGGCAGGCTTGTCTAGTCCCTGATTTTAGTGGGATTGCTTCAAGTCTCTCTCCATTTAGTTTGATGTTGGCTACTGGTTTGCTATATATTGCTTTTACTGTGTTTAGGTATGGGCCTTGCATTCCTGTTCTTTCCAAGACCTTTAACATGAAAGGATGCTGAATTTTGTTAAATGCTTTTTCAGCATCTAATGATATGACCATGTGGTTTTTTTCTTTGAGTTTGTTTATGTAGTGGATTACATTGATGGATTTCCTAATACTGAACCATCCCTGCATTCCTGGGATGAAGCCTACTTGATAGTGGTGAATGATCGTTTTGATGTGTTCTTGGATTCGGTTGGCAAGAATTTTACACTTGATCTTAGTCAAAAGGCTGAGAATCGATGGTTGTCAAGAATTTTATTGAGGATTTTTGCATCTATATTCATAAGGGAAATTGGTCTGAAGTTCTTTCTTTGTTGGATCTTTGTGTGGTTTTGGTATCAGCGAAATTGTGGCTTCATAGAACAAGTTGGATAGTGTTCCTTTTGTTTCTATTTTTTTCTAAGAGAAATAGCCATCAGCCCACTTGCCCTACTTGAGAAGCTGCTTGCCTTTTTATTTATTTTTTTCATTTATTATTATTATTATTATTTTCTATATTCTTTATTTACATTCCAAATGATTTCCCTTTTCCCAGATCCCCCCCTCGCCAAAAGTCCCATAAGCCCATTTCTCTCCCCCTGTTCTCCATTTACCTAAGAATTTCATGATTTTATTGTTTTTAATTGCTGAGTAGTATTCCATTGTGTAAATATACATGGAAACTATCTCTGATAAAATTGAAGAAATATATAGAAAAACACGTTAAGATTGACTATTTCATGGAAAAATTATGCAGATAAAATGATAGGCATAAAAATATTCCTAAATTGATTGAAAGTGGAATTACAAACATTTTCTGATAAAATTGAAAATCTACAATGAAAATATTTCTTATAAAACTCAAGAAATATATAGAAAAACACATTAAAACTGACTATTTCATGAAAAATTATACAGATAAGATGGTAGGTATAAAAATATTCCTAAATTGATTGAAAGAAGAAGTAAAAACATTTTCTGATAAAATTGAAGATTTACATGGAAAATATCTCTGATAAAATTAAAGAAATTTATACAGATAAATTGGTAGGAATTACAATATTCCTAAGTTAATTGAAAGTAGAATTATAAACATTTTCTGATAAAATTGAAGATTTACATTTAAAATATTTCTGATAGAATTGAAAAAATATATGGAAAAACATTAAGATTGAAGATTATCATGGAAAATTATACAGATAAAATGGTAGGCATAAAAATATTCCTAAGTTTTTTGAAAGTGGAATTATAAACACTTTGTGATAAAATTGAAGATCTACAAGGAAAATATTCCTGAAAAATTTCAAGAAATATATAGAAAAACATGTTAAAACTGGTTATTACATGAAAAATTATACAGATAAAATGGAAGGTACAAAAATGTTCCTAAGTTGATTGAAAGTAAAATTATAGACATTGTCTGATAAAACTGAAGATCCACATGGAAAATACTTCTGACAAAATTGAAGAAAAATACACAAAAACATTAAAATTGAAGATTATCATGGACAATTATACCGACAAAATGCTAGGCACAAAAACATTCCTAAATTGATTGAAAGTGTAACTACAAATACCCCCTTCCCCCCGACAAAACCGAAGATCTACGTGAAAAACACCTCCGACAAAATCAAAGAAATATACAGAAAAAATGTTAAAATTAAAGATTATCATGGAAAATAATATAGTTAAAATGGTAGACACAAAAAGCATTACTAAATTGAAAGAGGAGTCACAAACATTTTCTGATAAAAATTGAAGATCCACATGAAAAACATCATTGTTAGAGTATGTTTTTTGTTGGGGAATTGAGTCTATTGACATTATAAGATATTAACGAATAGTAATTGTTGCTTCCTGTTATTTTTGATGTTCTTTTTATGTTAATGTGGTTACTTTCTTTTGGGTTTGTTGGGAAAAGATTACTTTCTTGCTTTTTCTATGGTGTAGTTTCCCTCCTCATGTTGGCGTTTTCCATCTATTATCCTTTGTAGGGCTGGATTTGTGGAAAGATATTGTGTAAATTTGGTTTTATCATGGAATATCTTGGTTTCTCCATCTATGGTAATTGAGAGTTTTGCTGGGTATAGTAGTTTGGGCTGGCATTTGTGTTCTCTTAGGGTCTGTACGATATCTGCTCAGGATCTTCTGGCTTTCATCGTCTCAGGTGAGAAGTCTGGTGTAATTCTGATAGGCCTGCCTTTATAGGTTACTTGACTTTTTTCTCTTACTGCTTTTAATATTCTTTCTTTGTTTAGTGCATTTGGTGTTTTGATTATTATGTTCCAGGAGGACTTTCTGGTCTGGTCCAGTCTGTTTGGAGTTCTATAGGCTTCTTGTATGTTCATGGACATCTCTTTCTTTAGGTTAGGGAAGTTTTCTTCTATAATTTTGTTGAAGATATTTACTGGCCCTATAAATTGGAAATCTTCCCTCTCTTCTATATCTATAATTCTTAGGTTTGGTCTTTTCATTGTGTCCTGGATTTCCTGGATGTTTTGGCTCAGGAACTTTTTGCATTTTGCATTTTCTTTAACTGTTGAGTCAATGTTTTCTATGGTATTTTCAGCCCCTGAGATTCTGTCTTCTATCTCTTGTATTCTGTTGCTGATGCTTGCATCTATGACTCCTGAATTCTTTCCAAGATTTTCTATCTCCAGAGATGTCTCACTTTGTGATTTCTTTATTGCTTCTACTTCTATTTTTAGATCCTGGATGGTTTTGTTCAGTTCCTTCACTTGTTTGTTTGTGTTCTCCTGTAATTCTTTCAGGGATTTTTGTGTTTCCTCTTTAAGGGCCACTACCTGTTCGCCCATGCTCCCCTGTATTTCTTTCATGGATTTTTTCTGTTTCCTCTTTAAGGGCCTTTACCATGTTTACCTATGTTCTCCTGTATTTTTTTTAAGGGAGTTATTTATGTCCTTCTTGATGCCCATTAGCAGCATCGTGAGAAGAGACTTTAAATCCAACTCTTGTTTTTCCAGTGTGTTGGAGTATCTGGATTTGCTGTGGTGGGAGAACTGGGCTCTGATGTTGCCAAGTAGCCTTGGTTTCTGTTGGTAGGGTTCTTGCACTTGCCTTTCACCATCTGGTTATTTCCGGTGTTAGTTGGTCTTGTTGTCTCTGGCTGGAGCTTGCCCCTCCTATGGGCCTGTAAACCTGTGTCTGTACTCCTGGGAGACTAACTCCCTTCTGGCAGGGTCTGTGCACAGAAGGCTGTGGAGCTGCCTGGTTACCTGCTGGAAATGGTGGCTAGAAGGGAAGACTCCTGTCCCTGCTGCTCCACTCCTTCTGTTTCTATTTTGTGGAATAGTTTGAAGAGTACTGGTGTTAGGTCTTCTTTGAAGGTCTGATAGAATTCTGCACTAAAACCATCTTGTCCTGTGCTTTTTTTGGTTGGAAGACTTTCAATGACCACTTCTATTTCTTTAGAGGTTATGGGACCATTTAGATGGTCTATCTGATCTTGATTAAACTTTGGTAGTTGGTATCTGTCTAGGAAATTGTCCATTTCCTCCAGATTTTCCAGTTGTGTTGAGTATAGGCTTTTGTAGTAGGATCTGATGATTTTTTGAATTTCCTCATTTTCTGTTGTTATTTCTCCCTTTTCATTTCTGATTTTGTTAATTTGGATACTGTCTCTGTGCCCTCTGGTTAGTCTGGCTAAAGGTTTATCTATCTTGTTGATTTTCTCAAAGAACCAACTCCTAGTTTTGTTGATTCTTTGAATAGTTCTTTTGTTTCTACTTGGTTAATTTCAGCCCTGAGTTTGATGATTTCTTGCCTTCTGCTCCTCTTGGGTGTATTATCTTCTTTCTGTTCTAAAGCTTTCAGGTGCACTGTTAAGCTGCTAGTGTATGCTCTCTCCAGCTTCTTTTTGGCGGCACTCAGAGCTATGAGTTTTCCTCTTAGCACTGCTTTCAATGTGTCCCATAAATTTGGCATGTAGTGCCTTCATTTTCATTAAACTCTAAAAAGGTTTTGATTCCTTCCTTATTTCTTTCTTGACCAAGGTATCATTGAGTAGAGCATTGTTTAGCTTCCATGTTTATGTGGGTTTTCTGTTGTTTTTGTTGCTGTTGAAGACCACCCTTACTCCACAGTAATCTGATAGGAGGCATGGAATTAGCTCAATTTTTTTTGTGTGTCTGTTGAGGTCTGTTTTGTGACCAATTATATGGTCAGTTTTGGAGAAGGTACCATGAGGTGTTGAGAAGAAGGTATATTCTTTTGATTTAGGACGAAATGTTCTATAGATATCTATTAAATCCATTTGGTCCAAAACTTCTGTTAGTTTTACAGTGTCTCTGTTTAGTTTGTGTTTCCCTGATCTGTCCATTAAGGAGAGTGGGGTGTTGAAGTCACCCACAATTATTGTGTGGGGTGTGATGTGTGCTTTCAGCTTTAGTAAGGTTTCTTTTATGAATGATGGTACCCTTGTATTTGGAGCATAAATGTTCAGAATTGAGAGTTCTTCCTGGTAGATTTTTCCTTTGATGAGTATAAAGTGTCCTTTCATGTCTTTTTTGATGACTTTTGGTTGAAAGTCTATTTTATCAGATATTAGAATGACTGCTCCAGCTTGTTTCCTGAGACCATGTGCTTGGAAAACTGTTTTCCAGCCCTTTACTCTTAGGTAGTGTTTGTCTTTGACACTGAGATGTGTTTTCTGTTTGTAGCAAAATGTTGAGTCTTGTTTACGCATCCAGTGTGTTAGTCTATGTCTTTTTATTGGGGAATTGAGCCCATTGATGTTAAGAGATATTAAGGAAAAATGATTGTTGCTTCCTGCTATTTTTGATGTAATTTTTATGTTTGTGTGGTTATCTTTTTTTGGGTTTGTTGGAATAGGATTAATTTCTTGCTTTTTCTAGTGTATAATTTCTCTCCCTTTGTTGGTGTTTTCCATTCATTATCCTTTGAAGGGCTGGATTTGTGGGAAGATACTGTGTAAATTTGTTTTTGTCATGAAATACCTTGGTTTCTCCATCTATGGTAATTGAGAGATTTGCTGGATATAGCAGTCTGGGTTGGCATTTGTGTTCTCTTAGTGTCTGTATGACATCTGCCCATGCTCTTCTGGCATTCATAGTCTCTGGTGAGAAGTCCAGTGTAATTCTGATAGGTCTACCTTTATATGTTACTTGACCTTTTTCCCTTACTGCTTTTAATATTCTTTCTTTGTTTAGTACATTTGGTGTTTTAATTATTATGTGATGGGAGGAATTTCTTTTCTGGTCAAATCTATTTGGAGTTCTGTAGGCTTCCTGTATGTTCATGGACATCTCTTTCTTTAGGTTAGGGAAGTTTTCTTCTATAATTTTGTTGAAGACATTTACTGGCCCCTTAAGTTGGAAATCTTCACTCTCTTCTATACCTATAATCCTTAGGTTTGGTCTTCTAATTTGTCCTGGATGTCCTGGATGTTTTGGGTCAGGAGGTTTTTGCATTTTTTTGCATTTATCATTTTCTTTGACTGTTGTATCTATGGTATCTTCTACATCTGAGATTCTCTCTTCTATCTCTTGTATTCTGTTGTTGATGCTTGGATCCATGTCTCCTGACTTCTTTCCTAGGTTTTCTATGTCCCGAATTGTTTCTCTTTGTGATTTCTTTATTGTTTCTACCTTCATCTTTAGATCTTGGATGACTTTGTTCAATTCCTTCACCTGTTTTGTTGTGTTTTCCCTTAGTTCTTTAAGGGCTTCTCCCTGTTTACTTGTGCTCTCATGTATTTCTTTAAGGGAGTTATTTATGTCCTTCTTGAAGCCCTCCATCAGCATCATGAGCAGTGATTTTAAATCCAGTTCTTGCTTTTCTGGTGTGTTGGGGTAGCCAGGACTTGCTGTTGGAGAACTTGGTTCCGATGGAGTCATGTTGCCTTGGTTTCTGTTGGTGGTGTTCTTTTGTTTGCCTTTTGCCATCTGGTTATCTATGGTGTTAGCTGGTGTTGCTGTCTTTGACTGTGGTTTCTCTGTGCTCTTGGGAGACCTGTTCTCTCTGTGTACACTGATATGTAAGTACTTCTGCAAGACCCGCTCTCTTATAGTTGTATTTGTGTATGTACCTCTGTGGCCCAGATCAACTCTGGGTGCAGGTGGTAATCAGAAGACTCCTGTCCTAGTCTGTTCCTAGGCTCTTGTGTCCTCAGGGTTTCAGGTTGTTTCCTCTTAGCGGCAGGGGTGGTCCTACTGTACCACTGGGCCTCTCTGCATTTCTGAGTAGTTAGTTACCTCTGTGTATCCCTTGGATATGGTACCCAGTGGCAGAAGATGGCTCCTCTGCTCTGCAATGCAGGTCTCTCCTGTGCTGGCTGACTCCTCTGAGCAGCTGGGTAGACAGTTGGCTTCCTATACCACTTGGAGATGGCGTGCTATGGAAGAGGATGGTCCCAAACCTGGAGCTCTTGTCTGCTCTGTCGCTGAAGCAAAGATGGCAGAGGCTGATGCACTCCCTCCAGGCGCGGGTCACTCTGCAGGGCAGATGTCCCACAGCAGAACTGGCATCCAGACGACCATAGAGCTGCCCAGCTAGCTCTTGGGCGCAGGTGGAACCCTAGCTGGCTGTGTCCCAAGCGATGTTATGCTTGGGAAATCTCTGTTTACTTGGAGTCCCTGTCTGGTCTAGCACTGGAGCAAAGATGGCAGAGGCTGTGGCGCTCCCTCCAGGAGCTGATCACTCTGCAGGGCAAATGTCCCATAGCACAGCTGGCGCACAGATGACCACAGAGCTGCCCAGCTCTTGGGTGCAGGCAGCACCCAAGCTGGCTGTGTCCAAAGCGATGTCTCTGTGAACCTGGAGCCCCTGTCTGCTCTGTCGTGGGAGCAAAGATGGTGGAGGCTGCTGCACTCCCTTCAGGCGTGGGTCCCTATTTCTACTTTCTTGAGAAACCTTTGTACAATGGCGAGACTAATTTAAAAAAAATAGGGATACTTTTAAAGACGTTAAGGATAAGAAAAAACTTTTGTTGTTTTTGTTAAGTATATATAGTTTATAAGTTGTAGCTACATTGTTTCTCTCTGGTAAAGCCAATGAATATTATAAATAAGAGTGAAGAAAACAAATGATTTCTTAAAAAGTAGCCATGTACAGAAAGCAATGGTCAGTGCTGCTGATCAACCCCAAGAGGAATCTGTAGCCACACACAATAACAAAGTAGAAAGAGACTCTGGCTGGGCATAATAAGGCAGATTAGTTAGACATATTTTAAATAATATTTTAAAAGTCGTTCTTTGAAAATTTTGATTGAGACAACGTTATGAGACTGAATTGAGAATAAATTTATGAATTTTGATCATAATCATCTGCCATTTCTCTCTTCTCCCTTCTCCAGACCTTTACTCCTCTATGTGTCCCTTCTAATTTCATGCCCCACCTTTTAAGTCTTATGAATTCCATATAATTCATTATTTATCTCTAAGGAGAGGGGTCTCTAGACTTACTAATTATAACGAGACGTAGAGACGGTATCATTAAATTTCCAACGGTAGCAGGCTAATCTTTCTTTCTAGTACCCATACTCTCATGTGCTCCCTCCCCTTGAGCCAAAAGCAAGTTTGTCTTGCCGATTAGCCCAGGAACCTGCCTATCTCAGCTTCCAGAGTTACTGAAGCTACAGGCAGGCAGCACTATGCCTGGATTTGTTCTGGTTTGATTTTGAGACCGTCTCCCTGTTGAGTCCAGGCTAGCCTGAGACGTACTATCTTCCTCCCTCTGCTCTAGGATTACAAGTGTCTACTGCCACACTCAGCTTTCTAATGACATTGGTTGTTCTCTTATTCTCACTTCCTAATAGTAGCTTAGATTCTAAAACAATTCCTATATCATCTTTTAGAATGCATTATAGCTCCGCCAACAAATAAAAACATATAGTCAATGTCTACAGCATAATGATATGACACACACACATATGATATGTGGGCATTATATAGTTTACAATTATTCCTGTGATTGGATAAATAATCACAATACATAGTTATTCAGACAGAGAATGAGAGGGAGGGGAAGGAGGGAGAAGGAGAGGGGGGAAGAGGGGAAAAGGAGAGGGAGGAGGAGGGGAAAAGGAGAGGGGGAAAGTGGAGGGGGAAGGGGACTCACAGGGAGAAGGAGTACATTTTTGGGGGGTGCCATTAGAGCCAATAGTATGTTATAACTTTGATTTCAAGTCATAGTAAAATCTATGTTGAGTGCTTGATAAGCTCACAGAAAAGAGAAGCAGAAACAGCAGGAGTTGTGGGAGTCTGCTAATTTAGACAGCACAAGAACCTTAGCAATTGCTGCCCAACCTGGCAGCAGTATCCAGCTTGCTCCCCGCTCCCCCAACTCTGAGGCTCATTATACACTGAGGGAGTTTGACTGCTGGGATATTCATGTTCTTACTCTTGTGCTAGACAGGAAGGAATGGCATTTGACGGTTGAATTTGAAAGGAGAAACTAGACAGCTCCTGGTCACCTTGTTTCTATTCAGTTCCAGCAGCATGAAGAATATAGGCACACACACACACACACACACACACACACACACACACACATACACGCACATGGTTGGGCACACACATACACTCACCATTGTCTCATCCTGACACCAGCATCCCGGACACAATGAGTCCACAGAGGGACCGCCCTTGACTTGTAAGCCACACGAAGCCATAAAGGTAATATCTTAGTAACTGTCTCCTTAATTTCTCTGCCTTCTTCTTAATTAATCTAAAATAATGTTATAAAGGCAGGATGGTGGTATTCCCACCACAGCATTGCCATGCCTTTAAACCACAGGAGCAGAATTTAAAATTTACTCACAAACTTTTCATTTTTGAATGTAGTTACTTATAGATGAAGACGATTCTCATGTTGTGTAACTTCTTGCCCTAGATGAAGTTCCTCTTCTTCAGACCTGTCCCATTTCCCACATCACATATGGAGTCACACAACTCTGGTGACAATTTGATTTCACTTCCTCACCAAAACACACTCAATGAACAAAAGTTCCTTTTCTTTTGTTTCATAATAGCAGCCATAGTTGTTATTGCTGAGGGCTATTGCCATAATTTGCCACTTTTTCAAGGGTAATAAAATGGGCTGTTCAGTTAAGTGTCTTGTTGAATCCTAAGTGCCGGCATGCTGGCTTGGGTTCCTTTAAGATGAAGCTAGAGACAAAGATGGTGGGTTACATTTGTTTATTTGGTGGTGGTAAGAAATAGTTCTTTGACCGAAAATGAGGAAGAGGAGGGAGAGGAGGGAACATATATGAAATGAGATGGTGAGATGTTTTATATATATATGAAACTCAGTCCCATTGTGGATCTTCTGAGGGTCTATTACAGGATGACTTTGGGAACATCTTTCCAAAGGATCAAGACTCTGGGACTCAATGCCACATGCTACTGATACTCTTCAATTGTGGGGTGCTTGCTTTAGGAGTTGGGGCTTGAGTAGGTAAGGAGGTTTGCAGCTTGTGTGAGATGTTCCACAAAAACTGCTCCTAAAACCCACAGGGAAGCAGGGAAGCCAAAGGTCGTGGCATAGGATTCAACAATCCTATGCTTCATGTATGAACCGGAAAATGTCTACGATATAACATCCCGTGGCTGTATACATCCACACTACCAGTAAGTGTCATAACTATTGACCTGGGGTCTTAGTTTCTTTTCTGGCTGATGTGATAAAATGCATTGACAGAAGCAATTTAGGAAAGAAAGGGTTTAATTTGGCATGGAACTCGAGGTTACAGTTCATTTTGGCAGAGAACTCAGAGCAGCAGGAGACTGAGAGAACCGGTCAAATTCTATTCATATCCAAGAGCAGAGAGTAAAGAATTAATCAATGCAGGAGACTGTTCAGCTTGCCATCTCTGTTTTTATAGTCCAGGATCCCTTGATCAGGAGATGACTCCACCCACATTTAACATCTGCCTTCCTACACTAATTATCTTAATCAAGACACACCTAACAGATATTCACAGAGACTAACTTTAATCCAGACAATGCTCTAACAGGTGTACCTGGGGGCCTGCCTCCTTGGTGTCAAGTTGACCTGGTATGGGTAAAAATAATATGTGCTTTATAACAAAGCAAAGTTAAATTGCTTGGAGTCCTTTTTAGATCCCAGAGCTTCCAGAAATATTTGTCTTTACCTTCATCTATATTTGTGTCTACTCTTCTTCTACTGATCAAATCAAGGTATCCTTTCTAACATACTGGCCTTGAGGGATGTCCCAGGGAGAACATTAATTCAGAAAACTTATGTTAATAACTGATAAAAGCCAACAAAGACCTATTGGGATGGAAGAGGTAATGCTCTAACTAAAAAAATAAAAAGAAAAACTAAAATATTTATCAGTCACAGTCTGAAGATCTACATTTCTTTCTGTGAATATTTTCCTAACATAGCAAGCAAAACTTCTGAAATGTTCTTGTCTATTCTCTATTCTCTGCCATGACTCTCATAAATATTAAGTAAAACACTTTGCATCTGCAATTGGTTGTAAATGTTAAGGGCCAAAGGCACACCAATGGTCTAGCCCATTGAAGAAGAGCAGATTCTAAAGAAATGTTAGATTCATTCTGTGGAGATCATTTATTCTTTGCCTTTTGTTAGGTTTCTTTATGGGACCTCCCCCTGGTCCCTATAAGTTTCTGAGTTGATTTAATTTGCTCATTTCTAAATCATATTGAGTCAGAACTGTGTTATGTGTTAATTGAAAGAGCAACGCAATGTTTAATTCCCTTCCATGAATTGTCGCATTTAAACAAATTATTCAATAATTCTGTGTCAGGTCAGTTTATAGGCTTGTCTTGCTACCATCTTATAAACTCTGTGGAAAAAGAAGTGTTCATGATAGAATCACCAGGCTTCCCACTGACCCTAAGCTCTTTTGGATAAAGCAGGAAATATAAACCGTGGTGAACTTCTTGAAACAGAATTAGTGGAAAAGAATGAAAGTGAGCCTTAGAGACGAAACAATGAGCCGATGCATTTGGAAAGAAAATAATCCAAAACATAACCTTCAACATATGGGCTTGGAGCTCTTCACTGCCATTCAGAGACTATAGACTCTGGGGGGCAGTGCTGAGTCCACAGAAGGTGACTGGAAATCTAGTAACCAGGAGGAAGGGAAGGGAACCAAGTGGATCACAGAATCCTCAAATAGGAGATCATGGTTCAGGCATGACTAGTACTTATGGTCTGATTATGATAATTACAAGAATAATAGAATGGAATGTTTTTAAAGAGTAAGAAATATGAACTAATGGGAAGAAATGAGGAGAATGGCAATCCTGCCTTATAAGTAGAGACTG
The DNA here is from genome assembly GCA_036184795.1 of Tokudaia tokunoshimensis. Classification (NCBI taxonomy): domain Eukaryota; kingdom Metazoa; phylum Chordata; class Mammalia; order Rodentia; family Muridae; genus Tokudaia; species Tokudaia tokunoshimensis. The sequence goes on from BTHU01000014.1 coordinate 11,361,855, forward strand.
AAAAGATTTAAACTCTAATATGCCATGGGGAATTTCGATAGGAAACAGAGTTCTAGCCTTCAATATCAAGGAACAGGCAAGACAAAGACCAAACTGAAGCAGTTTTGTATTAATAGGTATGGCACAGACTGGATTTGTCATTTGCTGAGAAAACAATATTTTATAAAATTAGAATTTCCCAAGATAACACAATAAGCTCAGTATACATTAAAATGATTATTCAAAGGAAAATAATATTTTAGACTTACTTTCAACCTTTTGAACTGGGTATCAGTTATCTTAGCCCTATGTAAGTTGCTGTAATAGAATACTATTGACTAAGAAACTTATAAGAACATTTTATTTCTCATAGCTCTGGAGCCTGGAAGTCTAATATAAGGTGTTGGTGTTTGGTGAATGTGTGTGTGTGAGGGAGTAGGGCGTTGTTTCTCTGCAAACACTGCAAAGAATCACAGTTTGTATGAAGCAAGAAGAAAGTTCAGCTCAACCCAACTTAATAGCAGGTGTTGGCTCAAACTTTGAGAGTGTGACACAGGCAGTTTAGTTTAGGCATATTTAAGTACAGTACAACTCAGAACAAAGTTTCCTAGTGTAACACAATCCTATGGGCACCATGAGGCATAATTACATTGAAGTCCTTCTCAAAGCACATATCACTTCTTCCATGAAGATGGGTTCTAAAAATAGGCTACATGTGTTATCTTAAGGGCCTGGGTAGGGATCTGGGGTGGTTGCAGTCATATAGATGGTGCCAAGTTCACTTAGATTATTAATTGACCTTCAGTCCTGTTTGTGGGAGCCTAGGGGTACCCCCTGACTATACAGATAGTGCAGATGTCACCAAGACTATTAGCTTCCTTCTGGTCCTGCTTGCGGGAACTTGGGGGAGCCAGATAAAGCCTGAGCCTATAGATACCACAGAGGTCACCACGGCCTTTAGTGACATTCATTCACAGTCTTCTTGGCAGAAAACAGGTGAAACATCTTTTCTGTTGAAAAGGCAACCTTGTGTGTTTAACCTGGATTTTCTAGTGCTTCTCTGGGAGCACAAGGAATTTTGTGCTCCCAGAAGGTGAGACCCTTTTTTTGCTCTGTCATTGCATGATAGAAGGCAGGATGAGAAGAATGCAAATAGGGAATGAACTTGCTCTCCAATTTCATGATTATCAGCCCACTCTTGTGATAACGGCGTGCGTCTCTTTATAGGGCAGAGACCTGAGTGCCTTTGTTAGACTGGAATCGAGGGAGGTCACGTGGAAATAAAAACAGTGTCCAGCAACCTCCACATGAGCAGAATTGTTCTTTATTCAGAACGGAGGGACTCCAGGATCTCTCCAGGAGTCACAGGAGGGTCAGGGTTTTCTAGGGCAGAAAACACCTTTTCTGGGTTATGGTTAACATTTTGGGATGGGAAATTCCATCTGTAGGTCAGTTCCCCTGCAATCTCAGAGTGGTCAATACCAGTAAAGGTTGGTATGTTGAGTGTCTCATCAGAAGCTTCCTGGAGTCTAACAGCCTGCTGTGTCGTCAGTCAAGTTAACTTCCGGGTCTGGAGTTCCTCAGTTCACCCGAGGTTTTTAGATCCTTGTCTCTTCACCATTCACCTCCTCCCTCCTCCCAAATGCACTGGCTTTGAGCATTAAATTTTCAACACAAGAACTTTGGGGGACAGATAAGCATTCTTTTTTTTTTTTTTTTTTTTTTTTTTTTTTTTTTTAATTTAATTTTATTTTATTTTTTTAATTTACATTCCAAATCACTTCCCCTTTCCCGTTTCCTCCCTCCCCGAAAGTCCCATAAGCCCCCTTCCCTCCCTCTTTTCTCCGTTCAACCCCCTCTCATTACTCTGTCCTGGCGTTCCCCTACATCCAGTCTTTCCAGGTAAGCATTCTTATTTATCCTCTTAGCTCCATGGAAAATAAGAAAATATAAGTGACTCTTCCGAGATCAGACGAGATTGGGCGCGTTCAGGGTGGAATGGCCGCAGACTGTGAGCGGCTCTTGAGAACCAAGAGTTTCATTAGTTGAGGAAGTCTAAGTGGAGACGCATAATTAGCACACAAGTTTCTCCAACATCTGTCTCATCACGCTGTTTAGTCACTATTGAGACAAGGCAGTGAACATCCGACAGATTTGAGTTCTGTAAAACATAGAAACATTTCTCAATATTTTTCTTTCTTAAGCAAATCACTTAATTCTTTTCTAGAGGAGGCTAGCCAATATCAGTGAAAATCTCAGCTGAAAACAACCTGGAAACCGTTTGAGCTTGGGATGACTAGACGGCAATTTAACTGTTTCAATACTTTGACTTTCAGTAACCAATAAAGAAGACTCTTTAGTCACCCAAAGAGTGATCGACTGGCATCTGATGTTATTCGATAGCGACCTGAAGTGATTACTTTGGCAGCAGGGCAGTCTGCTGAGTTGGAAATGATCTTTAGCTCAAGCCATGTACACAATGAGCTTTGACTTCAAGTTCACTCTACATTCAGAGTCATATGTTTTCTTTTTGTTTGTTTGTTTGCTTTTTTCTGAGACAGGGTTTCTCTGTGTAGCCCTGGCTGTCCTGGAATTCACTCTGTAGACCAGGCTGACCTTGAACTCAGAAATCTGCCTGCCTCTGTCTCCCAAGTGCTGGGATTAAAGGCGTGCACCACCACTGCCTGTCGAGTCATATGTTAAAATACCAATAAAATCGACAGTTAGGGGACCTCAGTCCATGTTCTATTTTTACATTTGACAATATGGGACTATGAGCTTAGTTCTTCTCTGAGTCTCAGAGCAGATCTACTGCAGTGATGATATGTGACAACTGAATCCTATGAGTGAAAATAGTCTTATGAAATCATCTGTAGATACCGGTTATGGCGATCCCTACTCTGGGTCACTGTTTGACAATGCTGCTTCCTGCTCGGTGAACATCGTTATAGGATAACTCTGTGCATCTTCCCTAAATGAGAAGTAAGTTAATCTAAGGAAGCTCTGGCTGAATTAGCCGCGTCATGTAAAAACTTAGACTATTGAGCAATCAGGAGGATTGAAGGTTTGTACATTTCTAGAGGAAAATAAAATTCAAGATATGCAAAAGGAAAAAAATAAGAAAAGTTTCTGTAGATGACAGAAATGATAACAGGTATGGGAGAAGAAAGGGGAGTGAAACTAGAGAAAACAAAGAATTAGAAGATGAAAGGTAAGTCAAGGAGAAAACTGTAAATGTAACCAATAGTTGGAGTTGAAGGAGAAAACCAGTAAGGAAGGCCAAGTTACAGAGGGTATCTGGGCCATAGACAATGTACAGGAACAGGAAACAAGGCTGGCATAGCTGTCTCTATTGACACATTTTAACCTCCTGTACTTTGCTTTGGTTATGCAGCAACCTATGAACCTACGAACCTGATTTTACTGGGAGACATCCCTAGAGAAGCTGTGTGGACAGTAGCTCTCAGCTCTCCTGGTTCTGCCTTTCTAATCAGAGAAAGCTTGAAGAAAAGGACTCCCGTGTGCCTTGATTACAAAATGAGTTGAGATAAATAACAGACTTTGCTAATAAGGATTTGGGGTAGACTTAAGTTTTCACAGTCCATTTTCTCGCTCTCACGCTCTCGCTCTCCCAAGCCTGCACTCCTGCTTATCCATTCTCACAACACACATCCACACCCACACACGCCTGTCAAACTTTCTCTACCCAGATGGATAAAACGGGCTGAAGTTGGGGGGTGCCAATGTATCCTTTATAATCAGTATTCACTGCCGCAGAGTTAGACAAATGAAAAGAAGAGGAAAAGGCACACTTAGAGAAAATTCATGAGGCACAGCACAACCTCCTTCTGTTTCTTGCTCTGTGAGTCATCTTATCCTACCTAGGCACTGAGTTCGCAGTTGGGATGTACAGTTCTACCAGTGGACAGAGGATTACAATAGGATGGTCTAAGGAGAAACAAACAAGAGGGTTTTTTTTAATCTTCCAAAAAAGGTATTTAAAGCATGTCTCCCTACCCTCAAGCAAGGTTATTTTCAGTTGCTCGATTATATATGGACTTGGCTATAGGCAGCAAAAATATAAAGCCACACTTATGGATTGTATCCTTTGTTAATTTGCAATTTTAATGGATTTTAAATTTTGGACTTGCTAGAAAAAGGAACAGTTAGATCTGGAGACCAAGTGGAATGGGGTTGAGGGGAGGAGGCTTGAAGAGAAAGAGACCGGCTGCTTTAAAGACATTAGGTTTCAGAATTCTATGGGATGTTCTTGATAGCCCCCCCCGAAGCAAGAACATCTTGTTAGAAAAAAATTAAATGCAATATACAAATGATATTCTCAATATTTATTTACATATTCAACAGGAGGGAGATGGCCTATTTGAAACTTCCTAAATACCCAGAGTAGAAGGAATGTGGTTGGTGGCAGTACCATGTGACATTAGCAATTCAGGTATTATGCTGTAATGAAAAGCAGAATTTATTAGACACTTCTACTGCTCCTAAACCTTCTATCTTAAGAAAAACAAAAAACAACATCATCATCCGCAGGAACTAATCACTCCGTTCTTTATGTAGAACTCGCTCCATTTTCTGAATGTGGACAACTCTCCAGCACTCCCTCCCCTTTTAGACCCAAGTCTAAAGCATTCCAGGATGCTGATTTTAATCCAACCAGGAGGAAAGTGAGACAGAAATGTGTTACAGGGTCCCAGAACGCTTTTCTCCTCCAGTCACTTGTGGTTCTGTTATGAAATAGAACTAGGCAACACAGGTCCACGCTTGGGCCTTTTAGTGTGAATTTAGTTTAATATGTTTCGCCTTTTCTCTGTTACTCCAACCCTGTGCATGGCGGGTGGGTGGGTGGGGGTTGGTTGAGCATCAAAGAACCCTCTTCTTAACCAGTCTCTAGGACCTGAGGCCTTGAGGGAAGGGCCTGAATTGGATTGAAATTGGTTCTTCCTCCATTGTTTTTTAGATAATTATAGGTATCTGAATCACTCCACAGCATGGACTTAGATTGTACTGAGCAGCTGGTCAAAGCCTGCTTGCTCAAGAATTCCCTGCTTTTGCTCTTTTTAAAAAAAATTCTTTACAGAAGAAACATTCTACTGTGGTAACATAGGAAGAAAGTGACACTGATTTGGAATGTAAATATATGCAGGGCGTTAGAAGCCGGCAGCGTTTTGTATGCAAAAGTACTTAAAAATGTATACACTATCTCTGAAATTTAATTGACAGAATAAAATAATAGCCACTCTACGCTGATTTTTACAGTGTTCCTTGGAAAAGTGTGTTCACTCAGGATGTAATTTTTTGACTTGGAAGAAAACAGGGGGTCATTTATCCTGTAATACTTGGCAATGAAATGGAGCTAGCTGAAAAATTGATTGCCTTTAGTCAAACTATGTAAAAATTGTTGACATTTGATTTTTTTAAACTTGTAGAGAGGACAATTCCTCCTATAGCTTTCCTAAAGAGATACCATCTTCCTCCAATAACGATATTCAACAAAAATAAATAACAAAATTACATGTTTTATCTGTTTTTAGTAACATTTGAAGGCTTGCAATGATCCAAATAAGTTCTATGCATTCAGTTTCTCAGTAGTATTTTTAAGAAATTATGAGGGAGCATTTAATAGTCCAGTGTGGATTAGTGTCCCCACCAGTTCTATGCTCTATATTACTCTATGACCGTTCTGTTTGCTAAGACGATTTAATGAGTCTTTTTAATGCTTAGAGCCCTGAGTATCTACCACCACAATCAAAGTATAAATATTTCTCCCATCAGAGCTTATGCTTCTTATACCCATATCTCCACATTCCTACCCAACAATTGATCTGATTTCTATCAGCAGGAATTAGATCTGCCACATTAACGTATGTAAATAGAATGATGCAGTAGGGAAATTTTCTTTCCAGACTTCAACCAGTAGAATGAAATATAACAAGCCTCGTTTATGTATCAGTAATTTCCTGCCATGTTACACAGGAACTCCACTATCGTAGTCCTCCACTATGTGCACATATAATTTTAGTTTTTTCATTAATCAGTTGGTCCACGTAGGTTGTTACTAGCTTTGAGTTATCATGGGTAAGCTTGTGTACGCTGTGACTTCTTATGTATAAACCCCATGTTTCCTTTCTCTTGAGAATGTACCTAGGTGTGGAATTACTTGATCTTATAGAAACTGTATGTTCAATTTTTAATAAATTATCACATTGCCTTTTGAAGCAATGATACCTTGATTTTTGTTTCATGGTCTTTTTATTAATTTCCTTGTTGTCATAGTGAATCAGTATATATTTACTGGTTCAAACACACATCTCTTGTGAGTGTGGGATGTCAGAAGCACAAAGGAATAAATTCAGCAGGCAAGCTTGTCTCTCGTGGAGCCTCTGAGGGAAGATTATTCTTCTTTCTCTCAGTTCCTAATGGCTACTGTGGTTAACTCATGGCCTTCATGTTTTGTTGTTTCTCTCTCCACAATGTGCGTGCATGAGTACATGTGTGTGTGATGTGCAGATATGTACGTATGTCCATCTGTGTACATGCAGAGCCTAGAGGAAGTCAGCAGACATCTTCCATAGCTCTCTGTTTAACTCCCTTGGAATGGAGTCTCTAACTGAATCGGAAGCGGACTGGTTGGCTAGGTTGCCTGACCAGTGAACTCCCAGGATCCCTCTGTCTCTTCCTTTCTAGTTTGGGAGTTATAGGCATGTGTGGCATGTCTATCATTATACCTGGATGGTAAAGATTGGAACTAGCATAGCAAACAGTCTTGCCCATGCAGCTATCTCCCCAATCCTCTTACTAATGACATTGTGATTACCTGAGTACCATGTGTGTGGTCTCTTTTCTCAAAATCTTTTGTTTGTTTTTTCATTTGAGTGATGGTCTAGCTGTGTAGGCTGCACATTCATGGTCCTCCAGCCTCAGCTTGATGATCAATCATACATAGCTCAATATTCTTATCGTAATCATAGTAACATTCCTTTTTTTACATGTCAGGTAAGAGTTACTGTTTTTTACAGCTTTACAGTAAGGTAAGAGCACTTGCTATGCTAGCACAAGGACCTGGGTTCCAATCTTTACCTGCTAGGGAAGAAGCTAGACTTGCCTATAACTCCCGAGCTGGAAAGAAAGAGGCAGTTGTTTTGACGATCCAGGTGTGAGTATCTATATTGATCATTTCAGCTACCACAGTCTCTGACTTTCTAGTCAAAGGATTTCAATTAGAATGATACGTTTTGCCCAAACTCAAAGGCACATGTTAATAATAGCTATTATTAACTCATAAGCATTATATACTAGATAGTGAGCTAAGTATTTCCATACATATTTTAAATCCTCATAGCCAATGTATCATAAAGGTAGAAATGAGAAGAGCACACAGACTTTTGCACAGGTCACAGCAGGCTAACTTGCAATTTAAGCCTGTTGTGGTTTTCTTCAGTAACAATTCTATTCAACAATAATCTGTTTTGCATTTAGGAGTTTAGTACTTCTTGCAGTTTTTTTTTTTTGATCCAATCTATCTACATTTCACACACATGGGTTTATGAGTGAAATTGAACATTTACTTATAATCTTTCCTATATAAAACATAATGGACATTGTCAACAAAGGGAAATGAGCAAGACTCAAATTATGTGGATAGTGAGCCTAGACAAGAAACAGGATCTAAATAATGTAATATGTAAGAAGATAGTGTCACAAAGGGGACAGAGGTGGTTAAGAGACTTAAAAAAGAGAGAGAAAGAGCATATACAATTTTATGTGAGGTGCTGGAAGAGTCCGTAAAGGCGTGGTGATAACTAAGAAGGATCTTAAGGGGTATGTTGAATTTTGAGATAAATATTTATTTTAGACATACTGAATATAAATCTAGATAAGCTTGAAAACAGGTGATCCTGCTTTGGCTGTGTTAGCAACTTCAACGACTTGATTTATGTTTAGTATGATCTAATTGGCACACAGTTTTGGTTAAAAATGTTAAACTGTATTTATTATAGTGCGAGAATATGTGTGGAGTTTCCTTATGTAGGCTGTGGGTCATTGTCTTAAGATGAAGGGCATGGGGGAGGGGTCTTAGTAGGACCTAAGTCCAATTCTTGACTTTTGGCTTTTAGACAACAATAATTTTGATGAATCTAATAGTAAAGATAATTGCTTACTATATGCCAGACACATTTCTGAATAATGCATACATGTTTATTTAGTTACTATAGACCCTTTTTGGCAAAACTAATTTTATTATTATAACTTTTTTCTGGCTTAAAAAACTCCAGAGAGAGTCAACCATTGAATTGAGCACAGGGTCCCCAATGGAGGAGCTAGAGAAAGGACCGAAGGAGTTGAAGTGGTTTGCAGCGCCATAGGAGGAACAACAATATGAACCACCCAGTAACCCCAGAGCTCCCAGGGACTAAACCACCAACCAAAGATTACACATGGAGGGACCCATGACTCCAGATGCATATGCAGCAGAGGATGGCCTTGTTGGACATCAAAGGGAGGAGAGACCCTTGGACCCATGAAGGCTAAATGCCCCAGTACAGGGGAATGCCAGGACAGGGAAGAGGGAGTGGGTGGATTGGTGAGCAGGGGGATGGGGGATGGGTTAGGGTCTTTTTTTGAGGGGAGAACCAGGAAAGGGGACAACATTTGAAATGTAAATAAAGAATATATCTAATAAAAAACCCAAAACTCCGGAGAGGTTGATGTATGTAATATCAGATAGACGATAGTATGTACTTACACTGAGAATTCAGTATGGGCTCTCTGACTCTAAAGACCAAATATCTAACAACTGTGTGCTGATAATTCTAAGAGCAGACTATACTGAGTATGATTAGTTTGTATCAGAAACTAAGTACTTAAATGCTGGCATTTCTGATTTATACAAACTGTGAGGGAAAATTTTAAGGTCAGATGAGTTGATAGGAAAAAAAAAATAATTGAAAACTTCCTACTGGAGCTTTAGTGGGTTCCAGGAAAGTTCTTGTTTACTGACATTCCGTGGGGTTCTGATTCTCAGGTGAAAGTGGAAGAGAGCCTAGTGTAGTATGTTATGATCCCAGGGAAAGGGAATTGTGATGACAACCATAGGTGCAGTATCTACACTAGGCTCTCAAGCAGGACTCAGTGGTAGGGGAACCATGTCAAAAGAAGTATCTGCCAACTGGTTCAAGGATAGCCTTTCACAATCCTGTGCATACTAGAAAAACATAGGCAAGTAATTTCACAGAGGACTGCTGGTTTGTAAACTGGTGGGACACAGACCACTGTAGGATGTGACTGCATGCCAGTACATGTACCAAGAGGTAGAATAATACCCAATGGTCAAGTGAACCAAACAGTATTAACCAATGTGGACCATATTCATGGTCTGACCCGGGAGACAGTAAGAATCTCAGAATTATCCTCCTGGGAAGGCAAGGGGAAGAGTGTGAGGTAACCGGTTTCTAAGCCAAAAGAGACTGAGACACATCTAGATCTGACTGAGATGCCTTGAATTAACGAATTGAGATTTCTACTAGAATAAATGTGAGAATTAAATGATGATAATTTATGGAAGACCAAGGTAACGACACCTCAGCAATGTTGACATTTGTTCTTCTTTAGAAAAAAAGAAAAGCACAAGAAGGGAACTCATAAAATTAGGAGGCTTCGTGAAGACCATGCATTGTGTCATGATATCTTCCTTCATGATCTTTATTGATGTTTTAATTAGCTTTATTTACCCTCATGATTTTTTGAGTCTTTGTTCTTGGAATCAAGAACATAGACCATATATGATACTTTTTTTTAGTGTATAATTTTATGCTTTTTTTTATTAGATATATTCTTTATTTACATTTCAAATGTTGTCCCCTTTCCAGGTTCCCTATCCAATCCCCCCTTTGCCCTGCTTACCAATCCACCCACTCCCAATTCCCTGTCCTGGTATTCCCCTATACTGGGGCATGAAGCCTTCTCAGGACCAAGGGCCTCTCCTCCCTTTGATGTCCAACAAGGCCATCCTCTGCTACATATGCATCTGGAGCCATGGGTCCCTCCATGTGTACTCTTTGGTTGGTGGTTTAGTCCCTGGAAACTCTGGGGGTACTGGGTTTTTCATATTGTTGTTCCTCCTATGGCACTGCAAATCCCTTCAACTCCTTGAGTCCTTTCTCTAACTCCTCCATTGGGGACCCTGTGCTCAGTTCAATGGCTAGCTGAGAGTGTCCCCTTCTGTATTTGTCATGCGCTAGCAGAGCATCCCAGGTGACAGTTATATCCAGTTCCAATCAGCAAGCACTTGTGGGCATCCACGATAGTGTCTGTGTTTTGTAACTGTATAAGGGATGGATTCCTAGGTGGGGTAGTCTCTGGATGGTCTTTCCCTCAGACTCTGTTCCACACTTTGTCTCTGTATCTCCTTCTGTTGGTATTTTTTTCCCCTTCCAAGAAGGACCAGAGTATCCATACTTTGTTCTTCCTTCTTCTTGGGCATCATTTGATATATGAATTGTGTCTTGGGTATTCCAGGCTTCTGGGCTAATATCCACTTATCAGTGAGTGCATACCATGTGTATTCTTTTGTGATTGGGTTACCTCACTCAGGATGATATTTTCCAGTTTCAATCATTTGCCTAAGAATTTCATGAATTCATTGTTTTTAATAGCTGAGTAGTATTCCATTGTGTAACTATACCACATTTTCTGTATCCATTCCTCCGTTGAGAGACATCTGGGTTCTTTCCAGCTTCTGGCTATTATAAATAGGGCTGCTATGAACATAGTAGAGCATGTGTCCTTGCTACATGCTGGAGAAGCCTCTGGGTATATGCCCAGGAGTGGTATAACAGGGTCCTCCAGTAGTATTATGCCCAGTTTTCTGAGGAACTGCCAGACTGAGTTCCAGAGTGGCTGTACCAGCTTGCAATCCCAGCAGCAGTGGAGGAGTGTTCCTCTTTCTCCACATCCTCTCCAGCACCTGCTGTTTCCTGAGCTTTTTATCTTATCCATTCTGACCAGTATGAGGTGAAATCTCAGGGTTGTTTGGATTTGCATTTCCCTGATTACTAAGGATGCTGAACATTTCTTTAGGTGCTTCTCAGTCATTCGATATTCCTCAGGTGAAAATTCTTGGTTTAGCTCTGTACCCCATTTTTAATAGGGTTATTTGGTTCTCTGGAGTGTAACTTCTTGAGTTCTTTGTATATATTGGATATTAGCCCTCAGTCAGATGTAGAGATGGTGAAGATCTTTTCCCAATTTGTTGGTTGCTGTTTTGTCCTATTGACAGTGTCCTTTGTCTTAGAGAAACTTTGTAATTTTGTGAGGTCCCATTTGTCAACTCTTGATCTTAGAGCATAAGCCAATTGGTGTTCTGTTCAGGAAATATTCCCCAGTGCCCATGTGCTCAAGGCACTTCCCCAGTTTCTTTTCTATTAGTTTCACTGTGTGTGGTTTTATGTGGAGGTCCTTGATCCACTTGGACTTGAGCTTAGTACAAGGAGATAAGAATGAATTGATTTGCATTCTTCTGCATGCTAGCTCCCAGTTGAACCAGCACCATTTGTTGAAAAGGCTATCTTTTTTTCCACTGGATGGTTTTAGTCCCTATGTCAAAGATCAAGTGACCATATGTGCATGGGTTCATTTCTCGGTCTCCAATTCTATTTCATTGATCTACCTGTCTGTCACTATACCAATACCATGCAGCTTTTAACACTATTGCTCTGTAGTATTGCTTGAGGTCCAGGACACTGATTCCCCCAGAAGTTCTTTTACTTTTGAGAATAGTTTTAGCGATTTGGGGTTTTTTGTTATTCCAGATGAATTTGAGAATTGCTCTTTCTAACTCTATGAAGAATTGATTTGGAATTTTGATGGGGATTGCTTTGAATCTATAGATTGCTTTTGGTAAGGTGGCCAGTTTTACTATAATAATCCTGGCAATCCATGAGCATGGGAGATCTTTCCATCTTCTGAGGTATTGTTCGATTTCTTTCCTCAGAGACTTGAAGTTCTTATCATACAGATCTTTCACTTGTTTGGTTAGAGTCACACCAAGATACTTTATATTGTTTGTGACTATTGTGAAGGGTTTCATTTCCCTAATTTCTTTCTCAGCCTGTTTATCCTTTGAGTATAGGAAGGCTTCTGATTTGCTTGAGTTAATTTTATATCCTGCCACTTTGCTGAAGTGGTTTATTAGCTGTAGGATTTCTCTGGTGGAGTTTTTTGGGTCGCTTAAGTATACTATCATATCATCTGCAAATAGTGATAATTTGACTTCTTTCTTTCCAATTTGTATCCATATGTTGCGCCTTCATTTTCATTAAATTCCAAATTTTCCAATTTGTTGTCTAATTGCCCTAGCTAGAACTTCAAGTACTATACTGAATAGATAATGGAGAGAGAGGGCAGGCTTGTCTAGTCCCTGATTACAGTGGGATTACTTTAAGTTTCTCTCCATTTAGTTTGATGTTGGCTACTGATTTGCTGTATATTGCTTTTACTATGTTTAGGTATGGGCCCTGAATTCCTGTTCTTTCCAAGACTTTTAACATGAAAGGATGCTGAATTTTGTCAAATGCTTTTTCAGCATCTAATGATATGACCATGTGGTTTTTTTCTTTGAGATTTTTTATGTAGTGGATTGCATTGATGGAATTCCATATATTGAACCATCCCTGCATTCCTGGGATGAATCCTACTTGATCATGGTGAATGATCGTTTTGATGTCTTCTTGGATTCGGTTGGCAAGAATTTTATTGGGTATTTTTGCATCAATATTCATAAGGGAAACTGGTCTGAAGTTCTCTTTCTTTGTTGGATCTTTGTGTGGTTCAGGTATCAGCTTAATTGTAGCTTCATAGAATGAATTGGGGAGTGTTCCTTCTGTTTCTATTTTGTGGAATATTTTGAAGAGTATTGGTATTAGGTCTTCTTTGAATGTCTGATAGAAGTCTGCCCAAACCTGTGGGGTTTTTTTTTTTTGGTTGGGAGACTTTCAATGACTGCTTCTATTTCTTTAAGAGTTATGAAACTGTTTAGATGGTCTATCTGATCCTGATTTAACTTTGGTATTTGGTATCTGTCTAGAAAATTATTCATTTCATCCATATTTTCCAGTTGTGATGAGTATAGGCTTATGTAGTAAGATCTGATGATTTTTTGAGCTTACTCAGTTTCTGTTGTTATATCTCCCTTTACATTTCTGATTTTGTTAATTTGGATACTCTCTCTGTGCCCTCTGGTTAGTCTGGCTAAGGGTTTATCTATCTTGTTGATTTTCTCAAAGAACCAGTTCCTGGTTTTGTTGATTCTTTGTATAGTTCTTTTTGTTTTTACCTGGTTTATTTCATCTCTGAATTTAATGATTTCCTGCTGTCTACCCCTTTTGGGTGTATTAGCTTCTTTCTGTTCTAGAGCTTTCAGGGTGCTGATAAGCTGCTAGTGTATGCTCTCTCCAGCTTCTTTTTGGAGGGACTCGGAGTTCTTAGCACTGCTTTCATTGTGTCCCATAATTTTACATATGTTGCGCCTTCATTTTCATTAAATTCCAAAAAGTCTTTGATTTCTTTCCTTATTTCTTTCTTGACCAAGGTACCATTGAGGAGAACATTGTTCAGCTTCCCTGTGTATGTGGACTTTCTGTTGTTTTTGTTGCTATTGAAGACACCCTTACTCCATAGTGATCTGATAGGAGACATGGGATTAGTTAGATCTTCTTTTATCTATTGAGGTTTATTTTGTGACAGTTTTGGAGAAGGTACCATGAGGTGCTGAGAAGAAGGTATATTCTTTTAATTTAGGATAAAATGTTCTATAGATTGACCAAGCCTGCTCAGTCAGTCAACAGGTTCTCCAGAGCAGGAGTGAGGATTAAAAGAAAGAGACAATTAGACAAAACTGCAGCATGACCCCAGTCAATTCTGAGACTGAAGGCGGGTTTAATAATTTTGAGTCCACTTTTTATACCAACTTAATTACATGCAGGAATTAAGATCAATAGTGGTACAGTAAGGAACAAGCAAGACAGTAAACACAAAATCTTCAAGGCAGTAAACAGAATTCTGTGATGGTTGTTACAAAGGGCTTGTAACAACGACCAAAAATTCCTGAGCCTACTTCCTCATCCAAGCCCAAGACATTGCCTGAAGGCTGTTTCTCAACTCATTCCACCCTAAGATTAAAATTCCTGCCTTTACCTACTTCCCTATTATGCCTGAATGTCAGATTCCTGCTTGAAACCCTCATCCTTGGCCAATGTCAGGTTCCTGCCAGGCAGCACGGTACCCCAATAAGACTCTCCACAATAGATATCTGTTAAATCCATTTGGTCCAAAACTTCTGTTAGTTTCACTGTGTCTCTGTTTAGTTTGTGTTTCCCTGATCTGTCCATTTAGGAGAGTCAGGTGTTGAAGTCACCCACAATTATTGTGTGAGGTGCAATGTGTGATTTGAGCTTTAGTACAGTTTCTTTTATGAATGAGCGTGCCCTTGCATTTGGAGCATAGATGTTCAGAATTGAGAGTTCTTCTTGGTAGATTTTTCCTTTGATGAGTATGATGTTTTCTTCCATGTCTTTTTTGATGACTTTTTGTTGAAAGTCAATTTTATTCGATATTAGAATGGCTATTCCAGCTTGTTTCCTGGGACCATTTGCTTGGAAAGTTCTTTTCCAGCCTTTTACTCTGAGGTAGTGTTTTTCTTTGACATTGAGGTGCATTTCCTGTATCCAGCAAAATGCTGCGCCCTGTTTACGTATCCAGTCTGTTAGTCTATGTCATTTTATTGTGGAATTGAGTCCATTGATGTTAAGAGACATTAAGGAATAGTGATTGTTGCTTCCTGTTATTTTTGATGTTATTTTTATGTTTGTGTGGTTATCTTCTTTTGGGTTTGTTGAAAGAAGATTACTGTCTTCCTTTTTCTAGGGTGTATTTGCCCTCCTTATATTGGCATTTTCCATCTATTATGTTTTGTAGGAGTGGATTTGTGGAAAGATATTGTGTAAATTTGGTTTTATCATAGAATATCTTGGTTTCTGCATATATGGTAATTGAGAATTTTTCTGCGTATAGTAGTCTAAGTTGGCATTTGTGTTCTCTTAGGGTCTTTGTGAGATCTGCCCAGGATCTTCTTGCTTTCATGTTCTCTGGTGAGAAGTCTGTTGTAATTCTGATAGGTCTTCCTTTATACGTTACTTGGCCTTTTTCTCTTGCTGCCTTTAATATTCTTTCTTTGTTTAGTACATTTAGTGTTTTGATTAATATGTGACAGGAGGAATTTCTGTTTTGGTCCAGTCTGTTTGGAGTTCTGTAGACTTCTTGTATGTTCATGGGCATCTCTTTCTTTAGGTTAGGGCAGTTTTCTTCTATAATTTTGTTGAAGATATTTACTTGCCTTTTAAGTTGTAAATCTTTGCTCTTTTCTATACCTATAATCCTTCGGTTTGGTCTTCTCATTGTGTTCTGGATTCCCTTGATTTTTGGGTTACAAGCTTTTTGCATTTTTCATTTTCTTTGACTGTTGTGTCAGTGTTTTCTATGGAATCTTCAGTCCCTGAGATCATTTCTTCTATCTCTTGTATTGTGTTGTTGATGTTTGCATCTATGACTCCTGATTTCTTTCCAAGGTTTTCTATTTCCAGACATTTCTTCCTTTGTGATTTCTTAGTTGTTTTTACTTCTGTTTTTAAATCCTGGATGGTTTTGTTCAATTCCTTCAGTTATTTGTTTGTGCTTTCCTGTAATTCTTTAAGGGATTTTTATGTTTCCTCTTTAAGGGCTTCTGTCTGTTGACCCATGTTCTCCTGTATTTCTTTAAAGGATTTTTGTGTTTCCTTTCTAAGGGTTTCTATCTGTTGACTCATGTTCTCCTGTACTTCTTTAAGGGAGTTATTTATGTCCTTCTTGAAATTCTCTATCAGCATCTTTAGATTTGATTTTAAATCCAGATCTTGCTTTTCTGGTGTGTTGGGATATCCAGGACTTGCTGTTGTGGGAGAACTTGGTTCATTTGGTGCCATGTTGCCTTGGTTTCTGTTGGTAATGTTCCTGAGTTTGCCCTTTGCCATCTGGTTTTCTCTGGTGTTAGCTGGTCTTGCTGTCTCTGACTGTAGTTTATCTGTCATGCAAGCCTCTGTATCTGTACTCCTGGGAGACCTGTTCTGTCTGTGTACACAGGTATGTAGGTACTCCTGCTAGACCTGCTCTCTTGTGGTTGTATTTGGGTATGTAGCTCTGTGGCCCCGATCAACTCTGGGTGTAGGCAGAAATTGGATGTCTCTGGTCCCAGGCTGCTCCTAGGCTCTTGTGTCCTCAGGGTTTCTGGCTGTTTCCTCTGAGCAGCAGGGTTGGTCCTACCTGTGCTGTCTGGCCTGTCTGTACTCCTGAGTGATTAGCTACCTCTGTGTGCCACTTGGATATGGTGCTCGGTGGCAGAGGGTGGTCCCAAGCCTGAGACACAACCTGGAGGGCTTCTGCCAGAGGGTTCTGGGTGTGATCCTCTGAGCAAAGTGGTTGGTTCTAGCTGTGCAGTCAGGCCTCTCTGCACTCCTGGGTGGTTAAGCTACCTCCCTGTGCCACTTGGGTATGCCATGCTGTGCCAGAGGATGGTCCCAAGCCAGAGACAGAAACCAGAGCAGGATCCTTTTATAGAGATTAATCTGTGAGGATAATTTGCTTTTTTAAGATCACTGAAAAACTGTAAGTGGTCACGTGTATGAGGATTTTCTGTAGCTCAAATGTAAAATCTATTGTTTCAATTTATTTTTTTAGGTGGCAACAACATGGTTTTTGGCAAAAGCAAGGCATATAGATTGCATTTCATTTCTTTTTCGATGACGTCATGGACAGAGCCCTTCACTTCACTGGGGTGAGTCCTCGAGTCCCACTCCCACCACTAAAAATGACATTCAGATGATGAAGGAAAGCGTACAGGCCCATCGTCCTTCAAGTCATGTGAGAGCAGACAGTCAGGTGTCTGAAGAGTTGTTGACACCAGTTAGAATGTGTGGCTGTTAATGGGCTGTATTGTCTGAAGTTTATTATTTCAGCAGTTTAATATGAGACATTTTAGAGGGAGGTGATTTTAGAGGTAGGTGACAATGTAGGATATCTAGATTCTGCTTCCTGTGGGTTGTAGTCAAGTCTGCCAGTCACCTACTTGAACTGCTGAAGCCCTTAAGGAGCGTGACTGTAGACGCCTCCTGCTAAGTGGAAAAGCATCGCTACTTCCTTGTCACAAATCAGGGGAAACGTCAACACATGAGGAGATTCGGTTAAGTTCTGAGTATCTGAACATCTGATGAGAGCTTTTTGATGAGAACTTTTCTTGTTCATTCAGTAGTGAGGCTTAGTTTCCCCTTTGTTTACTCTGAGGTGCCTGAGTCAGGTATATGCTTGTGCTGTGATGTGGGGAGAGCTCCTTTCGAAGTATATAGAACATAAACATGTAGGCATTTTAGTCTTCTTCTAGACTGATTTTAAAATATGATGTCCCACTGTCAGGATGGTTACTGGAAATTTTAAAACAGACTAAATCCAGTCTCAAATGCAGTTAGATCTGTCGTTCTGCATGTTTGCAGCACCTTTATGAGTCGTGAAAAGATTTGCTTGGCTGGATTTTCATTAGCACATTCTCAGCAAGATGGTCCCATTTGGTATTAACAATGAATGCACGGTGTGTCTCCAATGACT
Organism: Tokudaia tokunoshimensis; assembly: GCA_036184795.1. Lineage (NCBI taxonomy): Eukaryota > Metazoa > Chordata > Mammalia > Rodentia > Muridae > Tokudaia > Tokudaia tokunoshimensis. The sequence continues at coordinate 11,379,540 of BTHU01000014.1, forward strand.
GCATGCTGTAGAAGTTAGCAGAAACTGTAAATGTTGATGATATGAGAAATGTGACAATTGCTGTTATTATTCTAATTGTAAAAAAAATAAATATACCGGCTAACAACCACAAAGACACTTACTAAGCACCAAAGTTCTGAAAATTTCCACAAAGCTTTCCATGCAACACAACGCCGCTGAGAGGCAGGTAATCCAACCTTCCTCATATTAAAGGGGAGGAGAGCACAGCGCAGGAGGGGAGAATTGACTGCTTGCTCTGGGCTAAGCAGTCATCGAGTGGTCTGAGCAGTTGATGGAGCTCTGCAAGCGCACTGGGTGAATTTCATCTACTTCCTTTAGTGTCTAGTTTTGATTTCCCCTTTCCACCTTCACCTCCAGGCTTCCTTTTGCTCTCTTTCCTTCCTCTTTCTCCATGTGACTACCCCCTCCCTTTTTTTTTTGGTTGACATTCCCTTCTTTTTCCCCTTCTCCAGTGTTCTTCATATGACCTCATCTACTTATAGCTACATTCCCCAAAGTCTTCTCAATGCAGAATGAATAACTAAAGTAATGGAAGCGTCTGTGCCCCAGGTTTTGATTAGAGAGTCTGAGCCAAGGTCTAGGTCAGGCTTGTGGGTTGTAATGAGTGAAAAACTGAGAGAAGATTCTTCTACCAACAGGTGAACTGGAGTTTTATTTGAAAGTATTCATGGGAAAGTTTCCCTAGGTGTCCACTGTTTTGATGTCAAATGTCTCAGTTCTTCCTTGTTTTCCTTTTCAGTGGAATTAGAGGCAGGTGCTGAGGGAGAGGAACAAAGTAATTAAGACCAGAGAAATGATTCACTAACCATCAGGAGGATCAAAATGTGAACAAGAAGTAGACTAGTTGTGACTCACTGAAAAATTTTCCCAGGGGAAAAATCTACCAGGAAAGAAGGAAAGAGTTGAAAATTGGGTAAGTTTTAAAACAAGGCCTTCAGTAGACAGGTTGTCTCAGAGCCTTGATCTGGGCAGGAAAGAGGGTCCTGCTTTCAAATCGCTCTCTGTTCAAACCAGAAGTTTGTAAATAATCCCTTCTTTTCTTTTATTATTTTAAAAAACTTTTAATGAAGCATAAAGTACCAATATATAACAGGCATTTTTTTTATTGTTTTCTCTTCATTATAACCTCATCAAAGAGACACACATATCTGATTTTTTTTTTCAGGTGATAAAGCTGAGTTGTTTATCCTGATAAGGACATGGCAGAGTTCACACTCACCAGAGTCCATCAGCCCAACCACTTTGCAGCAGGGTCTCCCATTATCCGACAATGCTCAGGTCTTCCTGATTGATTATATAAGGACTGCACTGTGTACTCCTTCCTTCTCATTGAAAACCCCAGTGAAAGCACACGGAGAAGAAGGTGATCGTGACAGTTGAACACAAGCCAAGAGTTCGATTCTAAAAATAACAATTAATAATAACCTTTCTTCAACATTTGTTCTCTGCCAGAATGCCGGTTAGGTAAAGATCTACACATTTGCAATGGTTATATAAACTATCTTATGAAATCTTGTAGATGCCTATGTATAAGGAAACATACACAAAGCTGTCAAGCAGCCTCAAACTCATCTGTGATAGAGCAAGGATCTGAACTCAGACCTCTTCTAAAGTCACAACACTGGGGGGATTAAAGCATTTTCCTGATGATCAGTTGTGATAGAGATGTTCCTGGGTCAAGGCACATGTCCGATTTATGTGTTATTTTTTCTTTCTTCTTTTTCATTCATTCTTTTTCCATCCATCCATTCATTCTTTTTGTTTTCTGGCTGGGAGAGGTCACAAAAGATAGAAGGCAAACCTGGGATGACTGGGAAGTGAGTGGGATCAAGGTGAATTACATGACGTTTGCAAATAATAAAAATATTATGTTTGAAAAAAAGTATTTTGAGCCTACTAAATTTTATTAAATTATTTTAAAAGTTATTTTAATTATAGGGGTTTAAAAATATTTTGGAGGATGTATTATTTCTAAAATAATTTACTTTAACCAACTTCAATAAATGCTCATTAAAATTTTTATTCTTAAATGTTAAGTTTACTACACTGATTTTCCCCCAATATAAATTTACAGGTAGTTTTAGGTTCACTGTAAAATCAAGAAACAACAGAGATTTTTCATACCCCCTCCTCCCCCACTGTGCTCAGACACCATGAGGCTAGACATTGTCATTGTTTCTCATTGGGGTAATTAATGCCTCTGTGTGTGTGTGTGTGTGTGTGTGTGTGTGTGTGTGTGTAGAGACCACAAGACAACCTCTGATGCTCCTCAGCTCCCATTCATTTTACTTTTTAAAGACAGTGGGGGACACTCTTAGTCAGCCATTGAACTGAGCACAGGATCCCCAATGGGGAAGGTAGAGAAAGGAGCCAAGGAACTAAAGGGGTTTGCAGCACCATAGGAGGAACAACAATATGAGCCACCCAGTACTCCCAGAGCTCCCAGGGACAAAACCATAAACTAGATAGTACACATGGTGTTACCCATGGCTCCAGACACATAGGCAGCAGAGGATGGCCTTGTTGGACATCAAAGGGAGGAGAGGCCCCTGGTCCTGGAAAGGCTCGATGCAGCAGTGTAGGGGAATACCAGGACAGGGCAGTGGGAGGGGGTCGATTGGGGAACAGGGGGAGGGGAGATAGCTTATGGGATTTTCGAGGGGGGAGGAACCAGGAAAAGGTACAACATTTGAAATATAATAAAGAATATATCTAAGAAAAAATTTAAAAAAATGGAGACAGTTTCTTGCTGGTTTGGACCAAACCAAGCATGATAAGGTAGTGGACATCAAGGCTCAAGGCTCCATTTATCTCCCCAGTGTTTGCCTAGAAGAAACTGGGGTTACAAGTGTATAGACAGAATGCCTGGCTTTGCTTGCTAGTTCTGGGGATTGAACTCAGGTCTTTATGTTTCAAGGCAAGCACTCCACCCTTCGAGTAATGATAAATGCACAGAGATTCCCTGGGCCAGAGTACTCATTAGACTTCTTGGTCTTATACCTTGTATAGCTTGGACACGTGTGTGTATAATAACATGAACCTGCAATGACAGAGTGTGGAGAACTCTTTCCTGATCCTCATCCTATGTTCCTTCCATCCGGTCACGTCTCCATCCCTTCTAATCCAAGAAACCATTGTATTTGTTTGTTTGTCTTTCTTTACCCATAGTTTTACCTTTTCCAGCATGTCATGTGGTTGGAATTATGTAACTAATTAATTAATAATTATGTAAAGTGGCCTTTGTAAATCAGCTACTTTTACTGAGCATTATTTATGTAGGTTTCCTCCGAGTCATTTCATAGCTCAGTAAGCCAATTCTTTAAGGATCTGGGACAGTATTTTGTCATCTGGCTACACCACAATTGACCCATTTCTCTACTGAAAGGTATCTTGATTGCTTCTAACTTTTAGTAATTATGAGCACACCTGTTATAAACACCTGTGTGCAAGCTTTCTGTGAGTGTAAGTTTTCAGTGCATTAGGAGAAATACCAAAAACCCATGATCACTTCATTGCATCACAAACTGTCTTCCAAAGCAGCTGCAACATCTTGCATTTCCTCCAGCAATGGAGTACAGGCCCCGCTCAAACAAAGTACACACTGAGAATAATTAAGTTTTAGTGGAACAATGTTAAAAGAAGTCAACCCTATTGTCTTTCTCATTTTGCTCATATTTGGTAGATAAATTTGCTTATATAATGTAAGAACCACAAGCAAAGGATTTATTGTAAATTTTTTTTTTGTTTTAGTCAAGAATCAATAAAATAATTAGTTTTACCTCTCAGGGTTCATAGGAACCTGTTTCCTTGGGAAGAATTCTCCAGGAGAATTAAGAGAGAGGATGCCTTGGGATGCTAGATGCATCCAGCACTAATAAGCTTTTATGGATACTATGGAAGCTTTAAACAGATTTGTATGATATTTGAGAAACTAATATACATATAGACTTTATGTATTAAATTTCTGGATATGAGGTGAATGTGTCAAAATGCCTGTTACAAGGGAACAGATACCTATCTGGAAAAAAAAATAAATGCTTGCCGTTATATTAACGCTACAGCCAGTGAATATTCTTGCTAAGTAATATTTGAGGAAACATATTACCCAGAGGAAGTGGATAACATTGTAAGCTTGATTGCAAATCATGGCTCCACTAAACACGATGACATTTGGCTAGATCTAGAAGGTTGAAAAGATGAGGATTTGGAAGGCAGAGCAGAGCGTTCTGGGTAACACTCGCACAGAAATGAGAGCAGAAAGGCAGTCGTGAAGTGCCGAAAAAATGTTTTCATAAAATGAAACTACATTTTGAAGAACAGTAGAATACAGGATTGGAAGGGAAGCAGGGGCTTCAGTCAAGAGAGTTCTGATCACTGACCCTAAAATGTAAAAGTTCTAGACAATACATAGTCACTGAAGATTTGGGGCGAGCGGGTGGGATGGATGTGTGTGAAAGCACTATTTAACACTTTTAGAACAGCGTCAACGATGGCTGAAAGAATCAAGAACCACCAACCCAAGAGTACACATGGAGGGACCCATGGCTCCAACTGCATATGTAGCAGAGGAAAGCCTTGTCGGACATCAATGGAAGGAGAAGTCGTTGGTCCTGAGAAGGCTCAATGTCCCAATATAGGGGAATGCCAGGACAGGGAAGTAGGAGTGGGTGGGTTGGTGAGCAGGGGGAAGGGGAAGGGATAGGGGGTTTTTGGAGGGGAAACTGGGAAAGGGGATAACATTTGAAATGTAAATAAGGAAAATATCTAATAAAAAAGAAAAAGAAAGAAAGAAAGAAAGAGGATAACATTTGAAATGTAAATAAAGAAAATATCTAATAACAAATTTTTAAAAAAGAAAAAGAGTGGAGAACTCGAACAGTCCATCTCCAATGTCCCCGGTCAAGCCTGAACTAAAGCACTAAAGAGTGCGACTAACTCGGAGGAACAAATGCAATTCATTTCCGGAGAAAGAGTCACAGCATCAGGGATTCAATGGTCTCTATTGTGTTTACATAAAACAACTCAGAGGGGAGTGAGAGGAAACAAACACCGGGTCAAAACTAAAGCTGAGAGTCAAGAAAATCACAGTAACTTTCTCACTGCCATTCCTGATCAATTAACATAAGTGAAAGGATTTGAGGCAGTAACCTTTTTTTTTTTAATATGTAAGAAAACGTTATAAAGAAAATATATCCGAAATTTAAAAGTCAATGGAGGCAGTTAGGACAGGTCGTGTAGTATTTGGAGAAAGGAAAAGAACTATAAAAAGGATTCAGATAAACCACAGGCAATGCAGGGACAATGAATAGAGCAGAGACTGAAGGAAAGGCCTTCCAGAGACTGCCCCACCTAGGGATCCATCCCATCTACAGACACCAAACCCAGACACTATTGCTAATGCCAAGAAGCGCTTGCAGACAGGAGCCTGGTATAGCTATCCCCTGAGATGTTCTGCCAGAGCCTGCCCAGTACAGATGTAGATGCTAGGAGGAGCCAACCATTGGACTAAGCCCGGGACCACAAAGGAAGAGTTAGGGGAAGGACTGAAGGAGATGAAGGGGATTACAACCCTATAAGAAGAACAACATCAACTAACTGGACCACCCAGAGCTCTCAGGAACTAAACCACCAACCAAAGAGTCCACATGGAAGGACCCATGGCTCCAGCTGTATATGTAGCAGAGGATTGTCTTATCTGGCATCGGTGGGAGGGGAGACCCTTGGTCCTGTGAAGACTTGATGCCCCAGCATAGGGGGATGCTAGGGCAGTGAGGCAGGAGTGGGTGGGTGGGGGAGCACCCTCATAGAATCAGGGGGGAGATGGAATGAGATAAGGGGTTTTCAGAGGGGAAACCAGGAAGGGGGATGTAAACAAATAAAATTACCAATTAAAAAAAAAAGCACAGGCAACAATGCACAGAGAAGAGAGACATACTAAAAGCACAGAGAAGACCTGAAGAAAGCCTAGCATAGGTGTCATCAGAGACTAACGAAGAAGAGAGAGAACTGGGCAAGATGAACAAAAGTGACAGGAGAAGACCACAGAGCCTCTCCAGACCAACGGAGGAGAATGAAGGCCCACCCGAAATCTGGCACGAATGGGCGATGTCATACTCTAGGGATCAGTAACACTATCTCTAAAGATGAGTATAAACAGAGAATTTATTTGGTTCCACACTGGAGACAATTCTAAAATGCATTCTTCTGACTGGAGGCATATGGTATCGGATATAATTTTAGAGGAGAAAGAGAAAGTTTATGTGTATGTCTGTGTATATGTCTATGTGTATGTGTCTGTGTCTCTGTGTGTGTCTGTATATTTGTGTGTCTCTGTGTGTATCTCTACGAATCTCTGTGTGTGTATGTCTGTGTATCTGTATGTCTCTCTCTGTGTGTGTATGTCTCTGTGTGTCTGTGTATCTGTGTGTCCATCTGTCTGTCTGTGTATAAATAAATATTGAGTATAAACTAAGATCTTCTCATGTTGATTCCCTCCACGGTCCTCTGTCATTCTATTTTCTTCCTCAGAAACATCTACAAAGCTGTGGGGACCTGTTTGGGAGTCTGGTAAGTGTGGAGACATTACCATGGACATCCTCAATCAGTGGACCCCGAGGGTGGGTAAATACATGGTCGTTCAGAATGTGGTGATGTGATCTCTCCACTGCTATGAGATTCTGGAGGAGTCAAGCTCCTAACACCTACAAATAGCCATCTAGATTAGGACTCTTTATGTTGGCTTTCTATCTCACACTCATCCCTGCTTCAAGAGATCACCTTCCACACAAACTACCTGAACTGAAGGCCTTATCTTATACTACTCTTTCAAGTTAAGGCAGTTAGCTATCTTCTGTACGAGTTTGAGAATGCAAAGCTAAATTAATGTTACTAATGGAGGCTAACTGCTGTGTCCTCAGGTCTGTATTGGAGATGCTGCTGGAAACAAAGGAACAAAGAACATGAAGAATCTCTCCTTGTCCAACCTGGGTACCACACAGGTCACAATCAAGTCCCCAGAGACTTTCTGGAGCACCATGTGGTGACACACAGTAGGTAGGATGGGGGGAAAAGATTACAGAGAAATATCTGGAGCACAGGTGGCTCCCTGAGGCAGAGGGACCAGAGTTGGTGGCTGACACAAAGAACAGCAGGATGCCAGAAATAAAGAGACATAGTTCCAATCTGTAAAGAGAGGAAGACTGAATTATTTGGTGTTTAAAAAGAATAAAGCAAACGAAGCCACTGAAATGGTGAAGAGAGGGCAATGTTTGGCTGCTCCGATTTGAGCATGAGGCCCTGCATTCACTCATTCACACGCTAAATCTGTTCCTGTACACCGTATAGTTGTACAATTAGAAAACAGGAAGATTTGGTGCAGGATATCGAATTCAAGAGTTCTTTTATCGTTATTTTTTAACAAAGATCAAGCCCAGTTAATAAATCGCTATGTTCCAGGAGTGGTACTGCCTGTTTGTAATCCTCTCACTCAGAGAGGGTCAAGGTAGACTACTTACGCCAGGCCAGACTGGGCTATGTAGTGAGACCCTACCTCAGACAACCCCCAAATAAATAAGCAATACACATTTGTTGAGTGATATACATGTTGGAGTTTAAGTCTTGATTGTTTTGTTTTCTTGGATCGTGTGATTTAATCATTTATACTCATTTCTACAGTTCTAAATAAAGATGATAAGGATACTGGTCTCACAGGATTACCATGCAGGATAAATAAAGGATTCTAAGTGAAATAAATATCTTAAATTGTGGGGCAAATTTGAAACATCAGTTATGACTCTGGAATAAAGCGGAGGATATTAAAGTCCTCAGGAGCAAAGCCTCCTTTGAGGGTAAAATGAACACATGGAATATTTAAGGTGATCTTGAGTAGTCCATCCATCGTCTGCTCTTTCTCCCACCACAAACTGTATTATTGAGGTCTAAGCACCCAAACAACCAGGCAGTTTGTTAATTTAACATCTTGTATGGGTTACATCAGTTTTCGTGTGTGTGTGTGTGTTCATACATGAGTGCACATAAGTCTGTGCACATGCAAGCACATGTCTGTGTGTATAAAGACCAGTGGTCCCATCAGATGTCTTCCTTTCTCATTCTGCAGCTTGATTTTGGAGGCAGGACCCCTTACTAAGCCCAGAGCTAACTGATTCAGCTAGGTTGGCAGGCCAGCGAGGCCCAGGGATGCTCTGTTCTCCAGCACTGGAATTACACGTGACACACTACTGCATCTGGTTTTGACCTGGCTGTCTGGGACTGTACTCAGGCCTTTACACCTGCTAATGTGGTGGGTCTTTTCCTAACCAGGCCATATCTCCCCAGTCACCCACATCAGTTTTTCTACAGCAGCTGAGTCACATAAACAGTGCTGAGATCCCGTGGCAAATGACATTGTAAATGTCAGCGTGTGTAAGACAAAAACAAAAGTGACCCTCTCAGGAATTAGCATTTGATTCTATTTGACTGGTGTAGAAAGCTGTGGGGAGTCTCTGATCGGCTGATGTCAGGTACTGTGGCTATATCACTATGCACCCCTTTTTTCTTTCTTTCCTCTGGGCGCACTGGAGAATACCCAATTAAAAGATGGCCACAGCATCCATGTGAGTGAGCCATTGTTCTGGGCGCTACTCAGCAAGCCAATGAGTCTTTCATGGACCTAACGTGACAATAAACGGCACGTCCGAAACAAGTTGTGCGTGTGCTTTAGCACAACAAAATTAAGAGTCATTCTAGGGGAAGGACACTGCCACAGCTTTGGCATAATTAGGAATCATCATAATCAAATACAGGAAATTGGCACATCTGCTTTTCAGGCTGTTGATCCAACTGTGAGGCTGCCTGCGCGCACTGGCAGGAACAGCTCTGATGCAGCTCGGTGTGCTCTGCAAAGCTGTCTTTGCATAAATATTTACATAATTTTCTCCAAACACCACTCTAAGCAGTTGTTTTTTATCACATTTTTCCTCCCCTGGGTTGTTCTTTCTTCCCATCGCTGCTCCCCAGTGAAGGAGCAATCACTTGCGATTCTCCGGATTCCTCCCTGGTAAAGAAAACTCCAGAGGAAAGACCTTCAACCTGGGACTGTTTTAGAATGGCAAGGAGAGGAGCAGAGCTTTCTCGGGAAGCTGTTAGTATCATTTTTCTTTGCTAGAATGCAGCAATGGATTACAACCACCCCAGTTAAGGAGAAGACAAGGCAGAGAGAGAGAAGATGGAGAGGGTGTATGCCCTGGTATCTGATAGCTATGAAGAAGGGGAAATCAAGGCAGATGAAGTGGAGCTTTGAAGGAATGGTTCCCACTCCAGCCAATGCCCTTGTGGCATGGAGGTCCCTTTTCCCTTCAGGTCAGACAAATCGGGCTTGCTTCCTGGTTCAAAGCAGAGTTTTCAGGTCTAATTTACATTGCTGGGACAATAGAATATTCTTATATGATACATATTTTTCCACTGTAAAAATCAAGTCAAGCAAAATCTTGTATCGTTTCTATTCTCTAAGCTTGCTTTGTTTATGAGCGTGTCCAGGTATCCTGGGTTTGATTTTATAACTTTGGTAAACACAGCTGAATCACAGGAGACTCAGTGCTTGATTGAAGTGGAAATTTCCTGGTTTCTTTATCAACTCAGTTGTGCCGTGTGTGTGATGCTTTTCCAGAAGCTGTCTTGTGAGAGGGCAGGTGATGTCTGGCTGAAAACAGATACTTTAGAGGACACCTGATGCTTAGAAAGAACATAAATGGAACTCCACAGTGAGAGGATGCTCTTGCACCAGGCAATGTTTTTCTGGTCTTCGCTGGTCTTCGCTGGTTTTCTTTAGTCTTTAAGAGAAACAAGCCAAAGAACTTCTTTTTTTTTTTTTTTGGTTTTTTCGAGACAGGGTTTCTCTGTGTAGCCCTGGCTGTCCTGGAACTCGCTCTGTAGACCAGGCTGGCCTCGAACTCAGAAATCCGCCTGCCTCTGCCTCCCAAGTGCTGGGATTAAAAGCGTGCGCCACCACTGCCCGGCTGCCAAAGAACTTCTAATGGCATTCTGGCTGATTCTGGCCACTTCCAATCATGCTGCTACCACTAACTCATGCTTGGTGTTTGCTGATGGACTGGATTGCTGGTATCCTGACAGTGAAGAGTGGAATCCCCCCCAAGGAACTAAACAGGTTCACAGTTCCCCTTTCCTATTAACCTTCTCTCTCCCCTATCTCTTGTTGGTGGGCAAGGAAGGAGGTTTAAGAACCCCAAATAAAATAAGTTTTGAAAACTCTGCGCCTACACTTGATGGCATTCTAAATGTTTATAAGGGGTATCTTCAGTGTGGAAGGTGTGGTTTATCTACTTATTACCTGTTACTGGTGTCATCTTTTATAGCATACTTTTGGGATTTGTGCTTTTAAGGGTGACAGTAGATATATTGTTATAGGCAAATAATCCATAGATTTACACAGGGGAAGACATGCCTGTTTATATGTTGAGATGCTTTGGAAAGGGGTCTTCAATATAAGAAGAAAAAGGAATCTATGTGGTTATTGATGACCATAGAAACCTGATTTTCCCAGGGCTTGATCATATCCCTTCAAATTCCATTAACCTACAAACTAGGAAGTATTAATAGATGCTAGTTATATGTGGTTAGCTATATGTATATACAAAGCTAGATTCAGTGGCTGTCAGTGTAAAGTACTTTCAGAAAACATTTAGAGAGCTTTAAATAGCTTGACTTCAAAGCACACATTTTCTGTTCGGGCAGGCACAGTGAATCAGAAGACTCCAGATGGTTCAGAAGGCCAACTCTCCCTCCTCTTTCCACCCTGGCACCCACAGAGTATCAGTATTTGCTCTCATGTTGTTTCCTGGGGGCCCCAAATGGCTGCAGTTACTCTAAAAATCATAACATGTAAAATAAAGACTGAGAACCAAGCAGTTTATCGGCTCCTCTGTCAAGGACTCAATTCTACACTTTAACTCTCTTTCCTTACCAACTGTCTTACCCTATCTCTAAACTTCAATTTTTAGAGCTAATTATGTCTATCTGGAAATAATGTTATTTATTTATTTATTTATTTATTTATTTATTTATTTATTTATTTATTTTATTGAGTTTTTTATTTGGCTTATGGGAAAATTTGGGAACTCAAAATGATGAGATGAGTAATTGTCTGGGAACAAAGTCATGTTCTCTGCATTGGATTTATAGTCATCCCATTCTGAAGACTCACACTGTCTTGGGTAGCTTGAGAATTTGTATGGACTGGATATTTTTTTGTGTGTGCAATGAACATATGCATCTGCATTATATTTTTCAGAAAAGTCTTTGCATAGGTGGTGTGTGTGTGTGTGTATGTGTGTGTGTGTGTGTGTTTTCTGGTCTCCTGCCCATCTTTCTCTAAGGTAAGTAGTTATCTTTATAGGAAAACATACACAGATATTAGAAAACTTAAAGCCATTTCTTTCCTTGTAGATCTGATAACTGAGTTTCTCTCTTGTTTCTTGTCTATGTGTGTGTGTGTGTGTGTGTGTGTGTGTGTGTGTGTGTGTATGCATTTGCTTGCATTTAGCCAGGACAGCTTATTTGACCCCACATGTATTATCCTTTGTCTTGTCTACCAATTGACATTTATAGCTTTATTTAAAGTTCTTCTTGGGATAACACATACCCCTAGAAACCATGTTGTTGTTTGGAAGGTCTCTTCCTTGGAGGTAAGCTGTATGTCCAGAAGCTCAGACTCTCATCTGAAATGTGAAGAAATTGGACTACAGAAAGGTTTAGTTAGCATTTATTGAACAATTATTATGGACCAGGAACTGTTGAGGGTACTGGTGAGGAAAAGAAACAGATTCTCAGTTTCAACATATGGTTTTGGAAGAAGAGTGAATTCATAAGTGATTTCAGTAAGCTATGGAAAGTCTCTACTAGAAAATGCAGAGAGCACCGCTCCATAATAGCTCATACTGGACTGCACAGGGAGTGTTTGTCTTCCTCCAAGGGAAGTGAAGGGAGATTTCATATAGTACATTATGCTAAGGATGCATGCAGAGAAGTAGATGTAAAGAAATTTCTTCCTCCAGCCATGTAGAAGCTAAGCACCCCAATCCTATAGACCTCCTCACTTCTGCAGCTCAGTAGAATTGTGACATATCTGAGGACTGGAAAAACTGTGCAAAAGCCTCAATGTTCACAATGAACTGCCTTCATTCAGATCCAGCAGCTGCTCACAGCCTTGCTTCATATGTTCCTGGAGCAATCACACTGCATAGATAGCGACTCGAAACACCAGCATCATCTGTACCCCGTGTCCAGCTTCCCGATGTTCGGGTGAACTTTGAAGGAGGTGATCAAGTCTGGAGTGATGTGGTTAGTCAGAACTCTCCTGGAACTCCTATATACCATGTGACCTGTACATTGAGGGACCTGAGAAGCTCCAGCTGTGCTTGTCAAGGGCAGCAGTACTGCAGAGAGGAGCTGAATAGGGGAGCCAGTCTCAAGATCACCTTGGATGACAAGGATTTTTGCAAAGTGGTGGGAGAGGGCTTAGTTCACGTCAGGTGAAGGTGCAAGGTCTTGACTTCCTCGTGATAGGCCAGGAAAACAGTAGCTCCTTGGGCAATAAAAAGGATGCCAACCTTCTAGGGGGTTCTGTGGATCGTGCCAGAGAGGGTCATCCAGGATCTGAAGTTAGGATTTCACAAGTTATAGACATGGTGTGTGTGTGTTTCATCTGCAAGGCAGCTGCTGTTTTTAGAGTTGAGAAGGTCCTGGGAGAGAGATGGAAGAACATCAAGACTGTCAGCAAAATCTAGACTACAAGGGAGGTCGTAGGTTTGATGAGATCCTGCAGGGCAGTCACAGGATCATGGCGGCTGTGTGGCCTAAGCATTGAGAGTCTTCCAGTGGAGATCATCTTCCTTGCTCAGAGGACGATGATCAAGTAATTCATCAGAGCTGGGAATCCTGTTATCTGCTCCACATGGATACTGCTGAACTTGACCAAGAAACCCCATCCCACTTGGACTGATACAACCAATGTAGTTGTAGGTGAAGTTCACCACATCAAGTTGGAGAAGCAGCCAAAGTGGACCACCCTCTGGAGGCTGTTCGAGTGTAGGACCTGGTTCCCTATGAGACATAGGCTGGCATATACCACTTGCAGGTCATGAGGAAATTTGCCAACTCATGCCTGTTCCCAGTGACCCCACAGAAGCCAGGACTGTGGGCTCCATGGAGACCTCCTTCAAGTACTGCAATGAAGCCCTTATCATTCATCAAGTTTGGCAGGAGTGCTCCCCAGGTGTCTACATACCACCTACATGGTTCCATCATTGATGTGACACCTAATCCCTTGGGCACAGACAGCTCACCACATCCATTACTGCTATGGTACCTTCTCTGTGCTGCATAAGGTCCTACTCCAGGCCTGGGAGGAGGATATAGACCTCTGATGAACTTGGCCATGAATATTGTCAAGTCTTTTAAAAGGAGAGAGGTGGTCATTGAGCTGGCCAGCTGGTGTCCAGACTGTCCTTCATGAACACCAAGACAGTAGTACTGTGATGCCTCTGGAGACTTTCTTCTACCCCTGTCTCATCCGCCTTCTCCAGTTCATCAATAGGCCAGAGAAATTCCAGGCTAGCGCTCTGTGCTGTGTGGCACTGGTGAGTTGGAGCATCAGGAAGATTAATGCCTCCGTGAAGCACAGTGCATAGCCCAGCTGTCCATTGAGGATCTACTCAAACCAGGGATGAAATAGGAGCGCAGACCTGGAGGCCCTCTGATTTTATCAGGAGAGGACAACAGCAGCTCTTTTCCCATCGAAGGTGTAGCTCAGAGGACTCACCTGAAGTCACACGACAGCCAGCAAGAGCTGGGGCTTAAGAGAGTGGGCCTGAACTTCCAATGTAGATGGCCTGCAGTCCAGGCCCATACTTGCTTCCCCAGCTGCCTGACCTCTCCCCCTCCTCCCTGTGCAAGATGTTCTCCTGTTTATACACTCCAATCAGCAGTCATTGCACACTCTACCCTCCACTTCCCGGTCCCTTGCTACTGCAACCGTCCCCAGGCTTGTTGCCATAGAGACCAACTGGATGTAAATAAACAACAGCTGAAGAAAAAAAAAAGGTGAAGAGGCACTCAAGAAAAAAGCTCATAATGCTACAAACGTCTCTTACTGGGAAATTTGAACTGCATCTATAAGCAATCAAGAGAATAGGATTATTTCTCTTTCAAAAACATGGAACTTTGGGTTTGATTATCATCAGCATCATGATCACCATCATTATCACCATCTCCTCCTCCTCTTCCTCTTCTTCCTTTCCTTCCTCCTCCTCCTCATTGTTTTTTCCCCCCCAGAGGAATTCTGATAATTCAACCCTGTAGCTGAAATTATAGAACCTCCAGGCTGGAAAGCAAAACCTGCATATCTGTCTACTAAACAGTTCCACCACCAAGTTCTTACAAGTACGTCCTTGTTGAGTCTGCACAAAATATAGTTTCTGCTTCCTAGCTTACTGGTGGCTCAGATGTGTTTAGTTCTAGTTTCACAGGAGTGTATTCAAAGATATATTTCCATGATGTTTTACATCTCTCCCCCTCCTCCTGAGATAGAATCATAAAGAGGAAAAAAGGTTGACATAAGTGGAATAGGTTTTGTGCATATCTGGCTTTGTTCTGTTTCAAATCCTCTGGTTAGTGACTTCACCTTTGTGCTAAAAATGAATATGTTTTAAATATGCAAAAATGGATACATTCATTTTTGCTTCCTTCAGAATACACTGAAATACTGATTATATGTCTATACTCATATTTTAATTTAATTGAGAAATAACAGCCACCAAATTTCTCTTTTTCCTAGTAATATTTATTCTCTGGTATTCTCTTTTACATCACAGAACTTAATCAATATTTATGTCAATTTAGTTGGCTAATATAATAGTAGCTGGGTTCAGAGCCTAGCATAATTTTTATTTAATAATGGACTTTAGATTTGCAAGTTACTTGACCTTAGGTATTACCTGGTACCACTTTCCATTGTCATCTTGCTTTATTTGCAAAAAACAGAGATGAAATTGTTGTGCAGGTTTAGAGAAACAGAGCTCAGAAAGTGTTCATTTTACACCAGTTATTATTGTTGCCATGCCTTGTAAAAAGTTAAATTTTCTCAGTAAAAACAATGGGTCATAATGATCCCCAGAGACACTGCTCGCAGAAGTACCTGTCAAAGCAAATGAAAACATTTACTTTTTATATATTTGCATAATACTAGCAACTGGTCTGGATTTGATGTTCCCACGGATGCTTCTGGAAAACAGCTTTAGGTCTCAGGTCCTGGATGCCAGATGAATGATACAAAGAGCCAATTTTATATCAGGGGCCCCTCCTGATTCCTAGGAGTGTCTGGAATTCGAGGAAGGCACTATGTGTGTCACTGCTGAGAGTCTCTCTTCCTGCCAAGAATGATGTTATCTGGATTGCTTGGCACAGGCTGGCTATCCCACCCACTGGCAGCAGGAGAACTATGAAATTGTCTGACAGAAGCAAGCAGCCTGGGCCAGGTGCAAAGTCCCCTGGGGCTTATGGGAGAAGGTACAGAGAGCATGCAGGAAGGCAAACAACCAAGTAGTTTGCACAGGGATGAGATACAATTAAAGTTTCAACATCAGAATCCAGTGAGCAAAGCTCAGAGGAGATATTAAGGAAACTTCTTTGGGATTTTCAGCTCCTATCGCCCTTCCTTCTGCATTCACCCCTGGACTTTCCCCTCTCATAGACCGAGGCTGGCTGGTGTATCCCTTGAAAACAGATGGTGCTGAAAGCCGGCCTAAGCCTGTATCTCTCCACTCCTCACAATGCAAGTCCTCCTAGCTGTAGGTGCCTATGTGGGGAAAGAGAATCGGGACCTGAAGTTTGACTGAAATTGTTCTTATCACATAGACTCTCAGCAATATCAGAAACCTAGCACCCCGGGTCAAATGCATAATAGTAAAACCTGAGCCTCTTCGTTGTTTGGTGAGCGTCAAATGTGAAGCATATACACACACATATTCTTTCCCTTTGACTTGCATTTCCGGATTCTATAGATAGAGGAATGTGTTTTCCTATATTTTGTATGCTGAAATCCTCATCTCCAAGGGTGGTCTTTTGGGGTTATTTATGTTAGGAGGAGGAGCCATTGTGAATAGATTTTTGTCTTTAAGGAAAAGACTCTACAGTTACAGAGCAGAGAGAGTGAGGAGGCTGCGTCTCGCTCCCGCTCTCACAGCCATTGAGCTCCATAGAGACAGCTCCGGGGCAAGTGAGAGCCAGATGGGCACTGGGCGACTCTGTGCCTTGTGGAGGAAAATCAACTAAATATGGGCAAAGGAGATCCTAAGAAGCTGAGAGGCAAAATGTCCTCATATGCATTCTTTGTGCAAACCTGCCGGGAACAGCACAAGTAGAAGCACCCAGATGCTTCTGTCAACTTCTCAGAGTTCTCCAAGAAGTGCTCAGAGAGGTGGAAGACCAAGTCTGCTAAAGAAAAGGGGACATTTGAAGATATGGCAAAGGCTGACAAGGCTCGTTATGAAAGAGAAATGAAAACCAACATTCCCCCAAAGGGGAGACTGTAAAGAAGTTCAAGGACCCCAATGCACCCAAGAGACCTCCTTCGGCCTTCTTCCTGTTCTGTTCTGAGTACCGCCCCAAAATCAAAGGTGAGCATCCTGGCTTATCCATTGGTGATGTTGTAAAGAAACTAGGAGAAATGTGGAACAACACTGCAGTGGATGATAGATCTATAAGAAGAAGACTGCCAGGCTGAAAGGGAAGTACAAGAAGGATATTGCTGCCTACAGAGCTAAAGGAAAACCTGATGCAGTGAAAAGGGGTGGTCAAGGCTGAAAAGAGCAAGAAAAAGAAGGATGAGGAAGATGAGGAGGATGAAGAGGATGAGGAAGAGGAGGAAGAAGAGTAAGATGATGATGAAGAAGATGATGAATAAGTTGGTTCTAATGCATTTTTTCTTGTCTATAAAGCATTTAACCCCCCTGTACACAACTCACTCATTTTAAAGAAAAAAAATTGAAATGTAAGGCTGTGTAAGATTTGTTTTTAAACTATACAGTGTCTTTTTTTTTTGGTATAATTAACACACTACCGAATGTGTCTTTAGATAGCCCTGTCCTGGTGGTATTTTCAATAGCCACTAACCTTGCCTGGCACAGTCTGGGGGCTATAAATTGGCACAGAAATTTAAAGCAGGTTCTTGTTGGTGCACTGCACAAATTAGTTATATATAGGGACAATAGTTTGATTTTTTTCTTTTTGGTTTAATTTTTTTTTTCATCCTCAGTTGTCTCTGATGCATATTATACAAAGATAATTGTTCTGTTTACTGAATACCACTCTGTGATTGCAAAAAATCAAAATTTGCAGCTGTTTTGTTGGCATTCTGAATGCTTCTAAGTAAATACAATTTTTTTATTAAAAAAGGGAAAAGACTCTACAAAGTTCTCTCATCTCTACTATCACCTGAAAAGATAGAAATAGGAAATGAGACTTCACCAGATATCAAATCTACCAGGGTCTTATTTTGCATTTCCTAATCTCCAGAAGGTCAACAAATTTGTTACTTATAAGCTACTTGGTCTGTAGCAGTCAGTGTTGTGAGTATCCCAAATGGGCTAAGGAAACAGTTCTCAGGAAACAGTTCTCTATCTAAAGTAGAAGCTAAGTGGAATATCTGTAAAAGGACTCATGTTTTGTGATACTCATGAGCAAAGAGTGTAAGAAAATTTCTCATAAAGATTTTCTGCCAATTATTATTCTTCCAATATTAAAAGCCACAACCTCAAGTTACTCATGTGGAACTGAATTAAACTTCTGAGGGACAGATTGTTGCACTCATTCATCCAACAAACATGTCTACCAGAGGGATGAATTGCCAAGAAACATATATGGTCTAAGAAGAGGTTTTTCTGTGTCAGACACAAGTTAAGATTTTATGAGGAGGAATACTGATGGGCTAGTAGTGCTTATAAGTGATTCTTGCATGAGGTTATTTAATTATAGACTCAAGTGGAATTGAATAATCTGTAATTTCCTCTCCCAACCGGTAGACTCTAAATAGTTTTAGGCCGCCAGCAAGTATAGAATGCTGTAAGTAGGTTTTTATCGGTTGGTCTGGCTTGTTAATTCAGAGGAGAAGACCTCACCTCTCAGTTACTGATTATAATATCCCAGTACATTTTGGGACCCACTGATAATTTTGGAAGCTGTCAAGCAGATGGATAACTGATAACGGACTTAACAGGTCTGGGGAACTACCAATAAGCAAATTAAAACTGAGCCGAGCTTTGGAACTGCTCAGAAACAGAAAAATCAGCCCTCTCAGAAGGTGAAAAGGGGGCACAGAAGCAGAAGGGCAGGGCTTCAGAAATGGTGAAAAGGGAGAATAGAAGTAGAAGGGCAGGGCTTCTGAAGAGGAGGAGGGAGGCAGTAGAAGGGCGGGGCTTCTGAAGAGGAGGAGGGAGGCAATAGAAGGGCAGGCTTCAGAAGGTGAGGAGGAGGTACGGAAGCAGAATGAAAGAGGAGGAAAGTACAAGGAAACCATCTGCCTCTTCTCTATCCTCCTCCTTCCAAGACAGAACTTATCTGCTTGAACTAAAGAGACCGCTACTCGTGGGGAACCCTGGACCTAATCCCTCGGTTTCTTTTGATTATTTTATAAGGTGATATATTTAAGTAGTTAGTTAAGTAGTTAAGTAGTTTAAAGACCTTTGGAGAACACTTGACTTCAAGTCTTAAGTATTCTCCAAAAGTCTCTAAAGTGTAGATTTGGTGTTGGGGAAGATGGTTAAACTTTCATGAAATATGGATTTCCCTTAAGTTTTTAGGTAATTGGATGCTTCCCTAATGGGACCATAGAATCCAGTTCCTTCTTTCCTCTGTTGTGACTCCCTCTATACACTTCTGTGATGTGCATTCCCCACACCAGCAAAAGCAATAGGTCTCTTCAGTCATGGGCTGGAATCTCTAAACCTGTGAGTCAGATCAGACCTTTTCTTTTCATAAGTCAGTTACCGATGGTATACTGATGTTATAGTAATGGAAGGCTGTATTGTGTAGTATACTTAGTGAACCACAGCTATTTATGTTATAGCAATATTTACCTTTCTCCCCTTCCATTTTCCCTTCCTTCCTTACAGTGTTGGACACTCCAAGGCCTCAGACATGCTAGATGACCATTCTATCACCGAGATTTCCCTTTGGCCCCAACATGGCAGTACATTTTTGAATGGGGGTGGGGACACTTGAGTAAGCACACATTGTATGTATAGGTGCATGTGGATGCATATGATGTATATGTATAAATGGGGCTCCAGTGAGGAGCAAACACAATAAGGCTTCTGAGGAACGGTGATCTTTGCCTTTTACATTTAAGCTAAATAAATAGATTAAAATAATGTCAGCCCTAGTGAGAAAGAAGACAAAAGTTTACTCAGTAATCATTTGTTGACTTGTTTTAATTCTCTTGAGAAATAGATGTCATATAAATAAGTCCAAAGGATTTAGTGAGTATCTACAACGGGCTAGGCACTAGGTTCAATTACAAACCCACATGATTGTCAACATTTGATTAAAGCATTTTCACATATGCTTTTCCATGTGATTTTCATAATTGCCCTGCATAACCAATTCATTAGCATTTTAGAGTCGCTCTTGTTAGGAGGTAAGAAATGAGGAAAAGTTGCAAACGAGAAGCAAGGTGCAACTTAAGGTTACATGTGAATCTACAATAACCTCAAAACTGCAAGGCTTTAGCACAGTTGTGGAAGCAAGGCAGAGGTAATGATTTGATGATGCAGAACTCTTTACATCTCAGTGTAGGGATATTGAAATTTAATTTTCATTAAGAAATATGTGACAAAGAAGCTGAGCTTCTGATGTTGCTTGGTTTACACATTACTTTTTCTATAAAGAATTAAAAGTTTCTGGGGAAATAGAAACATGTTGGCATAAGGACAATTGGAACACAGTTATGGGATAATTTTAATGATGGATGTCATCAATTTATGCATGTTGACCCTCAATACCCTCTAAGGCTTCCTTGCTAGGCAGATGGATGACCAGCACAGCTGACGAGGGACTTTCATTCTTGGGTCCTGCTGTAACTAATCTGGTAGAATTGTTTTCTCTGACTTGATGCAGACCATCTGCTGACACTCTTTTTAAAATATAGTAATATTTCAAGCTTATTCTTTGAGAGTTTCACACACATGTACAGAGTGTTTTGGATCATATCTGCCCCACTCCCTACTTCCAAGTCCTCTAGAGCTGGCTCCCACCAACACATTCTTTCTCCAAATTTCACGTCTCTTTTTTACTTATTTTTTAATCTCACTGAGTCTATTTAGTATTATACACATGGCAGTTGGGTATGGGGCCATTCACTGAAGCATGTGCAACCTATCTGTAGCTGTACCCTAAGAAACAATGATTCTCTCTCCTCAGCAGCCATCATTTGCCAATAGCTCCTCAGCTAGGGGTAGGGTCTCAATGATCCCTCCTCCACCTATGCTGGAATCTTGATTAGCATGACATTTTGTAGCCCTATTTGCAGGTAACCCTGAGTGAAATGATCTTGCCATGTAGAAAAGACAGCATTTCATGGCACGCTTCCCATCCTCCAGCTCTTAGGTTCTTTCTTCCGCTTCCTTCATTACAGTCACTGAGCTTTGTGGTGGGATTTCTATAAATGTCCCACTTAGGTCTCCATACCTACAGTCAGTCTCAACACTTTGACCAGTTATGAGTGTCTGTATAGCTCCTGCCCACCACAAAAAGAAGCTCCTTTGACAAAGATTGAGAACAGCACAGAACTATGGGTATAAACATAAATAGAGAGTTTGACAGCATGGACATTTAGTAAAATATCAATAGTAGGTTATCCCTAAAGCCTATAACATCATGATTTATGGACGTTGACCAGGATTATACTACCAGCCATAAATTTCTTTCTACAGAACAAGACTCACATCCAATCTGAATGCAGTTATTTCTCCGAACAGTCATGTTACTGTTGGAGCAATGGGCATATGTTGCCTGGCCTCTTGATAGTATGGCATATAGGGTTCAAGGCTGAGGAAGACCACTGATATGTTGACACTTATTTCAAATGCATAGATAAAGGCTTTGTTTTACACCATATTCCAGTCATATTTTCTTGAAATAAATTTTAAAGTAAAATCTGAAAGCAACCTCTTCAGGGCTTACAAAATTACTATAAATAATGTAGCCACATGGTTTTCTGATATACTTTTCAATGTTTTGCTTTTAGTTTTCTGATCTTGGATCTTGCTGTACAGGCCAACCCCGCCGTAAAATTCTCTTTCTGTATAGCTCTGACTGCCCTCAAACTTGTGATCTTAACTTTGGGGTGCATGACCTCATCTAGCTGGACTTCTAGGATTCTCAGAAGTGCATTTGTTTGGGAACCCTGCTGTTAAGGTCACAGTCCCTCATGTCCAGACGGTTCTAAGAACTCCGGGAAAATGGAGAACTCTCTTTCTCAACAGGGCTTCCCTTTCTCTGCCTGACCTTGTCTGGGGAGTCTCTCTGAACACGGGTGCTTGGCCTTGTCTGAAAAATGACCTTGTGAAGAGCTCTCTACAAGCACTGCATAACACAGCACACAAGTCCCACATGGAAATTAGGTACTATACTACAACCAACCAACCCTTACTGCCTTCGTGGTAATTAGGCATGATGTTATGACCAATGAGCCCTTTCCACTGTACTCCTAAAAGCCCTTATATTCCCTACCTCTGGAACAACATAGTAGTGTTGTCTCACTGCAGAGGTGTCTGGAAATTCTTTTGTCACACTCATGGCTGTCCAAACCCTGTTCACTGCAGTGGCCAATGACTGCCTGAGGGAGACCCACATCACATACATTTAGATCCACAAAGTAATTAAAATGAACTTTATTCCGTTTTCTGATTAAAAATGAAGCTAAAGGCAATTAGTTTCAATTAAACAAACACTGCATTAGAGCCAGTGCCAGAATCTGGGAGTGCGTCGTCCATGGTGATTTCTATGATGTTGTGTGTACATTTAAGATACTATCAAAACCCTTTAATCGCTACCCTTATGTTAGATGCTCTATTTGTCTTAGCTAGTAAAGTGTTACTTCAACAAAACCAAAAGAATTAAAAAAAAATCCACATGCTTATGAAGCAGAAAATAGCAAAATGTGGGGGAAAAGTCATCTTTGCAAGGAAAGGGTAGCAGAAACATATGGATCCCGCATGAGATTGAAACAAGGTTTGTGTATAGACTAGATACGGTGGCAGACAGTGTACCAGAGGCCAGACAGAAGGCTCTCCAGGCCCCAGGCTGCTTTCTTACTTCTGCTCAACTGAAGACTTTATCTGATGCTGTTTGGTGATAACACTTGTTATACGTCCTCTGGATCCTCAGATGCCAACTCGTTCTGTAATAGACTTCATCCAGGAAACCTAAAGGCCAGCCATATTTCATCATTTTTTTAAGTCTCAGTGATTTTAAATCGCCATCTGTACATGTCTGGAAGCACATTTTTATTTGGGTTATAATTTGATAATGTACAGACAATCAGATATTCAACCCACCACTGTGTCTGTTTCTTCTAAGAGTTTTAAAATGTTTCATAGAAAAAAAAATTTGTGTTCTTTTATCTTTTAAGTTCACATTTTATTTAATTAAATAGGACGTTATCCGTATTAAGTAGGATGAGAATAATTTACTACATAAAGCAATAGAGAACATATTTAATGAAAAATATGACTTCTCATACTGAGTTTTAAAAAAGATTTATTTATTTATTTAATGTATCTGAGTGCTCTGTCTGCATGTACACCTACATGCCAGAAGAGGGCATGAGATCCCATTATAGATGGTTGTGAGCGGACATGTGGTTTCTGGGAATTGATCTTAGGACCTTTGGAAGAGCAGCCAGTGCTCTTAACTGCTGAGTCATCTCTTCAGCACCCAAACTGAATTTTTAAAAGGAAGCCTTCCCTTGAATACATGCCCAGGAGACTACACGCTAGCGTTCCGTGTAGGAATTTCTGTGCATCAGCTGTGGTACCGCATACCCATCATCCCAACACTTGTGAGACAGAGTCAGGAGAATTATGAGTTCAAAGCCCACCTACAGCAGGAAGCCGAAAGGTCACAGTTTTAGCAGCACAGATGAAGCAGAGAGAGTGAGCTGGAGGTGCAGAGTTTATGAACTCTCAAACTCCAACCCCAGTATGTACTTCCTCCAGCAACACCACACTACTTCCAAAGCCACCAACTGAGAAACATTCAAATATATGAGCCTGTGGAAGACATTTCTCATTCAAATCACCACAGATAGGGCCTCTCACAGAATCTGGATCTCACTGATTGGACAGACTGGCTAACCACCTGTCTCTGTGCCTTCCATACTATCTCCTCTCGCCAGTGCTAGGATTACACACGTATCCTACCATGCCTGGCTTTTATGTAGTTATTGGCGCCTGGAACTTAGGTCACGATGAACATGTAATCAGAACTACTTTACCAAATGATGAACTATCTCTCCTGACCTGTGGAGAAATCTCTTCTGTGTGTGTGTGTGTGTGTGTGTGTGTGTGTGTGTGTGTGTGTGTATGCAATATCATGTTGTGTTCTCCTTATAAGAATGTTCAAGAGCTGGGTTGTCTAGATCAAGGAATGCAGAAACATGACTTTAATGGAAGCAAGGAAGAGTTGAGAAGGAACAATGTAGAAATGGGACCTATGAGTGGTGGAACTCAGGGTATGCTCTGAGCTGGTCTGTTTCCACGAGGCTTCCAGTTGGATACAGTCTGGAAACATTGCAATTGAATCATTTAAAAAGTATATTTTATTTTATGTGTATGGGGTTTCGCCTGCATGTGTGTCTGTGTCCCACTTGCATACCTGGTGCCTTAAAAGGCTGGAAGAGAGTGTCAGAGCCCCCGAAACTGGAGTCACAGACAGTTGTAAGCCCCATGGGAATGCTTGGAATTGAACTCTGGAAATGCACCGAGAGGCATCTCTCTAGCCTCTCAACTGGATAAGTTAATGGAGAGGATTTTGTAAAACACGGGGTAGGATCTCTTAACACTATGCCATAAAAATGATTCTGTTCAGTACTTCACTCCCAATTTTGGGGAATCCTTTCTGCTTTATAAATGGCCTCTCTCTGACACTCTGGGTGGTCTCCTTTTTTCCTCTGAGGCCCATGCGATTGCTATCGTGCAGTGGCCTGCCGATGTCCATTTCTGAACCTCCCTGTGTTCCTGCACTCTAAGAAGACATGACTTTTCCCTCCATCTTTTCTATCTTCCTCCTTCCACCAGCTGCCACAATGCCCAGCTTGACCATACTGCTGCTCTCCTCATAAACTCTAATAAAACACACTGTGAGTTTAAAATCATATTCTAGAAGCAGAGAACTGATTTCCAATAGTTGTCATGGCTTTTGATGGTGACATGTCACTGCCAGTCTGGGAAGACCCTGAAGAACATGGGGAGCGAGGACCAAAGAGGACACAGTATGAATAAAACCACCCAGAGCATCAGATCCCATTACAGATGCTTCTGAGAACCATGTGGGTGCTGGGAATTGAACTCAGGACCACTTGAAGAGCAGCTAGTGCTCTTAACTGCTGAGCCATCTCTCCAGCCCTGCCAAAAAATTTTTCATCTTATAAGTGTGTGATCATTTCTTTGTCTGCTTATACGAGAACCAGGCTGCTCTCCTACTTTAGCTATAAATAATAACAATATTGCAATGAACATGGGAATGCAGATGTTTTCTTGTGATATATCCACCCAGAAGTGGCATAACTAGATCACACTATATCGTTTTCTTATTTTGGGGGGACTCTGACTTATTTCTATAGAGGCTGTCCTTACTTGCTGTCAGCAGTGTGTAATAGTTCCTTACCCCCCTGCATTCTCACCAACATTTGTATTTCACTTTTTAATTCCATGACTTCAGAATTCAAAGGCATGTGCTACTTTTGTCCTGGGCCTGAGTTTGGTTCCTAGAACCTCTGTCAGGCAGCTCACCGCTGCCTGTCACTGTAGCTCCAGGGGATCTGGCACACACACACATACACACAAACACCACAGACACACATACATACCACACAGAGAAATAAGCATTCTAAGCAGAATGGAGTTGTAACTTTGATGTGCATTTCCTAAGTGGTTCACTTTTTTAAGCATTTTTCATGCATTTATTAACTGCTCATATTTCTTCTTTGAGAAGTGCTTATTCAGATAATTTGCCAATTTTAAATTGGATTTCTTAGTTTTTGCTGTAGAATTTTTTGCGTTCTTTATATAGGCTGGATATTAACCCTCCTTGATGAATAGCTGGGGGTATTGTCTCCAATCCTGCAAGTTGTCTCTTCATACTGTTACTTCTTTGGCTTTCAGAAGCATTGTACCAAGTGTAATCCTACTTTGGTGGTCAATGTTTGCTCTTGTCTCTGTTATTTTGGGCTTCTAACATCATTAGTGTTTTGGTTGGGATTCCAATGAACTGATAGTTTGTTTTGGATATTATAAAAATTTTGACTATGTTATTCTTCCATTTTACGTGGGATGTCTTTTTAACCTTTCCTGTTTTCTTCAATTTAGATTTTCAGTCTTTGGTAAATTTTCTTGTAGAGTGCTTTCACATCCTTAGTTAAGATGTGTGTGTGTGTGTGTGTGTGTGTGTGTGTGTGTGTGTGTGTGTGTGTTTATGTGTATGTGCTACTACAAATTTCATTGTTCTCTGTCTTAGTTAGGGTTTTACTGTTGTAGACACCATGACCAAGCAACTCTTTTTTATGGGAGGAGGAGTTCCTTCTTTTTATTAACTCATACACAACTACTTGTCTTCTGGTGTTAAAGCAGTAAGTCAGACAACACTTGCCACAGTAATGCCAGCCAAAGTGGCTACCCATGAAAAGTCCAGCACCACATTCATCAGAAGGACACTCTCAATGAAGTCAGTTAATTTTGCCATTTTCATCCACCTTATAGTATTTCAGCACAGTCAACTTAACTTTCTTCCTCTTATGCTTATTCTTCTTGGGAGAGGTATAAAACTTCTTCCTTTTCTTAGCACCACCACGAAGTCTCAACACAAGACGAATGATAGACTCCTTTTGAATGTTGTAGTCAGACAAAGTATGGCCATCTTCCAGCTGTTTACCAGCCATGGTCAGCCTCTGCTGATCAGGAGGAATTCCTTCCTTATCCTGGACCTTGGCCTTTAAATTTTCTATAGCGTCTGAAGGTTCAACCTCGAATGTGATGGTCTTCCCCATAAGGGTCTTCACAAAAAAAAAATCTGCACTGTGGTGGCAGCTCCACCCACAATGGCAGATCTGAAAACAACTCTAACAAGCACATTTAATTGGGGCTGGCTTACAGGTTCAGAGGTTCAGTCCATTATCATAAAGGCGGGAGCACGGCAGCATTCAGGCAGGCACAGTGGAGGAAGAGCTGAGAGTTGTAAATTTTCATCTGAAAGTTGTTACAAGACTGGCTTCCAGGCTGCTAGGACGAGGGTATTAAAGCCCATGCCCACAGTGACACACCTACTCCAACAAGGTCACACCTACTCCAATAAGGCTACACCTCCAAATAGTGCAGCTCCCTGGGCTAAGCATATTCAAACCATCAAATTCTCTTTACTTCTTTTTCTTTCTCATTGAATTCATGAAATTCTTAGGCAAATGGTCAGAACTGGAAAATATCATCCTTAGTGAGGTAACCCAATCACAAAAGAACACACATGGTATGCAGTCACTGATAAGGGGATATTAACTCAGGAACTCGGAATACCCAAATCACAATTCACATATTAATTGATTTCCAAGAAGAATGAAGGCGAGACCCCTGGTCCTGGAAAGACTGGATATAGCAGTGTAGGGGAATACCAGGACAGAGAAGCGGGAGGGGGTTGAATGGGGAACAGGGGGCGGGAAGAGGGCTTATTGGACTTTCGGAGAGGGGGGAACCGAGAAAGGGGAAATCATTGGAAATATAAATAAAAAATATAGAAAAAAAATCACTGACTTTATAGGTTGGCATTAGATTATGCTACTTTACTGAACTGACTTACCAGTTCTAGTAGTCTTTCTGTGGAGTCCTTAGATTTTTCTTGGTGTAGAATCATAACACATGCTAAAAAGAATAAGTTTTTAAAACCAGTCTCTTACCATGTATTCCAGCATGACCCTGCATTCAGCATTCTCTTGTTGCCTCTTCCCAACTGTTAGAAATTACAGACAATGACCACCATGCCAGACTAACAAAGATAATTTGATTTTCCTCATTTTATAACTTTCATATTATTTCTTTTTATGGCCTAATTGCTGTGTCTAAACTTTCTAGTATTATGCTGAGGAATGGTGATGCCAGTGGGTACCCAACTCATTTCAGGTCTTAGATGAAAACTTTCTAGTGTTTACCCATCCCATATTATGTTATTGGTTTATCATATGCTTCTTTTATTATCTATAGGAAAGATCCTTATATACTTAGTTTGTATAGGCGTTTTATTTGAAATATTTGGATTTTATCTAATGAATTTTTACAGCTACATCTATAGATATAATCATTTATTATTATTATTATTATTATTATTATTATTATTATTATTATTATTATTATTATAGACAGGGTCTCACTACGTAACCCCAATTGATTTTGAACTTACTGTGTAGACCAGGCTGGCTTTACACTCATACACTTCCTGTTTCAGCTCTCCAAGTGCTGGATTAAAGGTGTGACTCACCATGCCTGGACAGACCATATGATTTTTATTTCCCACTTGCTATAACCTTTTCCACGTGTGTGTTTGTTAAGCTATCCTTGAGTCCCCAGAATGAAGTTAATGTCATCATCGTGGATGAGCTTTAGGATGTGCTGTGAATTTGGTTTCCTTGTATTTAATTCAGGATTTTTGTGTCTGTGTTGATCAGAGACATTGGTGCACAATATTCCATTTAATATCTAACGTCCTTGTCAGGCTCTGATAAAAACTAATAGTGTTCTCTTAGAATGAGTTTGAGGAATTTACCTCTGTTTAATTCTATAGTATAGTTTGAGAACTATAAGATTTATTTATTCTTTAAAAGTTTGGCAAATTTTGCCAGTGAAGTTTTTCAGCCCTGGGCTTGTTTTTGCTGGAAGACCTTTTTAAAAAATTATTTACTTTTAATTTATTTTTGTTTTTCTGTTCTTCACTTTTTATTGATTCTTTGTGAATTTCACATCATGCATCTCAATCCCACTCATCTCCTCATCCCTCCATATCTGCCCTTGCAACCTCTTCCTGAAAAACAAACAACAAACAAACAAAAAGTATCTCACCATGGAAGCTGCAGTGTGTCACAGAGTGTCGCACAGTATAGCTGCAATGTGTCATGCAGTACACCCTTTTGCCCAAACACCTTTACTTGCAAATGTTTACTGCAGTGAGTCATTAGTCTGGTTTGAGGCTTTAATTTTTTTAAAACTTTTTATTGGCTCTTTGGCTGGGAGACTTTCATTACTGATTTGATTTTAGCATTTAGCATTCGTTGATCAAGTAATCAATAATAAATACTGAGAATGCTCGATATCATCTTGCTTCTATTTTGGATGGCCATGTTTTTAGAAATCTGTCCATGTCTCCAATATTGTGCCATAGGTTAAAAAATAGTCATCCAAAAACAATTCATAGGTGTCCTTTGAGTTTCTGTTGCATAAGTTATAATGCCTCCTTGACTGTAATTGCACTTACTAAGGGGCTAATGAGATGGTAGTACTACCTGCCTCCAAGTCTGAGAACCATAATGTGATATCCTAGACCTATAGGGTGGAAGAGGAGAACAGACTCCCAAAAGCTGTCCTCTGACTTCCACAAAGATGTTGTGGCATGTTCACACAAACACATACACATATATACATACACACATACACAGATGTACACATACACACAGACAGACATGCACACATATATGCACACACACATGCAAATTGTAATAAAATTTTTAGAAAGAATTTTTTATAGAACGAGTCTTACTTGACACTGTTAATGAAGTCCAAGAACTTGAGACTAGGCAGGTCTCATTATGATATTCTTAGTGAGATAGGTCTCATTACTATATATAATCTTAGTTTACCCCCAGACAATGGAAACTGTCGGAAAGATTGGGACAACTCTACCATGCTCCTTTAGTTGAGAAATAGCAGTTATAGTGTCTTTTCCATACCTGAATAATGACAGGTATCCATGCCTAGCACTGGGAGACAGATAGCAGAATGTGTAGGTGACTGCCTTCCTTCCTGGCACCCCTGTGAAATTACAAATGCCTGGGCATTTCTCGGGCCTAGAAACTTAGGATCTCCATTTTCCATTTTATGAGTGTCTTAGTCAGGGTTTCTATTCCTACACAAAACATCGTGACCAAGAAGCAAGTTGGGGAGGAAAGGGTTTATTCAGCTTATACTTTCACACTGCTGTTCATCACCAAAGGAAGTCAGGACTGGAGCTCAGGCAGGTTAGGAAGCCGGAGCTGATGCAGAGGCCATGGAGGGATGTTCCTTACTGGCTTGCTTCCCCTGGCTTGCTCAGCTTGCTTTCTTGTAGAACCCAAGAATACAAGCCCAGGGATGGCACCACCCACAATGGGCCCTCCCCGCCCCCCCCACGCCCCCCGATCACTAATTGAGAAAATGCCCCACAGCTGGATTTCATAGAGACATCTCCTCAAAGGAGGCTCCTTTCTCTCTGATAACTCCAGCTTGTTTCAAGTTGACACACAAAACCAGCCAGTACAGTGAGGGTGGCATCCATTCATTTTATGCCACAATACTTTATGGTATACTGTTCTCAGCAGGTTTGTGTCAGTTAACCTGAAGTTCTGTTGAATCCTGTTCAACCTATGAGGGGCAGTCAGTCACTGAGCCACTGCAATAGAAAGCTCCTGGACTCCTAGAGCCAATAACCCGAAACTGTTCCTAACTCCCTAGAACAGTCCAAATATGCACAATGCATCTCTTGTCAAGGTGGCTCCTGGCTGCAATACTGTGTTTGTTGGGAGAGGGTGTTGTGTATGGGGGCAGAGAGGGGCATCGTGGAAGATGAAGTAACTTCCTTTTCTATTGTGAGATACTATGTGGATTTCTGGTTTCTTGTCTAGTTAGACTGCAATGCATTGGTGCTTGTGAGACATCCTGGCTTGGGTCACTGGTATCCTTGCCGACAGAATTTGCTGGCATTCTCTCTTCATCCTCCCCTCCCCCCATGGAGTGGAGAGATTCTCCCCTTGGCTGTGGAGCCAGGGTCATAAGTGTTAGAATATGTTTTTTTTCCTTCATGCTATATTTTTATCTTTCACCTCTAGACTTTAAAAGTTTTAAGTTTTTCTTCTTTTGAGTCCGGTCTCCCCTCACGTCTATTCACCTTAGTGTGTATACTTGCTGCTGGGTCTTCTTTGTGGAAGAGCAGGTACCTGACTAAGGCCTCTCATGGGCTATCATCTTCTTCCAGAAGTTAGTGTCCTTTCTTAGGTCCTCATATTTCCTTTATTTCTCTGTGTGTTTTTGTGTGTTGTGTGTGTGAGTGTCATGCATACATGAGTGTGCACATGCATGAGAACTTGCAGGAGGAAGCCAGAGCAAGACTTTGAATGCTTTCCTCTTTGATTTCTGCATTGAGAAAGCTCGCCATGTTGTCTAGGATGTCTGGCTGGAGACCTTTTGGTATCCACCTTTCTCTACTCTTCAAGGCCAAGGTTACAAGAATGTGCAGCCACATTTAGCTTTTTATGTGGGTGCTGGGGCTTTGAACTCAAGTCTTCATGCCTGCTGAGCAAATGTTCTTACCCATGAAGCTATTACCTAGCTTTGAGATGTTTATTAAAACAAAAGCCACACACACACACACACACACACACACACACACATAAACCTCGGAGAGAATGGGTCCTAAGTCATACACAGTGGCATGAGTTCCTTCCAGACTGTCTGGGCCAGTGCCCTGGGCAGACCTTGGGCACAAACTCCACAGCCAGTTCCACAACACCCAGAGGAAGCTCCACTGCCAGGCACTTTTACACACCCAGGATCCCGGGATCCCAGGATTCCAGGATCCCAGGATCCCGGGATCCCAGGATTCCAGGATCCCAGGATCCCAGGAGCTTGGTCACACTAGGATCTCAGGGTCCCAGAGGCAGTTTGACTCCCAGGAACTTTCAGATATACCCAGGATCTCAGGATTCCAGGATTCCAGTATCCCAGGATCTCAGGATCCCAGGATCCCAGAATCACAGGATCACAGAGACAGCTTGACTCTGAGGAGTTCTCATACAACTGGGATCATAAGAAGGACAGGCTCCAGTCAGATATATCGAGGGCAGGTAGCACTAGAGATAACCAGATGGCAGGAGGCAAGCATAAGAACCTAAGCAACAGAAACCAAGGTTACTTGGCACCATCAAAACCCAATTCTTCTACCATAGCAAGTCTTGGATAGACTTTCACACTGGAAAAGCAAGATTCAGATCTAAAATCACTTCTCATGATGATGATAGAGGACTTTAAGAAGTATATAAATAATTACCTTAAAGAAATACAGGAGAACACAGGTGAACAGCTAGAAGCCCTTAAAGAGGAAACACAAAAATCCCTTAAAGAATTAAAGGAAAATACAATCAAACAGGCCAAGGAAATGAACAAAACCATCCAGGATCTAAAAATGTAACTAGAAACAATAAAGAAATCACAAAGTGAGACAACCCTGGAGCTAGAAAACCTAGGAGAGAGATCAGGAGTCATAGATACAAGCATCAGCAACAGAATACAAGAGATAGAAGAAAGAATCTCAGGTGCAAAAGATACCATACAAAACATTGACACAACAGTCAAAGAAAATGCAAAATGCAAAAAGCTCCTAACCCAAAAAACCCAGGAAATCCAGGACACAATGAAAAGACCAAACCTAGGATAAAGAGGAAAAACAAAAATCCCTGAAAGAATTACAGGAAAACACAAACAAACAATTGAAGGAACTGAACAAAACCATCCAGGATCTAAAAATGGAAGTAGAAGCAATAAAGAAATCACAAAGTGAGACATCTCTGGAGATAGAAAATCTTGGAAAGAATTCAGGAGTCATAGATGCAAGCATCAACAACAGAATACAAGAGATAGAAGAAAGAATCTCAGGGGCTGAAGATACCATAGAAAATATGGACTCAACAGTTAAAGAAAATGCAAAACGCAAAAAGCTCCTGAGCCAGAACATCCAGGAAATCCAGGACAGGATGAGAAGACCAAACCTAAGGATTATAGGTATAGAAGAGAGCAAATATTTACAACTTAAAGGGCCAGTATATATCTTCACCAAAATTATAGAAGAAAACTTCCCTAACCTAAAGAAAGAGATGTCCATGAACATACAAGAGGCCTACAGAACTCCAAACAGACTGGACCAGAACAGAAAGTCCTCCCGTCACATAATAATCAAAACACCAAATGCACTAAACAAAGAAAGAATATTAAAAGCAGTAAGGGAAAAAGGTCAAGTAACCTATAAAGGCAGACCTATCAGAATTGCACCAAACTTCTCACCTGAGACGATGAAAGCTAGAAGATCCTGGGCAGATCTCATACAGACCCTAAGAGAACACAAATGCCAGCCCAAACTACTATACCCAGCAAAACTCTCAATTACCATAGATGGAGAAAACAAGATATTCCATGATAAAACCAAATTTACACAATATCTTTCCACAAATCCAGCCCTACAAAGGATAATAGATGGAAAACGCCAACAAGAGGAGGGAAACTACACCCTAGAAAAAGCAAGAAAGTAATCTTCTTCCAACAAACCCAAAAGAAAATAACCACACAAACATTAAAAGAACATCAAAAATAACAGGAAGCAACAATCACTGTTCCTTAATATCTTATAACATCAATGGACTCAATTCTCCAACAAAAACATAATCTAACAGAAATATTTTTCATGTAAATCTTCAATTTTATCAGAAAATGTTTGTGGTTCCTTCTTAAATTTAGTAATGTTTTTTATGTCTACCATTTTAACTGTATTATTTTCCATGATAATCTTTAATTTTAACATTTTTTCTATATATTTCTTCAATTTTATCAGAAATATTTTCCATGTAAATCTTCAATTTTATCAGACAGTGGCTATAATTTTACTTTCAATCAACTTAGTCACACTTTTATACTTTCCATTTTATCTGTATAATTTTCCATGAAATAGTCAGTTTTAACATGTTTTTCTATATATTTCTTGAATTTTATCAGAAGTATTTTTCTTGTAGATCTTCAATTTTATCAGAAAATTTTTGTAATTCCACTTTCAAAAAACTTATGAATATTTTTATGCCTACCATTTTATCTGTATAATTTTTCCATGAAATACTCAACCTTAACGTGTTTTTCTATATACTTCCTCAATTTTATCAGAGATATTTTCCATGTAAATCTTCAGTTTTATCAGAAAATGTTTATAATTCCACTTTCAATCAACTTAGAAATATTTTTATGCCTACCATTTTATTTCTATAATTTTCCATGATAATCTTCAATTTTAATGTTTTTCCATATATTTTTTCAATTTTATCAGAAATATTCTCCTTGTAAATCTTCAATTTTATCAGAAAATGTTTATAATTCTACTTTCAATCAACTGAGGAATATTTTTATTCCTACCAATTTATCTGTATAATTTTCCATGAAATAGTCAATTTTAATGTGTTTTTCTATATATTTCTTGAATTTTCTCAGAAATATTTTCCTTGTAGATCTTCAATTTTATCAGAAAATATTTATAATTCCACTTTCAATCAACTTAGAAATATTTTTATGTCTACCATTTTATCTGTAATTTTCCAAGATAATCTTCAATTTTAATGTTATTTTATATTTTTCTACAATTTTATTAGAAATATTTCCCATGTAAATCTTCAGTTCTATCATAAAATGTTTCTACTTCTTTTTTAAATTAATTTAGTAATATTTTTTGTGTCTACCATTTTACTCATTAATTTTCCATGAAAATTGTCAATCTTCATGTGTTTTTCTATATGCTTCTTCAATTTTGTCAGAAACATTTTCCATGTAAATCTTTAATTTTATCATAAAATGTTTTTGCTTCCTTTTTCATTAAAAAATGAAAAAAAATGTAGTTTCACCATTTCCCACCTTACCTTTCCTCTCTCTAGTCCCTCACATGTATACCTACCTGCCTTGCTTCCTCTCAAAATCGTGCTCTTTCTCATGCTCTCTCTCTCTTCCCAACCGTGTGTGTGTGTGTGTGTGTGTGTGTTGTGTGTGTGTGTTGTGCACCTTAATATATAAATAAACCTGCTCATTCCATTTAGTGTTACTTGTATGTACATGATTTCAAGGATGACCACAGGGCTGAAGAGATGGCTCAGCTGTTAACAGCATTGACTGCTCTTCCAGTGATCGTTGAGTTCAATTCCCAGCAACCACATGGTGGCTCACAACCATCTGTAATGGGATCTCATGTTCTCTTCTGGTGTGTCTGAAGACAGTGATGGTGTACTCACATACATAAAATGAATAAATAAAGCTTTAAAAAAAGAAAAGAAAAGAAAAAAGAAAAAAAAAGCAGTAAGGGAAAAAGGTCAAGTAACTTATAAAGGCAGGCCTATCAGAATTACACCAGACTTCTCACCAGAGACCATGAAAGCTAGAAGATCCTAGGCAGATGTCATACAGACCCTAAGAGAACACAAATGCCAGCCCAGGTTACTATATCCAGCAAAACTCTAAATTACCATAGACGAAGAAAACAAGATATTCCATGATAAAACCAAATTTAGACAATATCTCTCCACAAATCCAGCCCTACAGAGGATAATAGATGAAAAACACCAACACAAGGAGGGAAACTACACCCTAGAAAAAGCAAAAAAGTAATCTTTCAACAAACCCACACAAACATAATTCCACCTGTAACAACAAAAATAACAGGAAGTAACAATCACTTTTCCTTAATCTCTTAATATGAAAATTAATATTAACAACATATCCTAATTGATTGAAATTCAAAAACATGAGGAATTAGAAATTTGTTGGCTGTCACCCAGTGGTCTTTCTAATTTGGTAATTGGAGAAATATGTCTAATATTGTACAATTCATATACATTTTCTGCTTGCTTGTACGTGACAGGGTCTTGCTGTGTACCACATAATGGTCTTGAAATTATGTGTCTTCTATCTCAGCCTCTCTATTAGTAGGCTTGTTTATTTGATGATTTTACATTACACTGTGATTTTCAGAACAGCTTATATATTGCAAAATTACTTATACAACCAAAAGAAACATAGCAAATTAAATTGGGAGGTGGCTTGTAAGAGAACAGCAAAGAATGAGACTGAATGTTTTGCTTGATATTTATAACTATTGTATCAATTTTGAAGAAGAGGACCTTATCAGTTACTCTTGTTCTGAGATGAATGCTTTTCAAAACCATCACAGTCGAACCAGAATCTTACCCTCACCTAATGTCTGTGCCACCCTCCAAGCAGAACCATTGTTCATTGAAACAGTTGATGAATGACTCCATGGATAGACCATCTTAATACACATGCCATTTCTTTCTTTCTTTTTTTTTTTAATTTACCAGCCACATTTATAACAGTAAATCCCCAACCCCTAAAATGCCACACAAAAAACTCAATTGATATATCCACAAGCAGCACACCTAGCTTGGACAAATGTGTCTTACATTATTCAGTCTATCACTGTGACAAGGCACTTGCTCTCACTCCTAGCAAACTGTGTTCAGTCCCCAGATCCCATGTACAAATGGAAGAAGAGAACTGAAACTTACTCCACAAAGTTGTCCTCTGAGATCAATATGCAGGTCATGGTTGGTGTGCCTTCCCATATCATGCTATCCGGCATTCACACACATTAGTAATAATAATAAAATAAAGTAATAATAATATAGTAATAATACTAATAGGAACAAATAAAAAGAAAGGAAGACCTTGCATTCCTGATGTCTGTCCTCGAGCTGTAAGGCATGGGGCACGATTAATCTTCACGTGTATGTGCAGACAGATGTTTTATACAACACATGTGATAAATGATGCCAGGAAGTAAGTAAACTTAGGTAAAGGGAGATGCAGAGGGGGAGGGGATTGCAACAAAAACAAACCTAAACTTTTCCTTGAGTCTTTACAGTAAAAACTGTTAGGTGTAGACAGTCAGAGAATAGCAAGCGCCTTGACACAATGAGCCATTCTGTGACTTGGCCAAGTTGTGATTATGACTATTTAAAAATTTTCTCTTTTTTTTCTTTTTTTTATTTATTTTCTAAGTTTTTTATATTTACATTCCAAATCATTTCCCCTTTCCCGTTTCCTCCCTCCCCGAAAGTCCCATAAGCCTTCTTCCCTCCCTCTTTTCCCCATTCAACCCCCTCTCGCTTCTCTGTCCTGGCGTTCCCCTACATCCAGTCTTTCCAGGACCAGGGGTCTCTCCTTCCATCTTCTTAGAAATCTATTGATATGCGAATTATGTCTAGGGTATTCCGAGATTCTGGGTCAATATCCCCTTATCAGTGACTGTATACCATGTGTGTTCTTTTGTGATTGGGTAACCTCACTAAGGATGATATTTTCCAGTTCTGACTATTTGCCTAAGAATTTTGTGAATTCATTGTTTTTAATTGCAGAGTAGTATTCCAGTGTGTAGATATACCACATCTTCTGAATCCATTCCTCCGTTGAGGGACATCTGGGTTCTTTCCAGCTTCTGGCTATTATAAATAAGGCTGCTATGAACATAGTGGAGCATGTGTCCTTATTGCATGCAGGTAAAGCCTCTGGGTATATGCCCAGGAGTGGTATAGCCAGATCCTCCGGGAGTATCATGCCCAGTTTTCTGAGGAACCGCCAGCCAAAAAAATTGTCTCTTTAAAAGTCTATTTTTGTACCCTCATGTACATTTAAGTCTGACTATTAACATTCTTCTTAAACCACGAGGACTTAAAAGCACATTATTGCCTGTTTCCCTACAGAATCAGCTTTTGGTTTAAGTCTCAGCACACGGTGATGCACAGAGATTGTCAAAGTGCCTTATCTTCAACATGAAAATTTCTTCCCTGAAAGAAAAATCAGTCATTGAAAGGGATGATATATGTCTTCAGTCAGCTCCGGGGGGGGGTGGAGGGGGGGGAAGGAGCTTGCGTGTTTGACCTCGGTGGCTTGGTAGTGAATTGTGTTACCATCTACCATGAATGAATTTGAAATCTATGTGAAGTTCCCCAGTTTTGATGGTCAGCTCAGGGCAGGAAACCATTCCCAAAGAAGTCAAGAAATAGATGAACAGTGTCGACTCAACTTAATATTTTTGGCTGCTCATGGTTCATCTTGTACATTATCATGTATGAACAAAAACAAGCGCTAATTCACGCACCAGAGTTCAGAGATTAAAGCCACCTGCCGGTACGTGGCAATGTTCTTTATACATTGGTGTTTATGTGCACTCAGTTTATGTACACACAGCTTCCTTGGTTTGCTTCCATATTTGTGCCACAGAAGGAAGTTCTTTAATGAATGACTTTCAAGTGCAAATATGCAAGGTCAAATTCAAACACAGAAGATTGTTGATTGAACCTGCCCTGAGTGATTGATTTCTCCTTAACAGTTTGCTAGATTATCAATCAAAATATTGACTGATTTCTTTTTATGAATTACAAAAGTCATTTTCTGTCTTTGTCTAATTAAGCTTAATGAGAATGAAAATCCTTTCAGGGAGAGGAGAAGAGATTTAACAAGTACAAACAATCTACATTATTATCGTCTGTGGAACGGAGGTGCCCCAAAGAGCTTGGCCATAAACAGAAAGCAGAACTTTCCAGAGTGTGAACCTTACCCTTGCCCCAATGACTCTCTACCAGAAAGGGAGGTCTCGACCAAGTTCCTCATCTCTAGAGTTCTCTTTCCATCACTCGGGCTAGGGCCCTGCCTTTGAGAGTTTGGATTCCTGGGCATTCCTTGGAACTTAAGATGGAATCAAGGATGACCCTCTGATCTAAGCAGTTCAACATGGTGGGGTCCTTTTCCTGGAGATTTGAACTTGAGACCTGCCCTTTCCAGATAGGAGCCTTACAGTTTCGTTTCCAGAGACATGTTGTGGCCTGATGGCATGTTTCCCTCTGTTTTTGCTCAGCTCTAATTTTTAAAAACCAAATCCTAAAATCAGATGTATTTTCTCTTTCAGTTAGGCCCTGTGGCTTGAATTTGGTTACGTACTGGCAAGGTCTTCCAGATGGATGGCTGAGGGGAATTCCCCCAGGCTGTTCCTCCTCCCCCCTCCCCCTTCTCATCCCTCCCCCCCCCCACAGCATCTTACTCAGGCAGAGCTCACTGTAGACCATAGGCATTTTTCTGAGGTGTAGAAACACCTTTTCATTCCTCATTCCTTTGCTCATGCAAAGTCATTGTTCTGATCTTACTGTTGAATTTTCAGTTTCTAATCAACTGGACCCTCACATTTCCTTCAATATAAATAATATGGAATATGCTGGCTCCAGAACTCTGTCTTTCCTTTTTTAAACTGTCTTGTTATAGTAACTAGACAATTCTTGAAAAATCACCCTGTCCTACCACTCTGATGATTAAACTTAAATTTTTTCCCCCTCATTTTGGCTCCACACACATTTAAACATTTAAAGCTGCAGGTGGTAAGGTTTCTGCATCAGCCATTCTGCCACTGACCAGGCACAGAAGTAGCCATGTGTGATATGTATGGGCACAGCTGTATTTGATAAATCTTTATTTATAAACTGTGTGGCCCGAAGGATCCACAGAAGCTCCTACCAGCTGGGCCTTGCTCAACTCTGCAGCTTTGCACTTTAGACTTTCCCCATCTCACACAAATCCTGAAATCAATTTCTCTCTGTTCCATTAGGCACTCTACATCTACCCCTCTATATTCTGTTGCCCCAGTGATGTGCGGCATGCTGTTATTTTTTTTTTTAAAATACATTTCCAGAAGTGATACATTCACATGACTTTATTATACTATGCTGTCATATTGTTTTTTAAAATTATTATGAAGACTTACTGGAGAAAGCATGATAAGAATGAATAATCAAAGCAATTCAATGCAGGCAAAGAGGGTCAAATCCATAGTCTTGGCTTCTTGGAATACTGTTGTGGAAGGATCTCTTGGATAGAGGAGTTGGAGAGCAGCCTAGCCCACATTGTGGGACCTGGTTAAAAAAAAGAAAAAGCAATCCGCTGTCATTTAACAATTCAAAGATTATGATATACCAATACTATGAGACAGGTAGGAAGTAGCCAAAGGACTGTATCATCTTTAATTTTTGTTTTATTTTATTTTATTTATTTTTTGATACCTTCATATATGAGCATCTACATTACCCCTGCCCTCCCTCTCCTGCCTCCAACTCTCCTGCATCTCCACCATGACACACATGATCTTGTCCTTAATTACTGTTGCTACATGTGTGTGCTTGCACGTGTGCACATGTTTATATAACTTAGTCCATTTAGCTTTGCATGTAGGTACCTATACCTGCAGATGACCACTTGGGATTGGACAGCCCACACAGGAGATTGTCCCTGGAGGAGACTTACTGTCTCTCTAAGAGGAGCCACTGATACCTGTAGCTGTTCGTCTCAGGGTAGGACCCTGATGAATTACTCACATCCATTTCTGCGAGTCTAGTACTGTTGTCATTATGCCGACCTTGTGAGTCTTTAGATATAAGCATAGCTCTCATGCTCATCAAAGCGTCATCTCTTTGGAAGAGATGGAGACTGTTAGAGAGATCCATAAAAATGGCCAGAACGTATAGAATAAGTGGCTGTGTGGTGGCTGCCCCCAACCAACATATCTTCAATGCGATTCTGACACCCGGTGCTCAAGACAAATCATGGAAGAGTAGGTGGAAAGACTGCAGCAAGCAGAAGACCAGGGCATCTGCTGTGAAATGGTATCTGCTATATATGAATTGGAAGTTACACCCGTGAGCTCTCAACAATGAGGACTTTGAGAAATACATACATATGCTCGCTCTTTTGCTAGTTCCAACCAGTGACGCCATCTTATCCTCACTTTATCCTGTGGCAGAAGCTGCTGTTCTTTTTCCTTACTTTCGTCTGTGCCAATCTTAAAACCACTAGCCAGTTTTAAAGACCGAGACCAACCCGGGTCCTGCCCTGAACTAGGAATAAGTTCTCCCTCACTGAACTCCTACTAGACTCCATGGTACTGTTTTAATCTTGGTCTACTTACCTTGTATGTAGCTTAGCTCAGTAACTAGAGTATCCAACAAGGTATCCGTCTTAGTGGATTTTTATCTGTTCCTAACAGCACAGATCAGTTTATCAAGAGTAGGTATTATGTGATTAATTAATAAGTTAAAGAATTGTAAAAATTTATAAAATGATGCTTCTTTTATTTGATGAAGAAAAGCGTCTATTTTGTGTTAGGATCAGAGTCACAGGCAAATCTCTACTGTACTGGTTTATAAAAATGTCCTCACTTATGGAGGTTTAGTGTTACTGAACTTGCACTGAGGATTTTGTTAGCCAAGTTTTGCTACATATGAAACCTATTGGCCATTTGGGGATTGACAATGTTCCTACTGCTCCTTCAGAGAACTTCCCAGGGAAACTGGGATGGATAATCTAGACACCATATGTGCTGTTAACATAAAGTTAGATATGCGCTAATCAAGTGGTTTCCATGAGAAACACGAGGCCTCCAAGACATGAAGAAATTCTTGCTAATTGTACTTCCTACGGTAGTCACTCACTCCAAAGAGTAAAATTACATTTCAAACTTTTTATCTTAAAAAAAAGTAGTTAAATATCCAAAGCTGAAATATCTTGGAGTAGAAACACTGTGGCTGTTAAAAATGTTACATAAACAAGTTAGAAGCAAGTAAAAAGAGCTTTTATGTTTTTCATGTGACTCCAGAAAGAGAGAGAGAAAGGAAGAGAGAGGCAGGGAGAGAGAGATGGAGGGAGGGAAAGAAACAGAGACAGGGACAGAGACAGACAAAGAG
This sequence comes from Tokudaia tokunoshimensis, assembly GCA_036184795.1. Lineage (NCBI taxonomy): Eukaryota > Metazoa > Chordata > Mammalia > Rodentia > Muridae > Tokudaia > Tokudaia tokunoshimensis. Next base: position 11,420,674 of record BTHU01000014.1, read on the forward strand.
AGAGATGGAGAGATAGAGACATGCAGAGAGAGAGAGAGAGAGAGAGAGAACGAACTTGTGAAAACAGGTAACCATGGATATAAGACATGGTGCAGACGTGGGTGTAGCTGCTATCCCCCCACTGGGAACAAGGACATAGCCATGAATTCCATTATCTGCATGCATTGGCTGACACCATTCATACTTGGCTACTGTTCTCAGGCTAACCTGTTCTTATTATTTGTTTCTTTGGAGGAAACTTCTGGATAAGGAAGAAATAATATTGAATGCTGTTAATCTTGAATACCTCAAAGCCACTTGGTTTGAGACTGACAATGTTTATAAAAGAGAATTTACTACCAATTACCTTAAAACAATGTTCTATCAAAATTAGCTTCATAACGTTTCCAAATATTCTATTATCATAGTGTAAAATAAATATTAATATCATTTAAATCATTCTAGATAATCGTATATTGTAACTTCATGGAAGTAGGTATAAATATAAACATGTAATTTGGTGAATTTGGGAGTGGCAGATTGAGAGATTATATTGATTTATCACTCATAACTATACATGTTTGTTTCCTTTTTTGAACTGCTTTTTCCTGTAATCAATCACATTTTTTTTTAAATTTTGTTGTCTAAAATTCCTACTTCTACACTGAATATTAAGGTAGCCAAAAGATGTTTGTTTGCCAAATTCTCAAACTACCTGCATTGCTCCTCTTCCCCTTCTTCCTCCACCTACCTTTTTCTTCCTTCTTTTAAAATCTAACGTTGCCTTTTATTTCAACGGAATAATATCAAAAGAGTGGAATAGGTAATTTAAATATTCACAATTCATCCTCTCTGCATTGGTTCATTTTTGCCAACTTGACACAACCCTAGATGTTTATGGGGAGAGGGAATCTGAACTGAGAAATTACATCTATCAGATTGTCCTTTGGGCAGGTTTGTGAGGCACTGTCTGAATTGCCAATTGATGTAGAAGGACGCTCCCTCACTGTGGGCACTGGACAAGTAGACGTGGTTACTTGGGACAGAAGCTGAGTCAAACAGAGATGGAGGGTTCCTCCTCGGTCTCTGCTTCAGTGTCTGTCTCCAGGTTATTTACTTGAGTTTCTGCTTTGACTCCTGTTGATTATGGGCTTTGACCTGTAACACGGAGACCGAACTAGGACAATCTCTTTTAGGACAATCTCTTATTTATCATACTTCTTTCACAATCACAGATGGCAGCCTGACTGAGTAGCTTAAGCATCACAGAGATGAAGGAAGGTGAGGACGTGTTTATGTCTTCGATGACTGAAGCTCCACTAGCCACATGCAATATAAAGGAGCATTAAGAGTGAGTAGCCTCCCCAGGCTCCTTATCCCCAATGCTGTGAGTCACAGCTAAGGACAACTCCATTGATTCTTGGGTGCCTGCCCTATCCCAGGTTTCCATTTCTTCCTGGAGATGCTCCTTACTCTCCTCACCCCACCCCACCCGCATTAGTTACAGATTTCCATTCATTCTCATGGTCATCTGTTCATTCCCCCTGCCTCTCCCACACTGAGCCCTGAACACCCCACTCCTCTCCTGATCCCCTCTCTCACCTAGTTCCCTCCCTCTAGCTGCCTACTACAACCTTTCCATTCTTCCTTCCAAGTGAGACTCAAGCATCCTTGCCTGTGGAATCCTTCCTGTCCGACCCCCCTTGTGTCTGTGGAGTGTAACAAGGGCATCCTGTATTTTGTGGATAATATCCACTCATAAGTGAATATATGCTGTGCATGTCCTTTTGGGACTGAGTTACCTCACTCAGGATGATACTCCCAAGATGAATCCATTTGCCTGCAAAATTCATGCTGTCTTTGTTTTTCATAGCTGAATAGTATTCCACGGTACAGATGTACTACATTTTCTTTATCCACTCTTCAGCTAAGGGATACCAAGGTTGTTTCTAGTTTCTGGATATTATGAATAAAGCTTCTATGAACATAGTTGAGCAAGTGTCTTTGTGGGGTGGTGGGGTATGTCCAGGAGCAGTATAACTGGGTTTTAAGGTAGAACTATTATTCCCAGTTTTCTGAGAAACTGCCAAATTGATTTTCAAAGTGGTTGTACAAGTTTGCACTCCCACCAGCAATGGAGGAGTGTTCTCCTTGCTCCATCCTCAACAGCATGTGGTACCATTTGTGTTTTTGATCTTAGCCTTCCTGACTGGTGTAAGATGAAATCTCCTGCGGCCAGGCAGGAACCCTAGTGGATCGATAGTGACACCAACCCACGCACAAAAATTTTGACTCAAAAGTTATCCTGTCTACCACAAACACAGGAATTGTGGATGGAGAAGAGACTGAGGGAATGGAATGACCAACTGATGACCAGACCAACTTGAAACCCATTCCATGGGCAAGCCCCAAACCCTGACACTATTAATGATATTCTGTTTACTTGCAGACAAGAGTCTATCAAGGCTGTCCTCTGAGAGGCTCCACTGACCAACTGACTCAGACAGATGCAGACACCCACAGCAAACAGTGGATGGAGTTTGGGGACACTTATGGAAGAATAGGAGGAAGGATTGCAGCCCCTAAGGGAATAGAAACATTACAGAAAGACCAACAGAATCAGCTAACCTGGACACTTGGGACTCCTAGAGACTGAACCACCAACCAAAGAATATACATGGGCTGGACCTGGGCCTCCTCACACATATGTAGCAGATGTGCAGCTTGGTCTTCATGTGAGTCCTGAACAATGGAGTGGGGACTATCCCAAAAGCTGTTTCCTGTTCTGGAATATGCTCTTTTAGTTTTTAAGGCTGCCTTTTCTGGCCTTAGTGGGAAAGAAAACACCTAACTTATCAGAGACTTGAAATGCCAGGGTCCGGGGGATACCCATAGAGGCCTTCGCCCACTCAGAGAAGAAGGAGAGGGGGATGGGGGAAGGATTGTGAATCCCAGGTCCTGTGGAGTGCTGCAAACAGCTCCCCAGAACACACTCCAGCAAGGCCAACAACCAGCATGTGGTGTCCTTCATTGCTACACTATGACATGATCTCAATGCAAAGACTCCAGGCCATAATTCTTCACCTGGGAAACTCAGTTCTGGTTTGGAGTTTAGCAGAAATAAACAGAGATTCCATGAAAACCAGCAGGCAGGGGTGCAGCAAAGGATATTGGACGTAGCCGTTTTCAGCTTTCCTAGTGTCCAGATAGATGAGTGTTGAACGAATCGGTCTCTGTGGCCTGCCACGCTAATCATCATTTACTGTTTGCTTTGTTTTCTTTGTTTAATTTTGTTTTAATGATTGCCTAGATCCCCTTTGGATGCCAAGACAGAAGAAAATGACTAGAATTTCAAAGCTGGCTTTAAATGAAGCTGTATTGAGGATTTGTGTGAGAAATAACCATGCTATGCAGAGAGATAAAAAGGAGACACTAATATGAATCAAAACAAATAGGTCCGGGTTCATGTAAAAAGTACTATCTGATCAATATTTTACTGGTAGAAATTGAATGCTCAAAAATTATTTCAACCTTCTATAATAATACAACTCAGCAAAAAAAAAAAAAACACCATTTTTTTGTGGCACTAGGGATTGAATGCAAGTCCACACATACACGAGCTGAGTGTTCCACCCTTGAATGCCCCTGAACTGTATCTCCAACTGTTTGTTTGTTCTTGTTTATTATTTGAAGAGTCTCACTAAGTCCCTCAGGTTGGCCTTGAACTCTGTGACACAGGCAGCACTGAAACTCCTGCTTACATCTCTTGAATATTGCATTTTGAAGATTGAATATTTTGAATGAATATTGTATATTGAATATTATATGTATATGCCACCATGCCCAGTGTCTTAGTTACTTTTCTATTGCTGTGCCAAAGTACCATAATCAAGAAAACTTCTTTAAGAAGCATTCCATGTATGTGGGTTGCTTACAGTTTCAGAGGTTTAGTCCATTATCATCATGGCAGAGAGCATGGCAGCAGGCAGATGTGTTGCTGAAGTAGTTGAGCTACAGCCTGATCAGCAAGCAGAATGTGTGAGAGTGTGTGTGTGTGTGTGTGTGTGTGTGTGTGTGAGAGAGAGAGAGAGAGAGAGAGAGAGAGACAGAGACAGAGAGAGACAGAGAGAGAGACAGAGAGAAAGAGACAGACACAGAGAGAGAGAGAGACAGAGAGAGACAGAGAGACAGAGACAGAGACTGGCATGGGCTATTGAAACCTCAAAGCACACCTCTAGTGACATATTTTCCCCAAGGCTACATCTACTTCAACAAGGCCACACCTCCTAGTCCTTCTAATCCTTCTCAAACAGAGCCTCTCCCTGGTGATTAAGCATTCAAATATATGAGCCTATGGGGGCCTTTCTTATTCAAATCACCACATATACTCCCTGCCTTTCATGAGCTTATAGCCATATCATAAAGCAAAATGCATTTAGTTCAACTTCAAAAGTCCCCCAGACCTTTCAGTCTCCAGTTTATTTAAAAGTCCAGATTCTGACATCTCTTTTGAGTCAATCTCTTATAATCCAATTTCATAAAATCCAAAAGTAAACGATTTACTTCCAACCTACCATGATACAGAGTATACATTAACATTCTGCATGGGAGGAAACAGGTATAGTGAGAAAATACTTGACAAAAGCAAGACTGAAAGTCAGCAGGGGCAGACTCTAATCTTATAACTACAAGGGTGAGGTCAAAGGACTTAGCTGGCTCAGCCCTTCCAGTCTTCTTGACTACGCAGACTTCTCTCTCCTTGGCTGACTTCAGGAGACCTCCCATAGTTGTGCATTCTCCAACATCTTGGGGTCTTCAACACAATTCAGGTTTCATTTTCACACAATGGCCTCTCTGGGCCTCCAACCACAGACTCTTCTGCAGCATGCTTGGCCCCACAGGCTCTTCTTAACCTTGAAAGAAAAATCCACAGCCCCCTTATCCCTGTATCCTTCATGACTCTAAAGCTATAAGCATGCAGCTGAAACCACTAAGGTCTGCTGTCTACTTGATTTGAAACATTGTTTCCTCCTTGAATTATATTTGCACAGGCTTTTTTAAAAAAGTGTTTTGGGGCTGGGAAGATGGCTCAGTGGTTAAGAGCACTGATTGTTCTTCTGAAGGTCCTGAGTTCAAATCCCAGCAACCACATGGTGGCTCACAACCATCTGTAATGAGGTCTGACGCCCTCTTCTCTGGTGTGTCTGAAGACAGCTACAGTGTACTTACATATAACAATAAATAAATCTTTAAAAAAAAAGTGTTTTGTAGGTGGAAGAAATACATTGAAGCCTTTTCCTTTCACAGGTTGCAGGATGACCTGGTGGGGTCTTGCTCCCAGAGCACCACTCCCTTTATCTCACAATTTATAGCAAATTACAAATTTTATCCTTTAGAAATTAGTAAGGAGTTATTATCATATCAGGTGATTAATAAATAAGAATATACTACAAATAAAGCAGAAGGTATAATGGCTGAAACTAAAGATATTAAAGAAAAAAATAATGTCCAGCATTACTAGGAGTCAAGATTTTTTTTTTTTTGTGAATAAGAGAGAACTTTCGAAGTGAGCCTAGCAAATGATTGGTATTTTGGCTATATTGAATATTTGGTTACATTCTTAAAATTTCAAAACAATCTTCAAATTAAGAATTAATTTTCTGCTCTGGAAATCAGTTTTGCAGTTCCTCAGAAAATTGGACATAGTATTACCTGAGAACCCAGCTATACCACTCCTGGGTATATACCCAGAAGATACTCCAACATTTAATAAGGACACATGCTCCACTATAGTCATAGCAGCCTTATTTATAATAGCCAGAAGTTGGAAAGAACCCAGATGTCTTTCAACAGAGGAATGGATACAGAAATTGTGGTATATATACACAATGGAGTACTATTCAGCTATTAAAAACAATGAATTCATGAAATTCTTAGGCAAATAGATGGAACTAGAAAGTGTCATCCTGAGTGAAGTAACCCAATCACAAAAGAACACACATGTAATGCACTCACTGATAAGTGGATATTAGCCCAAAAGCTCAAAATAAACATGTTATAATTCACAGACCATAGGAAGCTCAAGAAGAAGGAAGACTGAGGTGGGGGTGCTTTGGTTCCTCTGAGAAAGGGAACAAAATAATCACAGGAACAGGGCTGGAGAGATGGCTCAGCGGTTAAGAGCACTGACTGTTCTTCCGAAGGTCCTGAGTTCAAATCCCAGCAACCAAATGGTGGCTCACAACCATCCATAATGAGATCTGACGCCCTCTTCTGGTGTGTCTGAAGGCAGCTACAGTGTACTTACATATAATAAATAAATAAATCTTTAAAAAAAAAATCACAGGAACAACTATGGAGACAAAGTGTGGAGCAGAGACTGAAGGAAAGGCCACCCAGAGACTGTCCTACCTGGGGATTCATCCTATAAACAGTCACCAAACCCTGAAACTACTATGGATGACAAGAAGTGCTTATCGAAAGGAGCCATTTATGGTTGTCTTTTGGAGGGGCCCTGCCAGACCTTATAGATACAGAGGTGAATACTAGCAGCCAACCATTGGACTGAGCGCAGGGTTCACAATAGAGGAGTTGGAGGGCAGACTGGAGGAGCTGGGGGTGGGGGCGTGTTGCAGCCCCATGGGAAGAACGACAATGTTGGCCAATCAGATGCCCCAGGGCTCCCAGGGACTAAGTCATCAACCAAGGGGTACACATGGTTCCAGCCAAAAGATTGGCAGAGGAATGCCTTGTTGGGCATCAGTGGGAGGAGACATCCTTGGTCCTGTGACGTCTCAATAGAGGCCCCAGTGTGGAGAAATCGAGTGGGGGGTCATGGTAGTGGGTTGGGTGGAGAAGCATATTCTTGGAGGCAGGAGGTGGGAGGATGGGTTGGGGGTTTTCAGGGAGGGGGGAAACAGGGAAGGGGTATAACATTTGAAATGTAAATGAAGAATATATTCAATTAATAAAATAAAATGTAATTAAAACAAACAAAAAGAATTAATTTTCCATTTAAAAGCATCATATTGGCATAGAGTTCTTATTCATCATTAATGTCTGACATAACCAACTTGTATTACATTGTGTAATAGAAATGAGTGTATACACAAATGAGTGCATACACACATATGTATGTGTGTATGTATGTATGTGTGTATGTATGTATGTATGTATGCACATCAGCCAGTATGAAGTACTCTGATTTTGTGACTATGAATGTGGAGTCAGAGCTTGGCATTTGCGTGTGGAGGTCAGAGGTTGACATTGGGTGTCTTCTTCAATTGCTTTCCACTTTAAATTTTGATACAGGGTTTACTGCTGTACCTGGAGCTTCCTGATTGGCTAGATGAGCTGCCTATGACTAGCCAACCAGTCTCCGACTTGTCCGAAGTAGAAAATTCATATTGGTACAGTAATATGAACATTAATAGTATTGGGTACTAATTGACACTATTAGAAATATGAATTCACTCCAGTTTCACCAAAGTCCCTAATGACAGTTATATTCTGTGCTGGGATAAAACATAGGATGTTGTATTCTATATGATGGTCATGGTTCCTAAGTCTCATCTTCCTATATAAACTTCCAAAGGACCTCAGATTTACTGAGGAGTTGCAAATACAAAGGGCCGTTTTCTCCTGGACCACTTTGAGGGTGAATTGTTTTTGTCACAAGCCACCACATCCAAGGGCTTCTGTTGTATTTCTCTAAGTCCAGGCACTCTTCAATAGAGTTTTTCCAACCATTCCAATAAAGTCCCTCAGAGCACAGTGATTCACTTAAAAACCACATATTTCATGTGGTTGCCATATCTCTTTGTCTTTGATGTGTAACAATTCATAGGTCTTTTCTTGATACATTTCAAGGATGCAGGCTAATGCGGTTATAGGGTTATAGAAAGCCCATTGATTTGGGGTTGTATAATGACTTTTCATTATTGGATTCAGTTATATGTCTAAGACAGTCATATCACTAAGTAATATAGTATTCTTTTCATTACATACAATGAAATACAAAATTTAGGTGCGTGTGTGTGTGTGTGTGTGTGTGTGTGTGTGTGTGTGTGTGCAAGAGCACAAGAACACATGTGGAAGACAGATGTTGATTGCCTTCCTCAAATGCATTTCATCTTATTTGTTTAAATGTGTTTTTGATTGGAATTGAATTACATCACTTTCCTCCTCCTTTTCTGCCTCCAGCCCCTCCTAACTGGCTTCCCTTGCCTGAGCCCTTCACTTGTGCCCTTTCATTCTCAAGATGAGTTCTCTTTTTATTTTATTATTACATACATATATAAATAAATGCATATATATGTATATATACATATCCTGTTGAGGATATATATATATATATATATCCTGTTGAGTCCATCTAATTTTTTGAGGGAAGGTATCTCACTGAACCTCCAGCCAGCCCACTGTAGCCTGTGTCTTCCTCCTGGCACTAAGATCACCGGTGTATGCTGCCATGGCTGTGTTTCATGTGCACCAGGTGATCAAATTAAAGTCCTCAAGCTTTACTGAATGAGCCATTTCCTCGGTACCATCATTTAGTTTTGTATCATTGCTGCTGACGTTAGCTTTGATAACTGGATTGAGAAAATACCCGAGAGACTTATCTGTGTGAAATTACCTAGTTTTTGTCATGTATAAATATTTTGTGGTGATTACTTCTATATATGCACTTTTCACATACACATTAATGTATTTATGTTAGTAGGGAGTCATGGTCTCTTATCAAATAAATTGTAATCCTTTACCATTGTTCATCTAAACAACTTTTTAGTTAGGATTATATATTCATAGGTGACCCACGGAAGTTCTCTTCTGTGTGCCCTTCATCTAGTTTCCCCCGATGGTTATATTTTGTTACTATAGCACAGTATAACAACCAGGAAACTGACATGGATACAATCTTACAAAGTTTATCCAGATCTCCTTGGTTTTATTAGCATATGTAGTTCTCTGTAATCTCACATTTGTGTGTCTCACATAAAGACTAGCACAATAGAGATACAAAACTCTTCCATGAACACTGGGCAACCTTGGATTACCTCTTTTAAATCACTTCCATGCCCTCTTCTCTTTAAAACTAAAATTTAAAGAACCACTAATCTGTTTTTAACTTATTTAACTTTATTTTAAGAACATCTTACCAGGAAAATAAAGGGGTGTACTAGGTGGTTTTATGTCAACTTGACAAGCTAAAGTCATCTGAAAAGAGGAATCTCATTTAAGAAAATGGCTCCAGAAGATTGGGCTGTAGGCAAGTGTTGGTCTGATGCTGCTTGTATTCAAACGCTAAATTCTCTATCCCAAGATGTGCTTGCTCCAAGATGAGCTGATCCTCACGGATACCAGCTTTTTGTTTTTTATTAGATATTTTCTTTATTTATATTTCAAATGTTATCCCCTTTTCTGGTTTCCCCTCTGAAAACACCCTATCCCATCCCTCCACCCGCTGCTCACCAACTCACCCACCCACTCCCACTTCCCTGTCCTGGCATTCCCCTATATTGGGGCATCGAGCCTTCTCAGGACCAAGGGCCTCTCCTCCCTTTGATGTTCAATAAGGCCATCCTCTGCTACATATGCAGCTGGAGCCATGGGTCCCTCCATGTGTACTCTTTGGTTGGTAGTTTAGTCCCTGGGAGCTCTGGGGTCTGGCTGGTTCATATTGTTGTTCCTCCTATGGGGCTGCAAGCTCTTTCAGCTCCTTGGGTCCTTTCTATGCCAGCTTTTGTTATATAAGCTTATTCAAGTTATTCATGATTGGTTAATAAAGATGCCTACAATCTGTGGCTGGGCAAATGAGAGGTAGGTAGGGCTTCAGTTCCTGGGCTTGGGGTCTGAAGCAAGGACCATGAAGAGAAGGGATGGAAGAAGGAAGAAGCACCATGGGAGTAGGTGGGTCACGAGTGAACGGCTGTGAGGAGTAGGAGCAGTTCATGCAGAACACGTCATATCTTGGGGTTATTGACAGGGACATAGAAAAAATAGCATAGAGGGTTGATATCTGCCAAGCTATAATGCTTTAAGGCTTATAAGAAATATAAAGGTTTTGTGTCTTTTATTTGGGAACTAAATGATCTAAGGTGGGGTAGAAACCCTCAGATAATATTTACCGCAACATCCAAGCCTATAGGACATTTTCTTAATTAGTGACTGATGGGTCCAGCCCATTAAGGGTGGTGAAACCCCTGGACTGGTGGTCCTGAGTTCTACAAGAAATCAGGGCAAGCAAGCCAGTCCTCCATGGCCTGTGCATCAACTCCTGCCTCCAGGTACCCGCCCTGTTTGAGTTCCTGTCCTGACTTCCTTCAGTCATGAATAATGCTCTGTAACTGGAGGCCAAATGAAGCTTTTCCTCCCCAACTTGCTTTGATCAACACAATGATGATCCTAACTAGGTCAGAGTATATCCATTGGGATTTTTTTTTTAAATAGCACACTTTGGTTGAGATGGAACCAAGCTCTTCTGTGTTTCAATAGTTCATTGGTTTTTATTGTCAAGTAACAGTATATACTGTGAATACAGCCATTTGTTCACTCTGTAACTACTGACTTGAATGTACAAGCACCTCTAAAAGTTCATATGTTGTAACTCAAATGCCAGGGTGATGATACTCAGAAATGGAACCTTGGAGGGTGACTGGGCCATGAGGATTTTGCCCTCCTGAGAGAGACCGGTGCCCTTTAACAAAGACTGTGGGCAGTGAGCTCAGCCTGTTGGACCTTTTTGCTTTCTTCCACATGAGGATGTTGCAAAAGAAATCACCTTCATCGTAAAAGCTCTCCTCAGATCCTGAATCTGCTGCCTTGATCTGGGGTTTTGCAAGTTTGTAAGCATTCCAAAGCAGGCTTTCCCACACCTAAGCCTTTCTCCTCTTCTTAGGCTCAGACAGCTCAGTGCTCCTCTTGACTCTAATATAACTTCAGTGTTAGGCTTAGCTTTTGACTCATGAAGAGACACCACCTTCTCACGTGGCAATCCTCCTCACCATCCCCGGGTTCTGATACCAACTCCAGGCCATCCCTCTGGGCATGTGGGGCAGCCTCATTCCACCCAGTCTCAGACAGCCTGCTCTGAGCTCCTACACCTCCTCTTGGTAACCAAAACCTAGTTGGCCTTCTAGGGGATTTTGACTGAATCATCCTGCAACGGAATGGAAGGGAAGAGGAGACAGAACAGACATCTGGAATGTGTATAAGGGAAAATGGACATTATGAAATGAGATAAGACTTGAAGATGCAATAGTACCTGGGAGGGGAGCAGGGAAGATCTTGACTTTTCTGGAGCGTGTAGTCAGTGAGGACCTGTGTTTGGTAGAGGGGAGAGAACAGAGTCAAGTTCATAAATTGTTAGGAAATGGGATTCCATTTATACTTGAGAAAAATTATACATAATTGGAGAGTGTAGGAAACATGAACACATGGAATACTATTAGACTAACTCCACTGAAAAGTGAGAAGGTGACCTGGGACAGAGCCATCGAAGAAAGCACCACAAAAGAGATATACTCACAAGACTCTTCTAGTGCATCAGTCTATCCATGAGCTGGTGTGTGAAACCCCAAATTCATACAAGAGAAGGCATCCATCAAGGTAGATTCAGACTCCTGGCATATTGTGGTGTTCTGGATGCTTCCTCAAAGCAGATTCAGTGCCCTGGCTTGTTGGAATGTTCTAGATGCTGTGACTGTAGATGCTACAGTTGCACCATCTGGATCTGTGCCTCAGGACTAGGACACCCCTCTCACTTAGAAAAGCTGCCAGTGACGGCTCACAGCTGAGTCCCTGATAACCGTGGCTAGCCAAAGCGTGTCTCCTGCCAGAGCTTGTGCCACTAGTTGAGGGGCAGTCCAAATTTGACCACTTTTCTGTGAATAAACCCAGAACCTAGGCCCTTGCCTCTCTCCACAGTTCAGGACAAGTGTGGATGCTCATTTCGGCTCCAGAGTTACTTTTGAGGATGGCTCTGCAATTATGTCCTGCTTAGGACCATTTCTGTACCTTTCCTCTCAGAGGTTCCTCTCCTGAAAGGATGCTCCAATTCACATGTGGTCCTAGTTTCATGTCTCTTTTCTAGGAACCTGGGTTGGAAGCATCTAGTCCCAAATGCAGATGTTGATAGCTTTCTTATAATATAGATTGAAACCCTAAGTGGTCTCATACACAGAGAATCTAATTTACAGGTAATTATACCTCCCCAAACCATTCACAGGAACTTGTTCAGACCTAGGGGAAATTTAGTTCTTTTATGACCATGCCTGATAAAAGCTGAAATAGGCTTTATCACCTGTAGGCACTGAAGATTTATTTTCTTCCTCTGAATCACTTTAGATACCACACAATGAATCACTTCCGATGTGATGTGTAGATGAATCACTTCTAGTACTAGACATCCTGGAGAGTCATGTCCATCATTGTGGCTGCCAGGAAAAGACGCCTGCTTGTAAGTAATACAGAATTTTTTTAAAAAAATATTTTAGACCTAAAAGATGTTTTTAAATGTTTGTCTTTATTGTTACTCGTTTGCTTATTTACTTATTATTTGTAAGTAAATTTACTTATTATTTGTTGGTAAATGTAGATAGAAATAAATTAATTTCTATGCAAATTTCTTGAGACTAGGGTGCATAGAATTCTAATTTATTTTTTAAATTAAGTGTATATGTGAGTGTTTGTGTGAGAGTATTACAAGTACAGGTTGCTCACAGATGCCAGATGAGGGCTTTGGATGCCCTGGTGCTGAGTATAGGAAGTTATGAGTCTTCAGACACAGGTGCTGGGAACTGAAATCTGGACCTCTGCTTAGAATGCATGCTCTTAGCCACTGGACCATCTCTTCAGTCCTGCGTTTTTGCTTAGAATGTTGTAAGACACATCGTAGTAGGTATCAGCAAGCATCTATCTGTTAACAAGGATTAGTACATAAGCAATTATGTAAAATGGAACATGAGTGTGTGCCTTCATCTCTGCTGTTTTCCTTCCCTTCCTCCCCCTAATTCCCTGAAACTTCGTGTTCCTTTTCCCATTCTTACAGGGAAAGGAACTTTGTGCTCACCCAAGCCCTTAGTCCCCTAAGGGACAGAAAAGGGAAATGGTTCTGTGGCCCGGAGAGAATTCCAAGTGTATTCTGGCTCTCATCTCCTTCATTGTTGCTCGTGAAAAGCATGGTCAGCAGAAGCACTTGCCAGGGACACTCCCAAGGAGGGACTGATCTAGTTTTAGCTTTAGTCCATGTCCTTGGACTCCCCACAGTAAGTCACAAATCAGGACAGCTGGTTACCCTAATAACCAAAAACCAGTGAATATTTTAACACGAATGTGATTTGCTTGACTTTTGATCTCTGCTGGTTGAGGCCATTTCTTGGTTTGTGGTCAGTTTTGCATGAGCAAGCTAGTGAAATGCAAGACTTCTAGAACTATGCTGAACTCATCACCTACACAAACCAACAAAGTACCATGAGTGCCGTGGTTTAGTATATCAGTTACTTCTATTGGCCTTGTGATCCAGGAAGTGCTGGGTACAGAGAGGGTATTTTGCTATAATTTTGGTGTAAGAGAAGACATCAAAGTCCACAACATGAGCAAGTAATGAGTCAAGAAACTAGGGTCAAAAGAAGCCAATTATCAAGAGTTCCAAGTACCTCACCAAGGGGCAATACACTGTAGCATATCTTTTCATATTGCTTCATGAAAATACTTTCACAGTTTCTTGCAGACTTCATTCACCCCAGATTTTTATTAAGTTATATATACTGGCATGGTATTAGTTGGTAAAAGTACTCAAAGTGTAATTCCCTTTTGATTAGGATTAAAGTTAAAAATGGAGACCCAACTGCAAAAAAATGCAAAAGGCATTTACTATCTGAATTCTGGGCATTAACTGAACAGTACCCTAGTACATCATAGGTACTCAGTAAATCTTCCTTAAAGTGACTGTCTCCTAGCCTCAAAGAGCTGACATTGACATATCTGACTGTAAATCAAAAGTACCACGAATAAGAAGTTAAATATAGATGGCGACCAACAATACACATGCAAAAGAGAAACCTGTAGGCAACACAGGAACTTCTCACCATAAAGTTTGACTTGTTAAATCATGAAGGAGGAGGCGCTGTCTCCCCTGGTCATTGTGTGTGCACCAGTGACACTGAAAGCTCTAAAAGCTATATCGACAAAGCAAAAGCAGAAGTCACAGGTGGATGTGGTGGAGAAGAGAGGGGAGGGCGAGATGGGGACGAGAGCAGGAACAGTAAGCAGAAGTTTGCAAGACTTTGGCAAGAGCAGATGAGCTCACCCTCAGATGAAGCCTGACTGTTATCCAGTTTGTTCTTTGAGTCATACGTAACCATAAGTTGTACATACTAATGTACACATTGTGCAATGCTTTCAAGTTACCCAGATTTATCTCCTCTACTCCTTAGCCTTCTCAAGGTGAAATCCTTGATAGCTGGGCGCAGGGAGAATGGGACTAGATAGTCCGAGGTGCGATTTTCTATTGCTAAAAGAAGTGATCGCTGGCCCCTTGCTTTTTCGTGGCTGGGAGAGTTGCAAATCGAAAGCCCAGTGCCAGGTGTGGGATAACCTCCCTTTAAGTTGTTGATCACGGGTGTGCCAAAGAGTCCCTAAATCAATATAGACTATTACCATTACTTTTGGTTGCCTACCAGAACTTGACGTCAAGACCCTTTAGCTGTAGACCCCACACATTTTGGATACAGGACTTTGAGGAAACCATCTGGAACTGACCTGTAGTCTCCCTGAAGTCTAGCTCTTACCATCTTAGAATGATTATGTGAGCTGCCAAGAGAGAAAAGCAATCAATAGTCCCGCCTACCAGTGAAGCCTGCAAGTCACAAGCGTGACTAGCATGGCGAGATATGCCCATTTCTACAATAATGGTACAAATGCTATAGGGTGATAACCACTTTCTGATTGGGTTTAAGGCCCACTCCACAGAAAGAGACGTATCTGATACTGTAAGTCTGGCCAAGAACCCATCCATGGCTGTGGTGCTCACGGCCACAGGGAAGAACCTACTACTCCGAAGAAAATAAATGGATATCGAAGCAAACGGCCCTCTGAAGTCATGTCTCTCTCTACTCATAGATCGGCGCAACTCTTAGACCTTATCAGACGAATTTCTTGGTGCAGGGTATGGTGGCTAATGCATAAACTCACAAATGGTCAAATCAAAGAGAATGAATACCCGTGGGATGTCCAGCCACAAATGGGACATAGAAATCACAAGCCCCCCTCCCCCACCTTAACGTTCCGGGACAACGCAGACAGGGTAGGGAGTAGGGTGAGTGAAAAGATTCCAAGAGCTCAAGGTTAGGGGCACCGGAGCAAAGCACTGGCCTCTGGACACAGCGCGACCACACAGCCACTGAGGCTGTCGCATAAGACCCGCAGAAGATCAAGCCGATCTACAGGCTAGCATGTTTTATGAGACACCACCCTTCACCATGGAGCTATGCAGAGTAGATGGTTTCTGAGTGGGACTGGAGTTTTCTTTAAGGATGTGGTTCTTGGTAGGGTAAACCTACTCCAGTGGATGGTATGTGGACTGCTCAAATTGGAGTCTATGGGTTCTTGAAAAAAGGAAAAGGGGACAGGAAGTTGAGGGCTATGTGTAGGGAGATAAGGGTTGATGTCAGAGGAGATAGAGGGTGATGTTGGGGGTGTGTGTGTGAAAATATATATGATCAATACACGTCGCATGAAACTCAGAATTAATGAAAAATGGAAAAATACCAAGTAGGTCAAAAACAGAGAGGAAGAAAAGAGGAAGTCCCCTTTCTTAAACACTAAGGCCTGCGTCACTAGGTCGGTGTGTGATGGATGAGGGGTGCGGAGGGATGAGGCATAAGGCCATCACTATCCAGGAGACAGCTGGTCTTGAGTCTCTAAACCAGCGGAGGGCCGTTCCAGCGCAGCTGGGGAGAACAGGCCGGGCCAGGCTTGCGGGAGAGTTGGGTATGTTTAGTATCAAGAGGACGTTTGTTTTTCAGAACTCCTCTCTCCCTTCCGAAATCTGGCAGGCGTTAGTCATCCGCTGCTCAGCACGAACCCATAAGTGAGCTTGTGTGGCTCGGCGGGCTTCCTCCCGGCGCCCCGCCCTCGGGCTTGCACGAGCAGACCGGTCAGCGCCTACCCCGCAGGCCTGGGGTGCCCCGCGACCTGCCGCTCCCCCGGGCGCTCAGCATCCCAGGCTGCAGAGGCTCGCCCAGCCGCACGGCAAGGCGCGGCGCCAGGTTCGGGGGCAGGGAAGAAAGTTGTAAAGTGCTGCGAGGAGTTGGGCGGTCCGAGGAAGAGAGGCGGAAGAGGAGGACTCGGCGGAGTTCCCGCAGCGATCGTGGGGTTCTTGGGCGCCTGTCCCGTAGCTCGCCACAGCAGCTAGACGCCAGCCTCTCCGCTCCGGGGTGGGCGCCAGAGACTCGGCGGGAGGCAGCGAGGAACTTGTCCTGAGAGCTGTCGCCGCGGGCCTCATTGTCTCTGCAGCAACTCTCCGGAATCTGGAGTGGGAGGACTGGACTCTGTCCACTGGGATTTGCCCAGAGTTCCGGCGGCAGCTGTGGCGGCCGCGGAGACGCTCTTTGTCCTCCCAGGACCTCGCTCGCTCTCTCCTTGGTGGCAGCTGTTGGGTGGCTCTGAGCTTGGAGCGGGCATCCCAGCCCTGCTCAGCCTCTGACCCCGGGGGGTGAGTTCCCGGTGACTCCGCCTCTTTCGCGTCTCTGTGAAGCTCGGAACCCAGACCCAGGAGCCCAAGGGGCTGTAAGCTTGAGGGAGCTGCCGGGCTCGGGCCACAGGATGGTGGCGGGTCGGTCCTGGACGCGCAGCCCTAGGAGCTGGCTGTTTCCTGGCCTGTGGCTGTTGACCGTGGGCGGTCCGGGATCGTTGCTGCAAGCCCAGGAGCAGCCCTCTTGCAAAAAAGCCTTCGATTTGTACTTCGTGCTGGACAAGTGAGTGAGAGAGGACTGTGGGGTCAGGGTCTCCTGGGAGGGAGGGCAGCGCCGGGTCAGCTAGGATTGAAGTCGAGATGTGTTTGGGTTCTGGGAAAGGCAATGGGAACTCTCCCTAGCCTGCATGTGGTTGATTCCTTTCAAAAGCAAGCTCATTAGCTGTACAGTTATAGAGGCGGTGAGACTCCAGGGCTACTGGTTTCTCCAGAGCAGAGGCGTGCACTGCACTGCTTTTTGTCCTGGAGTCTCTTGGGAAATGGAAGTGTGGCCACCTGCATCTTGTTTCATCCCAGGAACTTTTGTGCCCCATTGGCCTCTTTGTCACTCCCCTAGACGCCTACAGACATTCGAAAGTTTGCCCAGTTTTGTCCTGATCACAGTGCTTTTGTGGGAGCCAGGAAAAAAAAAATCCTTAATATACCCAATGTAGTTTGCATTTCCTGAGAAATGAGGGCTTGTGTTTTTATTTATTTTGAAAAGCCAGGTCGCACTCTAAACAGTTCCTAAGGAAGTTGCCCCCAAAGAAGTGTGCTCCTCCTGCTTTCCTTGATTCAACCCGAACACTTTAAAGTTTCAGCTCTAAATGTGAACATGAACATGCACTTAACTTTGAAGAGGGGGGTCAGTCCCCCGCCCCATGTCCCCCACCCCCCATCATGCGCCTGTAAACCTGAAGAAATGTTTTTTCGTCATTAAAGCCCACATTTTGTCTTTCTGATCAATTTATTTTCCTTTTTCAGGTCTGGCAGTGTAGCAAATAACTGGATTGAAATTTATAATTTTGTCCACCAGCTGACAGAGAGATTTGTGAGGTATGTCTCCCCATTGTACCCTTCTCCGCATTGGAGAGGAAATCGAACATTCAGCCGGCTTTCCCAGTTCTGAAACCCTTTGCAAGGAAAATCTTTTCCGAAATCAAAATGTTGGATTTTAAAAGTCTCAAGGCGGGCCCTTTCACACATGGTGTTCGGCTGAGACTTTCAGCTAACCCTCGGAAATTCATTTTATCTGGCTCCCAGAAACTTGGCCCAGGGAGTGAGAGAACATCTTCAAATACAACTCTTAATGTCTTTTCCTTTCCGAGCACTCGTCTGTTTTGAGTTTGAGTTATGCTTTCTCATAATTTACCACATTAAAAAATACATTTTATTCTAATAGTATCCGTACTATATTTTCAATTCTTCCTCACACTTGGCTCTGTAAACGTCCACATTTAAAAGGAGAAAGTGTCGGGAAACTTTAAATGAACATGTGTTAATAACCCGCTAGCCGAAAAAGCACTGTGTGTGTGTGTGTGTGTGTGTGTGTGTGTGTGCATTTAAAGAAATGAGTTGTGTTTACACAATGTGTGGGTGTGTGGCTGGATTAAAATGTAACTGTTCTATATATGCAGGAGGCTTCACTAGCAAGCACTGTTTCCCTCGCCTATAAAAAGCATGGCTGCTGGTAACTCCAGCTTACTCTCTTATTTAGAAGTAACTAGGAATTAGTGGCATTCCCTATTTAAAAATAACCCTTGGATGCCATGTTTTTGGTGTGGCTCCCCTCTTATTTTAATTTTTTTTTGGATGCCAGGAACAAGTGCAAGTTTATCAGGATAATGGGAAGGACACGAATACGAGTTGTGTCATTAAATATTGCCTCCTTCAGTCTTGTTAACCCAAATGTTTTCTGTAAAGCAGGCTTGGATGATCAAAACATTTTGAAAGTCATGTTGCAAGTAACTTCAAACAATCTGTAGAGGCCTAGGCAATCCCTACTTTGGTTATTGGCAGCAGTAAAGCTGTCCCTATAAAAATGTATGCCTGTCCGTGTTCAATCATCAGTCTCCTGCTCCAGGAGCCAAAGATAACTCTCTGGTTCCTGGGCAGGGTCTGACGTAAAACCATCTAGGAAAGGAAAATAAATAAGAGCTTATATCTGTAACTGTGCAAGCCGAATAGACAGTTGTTTGTAAGTTTTTGATCCAATCGCTGGATGTGCTGGGAGTGTCACACAGGGTTACTCAGAAGCCATGGATTATTTCAATGTAGCATCTGAAGAAAACGAGGCCCTTATTGAATCTGGTTGGCAAGTTTGGATTTCTATAGTATATACTGTTCTCTGGCTCAAGCATAATTGCTCAGTTACTAATTATATGTTATGGGAAATGAATAAAAGATGGCTACCGTCATGCACAGTGCTCACAGAAGCTAGGGGCTTTGGAGAGAACTCTGACCTTTCAGCTTGTGTCTTAGTTTCACACCCGCAGTTTCAGACCTGAGCAACATTAGCATACGCTTTTCTAAAAGCAACCACGTTTCGGTGACATTAGTGCCCGAATCCTAGGAGACAGATTGGAAAGTTGAAATGCCAAATCAAAAAGTCATTTCTTAATGCTGGAAGTATTAATAAATGTAATTATTAGGTATTAAGAAATAAGTATTTACAGTGTTTATGGTGAATTTTGTCTGGACTCTTATCAGAACTGTGGCTTCTAGCTGGCTTCTCTCCAGCCCTAAGTGAGGGGTGTGGCCTCCTGCGGAGAGTTGTAAGAGAAGATCCAAAGAAGGAACCAGGAGCATTTATTTTTCTAGGACAGATTCTTGCAGCAGCCTAGAGACTTTCCAGTTATTCTTTCTAGATGTAAACCCCAGTAATTCATGGAGGAGTGTTTTGAGAGCTGAGAAGCACCGACTGCATAAAAAGAAATGCAGTGCAGACAGGAAGGATGAGCAGAGTTAGTTGATCTACTTAGAGAGTTCCATTTAAGGGACGCAGGGACTGTTCAGTGGGACTAATTTTAAATGAGACTCCCCGGCTCTGCTTCTGTATTGTACCAATATTTCTTTTAAAAACGTTTTAACTGCCTCTCCCTTTATTTTGCAGCCCTGAAATGAGATTGTCCTTCATTGTGTTTTCTTCCCAAGCAACCATTATTTTGCCATTAACTGGAGACAGGTTAGTGCATTATCGTTTCAACGCAGGCTTTTAGGAGAGATGAATCATAAAGGCATGATTGATATTGCTGTGTGGTGATCTAGGCCTCTCAGTGGGCTCACGAAAACATGCAGGCAACTCGGTGCTCTGCAGGAACAGAAGGGAGAGGCAGCATGAGTAATATGAAGGGGTAGATTATCTGAAAATCAATTATCATTTATATTGGCTGTAGAATATATTCTACATTTCCTGTCTTTCTCTGAAGTTTAGTGATTCGCCACATACTTTATAAGAATACACACACACACACACACACACACACAAGACACCAAACACATACACACATACACACACACACACACACACACACACAAACCAAATACACACACACACAAGACACCACACAAAGACACCAAACACACACACACACACACACACACACACACACACACACACACACACCCTGCTACCCTTCAGCCTACCTTTGAAAAGGAGAGGCTTTCCTGTCCAGTGTCACACTATTTCTTGTGACTATTTCTATGCTGTCTGATCATAGGATGGCCCATTGGAAGTAGCCATGCACATATCTGAATCACGGCTGCTTTTCCCGGGGTTACTTTTGCTTACAGTCAGAAATGGGATGCTATGCTGCATTTTTACCTCACCTAACAAGAAGTGTGTAAGGCCTTGGTCCGTGAATATGTGCTGACCGAAGGAATGTGGTGACATCATTTTGGGATCACCTCTTTCTGACCTACAGTTTTAAGCATGGGTGACTGCAGTACTTTGGTTTGCAGAATGTGCAAGTTTTTGAAAAATAACTGTGAAAATAGTTTTTAGGTTTCTTTTGTAAAACTCAGTTAATATGCTTTAACCCTGATTTCTTTTAGTTTCAAAAGATCAATAAGTCATACTACTTAAAAGGGCTGAAGGAGATAATTTGTTTACAGTTCATTGACTCGATTAGGAAAATTTTACATATATAATCTATACACTATACTATACTATGTCATACTATAGCATGCTATGCTATACTATGTTTGTGTGTGTGTGTGTGTGTGTGCATGTGTGTGAGCACATATGTAACTCTTGTGTTAAATTTTTCTTTGCCTGTAGAGGAAACACACACACATAAGACACCTCTCTCTCAATCTCTCTCTCTCTCTCTAGGTTGTGAGTCCTGCTCATGACTTAAGTATTCCTATTTGTATTTTGCCTCTTTAATTTATTATGAACATGTGGTTCCAACACTGACACTCCCTTATAACCCATGAACATAGTTTCCTATGTGCCTCAATATAAAAAAATTTTGGTTTTATGAAAAGGACATATCTTTACTGTCCAGTTTAATTTCCAAAGAGTCAGGCTTGGATCTAGCATGTCAAGGAAGAAAAACACAGGTTTAATATTCATGACATTCATATATACATAGCAAAGCACTTAGCACGATGCCAGGCAGTCAAAGGCTCAGTAAGTGACAGTTGCATACCTTGTGCCAGGGTTCCTGCTAGGCACTGTGCATATGGGTTCTCCATCACACTGGAGATGAAACAGTCACTGGTCGCCCAGATTGATAATGTTTAGACATGTGTGGAGGGGATTTACAATGGTTAAATCCAATGCACAAGGGACTGAAATTGGTGGGAGTAGAGGCTGTTACTCAGGAGACAACTTAATGACACATTCCAGAGTTACCAATCCGAGTCTACTTGAGTTTAAATCCCACCCCTCTAGGTTACTAGTTGAGTGACCAATGGTAACTTGCTTAATAACAAGCTTCTTATGACTCAATTTTCTCATGTAGATGCTGCTGCTAATAATGACAAAAGTAAACCCCACCTTTTAAGATAGTTGTAAGAACTGAGGTTGATGAATGTAAGGAAGGATCTAATATGTTAGCATTTGTGAGATAAGAGCTTTGAACATGGAGAGATGGCTCAGTCAGTAAAGTGCATCCATGCAAGTCTAAAAACCTGAGTTCAATCCCCAAATACTATGGAAAAAAAAATTGGATATGGCAGTGCACACTTGTAATTTCAGCAGTTGGGAGACAGAGGCAGGGGGGTTCTTTGGGTTTGCTGGACAGCCAGCCTAGCCTAACTAGGAATCTTCTGACCAACAAGAGACCCTGTCTCAAAATAACAGCAAAAAGAAAACCAGTGAATATCTTCTGAGGCTTGACACCCATGATAGTCCTCTCACCTCCACATGCATGTGAGCACATGAAATGAGATGAATCCCTCCCTCAGTGTCAGCTTTTCTCTCTAGAGAACACAGATGTACAATCTGCCTTGTTTTCTTAGAGTTATTGTGAAGATTCAAATAAGACAATGGGCAGTGCAATATTTTATGTCATAGAGCAATCTCCAATAAAAAGGGCTACTTCCTTCTAAGGTACCATTTTACTAGTTCTGTAAATTGAATTGCTATCCAGTTAACTGTGATTCTCCATCTTTGGATATAGAATCACTCCATAATTTTAAATTTAGAGAAGTAGTTTTCTGGTTGAGATGGAAGATCAGTGGACAACTGTTTCCAAGACCCCTGTGACTCTTTGTATTAAGACCTAGAAACTGGACTCCTTACTGTTTATAAGCTTTCCCAAAGGTTCATGTGCATGCACGCACACGCACACACACACACACACACACACACACACACAAACACACACACACAAATAGATCTAAGCATATGATTTGAAAAAATAATAGTTAAGCAAAAGAAAAGTACAGAGAGTTTCACAATTTTGGTTTTCTTACTCATAGTTTTCAGTACCTTGGCAAATACAAGAAGAAGTTGTTCTTTCGTGTTTCTCAGGGGTTGCTAAAGAGATGAAGCAAGATGAGAAAACAATAAGTATTCACACGGGTCTTCTGTTATGATTTTAGCCCAATGTCTAGTGTTATGTAAATCCACGAAATCATAATCATGGCAGACAATTTTCAGTTATACATTTTAGATACCCATTGCTTACATTTTTATCACATTAAATACTTTAATCTGAAGCATGCCCACCTTTCTCTGGTTCCCAAGACTTTTATTCTCCATGTACCTTCTAGGTCACTGATCCATTTACTTACCTATCTGCTTTATATGTGGAATTTGGAGTCCACAAAGATAGTAATCTAATTTGTGTGTGTGTGATAGAGATAGAGAGGAGAGAAAGAGATAGATAGATAGATAGATAGATAGATAGATTCATAGATAGATAGATAAGAGTCAAGGCATGATTATACACATAAATAACCACGATTCATAGTTAAACAGTGGTTCTCATCCTATGGTTTGTGACCCTTTTGGCAAACCCCAGTCCCTAAAATTATTTATATTATGCTTCATAACAGTATCAAAATCACAATTATGAAATAGCAATGAAATAATTATATAGGTGTGGGTCACCACGACATGAGGAACTGTATTGAAGGAATTGCATTAAGAAGGTAGAGAACCCCTGAATTAGAGGGTCAGGGCAGAGGGAATATTCAGTATGTTAATATGTAGCCTCTCAGAATATGGACAAAGAATGAATTTTGAGAATGTTACTAGTGACTATTTCACATAAGCGTGAATAGTGGTTTCTGCCCAATTCTGCTCATAATTATTTAATTCTGTGGTAACGATTTAGATAAAAACATTTGCTGAACAAGCATTATGTGCCAGATAATCTGTAAGGTGCTTTCTATGCATAACCTCTGTTAACTCTATGTAATTACTTATACTTTAAGATAGGTCGTCTATCTTGTCTAAGGACTCCCAGTAGCAAGTGCCAAGCAGTGTATTAGCCAATGTTTAAGTAGACTATGTCATTCTAACACTAACACAGTCTAATGACTTAGAAGAGGAAACAAATGTCTCCAATCCCCCATCCAGCTGCACACTCAGTTTTCTCCTGGGTCTTCTGGCCTTCTTCCCATCCCATGAACAAGCCAAGCTTATTTACACATTAGACCCTTTCTTCCTTCTCTATCACGGGTCCTCTCTGAGGTCCTGTTCTTGTTTTCCTTTCCTGAGCTGGGGATGTATGAGTGGTAGCATGTTCATGAGTTTGATTCTGGTTTGATCCCAGGATCAAAAAATAAGCAAACAAAACTCCAAACCAACCAATGAAACAAAAGCTCATCTCACATGTAACTTCAGAGAAGTCTTGCCTTGCCTCCTTTCCTTCCCCAGGAAAACACTGTTCTTATTTTTTAAATAATGAATGAATGAATGAATTTGTATTTCCCTGAAACTAGAGTATATGAAAGTATGACATTCTTAGTTTTCTTGTTCACTCATATAACCAACCCTAGAACAGAGCCTGGTACATGTAGAAGCTCAACAAATATCTGTTGAATGATGGAATTCTTCTGATGCCAGAGCCTAAGTTAATGCTTAGAGCTAGACTCTAGTTAGGCCAACAAAATAAATTATAGCAGTGTAATGTAAATACCGTCTTGTATTTGCTACTTACCCCATTCCTATTCTTACATGGCAATTATAAATACTCCCACTTTCTTTATACTATCTACATTTGCCTCGAGTTAAGAAAGACTTGTCTACCCAAACTGGATTTTAGATTTTGAGTACAACATAACTTAGGAAAAAATAGTCCTTATGCAAACTTATAGACATGATAGAAGTCATTTAATTAAGTTTATATAATATATGCATTTTATTGTTTGAATGAGTTTGTTCTAATTATTTAAAAACAGAATTAAATATTTACTTGTGGGGAAGTAGTTCTTGATAAAACAGTTGATAGCTCATAAATTAGCACATAATTTTTAGAAGAAAAATTGTCAGTATCTATAAAAGTAGCAAGTTTCAAGTAAGAGATTCCAGTGTTTGCACTGTCTCAGCAAAGACAGATATAGGTACAACGTTGGACACTAAAGAATTATGTGCAATAATGAGAAACTATATCCAAATCCTATGCTCATCAACTGATTATATTTTGTTATACTATATACATAGGATGAAATACTATGCAGTCATTATAGTTGACTAAATCAAAATGCTGATCTAAAGTAGGCATATGATTTAGTAAATGAATGCAGAACACTTAACATGAATTTAATTTCTTTTGTAAAAAAGATAAAATTTTCTATGTATTGTATGTATTCCAAAACAGGTGGAATAGAAGGCTGGAAGATAAACAGTGAGTTGTTAATGATTCTCTTATAGGCAGGAGACTAAATAAGATGAGTAGCATCATAGTTTCAATCTTCATGTATTTAAAAGGAACACATGTAGAAAAGTCCTTAAAGTGCTTGAATTCAATGTCAAAACCTCACAGAATTCTGCACCCATGGGTTTCAGGCTTGTAATCAAAAGGGAACTGAAGGATTGAAGAAAAATATCGAGATCTAGAACATGTTCAGTTTTGAGGCCCAGTATTCACCTCGCTAGTGAAGAGTTCGAACCTTGGGCCAAGTAGACTATCTGGATGACACTGATGTGTTACCTAATGAGTTGAACCCAAGTTTGGAGCTCCATGGAAGGAGCTAAGTGTCCCAACCATTGAGCAGTGTTCAGGTGACTGAGTGCTGTGCCCGAGAAGCTCTAGTGAAGGATTTAACACATACTGGGTGCATCAGAAGGTCTGTGACAGCTTGCTTTTCTCTCTTTGCTTCTATCTCCTGTCTGCAATTATGACCTTTAGTTCCGATGCCTATTTTCATAGTTATTTTCTTTCTCTTTATGTTTTTTTTTCTCTTTTTTTTTTCCTCTTTATGTTTTAATAATTAGTTAGGAAGGTACTAAGGGGAATTGTAGTTGAACGTCAGCCCAGGTTTATCCTGTGCCATGCTGCTAATGGAAGATCAAAGATTTCACGTGGTCCTGTTTGTTTCCAGAGGCTCAGGTCGGTAGTCAGACTCACCCTGGCCTGACTCTACACACGAACACTTCAGTGCTCTGTGCTGACTCAGGCTGCCTATGTTCCCCTTCTGTACTTTTCAAATGAATCAGAGTCTTTCATAGTCTGAAAACATCATCTTCTGCATTACTCTGTTCTTCTAAGTCAGTGAACTGGCGAGAGAAAATAAACATACTTAGTTTTTGGTATTTATTTTTATTTTTATTTTAATTAATTAATTAATTTTTTATTAACAAAAATTCTACTAGGGAACTGTTTTGTTTAGAAAAGTCTGCTTTGGTCACAGACTTGGAGTCTGGATGGATTACAGCAGCTTGTGTGTTCTGATGATGTATGTACTAACAGCTACGTTGCTCTGTGAACTTGTCTTAGAAAATGACAAGTTCATTACACTTTTACTCATGCCTGGGGGGTCAAACATGAACACACAGAAGTAGTAAAATGTAAGGGTCATTTCCAGTGGCCCAGAAGGACAGTGAGTGAGGAAAGTCATAATATGAAAAGAAGTAACGGGGATGAACTCCAAGGCCAGAGTTGTAGAACATGCAGGCCAAATTAGAGAAATCTTTCATAAAATCAGACTAACAGGGAATGTGGTGAGCAGGTATTTTCAGATCCTAGGCCTGCTCTTTTGGATTTATTGGTCTAGATTCTATACCACAAACATAGGCCTTAGAGTGATATTTGATGTAAGCAATAGGCAAGATTTGATGTGATTTACAGTGAGATTCTACCATGTCCTAAGATGATAGATTACACCCACATGTTCACATGATTTCTAAAATTTCTTCTTGGGGCCTGGGACTGACTGACCACAACATTCAGCAGACATGAATATGAAATGTGTCAGTTTCAAACCCACAACTCAACAAGGCATGAGAGCTTCCCTTATCATGGTCTTTGAAATTTTTCACTGAATAAATCTGTGACCACCCTGATACCCATGTGCTTGAGCACAGTCCAGGCTACCATGGAGTAGAAACAGACCCGAATCGAGCTGAGTTCATGGCCAGCACTGCAGTCAGTACCAGTTCTACCTTGCCAACCCTGTGAGTGAGGCCATGAACCCTCCTAGTTTCGGCAGCTTCCTCAGTGGCCACGTGGGTCCTGCCCAGTTGGTGAGCTGCATAGCATAGCGAGAAGGAATCACATCTTTACACTAATTTTTGGGTGGTTTGAGGAACAACCTTTGTGTCATTTGTGCATTGTCCCCTTCTTCCTCCTGTATTGCTCTCCTTTCTCTCAGCTGTTTCCCACTTCTTGTCACCTGTACCCTGCTATTTCCATCCCAAGTCACCCAACCATCTCTGTATGTTTTCCTGGACTTTGCATTTCATCCATGTGGTACACTCCCATATGAAGATGTAGAACTCGGAACCACAGATGAGAGAGGACATGACACGTTTGTCTTTCTGAGTTTGGGTTACCTCACTCAAGAATCTTCTCTGGGTCTATCCGTCGGTTTTATTTATACTGGTTCCTCTGACCAACTATGAGTCTCTGCATTAACCGTTACCCATTGACAAAAGAATCTCTGACCAAAGTTGAGATCAGTTTTATAAACATAAGCGTGAAGATTTTAGAATTCGCTTTGACATCATGTTCATGTGGAAAATAGTTGCTTCTCCTAGTACCTGTGCTCTGCCCACTCATAAGCTTTTGACAAGGTTTATAGATAGTATCAAACATAAAATCTTACAAAGCAGGCTTCATAGCCAATCAGATAGTAGTTAATTAATCCATAACTATACACCACTATTGTGCCTGTGGATACATTTTTGTTGGGTAGGCTGGTATTGTAGCATGTAGGATTCAGGGCTGGGTAAGGCAATTGATGTCTTTCTCTCCTTTCAGCCTGTACAGTGCCCCTTGGCATGATGTAAACTAACCATTAGGACAGAGTTTCCTGGTGAGTTCTCTGTCTCCTAAGTGAATGGTCTTTAGCCATAGGGTTTTATCATCTAGTTATGCTGTCTTACTTAGGGTTTCTATTCCTACACAAACATCATGACCAAGAAGCAAGCCTCGGAGGAAAGGGTTTATTCAACTTACATTTACACATTGCTGTTCATCACTAAAAGAAGTCAGGACTGGAACTCAGGCAGGTCAGGAAGCAGGAGCTGATGTGGAGGCCATGGAGGGATGTTTCTTACTGGCTTGCTCAGCTTGCTTTCTTATGGAACCCAAGAATACCAGCCCAGAGATGGTACCACCCACAAGGGGCCCTCCCCCCTTGATCACTAATTGAGAAAATGCCCTACAGTTGGATCTCATAGAGACATCTCCTCAAAGGAGGCTCCTTTCTCTGTGATAACTCCAGCCTGTATCAAGTTGACACACAAACCAGCCAGTACATATTCTATGCAGCCAAGGGCAGTGGCAATAACTTGTGCTGCTTTGGTGCCTCTGGGACCTGAGTCACTAGGGACTCCAGTGTAGTATGTCTTTTGCTTTCTTACTAGTCATTAACCCTTCTCTTGTTCTTTTGCCTTTTGTGGAAAGTACTCTTTCTTAACAGCAGCACATTCTTCTTTTGTTACTGTTTGTTTCTTCCCTTGGGTTATAATAGATAGACACATTTCCCTTTCCCTTCTCCAGCTCCGATAGTGCCATCAAATTCCAACTCCCAAGGACATAAGCATGGGTAATGTGTGAAAACTGATAGTAATAAACAAAGCTGTGGAGTTTTATATTTGCTGGAGGGTATTGGAATTTCATAAGGTATTTCTGAACTTGTACGTTTTGAAATTGTTTACCTTTACTATCCAAGGGACTGTAGAAGTCATTGTGCATAGTATTTGTAGTTTGCAGACTTACCCCAAACTTAACAATCCTTCTTTGTGTGTTCTGAAAGGTTAATAGACGGTTCGAGAGGGTTTCAAGTGAGTACGCAGACTGATGAACTAGGCTGATAGTTTACACTTAAGTTCTCCACTATGAATGCAGAAACAGGAGTATACTGAATAAATATCAAAAGTCAGTAATTACAGACATCTTCACATCATGCTGAATACATCACATGCATAGCACCTTTAGTTTTAAACCAACTTGGTTATGACACTTATGTTATGTTATACCTACTTTCACGTGGTGAGAATAAAGGATCAGGGAAACTCCCTAACTTGCTATAAGTTACAACACCAGTCCATGCAAGGGCTGCCAATTAAGGCTAAAGTCTCATGCTTGGCCTCGGTGTCAGGTTTGTTACTTAGTTCAGGGATCAATGAAGGGAGAACTGAGGATTGAGCAGCAGATGACCTTGTTCTGTCCCTGACGGAAACCATGGGACAAAGGAATATGAACTCTCAACACACAAGTAGCCAGCACATCGCATTTGCAAACTCATTTGATTTTTGCATAGCTCCAGGGTGTTCATATCACTGTTCCAGTAAGTCCTATGTGTGGCAGCCAAGGCTACAAGTGTGAGATGACTACCTCAGGTTCACAAGCTTTGAGGCCACACAGCCCAGTTTTAGGGCCTGTCTGTTCTCCCATTACGTCACCAGGAGTCCAGCCTGTGTCACCATATGGAGGTTTCCTAGAAGAGCACCACAGGAGTCTAAAGGGAAAATGGGAATTCTTCTGCTTCGGGCTCGCCTCCTTTTGAATCTCTCTGGTTGTGTACTGAGTCTAAGCCCTCTCAATGTTCTGAATGCTCAGTGCTGCTGAATGACGTCATGTATCTCCACTCTTAATGAAAACAAAAATCCAGACAGACATTACTGTTTATATTTCATGGGTATAGAAACTGGATTTAGGAAAGTTACATAACTGCTTATGGGTGTACTTATGAGTGTGTCACTCGTGGAACCAGGGTTTCAGTTCATCTCTGATTTATTCCAACCTCCCTCCCTGCCCCCATTGTCCTACTACATTAGCTTTCCATAACAAATTGCCCTCAGTATGAGTGGAGGGATTGCTTTGAGTACCACTGTCACATACCCAAACCCGCACATGCTCAAATACTTTTAATAAGACAGTAGTATTTGGATGTAACCAACATGTATCCTCCTCAATGCCTTCAGCCATCTATAGCTTACTTATCATATCGAATATATATTTGAATATGTCTATTCAAAGAGCTTTTATGCTAACCAATAGTTGTTTCAGGACTAGTGACAGGAACAAATGCCAGCCAAAGGCCCAGTAAAGATGAGTTTTTATAAGTGTGCAAAGTTGTAGACACTGTGATTTAATGCACCTGGAGGTTAAGGCAGGAAGATCATGAGTTTGAGGCCAGATTGAGATAGGAACCATGCCTCAAAACTGAGTTTAAAGAAATAATTCAGTCTGCAGTTGGTTGCATTTGCTGTTGTGGTAGCCTGTGAGTATGAGGGGCAGCCATAGTTCTTCTCTGGTACCTGTCCCTTGTCAAAGCTTGGATATAACTCTTCCCATTTCTCTCTTACTTCCTCTTTCGTCTGCACTTCCTCCTGGGTCTCCACTTCCTCTTTTGATCTTTGCTTATGTGAGCTCGGCTTGCAATCAGGAAGAGGGTGAACTAGGTGAGCAGAGTCATTCTAACAGACTGAAGAACAAGAGTTGGGGCTCAGTGACCTTAGTTTCCTCAAGGACTTATCAGTCCCCATCCAGGAAACAAGGTTGACTTTGAAAATAATTTATGTTCTGTCTATCAGTCTATGCCCATCTCGATCTGTGCCATTTCAGAAACTCTAGCTATGGTTTAAGAGACTATCCTGTTTGGTCCAGACACCTCCAGTAGAACTGAATGGTAAACTTGGTAAGTGAAGGAGCGCTCCAAAAACATGGTCTGTGTTAAAATTAGGTAAGCTAGGAAGTTCTTTTTTTTTTTTTAAGATTTATTTATTATTATATGTAAGTACACTTTAGCTGTCTTCAAACACACCAGAAGAGGGTGGCAGATCTCATTACGAATGGTTGTGAGCCACCATGTGGTTGCTGGGATTTGAACTCTGGACCTTTGGAAGAGCAGTCAGTGTTCGTAACCACTGAACCATCTTACCAGTCCGGAAGTTTTTAATATAATATGCTGAAGTACTCTTTTCCTTCCCTTCCCTCCTCTTCTCTTTCCCTCCCCTTCCCTCCCCCCTTTCCTTTCTTCTCACCAGAGACTTTTGGGTGACCCTGCTAGACCTCAATATTTCATGTAAGAGTCAGTGTTTAGGTTCTCCTCTGTCTCCCCACCCCCTCTCTTCCTCTTCTCTTCATCTCTTCCTTCCATCTTTCTCTTGTTGATTATGGGGGTTTGTTCTGTAGTTCTCCATTAAAAATGTACAAACAACAAACAGACGTTTAATAAATCCTTGTATTTGTTTTAGTCCTGTCCCTTTCCAAAACATACTTGAGTCTTTTTAGGGTATAATAACATTAAAAAAACCATGTAAAATTAGGTAAGATCCTGGAAAACAAGAATAAGTAGGTAGCTATAAGAACTTAACAGAATTTTGTGACTGATTAAGACATTTACTACAGGCTTCTTGACAGTCTAGGCAAGATACAAGTTGACATGAAAGCTCCTAGAAGTCTTTTCTCTTCTAATGAGAGACAGAAAAGGAGTAGATCTGGATGGGAGAGGAGTTGGGTAGGAACTGGGAGGAGTAGAGGGAGGGGGAAAGAATCAAGATATATTGTATGAGAAAAGTATCTATTTCGATAAATGAGAAGAAAGAGGAATAGACATTTGGGATTAAAAAAGGGTTGACCCAGTTGTAAAAAGCAGAAAGGAGGAAGTGCTTAGCATGTACTCAAAGGTGACAGCAGCTGTGGGGCCTCATGGGCTTTCAGATGATAGCAGTATCCTGGGCAACAGCTTCAAACAAATACTGATGTGGTTTCGATACTAACCTTCCTAGTAGTTGACACAGCATTACAACGAAGGAAGTCCGATGAAATGGGACTTTCAAGATGACATGAATGGAAGCATCTCTTCACAGCCCCACCGTTTCCTACCCTGATTTTCTTCCCACTTATCTCTCTCCCCTTTACAGCCCTCTGTCCCAGAATTGTGAGTGTGAGACTTCTGTCCTTCATTTACAACATCCCTTTACTCCTTGCTTGCTGACTGAGAGACTTAGAATATTTATATGTTCAAAGCCCCTTGTTATCTGGCCTGTCTTGGCCTGGGTTCCAGTTTCCCTAAAGAGACTGACAGTCTGGGTACTTACTGTTGGAGGTGGCCCACACCTGCCCCAGGTGTGGCCATGTCACTGGCTCTGGGCAAGGAGCACTTTATCTCTATGTCTTGTAACACAGACATGATGGACCTCCACCGTCAACTATGGAGGGCCATGCGGGTGGTAGGCGCATTAAAGATGGAAACCCTTGGTATGTTCTCTGTTACCCTATTGAACTAGCAGTGCCTGGAAAAGACTGTATTGCACACTCTTGGTTCCGTCTCCTCAGCCTTGCTTATGCTTCGGGCTCTTACATGTAGTGGTGAGTGGGCCCGAGCCAATGGGAGGGCTATTTTTACCACACAGACTCTGTTTGTGTAAGCTTGCACATCAGTTGTCTCTCTCCCTTTTGACAGCAAACATTAATGCTCGAGGACACACTGCCACTCATTTTGGGGAAACACCAAGTATTTGATATTTATCTCCACTCAGACAAAAATCAGTCTCAAGTTGTTTCCATAGATCTCAAATATAAATATTGACACAAAACAGACTTATACATTATGGTATTTACTGCGTCATCTGCGGAACTATGATCATTTCCTATGGAAGACTGAAATTTTATTAGGCATTTATTTTGCAAGAGGCATTATAGTAAGTAGCAGGTTCAGAACACGTGACTACATCAGCAATAGAGAACAGAGGAAGCTATACCAAACCTCTGGTCTCACAGAGATGTGAACAGTTAAATTAATTAGGTAGCTAAAATGATATGAGACTATGTTTTATCATGGTAAAATTATAATATAGATAAGGATATAAGCTAGCGTATAGTAGAATCAGCTCAAGGCTTTGAGTAGGTGGGTTTTTTAAACCAAGTATTAATGCTATTAAAATATCATCAATTAGTTCCTTTTAAAATGTGTGAAACACCGGTATGGTTTATTGGTTTATTGAAACATTTAAATGTATTTCCTATTAATTTTACATGTTATAACCATGTGTTACAAACAAGTATATACACATAATGTACACATGAAATTCTTTGTAAGACTCCACAATGGTCTTTGATATGAGGATGGTATTATTTTTGTAATCTATGCTTTTATCTGTCATCCCCAGTGAGATGGACACTGTTCAATGTTTCTTTAAAGGATATTCATTCCATTGATAGTTCCAGATTGACATTTAAAGCGTCTCTTTGCTTCTATTAAAAACTAATAAGAGTTAATATTTTTAAATGAATATCTTCTCTGAACCTTTAAAATTAACATTTCAAGCCAGGTGGTAGTGGGGAGTCATATGCCTTTAATCAAAGTACTTGGGAGGCAGAGGCAAGTAGATATCTGTGAGTTCAAGGACAGTCTAGTCTACAGTGTGAGGTTCAGGACAGCCAGTGTTACACAGAGAAACCTGTCTCAAAGAACAAAAGCAAAGCAAAACAAAAGGATTTCTGCAAAATTAACACTTAAACTAGGTGCGGTTGACACATGCTTGTGATTCCAGTACTCAGGAAGTTGAGACAGAGGGTACTGAGTTCAAGACCAACCAATGGGCATAACAAATAAACTCACCAAATGCAAAATCAAACAAAACAAAACATAAAACTAAAAAAAAAAATTGAATATATTTTCGACTATTTTTGTAACAATGTTTTATCCTTAAGATAATAATCTTAAACCCTAAAATGTGGTTCTTCCTTTAAGCATTCATTTTTTTTTAACTTTATAGACATACTCCATTTAGATATTTTCCACTGGTGCAATAAATCAGTTATATGAAAAAGACTCTTTGCCAGAGACAGTGATCTATCAGGAGCCATCTAGAAGAGGTTAAGACTGAGGTGACTTTCCTGGAGATGGCCTGATGTTTTTGCATGGTCTAAGATAGGTGAGCTCTGAGGGGTAAGGTCCCAAGAGACTTGATCTCAGGATGGCTTCTTGTAGCTGATATATCTTTCCTGTCACTATTACATAGCCTAAGGATTCCTGGGCATTAGCCCACCCTATTGAGCAAATTTCCTGCAGATCAACATAAAGATGAACGTTCATGAATTAATACTGCTTAATGATTTTATAGCTTTTTGTATTTGATTCAAATAATTTCAGGAAGAAAGTTTTAAAAGATGGTTTTAGTTGTTTTGCCAGAAAGATATAATAAACTTAGAATCAATAGAATGTTCCCATTCCTCATAAAATATTGAAGGCTTCATAATAAGAAATACAATGAGTTTTCACAATTACACTAAAAAGAGAAATAGGCTTGGGACAAATTTGTGATCAAGGAAAAACATTCATTCTAGATCAGGTCCAAGGATGAAGCCACAGGTGTGCTCTATGATAAAGCAAGGCCATGTGAAACTGTTGCTTTGAACGTATAATGAGCTTACAGAGTGGAACACTGCTTTGAACTTACTACCCACATCCTTCTGTGTA
This sequence comes from Tokudaia tokunoshimensis, assembly GCA_036184795.1. Classification (NCBI taxonomy): domain Eukaryota; kingdom Metazoa; phylum Chordata; class Mammalia; order Rodentia; family Muridae; genus Tokudaia; species Tokudaia tokunoshimensis. Next base: position 11,454,938 of record BTHU01000014.1, read on the forward strand.
ACTCCCTTTTGGTGTAACATTTTATTGATGGGGTATTTTCTAAGAACTTTTGTCTATAAAAAGGCCAGAGAAAAGAAATAAAATATGGCTTCGGGGCCTCTGCCCCACCCATCCATCCATCCACCAAATGTACATGTATAGTATTTGGGGCTCAGCCCCATCCACCAAATGTATATATGTATATGTCTGCTTATCTATATATACATGTATAGGTATATGTCTATGTATGTAAGCATGCTTAAATACTTGCGGAGTTGATTGAGACAGGTGGTCAAGCCCAACCAAAATGTATGTGTGTATGAGTGTGTGTGAGTCTGTGTGTATTGCCTATGTAAAAGAGTTTAATTATTTTCCTTTCTTTTCTTTCTGGTTCATGGAGAGTTAAGGAGTCCGTGCTGCTTCCCTGGCCAGGGAGAGGCTCCTGGTCAAAAGAGAAAGGAACTCTAACAATTAATCCTTTACTTAATTCCTTGCTGCTACCAAGTGTATGTCTGTCTATCTGTCTCTATGTATGTACATTTAAGGGTTAAAGGAGTTCAGAGTTTCTTGCTGGGCACTCTTGCCAGCCCCAGATAATCAAGTTTGTTCTGTCAATAGTACTGACCCCTTCACTGTCATTGGATCCAGTCAGCCCCACCTGCTGCCTTCCAGAGATAGCCTGTGCTGAACAGGTTCCCAGCAGCGATCCATTCCTTTAATCCTAGCACTCCAGAGGTAGAAGCACATGGGTCTAGCGAGTTTGCTAGTCCAGTCTATACAATGAATTCTGGGTCATCCAGGGCTGCATAGTGAGACTGTGTCTAAGAAGAAGAACGTGAGGAGGAAGACAAGGTGAAGGAGGAGGCGGAAAGAAAAGAGGAGGGAGGAAGAGGAGGAGGAGAAGGAAAAAGATGATTATTTACTTTTCTCATTCACGCTATCTCTAACAAGAGTGCATTGTTCTCTTGTCCATCCATCCACTTATCTGTTTACTACCCATTCATCTATCCATTGATTTATTCACACTTTCACTCATTAGTCATATCTGTATTAGGTTTCTACTTATTCAAAAGAAGAATATTCAGGAGCCTGAGTATGTGAACAGGTCCTCTAACAGTGAAGCTCTGAGATGTAAGACCCAGTGAGACTGAAATAGGACATTTCACTTTCTAGGAGGAAAGGCGAATATTAGTCTGTAAGAGTTTGTAAGAGTCTATAAGGCAAGGAGGCAATGTTCCCTTTCAGGAAGGTGGAGTGAGTATGGCCAATGGGGAGGCTGAGATACTTCATTTTTGTATTTGCTGGTGTGAGAAGAAGCATACTGGATTCCTTAGCACTTGGTAAAGCAAGTTTCAGCAAAGGTTCTTGGTTCACCAGTGTACGATGCGCTCTGATTCCACGACCTATGATGGTCTTTATGATTGATTACATGGTTAAAATCCATAAGTTACCACATGTCTATTAGCATGATAGGAAAGGATGAGGAACATCTAAACTCATAGGCCACGTCCTTTCCTTTGTTTCTTACTGGTGGGGACTTAAGTTATTCAGAAAGTGCTTGCTATGACCTTTGCTCTATTTCCTTCTTTTCAGATACAAGATCAGCAAAGGACTGGAGGATTTGAAAGCCGTTCAGCCAGTCGGAGAGACATACATCCATGAAGGACTAAAGCTTGTAAGTTATCATACATTTTGAACAAGAGGAGATGTACCTTCTTACTATAGAAGGAGAAATCCCTTTCCATGTATATGTCAATTTTTCCAATGGTTTAGTCCATCCTAGACATGAGACTGATAGAAAACACCCTTTTCTGAGTGTTGATAGGAAAAGCCTGTTTGCATCTTGTCTCCTAACAAGCCTATTTCCCTGTGGGTTTAGTTTCAGATCAATCAATCACAGGTATAAAAAGCTGTATCACAGGAACCCAGGTGTAGTGGCTCTTTTATATGAATACACACATATTTCCAATAAAAAGGCTAACAGAAATACCCCGTTTTGTAAATTAATTCATATACATATATATGTATATACATGTGTATACATGTATATACATATATATGTATTATTTTGTAGCCCTTAATATCTTTATTTTGTCAGACCTACCCTTGCAGCTTCACAGACACTGCTGATTAAAAGTTAAAATGAAATTGTCAGCTGTATAATTATTCTTCATTTTTCAGGCAAACGAACAAATTCAAAATGCAGGAGGCTTAAAAACCTCCAGTATCATAATTGCTCTGACAGACGGTAAGCTGGACGGCCTGGTCCCATCATACGCCGAGAACGAGGTGGGTGCTAAGCTGAGATGGTCTACACACCCACTGTTACACTTTGCTGCGTGTGCACATGTACCTTATTTTAATCTCTCTCTCTCCTCCATCCCTCGTGCCTTTCCTCCCTTTCTCCCTCCATCTCTCTTCTATCTTTGTTTCCTCATAGGCAAAGAAGTCCAGGTCCCTTGGCGCCAGTGTCTACTGTGTTGGGGTCCTTGATTTCGAACAAGCTCAGGTGAGTTAAGACACACCTGCAGACTGCAAGTCACTCACTAGCCTTAAAGGTATTTAAATAAGCTCCTTTGCTGTGCCCAATGGAGACTTTGCATAAAACCGCTTGTGTTTTGAGCTCTCCTAAAACGGAAAATTAAACTCAAAAGAAATTTCTTGAATATTTATTTGGTGAGGATCTTAAAAGAAGACAAATGCTTAAATTAATGCCATGCGAATATCCCTTTACCTTAATCAGTGAGACAATGGTGATAGTTTTATCTAGAGTTCTTATTTTGATTTGAAAATTTTCTCTTGTGTGGGAATTTGAAGAGTTCATTTAGAAATCTTTAAGATTTTTCATATAAATCGATTTTTCATGGGGTTTTCTTACAAATCATTTTACCTTTTGCATTTCTGCGTGAGCAAATGGCTAAAATTCCAGACTCTCCTGCTATTAGAAAGCGATTAGACGTCTACGCTAATTTGTTTTTGTACCCAGTGACTTTCGTTCATTTCACGGTAGTTACCTCTGGAAGGAAAGGGGTCTTTTTACCATCAGTTCTAGGCCTTGAATTTTAATTGTAATTTACAGTTACATAACACTGTCTTTTGTGTGTGTGTGATCATTAACACAAATAATACATCACAGAAAGAATGAGTTATAGGCAGTAAGTTTTCAGATGAATGTCACCGAAACAATTTTTCATGTGAGTTTAAATTATAAAGAGATATGGGTCTAAGCTTCCCCTTTCTTCATCTTCTTTCAAAAGCTGGAAAAAATTGCTGATTCCAAGGACCAAGTTTTCCCTGTCAAAGGTGGATTTCAAGCTCTTAAAGGGATCATCAACTCTGTAAGTATACCTCTGATTCCCAGAAGGCCAGTAACTTTACACAACGAGTTTTAAGCTGTACGAGCAATTTTCACAAGTGGAGCAGGTGGGCAGTATTTAGCAAAAGGAGAGCGAGCTTCATTTGTTGCTGCCTACAGGAAATAAGATCTGGATTTCTTTTGTTGGTGAGATTTTCCACTGTCTTCCGCGTGTACTTTGTGATCCTGGGCTGGGATTTCTAGTTGAAGATTTTCAGAAATAGCTTCCAACATCTCCGCCCTTTCAGTGTGGAGTTAACCATCTTCTACCTTAAGAGTTTCTCCAGGCTTTATAGGAGAAATGTGAAATTAAAAAAAAAATGATTGGAATGCGTGGTGAGGGCCTCCTCTCAGCCCGTTCACTGATTAGACAGGCAACTTGATCCGGGGGCTCAGGCTCTGACTATAGTTGTTCCTCCGGTTTAAATGATGAATAGATGATGAATAGTTTCCACGGGGCACATAATATCTCTGTTTGGGATTCAGCAGCACACTCCCTGGTGACTGTTAGACTCTGGGCTCTCCTGAGCCGGGTCTGGCGGGGAAGGCGAGGAATGAAATTTGGAGTCGGGCTCTGGCTCTTGCTGTAGAAGTTTATGTTTCATTTTACTGCCTTTTGCTAGAAGCACTAGGAACAGTTGCTATTAAGTATTTATGATATTTGGTAAACATCACCCTAAACTGCAAGTGAATATATATTCTCTAAGCAAAATCTTTTCCTTTAATCTTTAGGCACTTATAAAGGGGAGAAGTATCCCACTTCCAACATTTGGCTTGGGCATTTTAAATTTCCCCTTGAAGATCATTCTCCTCAGCTAGACAGGGTGAGATTTATTGGCTTTGGTTTTAGTAGTATGAAGGCTTCACAAGAACTAATGGAGTTTTTAGAGAAGACATAATTTGGTTCAGTCACATCTAGTGGACATTCAAAATGTAAATGCAGAATGGGACAGAGATTAAATCATTACAGGATTTTCTTTTTAGTAGATTATTAGTTTTGATTTTTAGGGAAAAATTGCAGCGTGAAAAATAGTTAGGTTTTATGGATAAGTTCGGGGTAAATAACAATATGATGTAAAATTTTAAAATCCAAGGAGAGGGATGAATAATTGAGTCCCAATAAACCAGTCAGTGGTGTGTATTTTTAATAGATTTTTATTGTGCTTAGGGGTGCGCATGTAAAGATCTCTCTGGAATACTGTCTTTGATTTTTATTTTTGTGGTTCTATGCATATGAAGATTGATTCAGAATCTTCTGAATGACAGCCCAGCTTTGCAAAACTATTGTTGTGGGATTGAAATGTAGTTATTTTTTCCCTCCAGGGAAACTTTAAAGAATGTGATTTAAGTACAGTGTAGCTCTTGGTAGATGTTAGCTTGAATAAGTTATGTTGAAAGAATCAGCAGGGAATTAGAAAGGGTCATGTATTTTAGGCACAAAATTTGATAACAAAATCATCCCTGTTACATCTGGAGGGTGCTGATGGGTACCATGCCAGGTTAGCACAGGTTAGCACAGGTTAGCACAGGTTAGCACAGGTTAGCACAGGTTAGCACAGGTTAGCACAGGCTAGCACAGGTTAGCACAGGTTAGCACAGGTTAGCACAGGTTAGCACAGGCTAGCACAGGTTAGCACAGGTTAGCACAGGTTAGCACAGGTTAGCACAGGCTAGCACAGGTTAGCACAGGTTAGCACAGGTTAGCACAGGTTAGCTCCAGCTGTTTTGTTATCCCAAGGGAACAGGCCTCTGAGGAAACCTTGCAGGATCTGCAGGCAGAAGCTGGAGCCTTTACAAGCAATCTGGACTCACTATTGCCTGATGTGTTTATCCATGTCATGACGGTGGGGTAGGGTGGGGTGGGGTGGAGTTATGGCTCTCTTTGTAGAAATATGATGCAGCACAAATAGTTCATCCCTCTCTTTTTTATGAGTTGCCCAGTCCCTATGGGGGGAGGAATTATATATATATATATATATGTATACATATATATATATATATATATAATTTCCCCTTAAACTTGAATTGCATTTTATAATTAGCCATCATTGCCTTATTTGAAATACATGTTTGCTACTTAAAATAAATATAGCATATCTTCCACAGACTGAGGGCAAATAGAAGACATCTTCTTTTCTTTTCCCTTTATTTTTATTAGATATTTTCTTTATTTACATTTCAAATGTTTATCCCCTTTCCTTATTTCCCCTCTGAAAACTCCCTATCCCATCCCCCCTCCCTCTGCTCACTAGCCCACCCATTCCCACTTCCCTGTGCTGGCATTCCCCTACACTGGGGCAATGAGCTTTCACAGGACCAAGGGCCTCTTCTCTCATTGATGTCTGATAAGGCCATTCTCTGCTACATATATGGCTGGAGCCATGGCTCCCTCCATGTGTACATTTGGTTGGAGAAGACATTCTTCAATTCATTATGCTTTACCAAACCAATGGTTGACATTGCACTATGAGTGCATCTAAATAAAGGGCAGCAAATAGAACAAATAAGAATAGTTAAGTCTCTCAGATGAGTGAGAGGAGGGGATGACATCAAGATGGGGTTTTTTAGGTATGTGACGTCATAGGAAATTTTCACAGTGGGATTTGAACTGGGCTCTGACAACAGGAGTAGCTGTAACTATAAACAAAGCATGCATGACCAGAGTGGTCCGAGTTCAGTGATTTAGAGAATACATGTCTCCAGGAAGCATGTTGGGATGGATTTCATTTCACAAGTGAAGTGGAAGGTTGATTTAGAACCTGGGATCTGTCGGATGGTCATGAAGGTTCAAGTAGAACAACAAACAGTAATGGATAGGGTGATTTCTAGAATGAAGTCACGTGCTCACATTCTCTTGCAGTTGTCATTGTGAGCGATGGTGAAAGAGTGGAGACAGTCTGATGTTGCAGTGGGAGGAGCAGGTATAACTTCCACCCTGCTGCTGTGAAGCCATGTAGTCAATCATATATCCTGATTAATCTTGATTTAAACTTTGTCTGTGGAATGGAAGTGATGAGTTGTAGTTTATTAGAGGGTTAGATGTTTTGGAGGGCAGAGAGGTTGGATTTGAAGACATCTATTGGGTAGTTAGGAATGCAGCGATCTGCAACCATATAGGATGGACCAATTGATCTATCTGTGGGGCAGCCTATAAGGAAAGATGTTCAGCAATGTGTATGTCAAGGCCTTAGGGATAACAGGACATAATTGCTTGGGGATTGAATTCAGTAACACAATATCATAACTAGGAATTCTAGATGGCATGATAGTCAGTGTGAAGTGTTTGGCCAATACTCATTCCAAATCTTCAGGTCATGGGAGCAGGACTCAGTTACATACTGGATAATGAGAGCTGAATTTTCTATTTCAATGTTACAAAGAATTTCAGGACCCCCCACATTCACAAAAGGGTCACAATTTCTTTTGAGGGAAGCTTCATTGCTACTTAGAGGCAGGTATCACAAGGAAAGAATATACTCCTTTGAATATAGGGGCTCTCAGAGTCCTCAAGGCTTGGGTTCTTCTGAGCTTGTTCAGAATAAAACCAAATCAAGGAACTAAGGGAAGCACCTAACAGATTGTCTTCACTGGTCAGGATGAAGTCAAGAATAGGGTGAATCTGAGCTTTCCGTTATATAATTCTTAATTCATGCTGCATGGTCTCCCAGTAATAGAGATCCTTCCAGTGCTATCTTCATGATATATGTGCTAGATTGCTAGTAAAATGGTAAATTTGGATAGTGTAAAAGTTAGCAAAATGTGAGAGGTCACTGTATCATAGGATTAGAGAAGCAGAAAGACAGTCAAATATAATATCATACTAAATTTGACTCCAACGATAACTAGCTGAAGGCAGAGTGTAGACTTCTTAAACAGAGTGGGCAGAAGTTTACTTAACAAAACAGAAGATATCAGCAGAGAGAAGAATCCAACTGACCATGAGAAAGAAAATCCAAGTGGGGATGTCCCTTAGAAAATTGTCGGGCAAGTTAAATATCAAGGCTGGAAAATTTTTAAATTGAGTCATTCCATCCTCTTTTGTTACTTCTCCCATCACATTAACCACAAAAGAAAGCCCATATAATTCTTATGTTTTAACTTTAGATTATTTAAAATAAATCATAGCCATTGAAATTGTTTTTGGTGTCTTGATGAAATGATTGCAAGATTTATATTTGAAAATAAAATTTTATTTGAACTACTAAAAGTCAGACTGGCCCGTGAATCCACCTCATAGTTCAAGGCCAGTGATTCATTATGCAGTGCCCTGGAAGAAAAGATAAAAATAAAACAAACCCACAGATTGAAACCTACAGCACAGAAAGAGCAAAAATAGAAATGCTTTGTGGAAACTCCCTTGATTTTATTTTTCAGAATAGGATCATGGATGTTTCACTACTTGGAATTATTTGTGCAAGTTTTGTTTTCAGTAAGAGTAACTTGGAAAGGATTAAGCAGAAAGGGATGAATCCAGTGTGAGGCTAGCTTCACAGAATAACTGTGTTCCAAAACTCAAGTACACTACATGTAGGGTGACTGTGATTAATGAGAGTCTGTTTGAAAAACGACCTAATGTAAAGGGAACGATCCCAGACAGGATATTCAAATAACATTGCAAAGATGCTTTCTAAGAGAAATTATACAGCTTAGATTTTAAAAAGTCACTTCATTCATAGTGTTGGGAATATAAAGATTGGCATTCAGAGCTAAGTTGTTCTTAGTAATGTTCATTGTTGTTTAGTTTGAAAAAAAAATCATCAATTATACACCATCGTGTATAATTGAGGCATGATATTATGTCGGCATTATTTAGGTCACGTAGTCACCTTTGTCCTCATGGCCTGAGGTTTAGGTTAAAAGGGAACCATTATGATCAGTAAATTCACTAGGGCTATTTGCAAGATGAGACTATTTCTCCAGTAGAGAGGAGGCATTAGCCATAGAAGAGAAAGATGAAAAATGTTCTGAGTAAGAAATAAATCAGTAAACAGGCTAGGCCTCTGTAATATTTGGACACACTTAAGTTGTTCAAAGATGCTCTAAACAAGACAACGCATTTATCCTAAATTCTCTTTTACCTAACAAGGAAAATGAAAAAATCGAAGTGTCTATTAAACACTCTTTTATACTTTGACATTTAATATGTACATTTAATACTTTCTTTAAGAATAATTTTGGTTGGAATTTCATTTTTTTTTTAGAGAATTAGACCCACACTGAACAATTAATTAATTACAGCTTTATGATAGTCTGAGAGAAAACTAAAATCCTGGTAGTAGGAAATCCTAACAGAGTTGAACAACATTCTGTTTGTTAATATTAACGTTTAAGTTCTAACTAGGTTTTTGTTGTCTATGGTGTTGTGTGTATGTTCGTTTGTGAGTATTCTTGTTTGTGTGTTAGAGTACACGTATGCCTGTAGAAGTCAGAAGACATCATGAGTGTTGGGTTCGACTCAGTCTCTCCTTGGCCTAGAATTTCTAGTAAACTAGGATACATGGTCAGGGAGCTCCAGGGATCCACCTGTCTCTGCCTTCCATTTTACCATCTTTTTATTAAAAACACAGGCCACCATAGCGCCTGGCTTTTTATACGGGCTCTGGCGATCAACTCCGGTTCTTAAACTTCCCAAGCCCTCTCCTCAGGCCCCAGGTCCATTAGTTTTTGAGAGCAGATTGAATTGAGTGGAAAGTCAGGGGCACATTCTTGTAATTCTACCACTTGGGTGTTGGTCTATAATACTTAGGAGTTCAAGGTCATTCTCAGCTTCATAGCCTTGGTTGGGCTACAGGAGACCCTGTTTCAAAACAAACAAACAAACAGCAAATGAAAAAACAAGCTGCAAACACAGAAACAAATCAATACTCCCCCCAAAATCACTCCCACCAGAAAACTATGAAAATAGGATTTAATATCCTTTTTTTTTCTTTTTATACATCCTATATTGAAAACTCTCTTCAAAGGATAGTATTCAACTAAATTTATGATTTTTTTAAGGTTGCCACCTTATCCTTTCTTTTTTGTTTTTGCTTTATTATTTTGCATTTGGACCCATGACTCATGAGTACTACTGAGTAGAAATTTGAATCCATACAAATGTTAAAATGACTTGAATATTTCCAGTAACACAGTGCTACACTCTGTGCTGGCTAGTTATAAGTCAGCTTGGTACAAACTGGAGTCATCTGGGAAGAGCTAACCTTGATTGACAAGATGCCTCCATCAGACTGACCTATGGGAAACCTGTGGGGCATTTTGGTCTCTGCATGTTGCAATCTTGGGGACTTTCTCCTTTAATGATTAATTTTATGTCTTTCCCTGAGAAAATTTTGTCTGAGTCCTTTTAGGAAAATCCAAAAATTAATATTATCTGGCCACTATTTAGAAGTCTTCCATATGCCCTGGAGATCATTAAGCCCAGATAAGCACAGAGCTAGATGAGGCCTTTACTCCTGGAATCTGCTTGGGGTGTCTGCCCCTGAGCAAACTCAAGCAGTTTAATTGATACAGGGTAAAAAAAGATGATTGATAAACTAGGACTGGCCAGGAGAATAGGTTACAGATGGGTAGTCTTAATTATAGACTTAGAGCTCTCTGAAATGTAGTTTAAAGGTAAGGTTGTAGGAGGTACACCCCTGGAGGAATAAAACTTCAGTAAATAAGAGATCAAGCAAATAAACCTTTCCTACTTTATAGCAGAGATGATGAAACATATAGTAAAGGGGCTAGGTTTATAAGTATTGGCTATTCATAAAAAGACCGGTTCAGATATTTTCTCTTTGTCTGGAGTGCTTTAAAACTACAAACACTGGCAGCCTAAAAGCAGGCTGTCATTATAATAAGTGTGCTGGCTTGTGGAGATTCTTTAGATTCTTTAAATCAGAGTTATAGGGTTAATAATGAAAGGAAAATCTGTTCTGATCGTATTTTCTAATTGTAACTGAACTTGTAACCCTGGACACGCAATGAAAAATCAAACACATAGCCTGTACCACTTGGATAATCATTAGTTTGTGTTTGTTTTGGTTGCTAGTCAGTCAGAGCTACAGAAGAGGCCTGATTGTTAGCCAGTTAGAACTGCTAAACCACCCTGACCATACCTGACTCCCTCCCTCTCCCTTGCTGACCCCTTATCTCCTCTGCCTGCAGTCCTGTCAGCAAGAACCCTAAGACTATTGGTGGGCAAGCTCCTCCTACCCTCCCCCAACCCCTCACTACCTCCTACATCTGTTCTTAGCACAGCAATGGAAAGCCAACTAGAAAACTCTGTATTCTTTGTTTTATAGCCAGAATGCCTGTGCTTTTAATTGAGAAAGTCTTTGAACTACATACCCAACTTTGTATTTGCTTTTGGTCAAATTTATTTAATATTAACAGAGCAAGTGGTATTTATAACAAATTGTTCCGTATACTTTTCACATTAGGTCATGGTTTAAACATATGGTAATCCTGTTCATTTAAAATTATGTGGTACATTTTTATGGAATAGGCTATTTAGAAATAAGAAAAGTATAGGGACTTTCAAATCTGCTTTGGCTTATATTGGTTTTTGAGAGGTCATGATTTTTTTTTCCAAACTGGATATTTGATATTCAAATCATAATATGCTGAGCTATTTCTTATATTGTTATCATAAGTTTTAAAGACACCATAGGTGGCAAGTAATAATTTGACTTCACACTCCATATTAATTTATTTCATATTAAATGTGTATCTTGGGTATATCCCAAGTATAGCTTTTTACTAAGCAGCCCTATATTGTCCTAAATACCAGGAAAAAAAAAACTCACATTAACTACATCATATATAGTTTTAAGTTCATAATATGGATTTCACTTTCTGTGTGTCCTACTGGATACGAAAACGTGCCTCTAAGATGTAGACTTGTTCAGGAAGTTATATGATCTTAATCAAAACATGAAAAACTCCATATACATGAGACATACTTTGAATATATCATAAGTTCTATTTTTTTTTCTCTCTGAAAGTGACCGTTCCTTGGCAACAGTGACGTCATGTTTGGTTATTTTGGGTTATTAATCAGTGGCTATGAAGACCTGAGTGTCAAATGGAATATGAGATAATGTACTCATTGTGGGCAGCAGAATTCCTTGCATGGCTGGGCTCTGACTTAGGCCTGGCTCCCTATCTTCAGTTCTATGCCAGCTCTGCTCGCAGAGAGCATGTCTGCCCCTTGGTAGCTAGTGAAGAACCTGGCCTATATTAAAAACTCTGCAGCCTGACAGTGCATGAAACAGAGGAGGTTTAATTCAAATTAATTTGGAACATGCCTATAGTACCCAGGGAGAAACACCATTCCGGTTTGGACTGCTGAGAAGGGGCAATGGTGGCATCTACTTTCATGTCCTGCCAAACATCCACCCCTTCAAGGAGGCCAGCAGGCAGCGTCCACAGCTGCCTCACCACACTGCGTCTGGCTTTGTCACTAACCTGGAGCAGAGAGCAAACAGCCTAACCGGATTCTTCCCTTCGACCTCCTCAAACAGGGAAATTCCATAAAATTAATAGTTGCAATTTCACGGGTTATTCATAGCATTCTGACTTTTGAATTGTGCGAGTAATGTATTGAATATTTATAGAACTAGTTAGACTCAATAGAAAATCAGCAATTCTTACTTGTAAGGGACATTGTAACCAGTCCACCAGCAATTTCCACCTATTTACACATAGATCTATCTGTCTGTCTGTCTGTCTGTCTATCTATCTATCTATCTATCTATCTATCTTATCTATCTATCTGGTTCCTCGAGATAGGGTTTATCTGTGTAGACCTGGACCAGCTATTCTCGACCAGACTGACTTAGATCTTATCGATCTGCCTACCTCTGCCTCCCAAGTACTTGGATCAAAGGCGTATACCACATAGCCTTACAAATGTCTCTCTGGTATGTAGACTTAGAGTCCTTCTATATACCCAGGAGCAGTATGGCTGTGTCATGTAGTAGTTCTATGTTAGTTTGTTTTCTTAAAAAAATGTTTCTTAACATGTTTATGTGTGTGCATGTGTATGCACTCATGGATGCATTTGTGCACACGTGTATATTTGTGCATGCATGTGTATGGTATCTATGACATAGAACCCAAAAAAGCTGGGTTCTGATACCAGTGAGGAACTATACAGCAGCGGCAATGACAGCAACAGAGCAGATGCACCTGACAGCAAGAGTGAAGGAACGGCTCAGCAGCAGACATTGGTTCTTTCTTTCCATCCTCACTGTTGTGCGTCCCCCGCCCCCTTCCTTGATGACAGCTAGTCTAACTGGAGTGAGATGGCATTTAAACTGCTTTTAATTTGTGCTTCCCTGGTGGCTAAGGATGTCAAGTACTTTGCACATTTATTGGACACTCCTATTTTCCTATGGAGGACTGTTTATTCTGTCCAGGAGCCCATTCATTGATTGAATGAGTTGATTTTATTGGTGCTCAAGTTTTAAATTCTTTATATAGACTGGATATTAAACCCATGTGAGCTGTGTAGTTTATGAAGATTTTTTTTTTCTCATTCTGGCGATGCTTTCCCGGGCTGTGCTGAAGCTTTTTAATTTTTTAGAATCCCATTTGCCAATCCTGGAGCTCTTTTCTGTGCTGTTAGATTTTTTTTTTTTTCAGAGAGACCTTGCCTGTGCCTATATCTTAAGGTTCTTTATTGGTGTTTCCTCTAGCAGTTTCAAGGATTCAGGTATTAAAGTCGATGATTAATCTTGAATTTATGTTTGTACAGTGTGAGAGATATGGGCTGAGCCTCATTCCCATACAGGAATGGAAAATAAGGTAGATACTTGGTTTTTTCCAGCACCATTTACTGAAGAGTTCCATTTTCCAAAGACATATATTTAATATCTTTGTCAAAAATTAGATGGCTACATCCAGCTCTGTAGAATTTCTGTGCTATTTTGGCCTTTTTTGCAAATTTGTCTTTCTTTTCTGGCACAGCAATGCTGTTTTAGATCCTGTGCCACTGTAGTATATAGGAGTGCTGAGATAGAGTATGCGATATTGCCAGGATTACTTTGTCCATTAAGCAATTGTTCAGGATACTCAGGGATTTTGTACTTCTATAGGAATTTTGGAATTGATTTTTCTAGTTCTGTGAAGAATTTTATTGGGATTTTGATGGGGTTTGTATTGAATCTGCAGATTGCTTTTGGCTGGATGGCAGTCTTGACGGTGTCTTCTTTCCCTTGAACGTGGGAACCCTGGAAAGTATCTTCTTCAGTTTCTTCCATAGCTGCCTCAACATTTTCAACATAGAGGTCCTCACCTCTTTGGTTAGGTTTATTCCCAATATGGTGCTTTCCTCTAAGCTATTGTGAATGTTATATTTCCCTGGTCTCATCCTTGGGAATGTTTTTATTGGCATATGAAAGACTGTTGAGTAGTCTCTGTCCAGTGGCTACCACGAGTCTTTTCTGAAAGTGTTTATAATATCTAAGTGTTTTCTGTTAAAGTCACTAGGCTCTTATAACTACAGCATCATGTCATCTGCAAATAGGGATACCTCGATTTCTTCCTTTCCTGTTTGCATTCCATTTAATTTCTTTCTCTTACATTCTTGGTCTAGTTAAGACTTAGAGTACTATATTGAACAAGAACCGTAAGAATGGACACTCTTGTCTCATTTCTGACAATGGAGAAAAGGTTTTCTGTTTTCCTCCATTTAGTATTATAATGTCTGTAAAATTATTGTACAGAATCTTTAACATATGTGAGTCTATTTTTTTTTTAAATTCTTGTTTTCTAAGGGTTTTTATCAGGAGGGAAGATGAACCTGAGTTAAGACTGGCTTGGTTATAATACATTTGTGATTTTTTTTTAAAAGAATTTACTTTTTTTTTTTTTTTTTAGGAAGGGAGAAAAGACTATATAAACAGGAAATTATAGCTATTGACATTGGGGTTAAATCTTTGGGATTAAGTATACTAGTATCTGCACCAACTTACCACTTACTTTGCTTGAAATGTATTCCAAAAATGGAATGAACTAGTGGACCAGAGAGCATCAATAGTAAAATATGAATATCGACTATAAGGATGTTCACTGCATGCTGCATTCAAAGTTTCCGTACATTTGAAATTTTCTTATGCTAAAGTGTTAGAGGTGATACTGGGTTGGAGGACTGCTCAGTTAAAAAAGGTAGAGATACGGTCCTGAATTTGGGTCCCCAAAACTCATGGAGCATGGATACATTGTGTCCATCTCACACCAGTCAGGATGGCTAAGATCAAAAACACAGGAGACAGTAGTTGTTGGCGAGGATGTGGAGAAAGAGGAACACTCCTCCACTGCTGGTGGAATTGCAAGCTGGTACAACCACTCTGGAAAGCAGTCTGGCAGTTCCTCAGAAAACTGGGCATGACACTCCCGGAGGATCTGGCTATACCACTCCTGGGCATATACCCAGAGGCTTTACCTGCATGCAATAAGGACACATGCTCCACTATGTTCATAGCAGCCTTCTTTATAATAGCCAGAAGCTGGAAAGAACCCAGATGTCCCTCAACGGAGGAATGGATTCAGAAGATGTGGTATATCTACTCAATGGAATACTACTCTGCAATTAAAAACAATGAATTCACGAAATTCCTAGGCAAATGGTGAGATCTTGAAAATATCATCCTTAGTGAGGTAACCCAATCACAAAAGAACACACATGGTATGCAGTCACTGATAAGGGGATATTGACCCAGAATCTCGGAATACCCTAGACACAATCCGCATATCAATAGATTTCTAAGAAGATGGAAGGAGAGACCCCTGGTCCTGGAAAGACTGGATGTAGGGGAACGCCAGGACAGAGAAGCGAGAGGGGGTTGAATGGAGAAAAGAGGGAGGGAAGGGGGCTTATGGGACTTTCGGGGAGGGAGGAAACGGGAAAGGGGAAATCATTTGGAATGTAAATTAAAAAAAAATAAAATAAATAATTAAAAAAAAAAAGAAAGAGACATCAGAAAAGAAAACAGATTTTTTTTTTTATCATTTGGGAAAATTGCAAGGAGAAGAATTTACTTTTATTTCATGTGTATGAATGTGTACCTCTATGAATATGTGTGTAATATGTGCGTATCTGGTGCCTGCCGAGGCCAGAAGAAGGCCTTCTCTTCCCTGGAAGTGGTGTTACAGATGCTTGTGAGTCAACATGCAGGTGCTGGGATACTGGGTCCTCTGTTAGAGCAGAGAATCCCCTACCAGGCTGTTCCCTAAGGTAGTTAATGTTTGCTCTTGGTGTCTCCTAAATCCCCAGGGAGTGTGAAAAGCTACACACTGAGATCTGAACAAGTAGGAAGATCTCCTAAATATCTTATCCTCCCCCTCCCCCCTACCTCCCCGGATTCAATTGTAGTGTTAATGGACCATCAGAGAGATTTAGGATTTAGGTTCTACAGAAATGATCAACAGGTAAATTAGTGGTGGTGAGATGTTTTCATTGAGCTTCTAAGCTCCAAGTGACCTGAATTTGGGGTATTTGTAGTTAATTAGACCTGCTCCAGGAAACCAAGAGGGGCAGCCTCCTCTCCTCAGTACTCTACTTCCTGAGCCTAGCTTCCTGCTGTGTATTGTTTTTTTGGCTTTGGGGATTCTAGTCCTCCAGCTGTCTACTACCATCCAGAAGCTATACATACCCTGGGATGGTTGCAGATTAAACTCCAACTCCCCGTCCTGTGATTGTACCCCATTCTCAGCTCCTAAGGATAGTTTAGTTTCAAATAGTAGCTTCTTTCTCAAGATGGTGCCCGGCCTAGCACCTTCCCTCTGAATCACACAGAATATGATTCTGTGTCACTGTGGAACCATCTGCCCAAGGAAACCATCTTGATTTGAGGTTTGCACATGTTTTGCAGGCCTAGTCTCTTTTCACCAGGGCCCCAAGCCTTATGCTTTGGAGAAGCTTTCTGCCTTTCCTCCCTCTGTTCTCACCAGGCATCCCTATGGGAGCAGGGTGTTGGGCTGACCTTCTTCCATGAGACACTGGGTTTTCCCCTATACATTTAGATATCCTGCCCACAGTCTTGTAACTTCCCCGCTTTCTTAGTCTCTGTCTTTCTTAGAGCCGGTGTATTTCCTAGGCTGGTTCTTCTTTATTCGTTCACGCAGAAGCAACTTTTAGTTTCGTTGACCATCTCACCTGAAAGACCTCCATTTTAACATCTTGAGCTTCTCATTGGTCACTTCTTGTATGGAAGATTTTTTTTTAATGAACTATTGTGCTTTCATGGCAATTACTGTTTAAAGTATTACATGTAAACTACATTCCAACATTAAAGTATTTGGAGTCTAGTTATTGCCATCTTAATATAGAATATGGTAAATTCTAGATTAGGAAAACAAATTTACAAGTCATTTTTGTTTCTAAATCTGCATTAACTCTCTCGTCAGTCTTGTCTACTCCCCCTTCTCTGGTTTTTTTTTTTTTTTTTTTCATTTGGAAGTGATTTTGGTAAACTTTGTTTTAAATCATATCATTCTGCATTTGTAAAATTCATGATTTACAGAAGGGCTAGATGCTTTTTCTTAAAAACTGTCTTGCCTTATCTGTGGTGTCACAGTGTGATTCTTGGTTTGATGACTAGAGAAACCTTCTTAATGTTATTTCTAGTTTATTTTTTTCAACCTAAACAGTTATTGGTTACATTATATGTACAAAATTATGTGTATCTTCATCACAGGGTGGTTCTGCTCTGGAACCTTGATTTATTTTTTTTTCCAAAAAGTATCTTCTCATGGATGAAGCAAGCAAGTTCCATTCTCAACATAAGGTTCAAGTTCTGGAAAAGGGAGGCAATGTTCAGCAAATTCAACTGGATTATGTCACACACTGGGCCAACTTTATGACTCCCTATTTTATTTTATAAAGAAAACTTTCCCTTATTAGCCTATCAAGTTGGCCCCTTTTTATTAGTTGGAATGTTTTCAGTTTAGTCTTAACCCACAAAATTTTTCTCCTCTAGAGTCTGTTGCATAAATTCTGTGAAAATATTTAAAGTTGTTATTGACTAGAAATTCCACTCCTCCATGGAAGGTATACTGGATTTTACCATTGGTCTCCGGTATTGTTATCCAAGAGTTTTTGTAGCTTTTTTTTTCAAATATAAAATCTTAGCAGATTTGTAGCCACCAAAGACTCAATCCAATTGTTACACAAAAAGTTGTATTCATTTGGAAAAAAAACTTTCAAAAGTTCAAATGATGTCTCTCATTCAGATGCATATTCAGCACAGATAGGTCTGTGTGGTTTTATAGGTGGTTTTAGACGCCGAGTGTCTGCATTTCCTCTGTAATTAAAAAGCACAGGAAAGGTTTGCAATTTTTTTTGCTGCGGGACTTCCGTCCTGTCTGGTTACAAGGAGGGGATGTGACCACCACTGCACTTCGTCTGTCTTCAAGTTCCATCAGGAGCAGAACGCTGATCACAGACCATCTGGACTTTGTCTGACTTTGATAACGCTGTGCAGAGGAGTTCTAAAATTAGAGGCAGAACTCTGGTGACCATCGGGCGCAGCTTGCTTCATTGTTTCTCACGTGGAGCCATGTGTCTTGTGCGGTGGTTTCCATGTCTCAGAGCGTGTTAAGTGGAACGGTTCTGAGTCAGTGCGTTGTCCGTGCTTGAACACGGACTGTGTTTGAGAATAATTGTTTGGCTTTCACAACGGATCTGTGTTCTGCAAGCGTGCTGATTGATACATGAGAGGAAGTTGGGTCCCTGGGGAGTTAAGCCTGGGAAATAGACTAGGAACACATTGCCAAATAAAGAAGCTGTTATGGGTTGGTAATCTTTGAACTTCAAAACAGAAAACATAACATACAGCAATATTGAGCTGGTGGTTTGATTTGCTGTCTTGTTTCGGCCGGACTGGGAAGGGATAGCATTGGTTTTGATATGAGGAAATTTTCGTTATCTGTTCATACTCAAGGCTACAGGACTTTGAGGCAGTGCCCAGCTTTCCTGTGTTTGTCTGGATTTACTCTGATAAAATAGGGATGTTACCATGTACAGCGTTAGACCCTGAGACAACACAAATGCTTACGTAGCTCTATGTGTAGTGGTGAATTGACTTTTCTTGACATCTTTTGATATAGGGAGCTGACCTCGAGTTTGTTAACAACCATGGGACTCACATGCTACAACTAGTCTTATAGCTTATTCTTATTTTTTTTTTATCCTTTTCAGATATTAGCTCAATCATGTACTGAAATCTTGGAACTGAGTCCTTCAAGTGTCTGTGTAGGGGGTAAGTGTTTAGAATTTAAAAATACCATGTAAGAAATTAGTTTTCTTTTTTTTCCCTCTAGCTAAAAGATATGATTTGAAACTCATGTTGGAAGGAGAATAGCAAAATTAACTTTTCTGGCATCTTTTGTGTGTGTGTGTGTGTGTGTGTGTGTGTGTGTGTGTGTGTGTGTGTGTAAGAATTTTTAAATAATTCCTTGAAATATTTCTATTTTAAATTCAAATTTTTTAAGATTTGAATGTTATTTTAAATAATGAGCATATTGTGTGACAGGCTTTTAGAGTGTTCTGTATATTCAGCTCGTGTTTGAGTCCCTTTCTGTGGCAAATAAAATAACATATAGAATCCTTTATCTGACTGGGTGGTATCTGGAACTGCAGAGCTCTACGCTCTAATGACCTGGCCGTGTTATCACATCTGCCAGCTCCAGGCACACACGGAAGTGACTTAGGGGCAGAGTGCAGGAAGGAAGCAGGTGGCTTCATCAGCTGCTTCTCAAAGCAGTCTCAGGTTTCCACCTCCCAGACATTCTTGCCCAGGCAGTCTGCGTCTCCCCAGCCAGTTTTCCTCTTCAAGTTGACCTAGAGTTCTTTTTAGCACGACTTTATTTAGAAAAGGAAAAAAAATGTCCCATCCTGAACAAGGAGAAGGGGAGATGTATCATGCAATTTATCACAGAGCATCCTGGTTAACGGATGTGCTCTCTAGCCCTGCATCCCCTTGCTCCCTTCACACTTGATCCTTGAGACACTGAGCAGGAGGTGTGCACAGGAAGGCTGCGCATTCTCAAGCAGCAGGGTCTTGTCTAAGGGTGGAGATCATTAGTTTCCCAGGGAAAACATAGACAAGTAGGTAGAAACTACATTAACATAATAGCTTTTCTTTATTACATTCCTTCTTGATCCTTCCAGGCTGTGTTCCTTGAATATAAAGTTTTACCTAGTCACCTTAACAGTGATATTCAGGAGTTGTATAATCCCAGTTTGCAGATGGAGAAAGTGAGGCAGAGGCAGGTTCAGAGATTTGGTATATGCCAGTCATTGTCCTTTAGATCCTTGTCCCTCTGACACCAATGACCATGCTCTTCCTGAATTACATGTTAGGTTTACCTGCATATTATTAGAGCACACAGGTACATCTCCTTTGATGACATGGTGAATGGAGAGTGTCCTGTAAGCTTTGCTTTGGTAGCTGGTGACAGTATGTCAGGATGATGTTAGGAGAAAGAAGTCTGGAAGGGTAGAGGGTGTTAGGGTTAATTAGACAGAAGGAACTCTGAGCATAAAAATCCATTTAGGCATCACAAGTAACCTTTGCTTGGTTTGTAAACTTCAACAAAAATTGAGCTATATACTTAATACACATTGAAAAATTAGAACAAAATCAAAACAAACAACCAAACAACAAAAACAACCCCAGAACTTCAATTCAACCAACATATTTATACTATTAAAGTATGAACTTTCCCACAAGATAGATCTATGAGGTGAATGTGTGTGTGTGTGTGTTTGTGTGTGTGTGTGTGTGTGTGCATGTGTGTACACATATGTGTGTATGCTTGTATTATTTCTATGTTCTTTCTAGAAGAGCTTTCCTGATTCTTTTCCTTGGGCTCCCAAACTACCTTTGGCTTGGAGCTGCCCAATTCCTAAATCACAGTTTGCTCAGATCATCTCTTTAAGTCTTGCCTCAGTTTGCCTTTGGGACAAGAGATCATCGCCATTGGGGTTGCTAACATATTCTATTGCAGTCAAGCAGCAAGTATTCTCTGCCCACCGAGAGATTGGGGCTGTCAACTTTTCTTCTAGCATATTCTTTCATATTCATTCCTTCTCTAAACTTCAGAGTCTTTAGGTATTGTAGATAGGGAGACAGTAAAGCAACTTCTTCTAGTCTCCATCATGGCTGTCAGTAATCCAAAAGCCAGAATGTCTGTTGTATTGTAAGCTTGTAGGCCACAGAAGACAAAGAAGATTGACAAGTTGTTTCTTTGTATTTATTTATTTATTTATTTATTTATTTATTTATTTCCTGAACTCAATGACTGAGAATGGAAAGAAAAAGAGCACATTCGTTTTTTTGAGAAGAACCTGTAAGAACAGAATTAGGGGAGTTGAGATCAGCCAGGTAATTACTGCTATATTTTAATTCTAATTAAAACCAAAGTAGCAGCTCTGTGTGACAGTGAATGCTATCTCCACCTAGGCAGTCTAAAGGAAGCAAGCTTGCCCAGAGTTGCATATTCACAGTTATTGGTGGATAGGATCAAAGATGGAAATGCGTGCTGAACCTCTCTATGATGCTGTGGATGTTCTTAGTAAAACGCTGGTTACGGTGCTCATCTTTTTCTTCCTTTCTCTTTTTACCTCTAGAGAAATTTCAAGTTGTTCTGAGTGGAAGAGCGGTCACATCAATCAGTCACGATGGCAGTGTCCTCTGTACATTCACTGCGAACAGCACATACACAAAGAGTAAGTCCCCAGGAATGCCAACGTCACCTAAGTGTCTTTATCGCACAGAATCTTGAGGATTAGTTTTTCTTCTTTAAAAAGTATTTATTTTTATTTTATGTGTATGAGTGTTTTGCCTACACGTGTGTGTGCCTAGTGAGTGTCTAGTGTTTGCAGAGGCCAGAAGAAGACATCAGATCCTTTCAAACTAGAGGAATAGATGGTTGTAAACTGTTACGTGGGTGGTGGGACCCAAACCCACCTCTACAGGAAAAGCAGCAAGAGTTTTTAACCTCTGAGCCTTCTCTGTAACCTAAAATGTTGTTTCCTACTCCCTCCCTCCCTCCCTCCTTCCTTCCTTCCTTCCTTCCTTCCTTCCTTCCTTCCTTCCTTCCTTCTTTCCCTCTCTCCCTCTCTCTCTCTCTCTTTCTTTTTTCCCATTCAATTAAAATCAGTTATGCTACGGTTTTTCATTAGAGGACAAAAATGAAGCTTCCATAACAATAATGTGAGTAGCAATAATTATTTAGTAGAGGCAACTCTTGCTCATGACTTAATAAACACTAGACCCTGATCTCAGTAGCGTCATTATTCAGAAGATGATCTTCGATGTATGAATCACCCTCCTGTGGTAAAACAACTAATAACAGGCAGAGATGAACGTTGAAGTACCCCAATCTAGGTTTTGGACTAACCTCATCAGTCATGTGATCAAATCGCCCTTTGTGCAGACTTATATTTTGCTACTCTTGCCTTAAAATGCAATCGTGTCAGATGACTTCACTACCTGTTGCTTTAGTGTTATTATTGGGTTTTGCCATCTCTTCTCAAGACTTAATGTCAAGGAACTTTTCAGTTTCTTGAAGAATTTCTTTTCTTGTCATTTGGTTTGTTCTTTATGCCTCTAGGGTTCTCCAAAACTGAGTTGGATGGTAGTCTGCCCATCAGTGTGCCTTGCTTTCCTGAGTATGTTGGTTCGATAGTAAATTGTTTTTTTTCAATCAATGGGTATTTTGGTCTCTAAAGTCTATGAGCTCTGGTAGAGCTTTTTTAAAGAGATTCATCTATAACTCTGCTGTTTGTTTGATGATTTTAGCATAGTTTTGGCTACACAGCAAATTGTCAGTATGTGCTTGTTGGATTAAAGAGATGGGCATCTCAGTTCAGTAAATGCAGTCAATTCTCTCTCTTCTCTGAATGAGAAATACCACTTGTTAAGGCAAGATGATATTTGTAAAAGATGCATAACAAATCACACAATTGAACAGGGATGCCTAACTTTATTTCTCTTCAGTAGTTATTAGTATGAAAGTGTTGGATTTATGTGACTCCTTTTGATTGCACATTTGGCTTGATTGTAATATGGACATTGATAAGATTCAGTTTATTGAATTCAATTCTCAAATAGATGGAGGTGGAAGAGTATTTTCATTATTCACATTCTGAGATGATCCATTTGCTTATGTAAATTTCTTCGATAGTTCCACTCCTTGATGAATTTTCACACACACACTGTTAAAACTCTTAAGTGGGTTTAAGCATCCAGCTTGCTAAGGTATGCTTATATGCTGTAGAGACAGCTATCTTGTCGATCCATGAGATAAATGTTTTTATCCTTAGGTTCTAGCCTTCCTTTATTCATCCATCCTAAATTTTGTTTCTTAGAAACAATATCTAATTTACCCTAGAATAGCTGAGGTATTTGAAATGTTCAGGATAAAAAGTTATTGTTATAACTGTATATTACTATCTTAGCTAAGAAATCTAACTTTTGATTTATCATAATTTTATATCAAGATTTTGTAACTCTTCATGTTTTGATTTTCTTTCTTCTGCCTTTTTAACCAGACTTTAAATATATGTATATATATGTGTGTGTGTGTGTATGTGTGTGTGTGTGTATGTGTATTGACCTTTCTCATATTTCCCACCTGAGTTCTTATTGTAGAATGTGTGGCACTTTAAAAATAAGACTATATTAGTGATTCACAACTTGTTATTAACTAAATCATATTCTATATTTTAGGTGAAAAACCAGTGAGTGTTCAACCCAATTCCATCCTTTGTCCTGCTCCTGTCCTGAACAAAGCTGGAGAGTAAGTACAAAACCAAAACAACTCAGCATGGAGTTCAGATTGACTGGTAACTGCTCTGCTCTCTGAGGGTCGGTCTCTCTCTCTCTCTCTCTCTCTCTCTCTCTCTCTCTCTCTCTCTCTCTTTCTTTCTCTCTATGTCTCTCTCTCTGTGTCATCACATAAAAAGGCTTTCTTCATTGATTAAAAACAAATAACAACCAAAGCAAACCAAACATAACGAATGCAACAGATTCCTATAAAACAGCAAATGCACACTGGTAATTTCGTTTGCTTATTCTGTCTTTTAAGTACAAGGTGTCATATAGCCCAGGTTGGCCTGAAACTTATTCAGTGGCCTAAACATAACCAGAGCCACACGCCCGTTAGTTTGAACTTTATAGTACTGAATGTACACACTCACAAACACACATGGGAGTTCCAAAGTGAGATTTTAAATGTTTGCTATGGAATTTAATACATATTAAAGATAAAAGCAAGTGGAACGAGGCTCGCAGTACATATTAATTTGTGCTTTATTTCCCATTTCAGTTAATCCTACACTCCCTACTCCATCTTTCTTTTGTGTGACAGTAGACCATGAAGAAGAAAGACTATTTTTTAAATTATCAATGTAAAAATAATTTTAATAGTCACAGTATTTCTGATTTTTCTTATACTCTTTAGTATGCAGCAAATAATCCCAAAAAAGTTGAGATGTTCTCTACTTTGCTGTTAATAAGCGCAATTGTTCATAGTGCTGTCCCACCTGATGGAATTACTTAATGATGATATTTTCCATAGAACATAAACATAGTAAACACTGAAAGTATAATCTCCAGTCAAAAACAGTGTTCACACAGTGAAGATTATCTTTTCCTTTATGGAATCAAAGAGAATAGATTTTATATCTTGCTATCTACATGAGTACTTGTTTTTTTTGTGAAAGTATTCAATTTAGCTATTGTACAGCACTTTCAATAGCTAAGAAAAACTAACATTATCACTTTTGTATTTTAAATAAATAAAAGGGCTATATTATATAACTTCAGAACTTAGACTAATATTCATTTTTTTTTTGTGTGTGTGTTCTTCCTGATAATCTAGTTTCAGTGATGACCTGTCCATGGCTTATTTAGAAAGGCATTGGGCTTTATGATAGTTCGGTTTTTCATGACATCATCTTGCCCCAACTATACAGTAGAATTCAGTGATCTTGTTGTGGTAGGCATGACAAACCACTGAAGATTGGACTTGTTCAATTGAACCTGAAGTTTCATGTTGGTTGGTGATCTTTACACCTCTTGGCTCAGTCTGTCCCCAAGTTATATTTTCTAGTCTTCCCATTGATTATAACATCTTTTTTTCTTTATCATTCAGATAAAAAAAATCTTCAAATTATAATTGATTCATTCTTATTTCATGCACAGTTTATCTTGAACTCATTCAGCACTAATTTTGGACCATAACATCCAATATCAGCTTGCTCCATCTGGGCAAAGTCCACATTATCTCATGCCAACATCATTAATCTCTTTGTTGGTCTTTCTGCTTCTACCTTTGGCTTCAGTGATCCTACTTGAATAGATAGACTTGCGCTAGTTAGCCTGCCAGGTAGGATTGTTGGGAATAAGTTCCTCATCCCACACAAAGGTAAAGGAGAGCTGACAGTTTCCCTACGTTTCTATTGGACCCAAACCCTCACTCCTCAGACCTCGTCTCCTCATTGCTTCTCTGCTCAGCTATGACCACACCACTGCCCTTTTTTTCTGTCTCTTAACTCATCAGCTTACACTTCTGTCAGCACTGTTATATTTGCTAGTCCCTCTGCTTGGACTGATGTTCTCTTATCTCCTTAAGTCTTGTTCAAATGTCACCTTCCCAAGAGGGTAAAACCCTTTGTACTTAATCTGCCCCAACAGCCGCCTCAGTGTCTTTACGGTGTTCTTGTTTTCTCCAAAATCCTTAATGGTTATTGCATTTCCTTTCTGCTAGAATAAATGCTGTAAGTCTCCTTTCCTGTAACTCGCCTTGCATTACCCAGTGCCTACCATAGTGCAAACTCACTAAGTACTTGACTGCTGAAAGGTGGTTGTTAACTTTTTCTCAAATTATTTTTTTTTAACCCATAAATATAAAAAAGTTAAAGGAGATCATTTCAATTTCTGATGGAAGAGGCCTTTATCAGCTAGGAGAAAATGGTCAGAATTTTATTTCAGGGTGACATACCATTGACAAGAACAGAAAAAAATCACGAAACTTTAAACTACGTGACTATTGAAGAAGAGAGTTTTCTCTTCTATGTAGTTACAAAATGAAATTTTACTTATTTTAGGCCATAGATTAGTTCAAGTTTTAAAGAATGTTTGCTTTGACTCTAGCTTGGCTCTGTATGTGTGTATGTTGTGCTTATGTGTCCGTAGTGTGTGTGTGTGCTGTGCTTATGTGTCTGTATGTACCTGCTATGGTCACGTGGAGGTCGGAGGAGGGCTTTTGGCTTCCCTTTCATGACGACTACCTCAGGGTTCTCAGGCTCAGTTGCACACGCTTCTACTTGCTCTCTCCTAGACGTCACCTTTTGAATATTGTACCATAGTAGCTCTTGACATCCTTTAACGCTTTACACACAGGATAAATACTTCAGGTACATGATTTTTGCAAACCTTACACATAACGATAAATATTGAGTATGAAAAACCGTCATTTATTTAGCTTTTGGTATTGATATTTTGCTTGTAGGCAGAGAGTTTCTGAGGACAGAGATTCATCCAAAAGAATTGCTTTTGTACTATTTTGTTTCATTTTGGTATCAGACTCTAGCTAATCGCCGAGGCAATGTTTTAGTGAATTTTGTAAACGTGCCGGGTGCTGGGAAATACCATTGTGTTCTCTACTTCCTGTGCTGTACATAATTTAGACTATTTTCTTTGCCTTGACTTCTCTTCAGATCCTTTTTGTACGTGACCAGTTCTTACAAGGTTGAATTAAAATCAGCAGCACCAAGACAGTTTAGCCTTGTGAGGCGGCTTGATGCTTAATATGTTTGCCTAATTACCTTTTGGCTAAAGATTCAAACCCATTAAATAGCTAGTTAGTCTGTGTTTCAGATGAACACATCTGGCCCATCAGTGAAGGGAGGCTTGTCCTGTGTGAGGGTGACAGATGTGGTGATGAGTCCCCCTCTTCTCTCACCTAAATAATTAACAACTCACTGGTGAAGTAAGTCCTAGACAGAGAGCCTCAAAGACAGATGCATGGTCTCAGAGCTGACCCCCACTCGTGCCTCAGCTCATTAGCCTGCTCCGTTACTTCTTCTCTCCTCTTTGCGATGCATGTTTTTTTTTTTTTAAATGTGCTTGTGGATTTTGATTTAAATGAGGGCTAAGATGGATGTTTTCTGGGAGGTGGGACTAAGAGCCCGCCTCATCAGAATGGCTAAGATGTCTTACATTCAAATATTGATGTTACGAAGTAAAGACAAGCTACATAAACAAGTTACAAAAACAACTTACAAAAACTCCAACGTGGGAAAGGGATATGTATAGTTGATGTGGGAAGAAAGAATCGTCAGAATGGATCCTAAGTCAGTATGAATTTGTCAGATTGCAAATTTAGCTAATGAACAAGTTTCAAAACATAGAACTTTAGCATGCCTGTGCAGCTCCTCTATAGGAATAACCCTGCTGAAGTTGGGTGTCAAGCAGCTTTCTTTGAAAGAGATCAGTCAGTGTTTAAAAAATTTACTTGACAGATATTTTGGCTAAGATGCACAACGTCTTAGGATATGGGAAAGAAAGTAAATGTGGGAGGAGCTGGGTTTTTCCAGCTCTTCTCACTGGACAATCCTTTCTTTCTTTCTTTCTTTCTTTCTTTCTTTCTTTCTTTCTTTCTTTCTTTCTTTCTTTCTTTCTTTCTAAAAAAAAAAAACTTCATCTACTTAAGAAAATCACCTTGGCAAAAATTTTGGTAGATTATTTAGTTTCTTTGAGTCAGGTGCTTATCTGTAGCAAGATGCTTTCTTTGAGCTTAAGTAGAATGTCCTCCTAAAAGTTCTTTGACTGGTCCCCACTCCGGATGGATCTCAGGCTTCAGGTATGCTATGCAATGAATACACATACTGGAAACACAGAGGTTGTCCTCTGACCTTGTGTTCTGGGAGACAGCAACCATAGCACAGCTGCTCTGGAGTACTTGAGAGTTTTAAACCTGTAATTTGACAAAAAGAACAGAATAAATTGGGTAAACATACATAAACACATTGTGAAGAAAGAAAAACAGAACAGAGCGAGGCAGAGCCTTAATCTACAGCTTGCTTGATAGGGATGACTTAGGGAGGCATATGGTATAGTTAAATGTGCTTTCAAAAACATTGGCCAGAATCTTCTGGCAAATATGAAATAAATATCTAAATCAAATGAAAGCGATAGTGTTATTTCTCTTACAAGGCAGAGTAGGAAGCCACAGACAGAGTCCTTGGAGTTAGAGATGCGGGTCATTTGAAGGATCTGATACAGGATCTCTGGGATGTGTGGTGACTTGGTGGTGAGAACTGGACTGGGTAATTTGTTAAAAAAGTTTTTTTTTTTCCTGAACGTTATTACTTTTCAATATTAAGCCTAATTTATTTTGTCTGGCATCCAATTGACTAATTCGATTTATTTTTTTCTTAGTTGGCTGAGTTTTGTTTTTTACCTAGCTTCTCTTTCTTTGCAAAAACATACCCACATATGTGTGTGTATCTATATCTGTGCGGTCCCTAGATCCTTTGTGTTGGCAGCAGGTGATACAAACATTATTGATTCAATCTGTTCTTTCTTGTAAAGAATGAGACTTGATGATTTAATTTGCCATCCTGGATACCAGGACATCAGTTATGCCTTTATTTGAATTATAACCATTAGAATCCTGATGGAGGAAGTTAAGCTGAGGATTTTTTTTTGTTACTCTCCTCTTCTCCCATCATGGAATGCTCATCTTCTTTTTTCATCGCATAGTATCTTCTGATTATGCTAATCAACACGTTATGTCCTATTTACTTGATCAGCATTGTATCTCTTTCCCACGTATCTGATATAGCTACAGGCATTGTCCTTTAACAGGAACAATGCTTACTTTGAACTCATGTCTGTCTGTCTGTCCATCAAGATGTTGTTCAATTGAGAATGTTAAATCATGTGCTTCCAAGTCTGAGTGAAGGCACGGCTCCCGAGTGATGGACACGTGGCCTCATCTAGCATCAGGAAGGGTTTGACTTACTCTTTTCTGCTACAAAGAAAGGAGAAGAAAAGACTAGCAGGTAAAGAGAAGCACTTTCCACCATATTGTAAGGAAGATATTTTCAGAAGTTGGAATGGCTGGTAGCCCATCCTTATCTCCTTGCACTAAGCTCAATTCTAAGTGGATCAAAGATCTCCACATAAAACCAGACACACTGAAACTAATAGAAGGGAAACTAGGGAAGAACCTTGAACATATGGGCACAGGGGAGAATTTCCTGAACAGAACTCCAATAGCTTATGCTCTAAGATCAAGAATAGACAAATGGGACCTCATTAAATTACAAAGTTTTTGCAAGGCAAAAGACACTGTCAAAAAGACAAAGCGGCAACCAACTAACTGGGAAAGGATCTTTACCAACCTTACATCCGACAGAGGGCTAATATCCAAGATATACAAAGAACTCAAGAAGTTAAACTCCAGAGAGGCAAGTAACCCTATTAAAAAATGGGGTACAGAGCTACACAAAGAGTTCTCACCTGAAGAATATCTAATGGCTGAGAAGCACCTAAAGAGATGTTCATCATCCTTAGTCATTAGGGAAATGCAAATCAAAACAACCCTGAGATTCCATCTCACACCAGTCAGGATGGCTAAGATCAAAAACACAGGAGACAGCAGTTGTTGGCGAGGATGTGGAGAAAGAGGAACACTCCTCCACTGCTGGTGGAATTGCAGGCTGGTACAACCACTCTGGAAAGCAGTCTGGCGGTTCCTCAGAAAACTGGGCATGACACTCCCGGAGGATCCGGCTATACCACTCCTGGGCATATACCCAGAGACTTTACCTGCATGCAATAAGGACACATGCTCCACTATATTCATAGCAGCCTT
Organism: Tokudaia tokunoshimensis; assembly: GCA_036184795.1. NCBI lineage: Eukaryota > Metazoa > Chordata > Mammalia > Rodentia > Muridae > Tokudaia > Tokudaia tokunoshimensis. Next base: position 11,484,153 of record BTHU01000014.1, read on the forward strand.
ATTTATAATAGCCAGAAGCTGGAAAGAACCCAGATGTCCCTCAATGGAGGAATGGATTCAGAAGATGTGGTATATTTACACAATGGAATACTACTCTGCAATTCAAAACAATGAATTCACGAAATTCTTAGGCAAATGGTCAGAACTTGAAAATATTATCCTTAGTGAGGTAACCCAATCACAAAAGAACACACATGGTATGCAGTCACTGATAAGGGGATATTGACCCAGAATCTCGGAATACCCTAGACACAATCAGCATATCAATAGATTTCTAAAAAGATGGAAGGAGAGACCCCTGGTCCTGGAAAGACTGGATGTAGGGGAACGCCAGGTCAGAGTAACGAGAGGGGGTTGAATGGAGAAAAGAGGGAGGGAAGGGGGCTTATGGGACTTTTGGGGAGGGAGGATACGGGAAAGGGGAAGTGATTTGGAATGTAAATTAAAAAAATAAAATAAAATATATAATAAAAAAAAAGAAGTTGGAATGGCATTAGTGAGTGTGTTGAAAGCTAGAAGATGATGACGAACATGAAATCTTTCAAGAATACACTTAGAGCTTCTTACATACTTGCTTACAAAACTGACATTATCAATTTGATTGTCACAGAAACACTTGACATTTTTAAAAAATGCTTAAAGAAGGGGATTATACATATATATATATACATATACATACATATGTACATATGTATACACATATACACATGTATATACATATATACATATATACACACACATATATACATATATATGTATATATATAACATTTTACTAAAATTCACCAGCTTATTAAAAAGGAGTTCTTGCTAATGCAACATTAGAGGCATTTACAGTGTGACTTAAATGGGAACATTCATATATACTGAATATGCACTGGTTTCTTCTAAAAGCTGTCAATGGTGCTGACTGTAATTTTGTTTTGGTCAAATACATATATAACTATAGAATAAAAAGAAATTATTTAATTCCTTTAATCCCTTTAGTATCTTTAATGAACACAATTAGACAGAACGTTAGCTTACATATGTGCCCATAAATTGAAGTGGCTTATTTGGACTGCTCACAAATCTGAGACCGCCCTTTTCAACTGAAAATCTGTATCATTCGCAAAGCTAATGCAAAGAACACTTCGCAGAGTATTAAATGGCAGTGCTTACTTTCAAAATATCTGAAGTTACCACAATTTTAATAACTTTTTGAATGGTTGCCAGTTTAATTTTCAGTGTGGGCAAATTGGAGGTAAATTATTTAGTGCTTCCAGTGAATGTCTTTAACATTTTCACTTACTTTTTAAAAAATCATCTTTAATGGATCGTAAAACAGAAATCTTTCCCAGAATCTATGTAACTGTCTGTCTGTCTGGAACAAATGTACCTATTTCAACTACGTTACTGTAGGTTGAAATATTAACCATATTTCATGAAGTATGACATTTCTGAGATCAGAATGGCTCTAACATAGCACTGAGCCCTCTTCCTCCTATTGTGGACTACTCATATATCTGTAGGTGTACTAAGACACCATGACTATCACAGACTAATTGATTTTATTTAGTCAACAATACATCAGAGTTCCATTTACTAATTTCTCATGTAAAAGAAATTAGTGTGTTTGACTTTAATTTTATCAGTTATTGAGTACAAGGGACCATGAAAATATAATTCAAAAATCTTTGTACCATGACAACATTGTAAAGATTTCTTTCTTTTTTTTTATTTTAACATTTCTTTTTTTCCTTAGATATATTCTTTATTTACATTTCAAATGATTTCCCCTTTCCTGGTTCCCCCCTTCTGAAAGTCCCATAAGCCCTCTCCCCTCCCACTGTTCCCCAATCAATCCTCTCCTGCTTCCCTATCATGGTATTCCCCTACACTACTGCATTGAGCCTTTCCAGGACTAGGGCCATTTGTTGAAAAGCCTATCCTTTTTTACATTTGGATGGTTTTAGCTCCTTTGTCAAAGATCTAGTTACCATAAGTGTGTGGGTTCATTTCTGGGTCTTCAATTCTATTCCATTTATCTACCTCCCTGTCACTGTACCAATACCATGCAGTTTTTAATACTATTGCTCTGTAGTACTGCTTGAGGTCCAGGATACTGATTCCCCCAGAAGTTCTTTTACTGTTGAGAATAGTTTTAGCTATCCTGGGTTTTTTGTTATTCCAGATGAATTTGAGAATTGCTCTTCCTAACTCTATAAAGAATTGATTTGGAATTTTGATGGGGATGGCATTGAATGTGTATATTATTTTGGCAAGATGGCCATTTTTACTATATTAATCCTGCCAATCCATGAGAATGGAAGATTTTTCCATCTTCTGAGGTCTTCTTCAATTTCTTTCTTCAGAGACTTGAAGTTCTTGTCATACAGATCTTTCACTTGTTTGGTTAGAGTCAAACCAAGATACTTTATATTGTTTGTGGCTATTATGAAGGGTGTCATTTCCCTAATTTCTTTCTCAGCCTGTTTATCCTTTGAGTATAGGAAAGCTACTGATTTGCTTGAGTTGATTTTATATCTGGCCACTTTGCTGAAGTTGTTTATCAGCTGTAGGAGTTCTCTGGTGTGGAGTTTTTTGGGTTGCTTAAGTATACTATCATATCATCTGCAAATAGTGATAATTTGACGTCTTCCTTTCCAATTTGCATCCCTTTGATCTCCTTTAGTTGTCTAATTGCTCTAGCTGGAACTTCAAGTACTATATTGAATAAATATGGAGAGAGAGGGCAGACTTGTCTAGTCCCTGATTTTAGTGGGATTGCTTCAAGTTTCTTTCCATTTAGTTTGATGTTGACTACTGGTTTCCTCTATGTTGCTTTTACTATGTTTAGGTATGGGCCTTGAATTCCTGATCTTTCCAAGACTTTTAACATGAAAGGATGCTGAATTTTTTCAAATGATTTTTCAGCATCTAATGATATGACCATGTGGTTATTTTCTTTGAGTTTTTTTATGTAGTGTATTTTCTTAATGAATTTCCGTATATTGAACCATCCCTGCATCCCTGGGATGAAGTCTACTTGATCATGGTGAATGATCATTTTGATGTGTTTTTGGATTCAGTTGGCAAGAATTTTATTAAATATTTTTGCATCGACATTCATAAGGGAAATTGTTCTAAAGTTTTCTTTCTTTGTTGGATCTTTGTGTGGTGTTGGTATCAGCAAAATTGTGGCTTCATAGAAGGAGTTGGGTAGTGCTCCTTCTGTTTTTATTTTGTGGAATAGTTTGAAGAGTATTGGTATTAGGTCTTCTTTGAAGGTCTGATAGAATTTTACACTAAAACCATCTGGACCTGTGCTTTTTTTGGTTGGGAGACTGTCAATGACCACTTCTATTTCTTTAGGGGTTATGGGACCATTTAGTTGTTCTATATGATCCTCATCTAAATTTGGTATTTGGCATCTGTCTAGGAAATTGTCCATTTCATTTAGATTTTCCAGTTGTGTTGAGTATAGGCTTTTGTAGTAGTAGCTGATGATTTTTTGAATTTCCTCAGTTTCTGTTGTTATATCTCCCTTTTCGTTTCTGATTTTGTTAATTTGGATACTGTCTCTGTGCCCTCTGGCTAGTCTGGCTAAAGGTTTATCTTGTTGATTTTCTCAAAGAACCAGCTCCTGGTTTTGTTGATTCTTTGTATAGTTCTTTTTGTTTCTACTTGGTTGATTTCAGTCCTGAGTTTGATGATTTCCTGCCTTCTACTCCTCTTGGGTATATTAGCTTCTTTTTGTTCTAAAGCTTTCAGGTGTGCTGTTAAGCTGCCAGTGTATGCTATCTCCAGCTTCTTTTTGGAGGCACTCAGAGCTATGAGTTTTCCTCTTAGCACTGCTTTCATTGTGTCCCATAAATTTGGGTATGTTGTGCCTTCATTTTCAGTAAATTTTAAAAAGTCTTTGATTTCTTTTTTCATTTCTTCCTTGACCAAGGTATCATTGAGTAGAGCATTGTTCAGCTTCCATGTGTATGTGGGCTTTCTGTTGTTTTTGTTGCTATTGAAGACTACCCTTACTCCATAGTGATCTGATAGGAGGCATGGGATTAGTTCAATCTTCTTATATCTTTTGAGATTTGTTTTGTGACCAATTATATGGTCATTTTTGGATAAGGTAACATGAGGTGCTGAGAAGAAGGTATATTCTCTTGCTTTAGGATGAAATGTTCTATAGATATCTATTAAATCCATTTGGTCCAAAACTCTGTTTGTTTCACTGTATCTCTGTTTAGTTTTTGTTTCTCTGATCTGGCCATTGATTGAGTAGAGTGGGGTGTTGAAGTCTCCCACATTTATTGTGTGAAATACAATGTGTGCTTTAAGCTTTAGTAAATTTTCTTTTATGAATGATGGTGCCCTTGTATTTGGAGCATAGATGTTCAGAATTGAGAGGTTTTTTTTTTTTTTCAAGAATATAAAGTGTTCTTCTATGTCGTTTATGATGATTTTTGGTTGAAAGTCTATTTTATTGGATATTAGAATGGCTACTCCAGCTTGTTTCCTGGGACCATTTGCTTGGAAAACTCTTTTTCAGCCTTTTACTCTGAGGTAGTGCTTGTCTTTAACACTGAGGTGTGTTTCCTGTATGCAGCAAAATGTTGGGTATTGTTTACGTATACAGTCTGTTAGTGTATGTCTTTTTATTGGGGAATTGAGTCTATTCATATTATGAGATATTAAGGAATAGTGATAGATGCTTCCTGCTATTTTCGATGTAATTTTTACATTTGTGTGGTTATCTCCTTTTGGGTTTGTTGAAAGAAGATTACTATCTTGTTTTTTCTAGGGTGTAGTTGCCTTCCTTATATTGGCATTTTCCATTCATTATCCTTTGAAGGGCTGGATTTGTAGAAAGATATTGTGTGAATTTGTTTTTGTCATGGAATACCTTGGTTTCTCCATCTATGGTAATTGAGAGATTTGCTGGATATAGCAGTCTGGGTTGGCATTTACATTCCCTCAGGGTCTGTATGGCGTCTGCCTAGGCTCTTCTGGCTTTCATAATCTCTGGTGAGAAGTCTGGTGTAATTCTGATTAGGTCTACTTTTATATGTTACTTGACCTTTTCTCCTACTGCTTTTATTATTCTTTCTTTGTTTAGTACATTTGGCATTTTAATTATAATGTGATGGGAGGAATTTCTTTTCTGGTCAAATCTACTTGGAGTTCTGTAGGCTTCTTGTATGTTCACGGGCATCTCTTTCTTTAGGTTAAGGAAGATTTCTTCTATAATTTTGTTGAAGACATTTACTGGCCCTTTAAGTTGGAAATCTTCATTCTCTTCTATACCTCTAATCCTTAGGTTTGGTCTTCTCATTTTTTCCTGGATTTCTTGGATGTTTTGGGTCAGGAGCTTTTTGCATTTTGCATTTTCTTTCACTGTTGTGTCAATGCTTTCTATGGTATCTTCTGAGTCTGAGATAGAATTCTTCACAGCTGTCCTTGTTATTATCTTTTCCAGCCTAAAGCTTTCTCCCCATTCTTTTACAGTCCTCTTCACTCTCTCAGAGGGTCCTCCTCACTCTCTCACACAATCCTCCCCACTCTCTCACAGGTCGTCCCCACTCTCATACAGTCCTCCCCATTCTCTTATAGGTCCTCCCCACTCTCACAGGTCCTCTCCACTCTCACACAATCCTCCCCCTTCTCTCACAGGTCCTCCCCACTCTCTCACAGATCTTCCCTCCTCCCTCACAGGTCCTCTCCACTCTCATACAGTTCTCCCCACTCTCTCACAAGGTGTTGCTGGCACATTCCAGCTTGACTGTCCTCTGCCTCTCTTGTTTGTCAGTTCTCCTTCTGCAGGGACTTCTTTTTGGACTCATGATCATTCTTCAGGTTTGTCGTATAGGTGGACTGTCTTCAGGAAGCTTTGATGTTTTGTTGACAACAAATCTGAATTATCTGTGCCTCGGTTGTATAGAAAACCTATGCTCATGTCTGTTTTACCTTACCTCAGTCACACTCCATTGTAAAGTTTTGTGTATGTTTCCTTCAGTTACATTGTGATTTGTTTCATTATTATGATCATATTAAACAATTCCCAGTTTGGCTGTTCTCCTTCTATAATGATTATTATTGGAGTCTTAGTCAATTCAAATGCCATTGTTGCTTTAACTAGTAAAAGACAGAGAGATTGATATTAGCAAACATTCATCAACCCACTTAGAGTATGATTTTAGTATGTCCATGGATATATGGATAAACACAAGTCAATAAAGAAAGCTGTAATATTGGGTTTAATAAGATGTTTTATAACAGGAAATAGAACTGCAAACTTTCTTTACATAGTCTACATGAAATTAGATTGGAGTAATTTTTTTTTAACACTTTAGCTGTCTATATTTTTATGTCAGTAGACTAGTAATTCTTTAGGGAAAAATCTTGTATATATGTTTGCTTCTATATTCTATTTACTTGTGCATTCTATATTGTCTATGCTGTTTTTTTTCAAGTGGCTGTAATAAGATTATAAAAACACATTGGTGCTTTGAAAATCCTTCTAACATATCATTGAATATTACAAGACTTCATAGAGCCCCTGAGTTACACATACTACAAGGAGCATCACTGTATGTTGTTAATCTCTTCCATGGAGAAACTCTGACATAGGTATAAATCCCTACTTTTAAAGGCTAGGGGTGGAATATTAAGACTAGATTGACATAAGTTCATTCTTGGGGCTCTAAATTCTCCAACACATTTCATTTATGTGCCTGCTTTTCAAATCATGTTCAAATTTTGGACAAGTAAAGATGAATTGTCCCTTTGCAGCCCATCTGTGTCCTGAACTAAGTAAACATAATATTTATTTAATACGTTATAGCCCATAATTAGATCTTATAACTGAGAATCTGGATTCCATTGTTAGATGCATACTAACCAGAAGTAAAAGCGATAGAGGGATAGGATTGAACAGTGTATTGGAATTAAGAGAAAGGACATAACATGACAAAACACCTACTATGTACATTGCAATCTTGGGGCAAACAAACCTCCAAAGCTTTAGGCTGGAGGGTGGCCTTTAACTACCTTTGTGCTTGTAGTCTTTATTGACTTCAGGACAATGCCATACCATACCAGGAATTTAAGAATTCCCTCTAAAAGAACAACAGAATTCAAAAGCGGAATCAACTGTGTTTTTCATGTTTGCAACAATTTTGAAATTCTTTTCTAAAAATTATAAATATTCATAAATATATATATTCAAGAACAAGTATCTTGTTTATAGAAAAAATTATACTGTAGTTAAACATGAAAGATATGATTATAGAAAAAAATCTGGATAAGGACACCTAATGTTTATGAGATAAATTTAACTATAAGTCCCTAAAATAAGTGTGGAAGAATAAGATTAGGTATGTTGGAGGAGCAAAGGTTCTTGGATTGCAAAGTCAGAGAGATCTGAGCTTCTGGTGAGCTACCTTTGGAAACTTCATTTTCTTGACTTGCAAAATGGAAACATTGCCAGTGGACTACTGTGAGAATGAACTAATGTTTCTGGATGATTGGAAGAACTCAGTTTATGACTACTGTTGTTGACTGTTTTGCCTGGATCCTGCTACTAATGTGTGTATTTTGATATATCAATGAGGACTGTTGGCATTCCGTCTAGGCTCCACCCCACAGTTACCAAGTAACAGCCAGGTGTGCCTGACTCATATAAAAGGGGCTGCTTGCCCCCTCCTCACTCTCTAGCTCTCTTCTTTTCTCCTCTTGCTCCATTACCCTCTTCCCCCCTCTCTCTATTCCCCTTTCCCCCTCTCCATGTGCTCACAGCCAGCCCCTACTTTTCTCTCTCTCTCTCTCTCTCTCTCTCTCTCTCTCTCTCTCTCTCTCTTTCTGCTTTTCTCTGTCTCTACTACCCCCTCAACTCCCCTCCCCATGCCCTAAATAAACTCTATTCTATACTATACCTTCCTGTGACTGGAACCTGGGTGGTGGGGGGAGGGGAAGAGATGCCTCAGCATGTGCCCGCAGAGGTACCCTCTTTCCCCACACCTTATCTTGCCTCAATCAAACATAACCCTATCTTCTCTCTATCTTTCTATAACACAATGAAGACCATATATTAAAAAAAAAAACACTTCTGGAGATTTTATCTGTGTACTTTGTTTCCACTTTACTGAGCCCTGGTCATGTTATACTAGAATGTCCTTTGAGGATAAATAGTTATTTTGGATAACTAAGGTTTCAACATGTGTTTCTTTTACAGGAAAGCATGACTATAATTTTCAAACTTTATCTTGGGCTCTTATTTCACTCTACTAAGTGCTAAACTTGTGAATATTTTTTGCTGGACTCTATTTGTGCTACATTATAAACAACTCCAAACAGTTTCTGCTCATCTCTTAAAGTGGAGTGAATGAGATTACCCTGACAAGACTATATTAGTATGAATAAAAATAATCTTTTCTCCAAATAGAACTATGTCTGCCCTATCATCTGACTTCTCACATAAAAGCATGGGACTTGGAAATTAGGAAAGTTTATTTTGGATTCAGTTATGCTTAGTCATGAAAACAAAGCAAAACAAACACCAAGTTCTGCAGAATAAGCAATTTGATTTAACAACAACAAAGGGCCATTTGGCATTCTGTTTTGAAACAGTGCAAAAATTCAGTTAAATTCAAAATCCCCTTCTTTTCTGGGTCACACTGATTTCTTCTTAAGAAAGAGTTTTTGAAGTGGGTATATTAGAAGAAATCATCTTATCAGGAATATTCACGAGTTTTGAGTAAGATCTTAACCTTGAACTTAAGCAGTGTTACCTTTCTCTGTGGCTCTATTCCTTTGTGGACCTGAGCAAAGTTATCACATGGAGGGAACACACACCATAAGGATGCTGATGGTGTCATTTCCTCTTGCCTCAGTGGTGATAGAACAGGTCGGAAATCAGGTAGAATCCTAGATCCAAGACGTTTGCCAAATCTATTTCCCTTGATTCTCCTGTGAAACTATGAAAGTCCTGATTGCTTCAAAAAGCTGTGGTAAAGAAGAAGAAGTTTTCACCTTCAGCATCTCCTAGCTGACTTAATTATTGCTTCTTCACTCCTCTTTTAGAACGCTTGAAGTTTCAATCAGCTTTAATGATGGGAAGGCTGCCGTCTCAAGATCCTTAACAATCACAGCCACAGAATGTGTGAGTAAAAAGCTAATTACTTTAAAACAGAGTTTTATTATGAGCTAAAACCTAGAGTTTTGTTAAGCATGGAAGCCATAAAACAAGAGAAAACATGACAAGGAAACATTTGTAGAATTTATCTTCATTTTTTTTTTGTTTTGATCTCTTTTAAAGGCTATCTAATATACATTATATTTTAATATTTATAAAATCCCCACAGTCATACTTTAGATTTAAAAAAGTAAGAAAATAGAAATGAAACATTCTTTTTTTTATTAGATATTTGTTTTATTTACATTTTGAATGTTAACCCCTTTCGATGTTACCCCATTGAAAACCCCCCTATCCCCTCCCCCTCCCCCTCTTCCCCCCCCCCCAATTTCCTGACTTGCATTCCCCTATTCTGGGGAATTGGGCCTTCACAAGACCAATGGCCTCTCCTCTTATTGATGTCCAAATGGTCATCTTCTGCAACATATGTAGCTAGAGCCATGGGACCCTCCATGTGTACTCTTTGGTTGATGGTTTAGTCCCTGGGAGCTGAATCATTCTTTTTAGGAGATTAAATATGGAAGCAATTTTTTTCTCTTAATGAAGATTAGATTTTAGTAACCAAAATGTTGATCAAGTCTTGAAATTACTAGTGAATTTTAACAGGCGACATCATCATTTTGTCCATGTAGACTCAGTCTGTGCTTTCTAATGTCCATAAGAAATCTCAATCTGACAGCTTGGTAATAGTGAAATTTGAAACTCTATTTCAGTTGAGTTTTTCATATGTATCACCCAAAATTCAGTATTTTGAAACATAAACTTCATTGAGACAGTTTTCCCCATGGTAGTTAATTTTGTATAATGACAGAAAGTTTTGATATTGGTTTGTTGAACACAGAAACAGGATAATCTAAACTAGATTAGATTGACTGCCCAGCTATTATTTTATATATGTGTAGATGCAAATAAAGGAACAACAAGAAATTCTCTTTTCCTCCAAAAGTCCAAAGTAGCAAGCTTAAGATTTTCCCATATCATGTTTTATGCATTGATTCAGGAGACACACAATGTTGCTCCTTCAGGGATATCTGTTTGTAGCTGCAAGACAATGTTGTAGGAAAAATGAAGTATCCACATGGGCTTTTGAGCTCTTTGGATGATTTTATTAACATTTCTTTCTGTTTTGTAAATAGCAATTCTTTTTCTGCAATTTCTAGGTTGTATGGATGTTGTAACCTTTTGGTTTTCTCCTCTCAGGATGTGGTTGATTGAGGTTAACACATATCTGTGCTGTGAAGTTAGATGGTCAGGGCTTAGCCCACTGACATGATGCTCTTTCTCCATCCTTCTCACTCTTCTTCATACCCTTCCCCCTTTTAAAATTCTTTCTTCCTTGTAGGCAAGAAAACAGATACTTGTTTCTGTTTTGTAGTCAAGAGCTAGGTCAGTTTGATGTGTAGGGACTCCGAGATAGAAATGACTCACCTGGTATGGATGTATACAGCCATCTTGTCTGAGTCTGATGAGTTCTCAGGAGACTTGTTCCTGAAGGTTGTCCAAGAGTAAATTGTTTAGAAAGTGAATACTGGTATTTCAGAAGTGGGGAAGAGCTGGAGTTGGAAATACAATCATTGAGTAAGGGGTCAAGGTGAGTCTCGGTGAGATAATGACTTTTGGGTCAAGGCTGGAAGGGTGGCAGAGTGAGTCTTCAAGATCATGAGTTACAGGAAGCTTCTGTGAACATAGGGCAGATGGACAGAGCCTGAGGTGGGCTGCTTCTAAAGAAGAGTCAGTGGTCAGTGCTGGAGTGGAGACATGCCAGGAAAATTGGGGTCTTGATGAGGAAGACAATGTGGTGGAGGGGGTGGAGGGCATTTGATCCTGTGTGAGCTACTGTGAGGCCTTGAGACTTTCTTCCCAGTTACAGGAAGAATCTTGAACAGAGACACACACTTAATGCTTACAAGGATCCCTCTAGTCACTGTGTGAAAATGAACAAAATGAAATTATTTACACCAAGTCTCATAGCATTTTTGTAGTCTAAGAAGCGTGGGAAGGAAGTAGTCCTGTTGGGACAATTGTGGTGGAGATAATTAAGAAGAGATTAAATTTCAATGAATTTTTAAATTCCTTTGTCTAAAGAACTTAAATGTAGTTCATGAGAGTACGAAGGAGATTTGAATAGTTCTTTTTTTTTTCTTGAGGTTTGGGAAGGATGATTAGTTAGTTATCAGGTAAAATATGATGAGTTCCCTATTGGTACTGTTGGGTGATAGATGTGTCTGAGTGACAGTGGTCCCTTGGTGGCGATGTTATGGAAACTCCTGCCTCTACAAATGTTAGTGCTTTCTTTGCAAAGTGATTCTGGGAGTCATCCACAACACAAATTCCATGTGATGTGTACCAGAAAATTGGACTCTGCCTTCCAGAAGTTTCTGTTTGCCTTCTTGGGTCGCTTCAGGTGGCATTCACTCTCTCAGGCTCTATGGCTTCTCTCTTTTGTGAAAGGCCTTTCGTTATAACTACATAGTTCCCTTACCTGTTCATCCTTCTTTAAGCATTGCCTGACAGGCTCCCACATGCGTCTATTGGGTTCTCTTCCTCAGATTTTATGGTGTCATTATGTGTTCAAGGTCCATCTCTATTACCCATGGGCTACATGAGTGCACATCCAATATGTGGCCTTGACACCCATTTAACAGTCCAGCCTATCATACTGGCTTCTCAGGTATGGCTTAGATGAATGGAAAAGTATTTTTTAGATGTGTGTCATGTATATTGAATCCATTTAATTCAAGAAAAATGACAATCATGAGTTGAATATTTTTAAGGATTTTTCAACTGGAAGTCTGTGTACGGACAACATTCCTGATTAAAAGTGAGAAGCTTTTGGTTTGTGATTGTGACACAGATCTATGAGTGACAAGACCTAGTTTCATACTCTTCTCATCCTGGCTTCAAGTCTACGCCATGGCGTCAGCTCATAGGACTCTCATTTCCATGCTTGGCCTTTTCTTAATTTATTTATGAAGTTATGAGAACAATGAAATTATTTCCTTTACCACACTGACCACTCTGTGCTCTGATGTTAGCTCTGACAATGAAAACAAAGGAAATGGGGAAGCTGGGATTCACACACAATGAGCAGAGCTAGTGTTTGGGATAAGAACAAACGGACTCAGAGCAAGGTCGGGTAGCTTTAAATCATCGCTTCCTCCCATCCGATTTGCAATCATGCTCGGCCCAGACAAAGGAAGGTGAGATCTGCAGTTCTTTAGAACATCCGTATTCTAGTTTTACATTTGCAGAAAGTCTTTGGAATCCATGGACAGCGTCACCACACTGAATGTCTATCTCCTTTGTGGAGACGCTTTGCTTTGTGTCAGTATTATTAATAGAAGCCCTTGATTTTGAGAGAAAAAGAATCAAGAATTTTAAGTGCCCATCTACTTAATATTTCAAAAGTCAGCATAAGTTTGTGAGTTTCTTGTTCATTGAACATGCGTAGGAACAACAAATGGGCCTCCCAGTGTTTGCAGATTCATGGCCTTCAGTTGCCTTTCCTCATCTGTGAAAAGGATATAAATGTGAAAAAAATGAGGAGCTTTGGATGTTCACAGAGTTCTCCGTGAAGGTGTAGAGCACAGCCACACTGAGAGGATATTTGTGAGTTGCTAGGCCCAAGTATGGGATGAGGGTCTCCACAAGATCCTGCTGACGAAAGTAAGACCAAGAATGCAGAGGGTTCTCCCAGAGTCCACTGCAGTTTCTCATGTACTTCTAGGAAGTGCTTTTCCTCTGTATTCCTGTCTTCCTTGGTTGGCACTTACTGTAACTGCCTGTGGGGGTGGTGTGGTTTGTGCCTTGAGTGTTCAACTTGTGGGGAAGGAGGACGAACTTCCTCTTCTTTCCCAATCTACCCTCAATTGCCTTCTGTTAGCTTTAAGAAGACAGTATTTAGATGTTTGTCTAAAATTCTTGATAAAGCATTTCTTTCTCTTTATTTTTCTCCCCTGAGCTCTTTTTCTTTTAAAAACAAATAAATCCCATAAAAAGACAAGTAACTAAAATGCCTTTCCTGGGAATTCCAGAGACGTTGGGTTTGGAAGAGACACTGTTTTCATGTAAAGTCAGTGCAAAGTTCTGTTTAGAGAATGAAAGTGTGGATGTCCATTTTGACACCTGTGTCATGTGGAGTCTTGTTGGTTTGGAATTCATTTCTTGGTACATAGCTTGTACATGTCAAGCAAGGAGTATCAAGCGGTAAGCTGATTTAAAAAATGGCCTTTGAATTCCTAGGAGTTGCACAATCATGACAGAAAAATTGCATTAAATTATCCAACGCTCATAGTTAATTCCATTGTAAAATCACTGCCATCAAAATGTAGAGAAATTCTGCCGAAATTTGTGGCCTGATCCAGTGGGGCATTTGTAGCTGTGGACTCTGAGGAAGGGTTCCTACTAGAAACAGTTAGCCTGAGGTCCGGAGGATGACTCAGTGGTTGCTACAGTGCCGCTTACAGGCAGGACCCAGATCAGGTGCCCAAAGGGTAGAGGAACTTGACCGACAGACAGTGGAGAACCGTTAAGTGCAGGTCTTGCCTGCATCATATATGGAACATGATCAGAAGTCAGTGGAAGGAAGGACTTATCAGACTGAAGTTTCATTGAGACACACACAGCAACAGGCTTTTTCTTATCGACCTGCGTTTTATATCTACCTCCCCCTCTGAGTCTATAAAGTAATTGCTGCCATATCATCATTAAACCTGGGGAAATTCTGCCTGGAAGAAATTGGACTTGAACCAACGTAATTGTTGCATAAGCACAAAAGTTCCCAAGGGACCATTTGTTTAATCCTCAAAAGTTGTGGTTCTCACATTCTTTGAAGACATATTTAAATCAGTCTGTAGCATGTTGGAGGATGTTGCATTTCTTGTTAACCATCTTCGCATGACATAACATGCAACAAGTGAAATACAAAGGAATTAATAATTAGAAAGAGTGGAACAGAATCTCAGCCTGATACTGTTTGGCCATTTTCCCCCAGTATGTGCTTCCTTCAAAGGATAAAGAGCTTGTGGGTTTTGACCTTAAACTTCACTTCTTATTTGTTTATTTTTTCCTCTACAGTCCAATGGGATTGCAGCCATCATAGCTATTTTGGTGTTGTTGCTGCTCTTGGTTATTGCCTTGATGTGGTGGTTTTGGCCCCTTTGCTGCAAAGTGGTAAGAAGAATTTTCAACTCTTATTTATTTTTTTTAAAGCACTGTGATACAACTTAAGGTCTGGTGTATGAATGAATGTCTCATGGTCTGGGAAATGAATGAATGCATTATTCTAGCAATTAAAACAGCAAAGTTTTAATTGGCAACTTGAATCTCAATTATTTTACAACTATAATAAATTCCAGAAAGCACTTTATTTAGCATAAAGTCCACCTCAAAGACACTTTGGAATTCAGGTTGCTGGAGAGAAGTGTCGAAAGGTTGGAGGTATTTGGGAACTAATATAGAGGAAAGTCATTTCCTCTCAAGCTCAAGGAGATTTCTGATAAACGGAAGACGTTTTTTCACCATCATCCCGAGAGTTGTGGGTCTGTGGCTGTTTTAAATGCTCATGCAATGAATATCTTTGAAGATCTATGACACAGGATGTTCTTTTATCTTACAACTGTAACATGTTTTAGAGGTAAGTCCAATGCAGAAGTTAGACTATCAGTTAAACAGGTACTTTTAGAAACAAACAGCTTATGCTGTTTTCATGTTTGCAGAAAGCCCATGAAAACGTTTGGGAGGGTGAAGCGCCCTCTTGTTGTCCTAACAGATCGACACTCATGTGACTTGTAAAAGCAGTGCACATTTTTATCTAATGGTTGTTTCACTACAGTGCTTACTACGTAGGGCTTCCCTGGGGAATCCACACTTCCCTTATGCTCTGGGGCAGAGTCTGTTTCCTTATCCCTTCCAATTTAAAGGGACAGCCTCATTCCTTGCCTTGTGAACTCTTTCATCACCCCAGAGCCGGTATTTCTGTGTTGTATCCCCCTGATGATTCCTCACTACTTACATATCTCTCCATCTGAATCCAAGTGGGAAGGCTGCCCGATGTTAAAGACCTGTAGATCCCAGTTGAGGCCGTTATCTCAGGGTTGTTAATCATCACAACCCCTTAACCATGTACAGTACTTTATTCACAGTACCAGGGATTAAGTTACAGGTATCCCTACAGAGGTGTTATTCAGTCTTCTACAGGATAGTGCACTATATATATATATATATATATAACTAAATCCCTTCTATCTAGAGTTTATTATAGAAAAGATTATCTTAGGAAAATCTGTTAGTATGTTCAGTGTATTGCTTGTTTTGAGAGTGTTACTTACATAAGCACTTTCCCTATCTAATGACACAGAAGACTACTGCCTTTCCTCTTCACCTTTGCTAAGAGATTTCAACTTCCCACAATATCAGGC
Organism: Tokudaia tokunoshimensis; assembly: GCA_036184795.1. Lineage (NCBI taxonomy): Eukaryota > Metazoa > Chordata > Mammalia > Rodentia > Muridae > Tokudaia > Tokudaia tokunoshimensis. The sequence goes on from BTHU01000014.1 coordinate 11,499,746, forward strand.
CATGGTTTATATTCTGTCTATGCCTCTTATCATCTATACCGCAGTCTGCTTTCACGAAGGCAGCCTTAGGATCCCTTACCTCAGGGTAGCTGGCCCACAGATGAGGCACAGCATTAACTCAGACATCAGGCGGGACGAGACTCTTGCTGTCCCTTTGCTGAGCTCATCAAGTTTCTGCCACAGCATTTTATGCTCAGAAAGTTTCCCGATATAATCTTGATTACCTTCGACACAGCTATTTTGGGGTAGATGGCATTCTTGAGTCTCAAAATTAAAAAGCAAAAAGGTGCCCTAATGTGATTTGTGCTCCTTGCATTTTTAATTTAAATTTCACAGTGGCAGATTCCTCCCTTCATTAGTAAGTAATTTCATTTACTGTTGGTCACAGGGTGCAAAAGTGTCCAAGTGTGTGACTGTTCCCTTAAAGATACATGGACAAAAAAAATCTGATATGGACCGTTTTCAGGAAGTTGTTATTATTCTGAAATGTCATTTTAGAACATAAATTTGGATATTATAAAGGAGATCCTATCATCATCTGGTGATACAGGTCCTTTCTAACCTGAGGCTCTGCAGATAATAAACCATGAATCTGTGTTATGCAAGGCATTGAGAAGTCCCTTCAATTATGTTATAGGATTTCAGGAAGAGTCCCTAGCTTCAGAAGTAGCATGACGCCTCATTAGTTCTGAAATGTGTTTGACGGAGCAGCCACTTTTGCTTTATACTTGGAAACAGAATAAAAATCAGCAGGTCCTGAGTGTGAACTTATAGGCACACCTGGGTGGGTTGTGAACTGTAGCAAATGTGTTCTCATGAGGTTGAAAAGCTGGGGTAAGGTGCAGGCAAAAGTCATCCTTCAGCCTTTGATGACTATGTGTTGACCATGTAGAAGGTGGCAACTACTGTACTAGAAACTGGAGAATCATATATGCCTTCCATATGATATAAAATTTCATGTTTTAATATGGAAGCAAAGAAATGTGGGCTAGAAGTGTAAATGAAGGACCTAGTAGCAACATCTGAAGGACAACAGCCTCAGAGGTACCTGACTGTGTCTATGATCCCAAATGTGTTTTAAATAATAATAAAAAAAAGTGCAGTTAATGAAGGACATTTCAGGGGTGTGTGTGTGTGTGTGTGTGTGTGTGTGTGTGTGTGTGTGTGTTGTATTTTGTGGTGTGGTTTGGAAAGTGCTAAGCTGAGACCTACTATAGAAGACAGTTTGTGTTTTAATTAGACCCTCGTGCAAAAGGGTATCCTACGTATTCTAGAAAGTTTGCACTCACTGGAGAATGGAAACTTGTGGAGCTTTGAGGCCTGAATGATTTAGACTCTTGCAATAGAGAGATTGTCTTGAATAGTATAGTTAGGATCTATACATAACCATAATCCTTATGAGGGAAACCGGAAAGGGGGAAGGCAGCACAATGGAGACGGATTATAATGACCCAGACCTTAAAACAAGGGATGCTGATGTGAGCAGAAGCTCGAAAAGGCAAAGGACAGTCTCCCCTACAGCCTGCAGAAGGAAGCCACTAGCCAACCGCTGACGTTTAACTCCACTACAGTTCAAACTCCTGACTTCCAGAAGTGAATGGACACAAATCTTTAGTGTTTTAAACCACATGATGACTTTTTGTTGCAACAATATGAAAAATTATATCTTTAGATTGATTCTTATATTCCCAATTTGGAAATGACCAGCTAGGGCTATTGATTTTGGAAAGCAGGAGATATGGCTCAGGAGTAAAGGCACTTACCAACAGGCCTGATGATCTGAGTTCAATAGCTGGAAGCCAACATGTGGAAAGACATAATTGGCTCCCCAAAGTTGTTCTCTGGCTTCCATATTTCCCTTATGGTACTAAATAAATAATAAGTGTAATAAAATAAAAAATAGAATAAGCCATTTTTAGTTCATTATGGTTAACTTTCTAATAGCATGTATAATGCTTTATGGACTGAATAGGACTTCCTGTCTCAGAGTTGAGATGGCAACAGGATTAGATTATAATTCTGAGAAACATCCCAGGCACATGGATTATTAGCGTCATCAGAAAGTAGGGACCCATGGACAGGCTCTTCAGGATGATACTACTTGCAAGAAATGCCTAATGTGGCTTCTTTCAAATTTAGCTGTGGTGCTGTGACTCTTCTGAAAGAGATTGGTGTTTTTGCCCTGCGGAGAATAGCGGGCACGTGACATCTAGATAAACATGGTATCTGTGAAATTAGCATGTACCCGTTAGTTGTGCCGGCTTCATTCTAGGACATAAGGGACAAATGAAAATCAGAAGCTTTACCTCTAAACTATTTTATATTGATTCCACTCCAAATGCATAGGGCGAAATAGTATGCTTTATTGATGATGTGTAAGTAAATGCACAAATAAGCAAGCAGTTATTGTAATTATTTATTTAAAATTTATCTTCCAGAATAGCTCAGAAAGTTTATGAAAACAGGCACTGTGATTGTTATCTATTTGTAAATATGCCCAGTGGTATAAACATAAACAAATAGATATAGATAAATATTCAGTAAATACTTCTTCTGGGACATCTTCTTGAACTATGTCATCACAGACACTGAGAGATGTAGTGTCTGTATCTACCCACATCAACTTTAAAATAGAGCGCTCTGTTGCTTGTTATAAAATAAGTCCTGTTGGCTGTGGAAACATTGTGCTGGAAGGAGTTTGTGGTTGTTACCCAGCATGCCTGGTTCTTTCATTTTCACTGAAAACTTGTCTCTTACAAATGAATATACAATAGAAAACACATATTGAGTACGTCCATCAAATTCCATCAATGGAATTTTTCATTGTAATAAAATCTGAAGTTGTTTTTTAACTCTTATGGAGTTGCCTCTACATGCAACCCACAGGGGGTTTTCTAACAGAGGAATTACGAATTTATATGGAAAAGAGTCTTTGTATCTACTTGTAATGGAACTCTTATCATTTGCCTTCATTTTTTTGCATATGGTCCCTAAAATTCCTGAGTTCTGAAGACTGTCACCACTAGAAAACACAGTTTTGATAATACATCTGTAGTTCAGATAATTTTAAAACGTATTTTATAAGTATCCTTACTGTACTGGCTGGTTTCCTGTGTCAACTTGACACAAGCTGGAGTTATCATGGAGAAAGGAGCCTCCTTTGAGGAAATGCCTCCATGAGATCAAGCTGTAAGGCATTTTCTCAATTAGCGACCAAAGGGGAAGGGTCCTTTGTGGGTGGTGCCATCCCTGGGCAGGTAGTCCTGGGTTCTATAAGAAAGCAGGCTGAGCAAGCCAGGGGAAGCGAGCCAGTAAGTAGCACCCCTCCATGGCCTCTGCATCAGCTCCTGCCTTAAAGTTCCTGCCCTCTGTGAGTTCCAGTCCTGACTTCCTTTGGTGTTGAACAGCTGTGTGGAAGTGTAAGCTGAATAAACCCTTTCCTCCCCAACTTGCTTCTTGGTCATGATGTTTGTGCAGGAATAGAAACCCTGACTAAGACACCTATTTCAAAGATATGATAGGTACTGTCTGTTACTTGGTCTCATTATTTAGTAAGTTAATAAAAAAGCATACCTGCTCCTGTAACAGACTTTTAAAAGATTTGACAAATGGAATATATTTATAACTGTACTATAATTTCAATATTATTCAAGTACTCCAAATCCCAGGCATTTGAGTGAGTTTTTCTTTGTTAGTATGAGAAAGTTTCTGTAGATTCACCAGGCTATTAAAGTAGAGCATCAGAAACAAAAGAAAAGGCAGAGCGCTCTGTTGCTTGTTATAAAATAAGTCCTGTTGGCTGTGGAAACATTGTGCTGGAAGGAGTTTGTGGTTGTTACCCAGCATGCCTGGTTCTTTCTGGTGTCTGCTATAGACTGACCACTCAAGATATTTCTACGGTGACTGATTATACTTTTCTATCTTGCCATTCATTTTAAGGAGTGCTTTTTAAGAATGAAAGGGAAGGGCGACTGTGATTGAAAATGCCAGAGGTTGTGACCTCTGCATGTCTGGCTCTCATATAGAATCAGAAACAGAAGCAAATTTGGCCCAGGATTCTATCTATTGATATTTTATCAAGAGAGCTCTTACAAGAAGCTGGATGAGCAGGCCCTACCATTAGTCATCTGTAGGTTGTGTAGTGTTTGTGAACTGCTCCAACAGGGCAATAAGCTATGATAAAATGTAGATGTTTTCATTACTGTTTAGCTTAGAGGATATGTTGTGTTTCTGGCAGATTTGTTTGACTAAACAGGACAGCAGAAATGACAGCCAGATAGTAGCATCATTTGGGATAGCCAAACACTCCACAGAATTACAGATGTAAGGCTAATGAGGTGGCAAACAGAGGCTTTTTGGATTATTGTCAATGAGCATGGTACACAGCTGCAAATACAGTTGATTATGCAGTTGGTGTTGGTCTAGTGTCCTAAGCCAAAGCTCTCCATCCTCAAGGAAACACTGTTATATTCATTCATTCAAAGTGTCTTTAGGGCACTTAGGATGTTACAGAAAGGGTTTGTGACTCTTAAATTAGAAAACAACTTAAAAGTTGCCTTTTTAAAGAACAATTTACTTACAAGTTAAACTTCATGGAGATATTTCTGACCAGAGCTCTATAGAATAATTTTCTTAGCCAGCAACAGCTGTGCTGTTCCCTTTACAAGTAATAGCGCTTCTATATTGCACTTGCTTTTTATTGTTGAGGAGGGCTCTTGGAACCTTTATTGAGTTACTTTCAGAGAGGCCTGATTTTGGGAGGAATGCACAATAAAACAGAAGTAATTTAAAATTTAATTTGCCTTCCCTGTACCATTAATTAAAATGATTTATGTCCGGTTGCCTCGTTGAAATAGTATGTGATAGATGCTAGGATGTATTGCTTCCATGGTAATATTTTCCAACAGCATCATTTTGGAAACACTATCAAATTCTTCTTGGCCTATGACAGCAGCACTTTTCATAACTCCTGGCAGGATATACATTTATACTGTTCTTCACATGGCCCATGTGACCTTTGTAGGTTGTATTTACTGTGTAGATTTCTGACTTCTGGGTTTTTGTTTGTTTGTTTTTTTGTTCAAGGTAAGATTCTCTGAAGACTAGTGAATTTGTTGAGAGACGAGATAACTGGACTATTTTCAGTGTCCAACTGAGGGATTCACAAAGGACTTTCCAAGTACAAATCTAAGGGAACCTAGGGCTTAAGTACTCTAGTTTTTTTAAAAAAAAAAAGCTTGCTGGGCAGTATAGCACATGCCTGTAATCCCAGCACTTGGGATGCAGAGGCAGGTGGATTTCTGAGTTCAAGGTCAGCCTGGTCTACAGAGTGAGTTCCAGGACAGCCAGGGATACACAGAGAAACCCTGTCTCAAAAAACCAAAAAAAAAAAAAAAAAAAAAATCACTGTCCTTGATCCATAGTTTGGTCAAGGAGAAAAGTGAAAATGATTTAGATATTTTATTATATGTGTATATATAGTTATATAATATTCTATATATATATAAATCCTGTAAGTACTCAGAGTGCTTTCCACGTTGTCTGCAGGCTTGCAGCACATAGATGGCTTTTCTTGTAGTTCCTGGCAAAAATTACTTCTGAAACACTACTCGTCTATAGTCATTATACTGTATCTTATTTTAAAACTCCAAAGCAGTTCAATGTTGACAGTTCTTTCACTATTTTTTTTCTGAGTATCAGAACATATGATTGCATCAAGCTGGCTGCAGGCTCCCGTGCTGACATTTCCTCGCGCAAAGAATGCCCACATCACTCGAACATTTGAAAAGTGTTAATGAGCCGATCAAAAGGACTGTTGCCTGAAACAGCTAACTTTTTTTTTTTTAATTTTTAAGAAATCGGCTCTTCTCCAAACTGAAATCTTCATTCTAGCAGCTAAGTAGACGAGATGTAATCCACCCCCCCCCAACCACCACCCCGATGAGGATAATAACAAACGGAAAAAAAAAATTGGAGGAGACTCAAACTCTCCATATGGTTCATAAAGTGGTGGAAGTGTTTTCCAGAATTTTCAATACAGAGCTGAAGGATGCTAAGTGGAAAAAATCCTGGCAACCAGGCAATATTATGCCTTTTAAAACCTGCACATTCTCAGGAAATATGGTGCACATGAATACATTCTTCTCTGGAATGAATGTGCTCTTGCACTATTTAATGTAAGAACGAGTTTCTCAGGACTGTTATTTTTAATGCTTTTGGACCACACTAAGTTTTTCTTTCTCCCCCACAAACTGATTTTACTGGCACTCGGGGTGATTGCTTCCATGTTGACTCCTGTCAATTTTTGGCTTTAGGGACAATTGGTGACACATTATTTTCTTTTTCTTTCCTCTTTGTTGCTTAGGAGGCCACGTGGTAACGTGGAGAGGAACATCCTCAAATGTAATAAGAGAACTAGTTTGTTTCCTGTCCTGAAATTTCTAAGTGGTGCTGGCAGACATGCAGTGCTTCTCTGAAATGGTGTAAGCCTCATCTCTAGCACACACTTCATGTAACTAATTTTCTAGCATGTATGATTTCACAGCAACACTGCGTAGAAAACAACTGGTCTACCACAGACTTTTCCTTGGTCTTCCAACCTTTACTTTGAATGTATCTCATGTAGTGGAATTATACTCAATATTTGGAGGTAGATTGTTTTAAGCGATGGACTTGATACTATATTTGTCTTTTTATCTTCGTATATACTGCGGGGGGAGATTGTTGGGATTAGAGCTTTCTATTTTGCTATACTTAAAATGGGCATCAGCAGAGTCATCTTGCAGGCTCATGACTATGAAAGAGGACAGACTGTCTACCACATGGCAACACTAGGAAAGGATAGACGCTGTTAATAAGAAGAACATGGTCCAACCCCCGTTCTGAAAGTTCTGGGTCCTGTCCTAAAGCTTCCTACCATTTCTTGTGATGAAGGGTGTGTCTCTTTACTCAGTAGACTGAGACTTGACTGATGTAGAACGTAAGGCTTCATTTCCACTGTTAACCAAGTGTACTTTCAGACAACAACATCTCTCTAAATTTAAAATTTCTCAAACACATTGATATTTTCATATTGCCTGAAGAAATAACCTCTGAAAGAATCTTCATCTAATGAGATGAAGGTGCATGCTCACACATTGATAGGTTATTATACAAAGTCATAGAAACAAGAGACCTATCAGAAATATTGTGATGTATGTATTTTTATTATCTTATACGCCTTTTCATGTTGGAGAGGACCTAATATTAATCCAATGTATTCTAAGATGTTGAAAATTGGGATGATCTTATACATCCCTTGCTCCTGTTAAATTCACTAGTTCTCTAGCTTCATTGGTTAACAGAGAAAAAAATGATGACAATTTCATTGAAATTGGCAGTATTTTACTATGATGGAGCTTTTTTCATCATTATTTATATTTTATAATATATATAAAATTTATATTTTTATCAATATTTCACTTGAAATGTGATCATGATCTAAAACACTAATGTCCATATATCTGAAGGGATTAGGGGGATTATCAGTCTGGTTGGAGTAAGATACATATAGAGAGAATGTTGAGGCAGAGCATTGTGGATACTGATGACCTATCACACGGAGACCTTAGAATTCAGACAAGAGAACAGCTGGGTCATGTAGATCTACTCCAAAGAGGCTTGGTATTTCCATAATATGGATTGTGGAAAAGTAAAAGCTTCCCAGTAAAACAGAATCACACAAAAGTACCTTTTGTTCTGGGTAAGTTTGATTAGAAGTGACTATATAAAGATTTTTTAAATATAAAATTATTTTGTGTGTATGTTTGTGTGTTTGTGTGTGTGTGTGTTTGTGTGTGTGTGCTTGAGTTTATGCATGTGTGCCACATACGTAAAAGAGTTTACAGAGATCAAAATAGGGCATTGATTCCCCTGAATCTAGAGTTCTAGGTAGTTGTGAGTCACCACGTGAGTTCTGGCAAATGAGTTTGGGCTTCTGCAGGAGCAGTAATTGCTCTTAATTCCTGAACCAATTTCTACAGCCCCACAGAAAGATCTTAATGTAAAACTCAATTTCCCCCTCTATTAGTGAGCATCTAGGAAATAAAAAGGAAGAGTTAGTGATGGAATTGGGCAGTGATCTTCAGGATGGTATGATTAGTCTAGAGGTTCTACATATATTAAATTATATTTGTCTGTACAAGAGGTACATGCTATAAGAGGAAATTTGAAATCTTTACTATAAAATGAAAGTGATCTCAGATATATTCAGTCTCAGTGGAAGAGAAGGGTATATTTTGATCTTTCTCTGTTGAGAGAACTCCAGAGAACACGTGAATAAACAAAAGAGATGCAAATTCCAAAGCCTTTCAATAAAATCTAATATTTTCTTCATTTGAGCTAGGTACATTGGAACTTTGAATTCATTTTGACTCAGGGGATGATTGATTAAGCTTCTGTTAGAAGAGTATTGGCTTAATTACACAGGTTAGAATGAAGACTCACTAAAGGGACTGAAGGAAGCTAGTTGTTTAATTTTTACTGAAAGAATTTCATGTAACCATTGGTGAAAATATATTGTAATGATAGACTACCAAGAGCATGGCTATTTTGTATTAATATTTCCCTTCTACAGCTTTTTACTTTTTGAGTATGTCATAATGCTTATAATATGTTCTGATGAAATCAGAAGAGGGGTGGTAACCCATGACCCCTCCCCTTCCAATTTCTCCTCTCTCTCTCTTACCAGCTTCCCCTACCCATCTTGTATATTCTTTTTTTGAAACCCATCAATTAAAATGCTGAGAAGAGGCAAGGAAGCATGAGGCCCCAACTACTTTGCCCAAAACCACCATTGAGTATAATTGCTTAGTCATATTTAAAAATGTTATTTTAGCTTAAGGAAACCATAGTTGTGATGTCGACTAGTGAATATATACTAAAGAAAATGAACAGAATAACCCAGGTAACATGTAACCATTTTATTAAAAATGGGTTATGTTTTTAGTTCCCAAATATAAACACAATAGAAATGCAGTAGATATTCTAGCCTCTAAAACTAGAAATTTCTTTCCATTAGAAAGAAAAAGTGTGTGTGTGTGTGTGTGTGGTGTGTGTATGTATAGGTGTGGGTGTTGTGTGTGTTTGGGTGATGCTGTGGGTGCTCTGTGTGTTGTATGTGTATGTGCGCATGTGTGCACACATTTTCCAGACTCTAAGACCAGGGCTGAAGTGTGGAAACTATTAGAAAGAGAAGTTTTCGTTTTGTTTGGGGGAAAAAAAAACTTTCAACTGATGAGTTTCTTGCCAGTCAAATGATGCTTTATGAAGCAGTGAATTTCTCTATTGCAGCCGTCCAAACCTAATTGGAACCACTACTAGGTAGGGAATTTTTAGAATATTGAAGTTTTGGTTTATGTGTACTTTTCATGAGTTGAAGAGTGTGTTTGACATTTTTAAAGTTCAGGGAATTCTAAGTCCTTGATTTTGGGTTGTGACAGCAAGAATGGAAAAAAATAATTCTTTTTTCTTCATCTTTCCTCTTTCTGTAGTTCCTCCCTCCTTCCCTTTCTATCTCTTCCCTTGCTCCTGCTTCCTTCTTTCCCTCCTCCTTCCCTTTTCCTCCTCATTTTTTTCACTTTCCACCCCTTTCACCTTCCTCTCCTGACTTCCCCCTTTCCATTCTGCCTTAAATCCTTAAAGGAATGTTTTGTACCAATCCCACTCTGATAAATCATGGGAATACAGAGGGAAGGCAAGGCACATGTGAAACTTGTATTGGCACTTGCAAGGAGATTTTCTTTTAAGCTAGATAAAAATCAAGTTCTCTGATAAATCTTGGGGAAGAAGATAGAGGTGTCTGTGAGTGTCATAGAAATTATAATCTGTTTTGAGAAGACAGAAATTCATGGCAAAAGAGAAGGTAGAAAAATGTTTCAAGGAATTCATTGGACCTGGGAAGGATTTGGAGAATGTACTAGAAAGAAGAAAGTGATCCTAGGTTCTTCTGCCATTTGTTGTTTGCTTCTGGAAAGAATGAACACTAGAATGGAACATTGGGAAGAAGTTTGGGTTGGCTTTGATCTTGAGTGACGTGCTGACAGTAGTGTTTCCTTTGGATATGCATGTTGGTAAAGATGAAAGTACTCCCTTCTTAATAAAGGGGATATAGACTTCATAACCTGAAGTCAGCTTCATTTGACTACATTTTGTCATAAATCTTAGCCCCATCTTTGGAGTTGCCACAATAGTCTTTGTTTTGTACATTCTTACTTTTTCTTACGCAATGGAACCTTTTACATTTTAATTTGTCCTGTTTTGTGACAGGTTATCAAGGATCCTCCCCCACAGCCTTCTGCACCAAAGGAGGTAAGTGAGTGCCTGGTAAAGAGACACATCGCTGTTTTATTTCTATATATAAGTGAGTGCCTGGTAAAGGGCTAGCTACATCGTTGTTTTATTTCTATATATAAATAGCATCCCAAATTAGTCCAATTCTATTTCTGTGACAGCTAAGTATCTACTTTTTGATTTGTGATAAACCAACTGCAACTTTTTATCTTACGATTTCTTTTAACGTACTAGAAGAATGAGCCCTTCATTGGTAGACATAGACAGAATGGCCACAGGATGGAAAGTACATGAGGATTTAATATGGTTTTATAATCATGTATTAATGGGCCTGATGATATTTATCTAAAATTGTTAAAATATCCAATCTGGCCATTGAAAGGTGCCATTACTTTCTTCAGAGTGATAATTGCTATTGTATTACTCTGTTAGCTGGCATCATACAAGCAACATAAAGGAAGAGATGTTTTGATATTGTGTGTTTTTACGGCTTCTTTAATGTTTGTCTTTTCATTATAAATTTTATACTTCAAAGTTACATATATACAGAAATATGAAGTAATTGAAATGTGACTCCCAAGTTGAATAATCCTTTCAAGTTTGAATAGATGAGCATACTTGCTGTAAACACACAATACTCATAGTTCAAAAGGCAACTTCTGTTAGCCAGCGGGTGATGCGGAGAGAGTCTGATGAAGGGGAAGACCAATCGTACCTTGTAGAACAGCACTTGAAATTGTTGTGTGAGATTATAAACACACTGTATATCCCACGTATAATTTTGCATTTTCCCATAACAATGGAATAATTTAAAACATCTCAATGTGACCCACCTCTGACTCAGCAACATTTTAATAAATTAATTAGATACACTTTTAAAAACTGTATCTCCATAGGAGGAGGAGGAAGAGCCTTTGCCCAACAAGAAATGGCCGACTGTGGACGCTTCCTACTATGGCGGTAGAGGAGTCGGAGGAATTAAAAGGATGGAGGTTGGTCTCTTAAAGCAGGAGAAAGCCCTGATCTAAAGTATACGTTTGTAGGATTCTAGAGTCATAGACACCAGCTTTTTATAATTGCATCCCTCTTTAGTCAGCACTGGGTCCCCTCCGCGCACATTTTTTTCTCTGTGGAAACATCCTAGCCGTGTCCAGAGCTAGTGAAGAACAGCAGGCACCATCAATCAAAGGACTGCATTGATAAGATTTATGAATGCTAAGGATAAAAATAGTTATGGGTTTCCTCACTGCTTTGGAAAAAAAATACCCCATGGAACATCAACTTTAAAAATGTCAGTTGCAACAATGTTCTTCTTTGAAAAGACCTAACAGTTAGTTACTGTCTGAAGGAATTCACTTTTGCAATATCCAACACCATGAATATGACTTTAGCACAAATACAGAAGAGGCACATTCAAAAATGTGACAGCTTTTACTTACCACTTACCAACTATCCCAGTTAATACTTCATGCCATTTATTATGTTGAACTATTTTTTTTTTTGTTAGTCTAGTAGTCCAAAAATGGAGATTCTTTCTAAAGAAAAGGGTAGCATGAACCAGTGAATGGATCCTGAGCAAAAGAATCCATTGGGATTTTATGTATTAGTAGGTTTGTGTTACAAACACTTTAGATAAACCAGCTTACAAAGAAGGAATTTTATTTTGGCTTAGAGTTCTAGCCTAGGGCTCATAAGTCTTCCTGGTTCTGGCCCTGTGTCCAGGCTTATCATGGGCAGGTAAGAAGCAAAACAAGAGAAAAAAATGTCCAGCTATCACCCCCTACAGGCACAACCAACAAAGGCCTAAGTCTTAGACCTCCTCCTGGGCTTATAGGTGCTGTCACCTTCCGAAAGAGCCTTACTGAAGACCAAGTTGTTAATACCTGTGTCCTTGGGGGACCTTCCATATCCAAACAACAGCAGGTTCTTTATGCTCATGAAAGTACACACATGCTTCCCAGTACCCTGTGATTCAAAGTTCAAGAGTCCTTGAGTCCCAGCATGGGAAGTTGCATTACCTGCCCTTCCTTTATAGTTGTGGAACATTTTTGAAAAAGAGTCAACTTTCATTGAGTTTGTGTCCATTTAATCTTGTACATTGTGGCCACATTACTGCAATATTCTATTGATGCAATGATAAAGTGGATGATAACAAATTTAAAAATGATAAAAGAAAAAAACACCCCACAGATATTTACAAAGAAGAAATTCAGTACATAAATACACACAATAAATTGAATTGAGAATTAAGTATTATTAAAATTTATCCGATGTGAATTTAAAACTGGAGCGGGAAAGTCAAGTCCATAACGCTTTTATCAGCAAACCAATCCAAGCCTGCCGAGCGCCCAAGCTGGAGGGAATGAATTGATTATAGAAGGACTCAGATCAAAACTTCAGGGCTCAGGTTCTAGTAAGTCAAATCTGATACTTTTTTGTTATTTTTGTTGATTCTACAGATCTCACTCTTTTATTTATTATTTTATTTTATTTTTTTGGTTTATCTCACTCTTTTAAATTAAATGCTTACTTAAAACTTCTGGGGATGGAGTTTGCAGAAAGCTAGAGCTGAGCCTTTTGATATCTGTTAGCAGGACAGACCCACTTACTATAATTCCTAATAACTTCACATGGGTGTTTCTGCCAGTTTCTCGTGAAACTGGCTGGCTTTTAAAAGTCTGAAACTGCTCCTTAATTAGATAGACTCTTAGTTATGCAATTGTACTCTGGAAGTTATGGAACTCACTGTTGAGGATGAAAGCCTAGTAAGATAGGAAGAAGTCAGCCCCTGAAGTTTGTGCTTGTGTATTTCCCCCATAATAAAATGAGGCTCAGGATACCGGCTCTGCGAAGACTTTTCAAGACCAATCTATTTTTGTTCTTCTTTCTCCCTTCCTTTTAGGCCAACTTAATGTGTTCCACTCAAAATATTAATATTTATACATGTGTACACACATACACACACACACACACACACACACACACACATACACACACATTTATTCCTTTGTAGAGTTGAAAGAAACTTCTATAAGGTGCCTTCTAGTTTTAGACCCTGAGATTAAGTGTGGCTTGTGTTTGGTGATGGTTGATGGTAACTCAGAAGCTCTTTCATGAAACAAAGACAGAAAACTTATTTAATCTCTTTATGCCACCATTACTGAGGACTACATGTATAGTCATCAGAGCCTGGGCCTGCCACATTGGATTAAAAACTCCAGTTCAACCAGTGTTTACTTTCTTTTTTCTGGTCCCAGTGATATTTGAGTCTAATTATCACAAGGTCTATGGCTTTAACCGTGAAGGCTAGGCTAAGGAGCTCTTTGTGTTAAATTCACTTTTTCTAAATGGCTCTAAATTTTATCTACTTACTGCTCTACTCTGGGTTGTTTTTCTGAGTTGTGTTCACTAACCGATCTGTCTCTTGCTTTGTCCTGTTTTACTCCGTAAAGTTGTGAAGTTACAGCTGCATGAAATGCACGCTGGTTTTAGAGTTTTAAATTCAATCAGTTATGCCCAAAGGTTTTATTCCCAGTGTTAGCTTATCTAGGCAAAGAGTGATTTGGAAAAAAAAAAATTGTTTTTTAAAGAAAGAAAGCTCCACGATCTAGCTCTAAAGGTTTAAGATGTTGCAAACAAATTTAACCACCTCGTAATGAACATTCTTGTCATTGGTCACACTGGGGGGACACAAATATATTTTAATAACTCAACAGGATCCGCTTGTAATGGCAAATTAGTCTAAAATTGTAGTAAAAAAGGCATGGTAGTGGTAAAAATATCTAAATGGCTTTATAAAAAAAGCTGTGCGTAGTTCCTCTTATGAAAATGAGTCATCTTCTTACTCGGCAATTCAGGTTAGTAGCTTTGAACTTCTTCTTTCCCTGACATGGCCTAATAGTGCATAGCGGCATGTCTTGGATTCGTCTGTGTTTCCTTTCATTCACTCTACTTCTTATCTCTGTCCTCTTTGGGAATGTCCTGGGATGCTCCCACTTTTCTTGTTTGTGTAAACTCCTCCAGAGACCACTTCCCAATCAAATAGTGTTGGATTCCTATTTGGCTCTTCTTTTCTGTTGACTGAAAAGTCAAGAGAAACAATAACCCAAATCCCATGATTTTGGTCAATAGCAAGACTTCTCCGAGAATGAAATTAACTACGATTTGTGAGATTCCATAATGATTTGTGTCCCCCACTCCAGCCAAATAGAATTTTTCAATTCTTGTCTCTTAGTTAAGAATTTGCTTATTAAATGACTTTATTCAGATGAGCAAATGAACCAAAGACTGAAAGCTATCTGGCAAGTAAAATGTTGTAACTGGAAATTTATACTTTGTAAAGCAATTAAACATTATGAAATAATTTTTAAAAAGATTAATTATTTTTATGTAATATAAATTCATACAACTCAAAAATCATGTATAACTTCTTCACTCATTTTTTATTGCTTATATCCAAATCCTTACCATTACCAGTACACGCCTATAGTGGCTTTGAGCGCATTGCCTGACCTATATTCCACAGTCCCATCATCTGGAAGGGAAACATATAATATCTATTTCTTTGCATTTTTTTATGGATTGAATAAACATGAATGCACTGAGCAAATGCTATCATTACCACTTCACATCCCTTGTGGTAGAATTGAACCACATAGTCTTACATTTTCTACGAAAACCACAAATTGTCTCCTTATTTGAAGTGGTGGAAAGGCCATTGTGTCAGATTTCACTGATGTCATACATTTGAAGAGTTATCTTGCATTAGGGTCATATTATTATAGTAAAGAACAACGAGGATGCAGGCAGGAAGATCCTTGGACTGTCATTTCTAGCCATCCCAGTCTAATGGGCTAGTTTCAGGGCCCAGTGAGAGACCTTGTCTCAAAATATAGGATGGAGGGCACCTGAGGAATTGACTACTGAGGATGACCTCTGGCATCCACACACATATGCAAACACTTGAACATGCACATGTATACCCATACATACAGAAAATAATAATAATGAGTGATTAGGAACCCATGAAAACCCGGAAGAAAAGGAACTGGAGTTAGTATACCAATTTATCTTCTTACCCTGGACTGGTGAATCAAAGGACTGAGGGCCACTTAAGAGCTGTTCCTCTGGGACACTTTGATTGACAGCAGTGCCTCCTTCATTTTCAAGGTCCGCTGGGGAGATAAAGGATCTACTGAGGAAGGTGCAAGGCTAGAGAAAGCAAAAAATGCTGTGGTGATGATCCCTGAAGAAGAGATACCCATCCCATCAAGACCACCTCGACCCAAACCCACACACCAGGCACCTCAGACAAAGTGGTACACGCCAATTAAGGTACGACATGCCTGCATTTTGTACGCTATAACTGAAACCTAATGGGGACTTAGCTTTTACAATCTCTCCTGTCCCCCGAGAAAGACTAAGGCCCATAAAATAGCAGACATCCATTTTTATGCTCTAGCAACTGCATAGTTTCTTAGCACAAGCCTCTAAGTTTTTGTATTTATTTACTTGCGGAATTGATTAACGAAATGAAGCTATACCCAAGTTTACAAGTCCAATATCTCTTTAGGGTCGTCTGGATGCACTCTGGGCTTTGATCATGAAGCAGTATGACCGGGTGTCCTTGATGAGACCCCAGGAAGGCGATGAGGTATGTGATTTCTTGAGAAAGGAGGTTGGGGGCGGGGCATATAATGAAAGTAATTTAAAACTTCCTGTTGGCATGCATGATAGAATCGATGCTGACCGATATTTGTTCTTGTTACACAGGGTGCTTGTTAACTTCTGTGTTTTCAGAATTTGCATTTTTTTTCAAGCCAATTTCATACCACTGCCTTTCCAGACAGTTAATTAAAGTCATAGCACGCTCATTGCTTCGGCATTTGACTTTGAAGACATGTGTTCTGAGTTATTTTCCTTTGGAAGAAACAGACTGGGAATTAGCCTCTGAAGTCTTTTCTTCTAGCATTTGTAGCAACGAGATCTGGGGAAAACCACCTCAGCATCGTGTTCTTTAGGTATAAACATGTTACCTGCTTTAATAGTGGTAGCGGTCATAGAATATGTCAAGGTGTCCTTAAGGCTTGACGCACCACAGAAATCTGTTAGTGGTGTTCAGATGCATATCCTTACAGGTGTGCTGTATGTATGTCTTTTCCTTACGGACAGTCCACTATAAGCTCTCATTTTAGAAATCTGTTTATAATCATTCTGCTCTTATATTTTTCCTAATAATGTGCACCATTTCCTAGAGCTACAATTCTAGAAAAGTTGTTCAAAGCCTCCTCATAGGCGACAGTGGCGGTCTGGTTGAGGGACCCAGTGCCATTCATGATGCTAGCAGGCTGCTTTTCTGCTGTGAATGCAGCCCTTCCTTTCCTACTAAGGAGAATGCAGTGCACACCTCAGAGGACTTTGACTTTGACCTTTAGGTCTGACATGCTGCTCTTGAAAACTACGGAGTAGTCCGTCAAATTAGCATTTATGCTGCGAAGCCAAGAGAAGATGCTCTTGGCATTAGCTAGTTTTAACTTTGTGTTTAAAAGAATTTTATTATTATTATTATTATTATTATTATTATTATTACTTCTATCAACTTAGGAACATTTCAGAAATTTTCAAAGTCAGCCAGTTAGGGGACACAACTTGAGAATATATAGCTGAACTTTCTAACATGACGCCAGTGATCTTTGCTTTGACCACTGGGAGAGAGAGCTATGTGTGTCTAGGTAGGTAGCAGCCTCTTCTATTACCAGGTCATTGGCACATTAGCAATAGGAACTTCCTTTATATGGAAATGCATGTTTAAATTCAGGTGTGGGCTTGAGTTCTGTTACTGGAGCTGCGTGTAGCCTTTCTTCCTCTCAAGTACGCTAGAGTTTCACTTCGTTTGTTACAATGACTTTCATGCCTCATCTCAGCCCCTCACCAGGTTAGATGTTCGTTTATATGTTTAATAATTTCCATCTTATCAAGTGCTGGGTATTGAGTAAATAGTGAGAATTGAGGATGGGTTGGGATTTTAGTTCTCTTCCTAAAATTGTATATGCTCTTCTAACTGGTATGGAAAAGTTCGAATATTTGTAAATTTTACTACCCTAAAATCCACCAATACCTGATTCACCTGAGTTAAACATTAAGCCCTGACTAAATTTACATATACATATTTCATATAAATATAAACTGTACTTACGTGTATGAGATCTTCATTTTCATCTGATTACCAGTTTGCTCTAAAAATTTACTTTCCAGTAAACTATCCTATTAAATGTTAGAAACTCTATAAACAGTCTGTTTTCAGCATAGGTAAGTTTGTTAAATTCCTTTTGAAGCAGTTTGGCTATCATTATCAACTAACTCATTGGAACAAATGTTATCTGATATTAAGGTCAATTTCTTTAAAGAAAAAAAAAACCCTGAAATTTATCAACTTGTAAGTTGGTGGCATTACTCATTTTATTTCCCATCTCCTGTGGTCGTCAGCCTTCTTTGAATGCACACATAGACACAAACACACCATTTACATTGGTTAGTGCTTTTTATGAAGTACTCGTAATGGTACAGTGTGTGTGTGTGTGTATGATTGTAAAACAGCTTGCTCATTTTAGGTATTAGATAGTCTGGGAAACTCCAGGATTTAGACAGCCATCCTCATTTACATCTTCAGGGCATAAATAATACCTTTTCATCTGGATACCAAAGAGTGGCATCCTCCGAGGGTGGACTGGGAGGCTGACTTGAAGCTGTATGACAGATAATAAAGCCCGGTTTTTCTCAGGGCCTGACTAATGGCTCCAAGGACCACAACCCCAGCCTACCCAGCAGCTTGTTTTGTGCTTTGGAAAACAGCCTTGTCATTTCGGTAGGAACAGTTTATTGCAGATTCTGCCTCTGGAGAGCTCTGTCTGATAAACAAACCCGAGAGCGCAGCACTGTAGCGAGCCCTTCACGGTGCTTTTGGAGTCGAGGCTGTGCTGGGGCGCAGTGGCCGCGGGGGCTCCCGGGCCGAGCTCTGCTGCAGCCCCGGGGTCCTTGATGCGGAGGCTGGAGCTGGCGGGTGCAGTATCAAAGCGGCCGCCGGGGCGGGCGGGCTCCCTGCGCGGGGCTGCGGGCGGGCGAGCGCGGGCTTTGATGCGGGCGTCGGGTCCTGGGAGTCGCGGGTTTCGCGGCCAGGTGCGAGCTAGCAGGTTGTCCCGACATCTGCAGGCGGCCTCGCTGCGGATTGTCAGCGGAGGTAGTTGAGAGCCGCACGACCGGTTTGGTGTCGTGCGCGCTGCCCGGAGGCCCCAAACTCCAAAGGTAGGAGCGGGGTGGACACAGCTGCGCTCCCAAACTTGCCCGAGGCACAAATAGGAGATCTAATGCAGTTTGACTCCGCGGTGGTGGGGAGACAGGACAGAGAGCCACTTCAGAGACAACTTACCGCTGCAACATCTGCCGCCAAGTTTCCAGGGAGTGACAGGGGACAGCAGGTACAGATCGAAGTCTCTGCACAAACAACCTCCATTACGCCCAGGACTCTTTTGAAGGGTCTCCATCAAACAGGCTGGAGTCCGCAGCAGGAGTTTGTTTGGTTTTCAAAGCAGTTTTTTTGTATGTGCTTGTGTTTTCCCCCCTCAATAACAAGGTAATTTATAAATGATGCATTACCATGCGTCGTCCTCTTTTTTTTCCCCATGAAAAGAGAGTTGGAGAAGCAGAAAGGCAAAGAAAAAAGAAAGCACAACACTAGTCTGGAGTTGTTCCACAAACCAATTAAATCTCCGAAGACCTTCTTGACTGTGTTTGAGGTTATGCTAACCTTCAAATGGCTTCTCACTCACCCGTGAGCAGACAGCAACTTTCAGATGCAACGCAAGAATCCCATAATATGCCTGAAATACATGGATTTCTGCTTACATCCAAAGTTCTATAGAGTTTCTTCTCTCTGCAGATGTGAAATGTAAGGTTCTCTTTTCAAAGGAATATGAGGTTTTTTGCTTTGTTGTTGATGGTTTCTTCCCCTCTCCCCCGCCCCCAGGAAAACAAAAATATCTAGGAAATAGAATATTTCAGTTTGTTTGCCAGGACTGCATTCCTGTAGGACCTCAAAATAAGGAGGCAACTTTCTCTTGGAAGGAGAACACCCTTTCTATTACCCGCATTTAGCCAAGAGAAAATTCACCAATTAGTTTAATTTTCACCAAAAAATAGTTGCAAAAAAACTCATATTAGTGCACAGGTGTATATTATACAATGGCAATGGGATGGACTAAAATAGTAGCCTGGAAAGTAAAGACTTCAGTCCTGGGATTTATACCCCAGCATGCAGTAAGGCCGCAACATGATTGTCATGAGATGAGAGCAGTCTTATAAATGTATGCTTTGGAGCAAAGGATTAGCCAAAGAGCAGGGCCTAGGGTTAGATGTTGGAGTTGGCAGTATGTGTATAGTCAGGCTTAGGTAAAGCCAGACCGCCTATGTGGAGAACACTTATAAACTATACAGCCTTGCTCCATATTCCTCGAAATGACTGACGTCCACATGGATAGAACATCATTCTCCCACTTTTTAAAAGTTCATAGCAAAAACAAGACAAGATGCATCAAGATCCTAGGGAGCTCAAGTTTATTTCGAAGGCATCAAGAGAGAGCTTTGTAACCGCAGAGGCCAATGGCTGAAGGTCACTTCCGGTCTCTATCTCCAGTTGTGTGGGGGAAAAAAAAAAGAAAAAGAAAGCAGGGCCTGGCGCAGGCGGACACAGGGGCACACGCCAGGCAGGGCCGGCAGCGCGCGGGCCTCGCTCTAGGGCCAAGGCAGCGTACAGATGCAAAGGACGCAGGCGGACACGGTTCCGCAGGGGGTTTTGCGGAAGCAGGCAAGATGCACGCGTGCCTCGGCCTAACCAGGAGCGGGCGGCCACACCACCGGCAGGTCCGGAACATGGCGCGCAGGGGGCGCAGAGAGTGTTACCTGTGCTCAGACTGTCTGCTTAGCTGAATCCCAGAGTCTCAGACAGTGCGTACCAGCTAGCTCCGTGTAGCGAGTTTAATAAGAGGCGGCCCATAGCTTTGATGTTTTATTATTAAGAAAATAGAAAAAGAGATAGAAAGATAAAGAAAGAGGAGAAAATAGATAAGAAAAGCCATGACCACGTGGAAAGGGGAGAAGACAGACAGAGAGAGAGAGAGAGAGAGAGAGAGAGAGAGAGAGCGTGTGCGCGCGCGCGCGCGCGCGCGCGCGCGCACACACACACACACACACACGCTTAGGGGTGTTATTTATAGTGAGTTGGGCGGTCAGGTGACCAGGAGGTGGGGACAGTGTGGCTGCAGGCAGGTGACTGCCTAGGCGGAGTCAGGCTAGAACCTGGGGCGTGGCCACACATCTCATTAAGGTCCCACACAGTTGCAGATTTGCATCCGCACCTCTATAGTCCTGCTTGAGTCCTCATGCTCAAACAAGCAGGACTGACCCTTTTTTGAATGGCACCTTCTTCAGTGACCCAGTCCTTCCTAAGTGTCATTATGAGCTGTCCTGTGTTTTTGAATCACATGGTGCTCAGCCACACCGTCCGCAAACTGACCAGCGCTTCACATCAGGACTTCCCACCACCTGCTTTTGTTGTCTACCCCATTTGTGGCATAAACCTCTTGTGGATTTCCTGTAGAAGACTGATCTTTCACTCAAGTGATTCTACAGTTATGATATTTTTAGTATACAGTGAATGACTTCAGGCTTTGAAATAAATTTGCCAAAATCTTAAACTTAAAATAAGAGTTTTATTTTGTTTCCTCGGCTACTCAATATTATTATTCGCTGTTGTCGTCTTTTAAATGACTGCATTCATACACTTTGTTTTTAAAAATTAGTGTATGTATTTTGTGACATATGGGTGGGCTTTATAATAGATTTTATGGACTCTAGAAAAACTTCCTATTTTAGCCAGAGTTGGTCCTATTGATTACAAACACTCACATTTTTATATACTATTTTCAGTACTTAAAATGAAAATATAGAGATAAGTACAAAACTGTTAAAAAAAAAAAACCCTAAACTGATATCATGTATGGCATCTACAACTAATGATTGCCCTTTAGGCCAATTATGACCTGCTAAACACTTCTTAGAGAACATTGCCAACTCTGCCTCTTGGTAACCTCAACATCTTACATTTTCATTATTTCTTGCTGTATTTACTTTAAAACATAACCCGCCTAGTCCACTCAGTATTGCCCGTGTGTACATGTGATTACTATAGACTTCTAGGGGTGAGATAACCTCTTAGGGGGCTCCTACCTCGAGGAGACTGATTCTTCCTTTCTCAGTGACCACTGGTCACTTAGAGCTCTTCATCTAGGTTTGGGGCCTTTCGAGATTCTCCTCATGTACACTGGCATTTCAAATGGTGCTGCCCCGGTGCAGGTCTTATTTAGGTGGACACAGAGCTGAAATTTTATAGGTATAGTTTCCCTGTCCAACCTTTATCTCAGCACATAAAGTGCCATTTCATCCTCTCTCTTTTTTCTTTAAAGTATTTGTAATGTGTGTGTACAGGGGTTTTTCTTGCATGTGATGTGTGTATAGGGTTTTTTCCTGCATGTATACACATGTGCTACATTTGTGCAATGCAGGTAAAGGTAAGAACGGGACATCAGATCACCTGGAAGTTGAGTTAAAGACAGTTTTAAGCCATGATGTAGGTGCTGGGAATAACACCTGGGTCATCTGGAAGAGCAGCCAGTGTTCTTACCTGCTGAGCCATCTCTCCAGACCCCATTTCACCACCTTAATAGATACAACTCACTACCTTTGGCTGATACATGATAAAATTTCTACTGGAATAATCCAGATCAGGAGCATGCCGCTGCCATGGCAACCCCGCTGACGCTACAGCGGTGTGTGTCTGTGTAGATGGATGTGCATTTACACTGTAGTTATAGAAATGTTTTCCGTATTATAGAACACATTTGCTCCTTATAAAAGTCATCAACTAATGTCTCTTGCACTGGAAATTAACATTCGCAAAGAATGTTCTTTGGATGTCATTTCTTAGCTTAAATTTACCTCTTAATTATGTCATAAACAGGTATGTGTTAATTCATTCTGGTTTCTTGAAGCGAGATGAAGAATATGTGAGATTCAATTACATAAATTACCAAGGTAGATGAATTTTTTTTCAAAGAACCTATATATAGTACTTGGATATTTAATGAGCAAATTAGTAGTTAACAAGGAAAATTATTTATTAGTACAAATGCCTCTTTTTAGATAAATACATTGCTTTTTAGAAATATACATTTTCTTTCATCTATAAGCTTTGGCACAGTAAAAGAATGAACAATTTAAAAAAAAATATGCCAGAGATAGTCTTCCCCAAGGAAGAACATACCAGTTGGCTGTTCGATTCCAAATAGTCAGCCCTGAAAACATATATACAAGTAACAGACTGAGTAAGTTCTATTTAGGAATATATACAGAAGTATATACAGGAATATATAGGAATATATATAGGAACATATGTATACATCATATACATATACATACATGTATATATTTACCTGTATTTACCTATATTTACCTGCCATAGCAGTTAATAAAAAAAGAGACCATTAACATGAAAGAAAGGTAGAGGTTTATATGGAAGGGTTTGAATGGGGATGAGAAATGTAATTATATTATATTGTCAAAACAAAACAATTTTTTTTTAAAAAGGCCAAAAATTTGCCTCAGTTTTCCAGGGCTGAGCACATTATTTTCATAAGCTCAGTGTGCGCTCACATGGGATCACCTTGAGAACATGAACACATCATCCCTCTGGGGACAGAAATGACCTCACAGATTTATATTTTAACATTTCCCTCTGCCTTTAAATATAATCTTTTAAAACAGGATTTGTTTATTTTACCTGTATGTGAATGTGCATGCATGTGTGTGTTTGTGTGTGTGTGTGTCTGTCCGTCTGTGCACGCTCCTGAGTGTATGTATGTGCATCATATGCATGCACATGTCTGTAGAGGCCAGAAGAAATCAGTAGATCCCCTCTACTGGAGTTGCAGGCAGGGATGAGCCACCATGGCAACTAGACAAGGCTCCTCCGCAGGAGCAGAAAGTGCTTTTAACTGAGCCATCCGTCTATTTCTGTTTAATCTTAGTACAACGTTTATTGTAAAGGAGAAAATACACTTCTACTCAGTCACTTCACAAATTTTATACCATAAAATTGTATTTTTATTATGTTCAATATTCATTTTTTTAAAAAAGATTTTTTATTTATTTATGATATCTAAGTACACTGTAGCTGTCTTCAGACACACCAGAAGAGGGCATCAGATCTCATTACAGATGGTTGTGAGCCACCATGTGGTTGCTGGGATTTGAACTCAGGACCTTTGGAAGAACAGTCAGTGCTTTAACCGCTTGAGCCATCTCTCCAGCCCAATGGGCATCCATTCTTTCTTTCCTTCCTTCCTTCCTTCCTTCCTTCCTTCCTTCCTTCCTTCCTTCCTTCCTTTCTTTCTTTCTTTCTTTCTTTCTTTTTTATTTTTGGAGACAAGAGTTTCTCTGTACCTGGAACTCACTCTGTAGACCAGGCTGGCCTCGAACTCAGAAATCCTCCTGCCTCTGCCTCCCAAGTGCTGGGATTAAAGGCGTGCGTCACCACTGCCCAGCAATATTCAGTTTTTAATTTGGGGGCTCAGAATGAAATCTAAAGAGAAAGAAAATATTTTGAAATAGGTTATTATTTTAAAGAGAATGTTTTATGGTTACGCCTTGAGGTCTGCCAGATGCCCAATTATAGGTTTAATGTAAAGAATTTCTTAGCTGGGTTCGGGAAATTTCTTTGAGTGGAAGTGTCTATTGTTCTGTCCTTTGTTTTTTAATTTCCCAAGGACAGACTCTTGCCTCGTAGGCATGGAACGCCTGTACTCACTGTGTAGGTCTTGAACTTGCAGCAATCCTCCTGTTTCAGTCTCCTGAATGCTGGATTACAAGTGCTGTACCAGAAGGCTTCGGTGTATTTTGATTCTCAAAAAAATGTGTACTCATTTAAGCACATTCTATAAGTACACACTTTTAGGGTCTTGCTTACTATGCTAAATACTTTAAGAATTATTTCTTTTATTTTTGAGGTTATGGTATGATTATAGTCCATTGTCTCTCTCCAAATCCTCCTGCATACTCCTTTTGCTGTTTCAAACTCATGACCTCTTTTAAATTAATTGGCACACACACACACACACACACACACACACACACACACACGCACGCACGCACGCACGCACGCACGCACGCACGCACTTATACATATGCATTCCAAAATGTAAGTCCGTTCAGTCTGTGCAGTGGTACTTGTGTGAATGTTCCTAGTATTCAGCATTTGGTGTGTTGTGCTTTTGTTCTGAGCACTGGGTACCGTGTGCTTTTCCCTGGGCAAGAGTGTTTCTTCCACTCCTTATTTGCCTGTAGTTCTTTGCTAAATGTCTTGTTTCACTTTTACTTATAGATAAAAGATCTCTTATAACGTATACATAGAATCTGTTAGTAATTCATCTTTAAAAATTCTTTCACATTTACATTTTCACTGTTTTTTTTACTTTGAATAAACTTACATCTAATAATTCTTTTAAAATTGATATGATTCTCATATGTAAAATAGTATAATTTACTTTTCAAGCTGAGCAAATAGTACACACACACACACACACACACACACACACACACACGCTAATACCCTTTAATGTGTTCACAATTTAATTTTTTTCTGGTTTTGAAATAATAACTAATTCCTTTTAATTGATTATATGAAATTATCTTTATTTCTCCTTACCCTTTTTAAAACGATGAAACTGGATAGTTTATTTAAACTCAATCCAAGTTAATTTTATTCTCTGATGTACATCATATACAAATCAATCATAATACTTGACAGAAATAATATAATTCCTACACTTTAGATTCACATGATATTTCCTAGCAAGCTGGTTAATGTTCTGAGTACTAAATATGTATTTTACAAATATATATTTCATAGACATACACATACTCCTACATGAAATTTATACTTCATAATTTGGTTGATTACTAGCCATATTTTGTTTTAAATAAAAATTACAGATTTGAAACAGGCTTTTAAAATAAAGCTGTTTTCCTTCTTAAAATAAATGTTCTACTAGAGCATTTCATGACAGGGATGATTTCTTAGCAGTTTATTATAAATTCACTGTATTTTATACCATAAGTTTAAAGTCTACCCAAGGGGGCCTCAGACACACAAATAAATCCTTCTCATATTTAATTGCCTAGCAGAGTTAGTAAGTCTGCAGAGCATTGCAGTAGAATATTCATATAGCATGCTCATGTACATAGCATACTGATAAATATTCTAGAGTAAAAGGTGCTTTGTCTCCTGTCTGGCCCTCTTTCACTTCAACCCCTTATAACTCTTATAACCCTGGTGTGTTCCTAAGTTCGAATCCTTGGTCTATTTTTCTGCCATCTCGTCTTTTCTGGAGAGCACAGAGAAACTCCCTGATTTGTTATCACCATTAGGAGTACCAGTCACAGACAGTTCTGCCCTCCCTCCCGACTTCCACCTGCATGTCTGAGAGCTTATGTGATTTTCCACTTGGATGCCCGGTTGTCACTATATTATCTGTGTTTAACTGGACTTAACCATATGACTCATGGAGGCTTTCAGATTTTGGTTATATAATTCCAAATATTATTGAGTCATTAGCTCTATCCTTTAAGGCACATCTAAGGAGATCCACTAGACACAAACCTGCTTATGTGGTTCCTACAACGGTAGTAAGGAGCCCAAGCTCTTGACGTTCTAAGTCTGGGTACAGAGTCTTAACACTCTGTTATATGTATGAGATCGTTTCAATGCACAGATTTCTTTATACAAATGTCACTTCTGGTTTTGCTGTACTTTATAAAAATAAACGATTGTGGAATGTGTGTGTTAGGCCATATTGATGTGTGAGAAATACATCATTTTCCTTTGTAGATTTAAATGCTTTTATGATCATTACTTTGTATTTTACTGTTCCCCCACTTTTCTGAAAATCAGCTGTAGGAATGTGAAGACAAAGCAATTCTAATATTTGACAAGTTTGAATAATTTCTTATTAAGGTATGGTAGGGAATAGTGGTACATAAAGTGTTATTTTATGGAGCTAAGATTTGTTGATTTTATGCGATGGTCAATTTTAAGTTATAATTGACTCTATTAAGCATTTTCCTGATTTATACAAGTATGATGCAATAATTTCTCTTTAGGTTGAATTCTGCATAGATGAAGGTTAGTTATTCTTATTAATTTCTTTTATTACAGTGTGGCTTTCTTTTTTGCTTAAAATAGCATTTCTTCCTCTTTTGTTCCTATTAGATCCAAGAAAAGTTTTTAGTGAGTGAAAATTTTCTAGATATGTATCAGTACTGGCCTAACCGGGTAGACTCTTGTCAATTTCTGTGTTCCTTAATCACTCACCCAGCTGGCCAGCACGTAGCTTATGTTAGCTCCACATCTCATTGTTTTGGTTTACAGAAATACTGACTCTTCATGGTGAGAAAGTTGACAGTCTAATTCGGATCCTACTCTCCGGAAAAATGGCTTAAACTGTCCTCCGAATCCTGATTTATGAACTAGTCCTAGGCCCTAACTAGATTAGTGCCTTTTCTATTAACTGCTAAGTAAGGCAGCTGTCTGAGCTGCTGGTTGTAAATTTTCTCATGTCTTATTTCTCTAACTCTGCTGCAAAAAGCAGCAGAGACCAGGGCCACAGTTTCCTGACCTCTGTTTTCACAGCCCAAACTGAACCTGAAAGGGATGATGGGAAAAGTTTGATGAGGTGCAAGGAAGCGTTTGTTACCTTGGGGGAAAAGGGGTGGCTCTTGTCATTAATCTTAATTAATTGCCAAGAATTTTAAATGTGAATTATTAATACTGATGTTAGGCCCTTAATTTGCCATTCATGCCTTGGTATCAAGTAGTGTTTTACGAGATAAGAATTTTAGGAGGCATGGAACTGTGTGTGTGTGTGTGTGTCTGTGTGTGTATGTGTGTATGTGTGTGTGTGTGTGCGTGTGTGCTCATGTATGTACCTTATATGATTTTTTTCATTTATATCTTTCTAGTATTAACTTGGGTTAATATTCAGGCCTTCACCTTTCCACAGTTGCTGTGAGCATGCAGAAATGATGAGCAAGTAACAATCATTCCAAATGAAAACTCTTGATACAGCAGCAGCAATAAGTCTGAGTATTGTTGCTTTCGTGTTTACCTGAATACTAAATAGCTCACTGATGTCAGGATACATGTCAGATTGTGGGGTGACAGAAGAATGAGAATCAGATCTAGAATAAGGAACAGAAAACAAGACAGAAGAAAGCAGATGAAGAAGGAAAAAAATACTATTTCTGCGAACAAAATTTAAGAAATCAGAGCATGTCATGCTTGTTTTGATAATAGACAACAAATGATGTATTTTTAACTGTGGCAGTCCCCATCATATCTGAAGTAAACAAACTTATTCTTAAAATCTCCTGTCCCTTCCTTCTGAAGCTTACCATTAACTCTTAACTCTGACCCTTTAAGTCTGTGACAGTATTCTGCATAACTTTTCAATGACAAGTTATAACTACTTATGATATTTATGAGTATTTTTGGCTGCCAAAAATGGCTTGTAAAACTTCAAGGGAAAAATAGATAGGACTATGAACTTCTTAGATAGGTTTTCAGGATTATATTCCATGTTCTCCATGTGTTTGTATAAAAAAATAACCAGTGGCAATATATATAATTTATGGAATTATTATAACTTTCCCACATAGACCTTGAGCTGATAGAAGTGACTTAAACTACAGAAGAAAGGTTTGTTCAGGGCCTGGGGGCGGGGCAGGCATTGTTGATGGTGAACAGATTTAGAGCCACAAATTGGACTTTGAAATAGATGGTAATTCTTTTGCAGTGTTTTCTTTCTTTTCATGAGTACTTTACACAGTACATAGAAAAAATACAGAAATGAAATATTCTATTCTTTCATCTGCTGGCTTAATTTATATGCAGTAACTATTGCAGATGTAAAAGCCTGCTGATGCCAACAGTGTAGATTTAATTTATAGGCTCCAAAGAGCCCACGAAAGCTTAGAATGGTCAATGATAAGGCACTACAAAGGAGGTTAGAACTCTGCTCTTGGAAGTCTCTCAGATCGAGTCGAGCAGAGGAAATGTTTTCTTCTCTATACCTCAGTTTCTATTGATGGGTTCTGCCTTCATTTGTAGTCGCTCATTGTGAATTACTAGCAGAATAGAGAGAAGCTTATGGTAGGCAGCTCGGCTGGTTGAAGATTTCAGCAGATCCTTGTATAAGGCAACAATTAATAAAGGTCTTTTTCGAACGCCAGTTTTGCTTTATGAACCAGGTAAATTGTGGATCCGTAGTCGCACACATTTCTTTGGTGTTTAGGGGCTTCTTTTCTTGCTTCTTGGGAATATTTGAGTGAATCATTAAGGCTCAGAATTTCAGTATTCCCAGCTGCTAGGGTGGAAGGGTGGCTGGATATCTAGTATAGTGAAAGCAGGTGTTGCCATTCTTGAGGGAATTTATGGCTTTCTTTTCAGAGGAAGGATTTAGAGCCCTAATTTAGCAAACAGCTAAGTGTCTATGACGTTTTTGGTTTGCCTAATATTTTTATTTCATTTGTGTCTTAATAGTCTCGGAGTTAAACATCACATCAGCCCCATTTATGGATGGAAATAACGAGACTGATATTTACTACATTCTTTAACATCTCACTGTTGGAAAGTTGTCAGGCCTAGACTACTTAAATTCAGTCCCTTTGGTTTCTCATTCAATAAGTATGACATACTTCTGTACTAATTTTATTTGTTTGTTTGCTTTGTTTTGTTTTTTTTTTGTTTTAGTTTTGTTATTATTGTTGTATAATCCAGGGTAGTTTTGAACCTGTGGCAATTTTTCTGCCTCAGCCTCCTAGGATTATAAGCGTGTACCACCACATTCAGTTCCAAGCTGTCCTTTTACAGAAAAACATTTGGTATTTTGAACAAGTAGCTAAATGAAGGCTGTAGTGGTTTGTATATGTTCATCCCAGAGAGTGGCACTAGTATAAGGTGTGGCCCTGTTGAAAGAATTGTGTCACTGTGGGGATGGGCTTGGAGATCTTCCTCCTAGATGCCTGAGCATGCCCCTTCTGCTCCTGGCTTCTTTCGGATAAAGATGTAGAACCCTCAGCTCTTCCTGCACCATGCCTGCCTGTCTTCTGCCTTGATGACAATGGACTGAACCTCTGAACCTGTAAGCCAGCCCCAGTTAAATGCTGCCTTTTATAAAATGTGCATTGGTCATGGTGTCTGTTCACAGCAGTAAAACCCTGACTAAGACAAAGATCATTCTCCAGGTGTCGAGGTGTTTTTAAACTTTTGGATGTTTTGAATTTGATTCTCCTGCCAACTAAATCATCATTATTGAGGAACTGCTTTTGTGGTGTATTCAGAATCATGCCTCTTACTCTATGATATACATATATAGTATTATTTAATTTGTGTGCATTGATTGATAAAATTTGATGTATCCCACTGGCAATGAATGGATTCCACAGGAAGTCCGTAAAGCAGAGTAAAGAATAATTGAACCAGGATGGAGCTCAGCAGTTGTGCGATTTAATGTCTGTGACTGTGGTTTGATTCATACTTTTACTTCTGTGCCCTGGTAGAAAAGAGCACGCAGGATCCCATGGGAGAAGAGCTAGTACACCCAGGAATCACAAGCTGTCTTCTATGTGAGCACAGAAAACTGGGAGTTGGGGAGGAGGCTTGTTAGAAGAAGGCAGAATTAATGCAGCTCTAGCACCATATGCAATTAGAAAGACTACTTCCTGGGAGCCCAGGGATATGTGAGTTCTATACTGTCACCAATTTGTACCAATCTAACACAAGTTTTCTAATCCTCCTGTCCCTTGGGTTTTTCATTTGTGTAGCATCTGAAAAGATTACACACGCACACACACACACACACACACACACACACACACACACACACTCATACATACACATCTCTTTTGGATGTGGATATGAGCTTGTCTTTTTATTTTATGTTTTAGATTGAAAACTAAACAAGACAGCTCTATGAAAAGGACCCTTTCCTGTTTTGCTTATGGGGGGGGGATCCCTGGACCCTGTTCATCACCCCTCAGAAAGGAAGCTTTTAAGAGAATTTCTGTTGGCAAAAATCTAATTTGCTACCAAAAAATATATTTTTTTCACAGCAGCACATATTTACTTATAGTAATAAAACATTTCCTAGGCTATCTATGGTTAGAAAAAAAACAATTTTTTTGTAACATATAAGCCTGAAAAATGGCATGCACTCTTCATAATGTGCCAGAATCTGCTAAGCGACTATCACAAAGCCACAATTCGGGCTCCATAGTGGCCTTTATCTGCCACTGTTATGCTTTAACATAAATTGAACATAGCTACATATGGAAGGAAGTAAAGGGGATGAAGATTTAAGAGACCCATATAGCTAATTGTACGCTAATGTTCTATTTTTATAACGTTTCTCCTTCATGATGATTTTCCTCAAAAAAAGAAAACTTAATATGTGATATTGGATTATTATCATAGTCTTTTGATGGGCTGCAATTGTGTGTGCCTAAAAAACATAAGCTTTCCCTTTATTTAATAGTTGTTCACAGGACACTAACATGTCCCTGTCATTAAATATATAGAGATACATGGAACTGCTCTCCCGTTGGGTCACACTAAAATTGATTTTTTCAAGCAGGGCTAACAATGCTAGACAAATGTTAAGTGAAAATCAATCACTGTGATTTAAATCAGATAAATACGCTTCTTTTATTAAGTGCTCTTTCCCCATACAGCTAACTGGATGACAGATAACATTCATGTAGCCTTTGACTTCTAGCCCCAGGTTTCAACAAAGCTCTAAATAGAATAGCTTGCTTGTGATTTTATTCTTGTATCATGCTTACCTTACTCTTGATCAATTAGATGAAATATGTATTTTGGATTGTTTATAAATAGAGGAATAGTAATTAACTATACTTCCCTAGGTGCTTAATATATTAAATACATATAATGCTTCATTAAGAATAGAATACTAGGCTAGTTTTGTCAAGACGAAACTTAAGTTTTAAGCAAGTAAGCAATCTAAAATCCAGAAGTCTCCATGACATTGAGTTCAGTGAAAAACTATCATATTTATGTAGAGACACTGTGAAGGCAGAGTTCAGAGGTCAAAACCTAAAGAAAGCACTCAGGTAGTACAAGGACACATCAATGCTAAGAATAAAGGAGCTTGATCTTAGGAGTTTGGTGTGCCAGCCAGACACTGTTCTAGGGACCTTACATATGTTATTTTAATTCTTTAAACAACTCATTGCAAAGGGTCTTATTCACATTTTAAAGCTAAAGCAGTCAAGGTGGGAAGTCAGCTGAGTTACCAAAGTCTTGCCAGTGGGTTATGGTAAGATGAGTGAACTGGACTTCACATGGGTTGTAAAATGTAAAAATAAAAAATGGATAAATTTTTATTTCTATTTCAAAATTTATTGATTGCCTATACATAAATGAACAGTGCTCTTGAACCTAGTGGTTTGCTTCTCATTATTGGCCTATGGATCTAATTAGAAGAGTATAATGAGATGATATTTAAAAATTAACAAATGAAGGGTAGGTAGTAGTGAACTCTTTTGACAAAGCAGGATGCCCTACCACTAAATATCAGACATTTGAAGCAGAAACTTTGAGTGTCTTAATCCATTATTCAGTTGTAAATATTTGGGTAAGAATATCACTTAAGTGTAGACTTTGGAATTACCTATGGATGTCATAAAGGTGTCAGGAATAATGATAAGGCTTATGCACTTGCTTTTTTAGAATATAATAAAACAGTAGGTTACTCTTAATATGGAACTATCAAAATAGATGATTTGTTCCAATCTAGAACTGCAGAGAAGGAAGAGCTCCACCTGAAGGCTTGGCTTTTGATCCCAGTTACAATTTTCAAATAGCAAAGCTCTCATGCTCCCTGGTTTGGATATTGATTAGCACCATCGTATAACTTATTACTTGTGATTCTCTCTTGAAATCTGCTTGTCAGAGTAACTCGCCATCATCTGAAACTTCAGTTAAATTTATGTTGCGTTTACAGCTTATTTACAAGGCCATTCTTTCTGCAAACGTGGGCTCTCATTTTGACCCTGTGGTGTAATGGGCTGCACCTGTCAAATGTATCCCCTGATCTGTCTGGTAATGGCATACCCGCCATCCCCCTACAAAACCATAAGTCTGAGATTGTTACTAAGATGTCCTTTCAGGTGTGTTCATGAAAATTTAGGCAAACATACCGTCAGCTACTCTTTTAAAAATGTATGTGGGAGTTCATGGTTGAACATAGGAATTCAGGTCTCTTCATTGAAGGTTCACTGGTGCACAGCAACTACAGAGCCCTGTGGTAAGCAGCCTGTCCCATATTTCTTATATCTCATGGGTTGCCAAGAGCATCAAGTAATGGTACTCTACAGGATCCTGCATTTTTGAGGAGACACTTTGAAAGATTTTCGTGGCATGGCGTGGTAATGCTAATTATTATTGATGCTATTATTTTGCTAAGAAAATGCCTTTGTATTGACTTATAGAAAGCAGAAGATTCCCCTGTTTAAATGATGTCATTCTGGGTACTTCTTGCATAGACGCAATTGTATTAGTTTATCAATAACAATGATAAGACTATTTAATCATAGACATGAGAACAATATTTATGACAGGCATGGTGGCTCATTCCTGTAATCCCAGCACTAAGGCTGAGGTAAATGGATCATCATGAGTTCATGATCTGGTTGGATTACTCTAAGATTACTGGATGGTTAAGAGCACTGACTGCGCTTGTACAGGACCTGGGTTCTCTCAGCACCCAGATGGCAGCTCCCACAGCTGTCTGGAACTTTAGTCCTAGGGAATCTTAACACCCTTTTCTGGCCTTTGTGGGCACCAGGCATTTAAGTGCTACACAAATGAACATACAGACAGACATTTCTCCGTGAAAGACAGAAGAAAAGAAAAATATGTAATTTATATCTTAAAATCAAGTTATTTATAATAAATACTTTTTTCTTTCCACTTACATAATCTGCTATTTTGTTTCTTTTTTAAAATTATTTTTATTGGATATTTTCTTTATTCACATTTCAAATGTTATCCCCTTTCCTGGTCCCTGCCCCCCCGCCCCGAAACACCCTATCCTGTCACGTCACCACCTTGCTTCTATGAGAATGTTCCCTCATCCACTGCCTCCCACCTCTCTGCCCTCGAATTCACCTACACTGGGGCATCGAACCTTCACAGGACCAAGGGTCTCTCCTCCCATCCTCTGCTACATATGAAGTTGGAGCCATGGGTTCCTCCATGTGTACTCCTTGGTTAGTGGTTTAGCTCCTGGGAGCTCTGGACAGGGGGTGTGGTTGGTTGATATTATTGTTCTTCCTATGGGGTTGCAAACCCCTCCAGCTTCTAAAGTCTTTTCTCTAACTCCTCCATTGGGACCCCATTGGGGACCCTGTGCTCAGTCCAATGGTTGGCTGCGAGCATCCGCCTCTGTATTTGTCAGGCTCTGGCAGAGCCTCTCAGAAGACAGCTATATCAGGCTCCTGTCAGCATGCACGTCTTGTTTCTTTTTCTAATTCTCTCCATATTACTTTTGAGAATGAACCTGGAGCTCACTGACTTAACAAGGCTTGCTGTCCAGAAAGTGCAGGAACCTCCTATCTTCTTCCCTAGCTCTCGGTAATGGAGAAACCTTCAATCTGCCTCCCTGTCTACCCTGCACTGGGGTGATGGAGGGACCACCCAGTACTGGGGATGGCGAGTACACCACTTGATTCTGCTCTGCCTCTTATTAAGACACATGGGACTAAAATTCAGAACTGCAAACCTGTGTAGTAACCACTTTACCACCTGAAATGCCTTCCCAGCCAGGGCTAGTTCTTTTGTTTTGTTTTGTTTGTTGTTTAGTTTAATAGAAACAGTGAAATTGAAAGATACCACTGATAGAATGTTATGTTTGGAAACGTTTTATCATCACCAGCTATGTGCTTCACTTTAAATTGTGAGGGATGATCACTTATCATTATATTTTCAGCATTTATCATATTTTTAGCAAAATATATAAGAGTGGTACCGGTTTACTAACAGGAAGCAATCTAAGTCTTGACTTGGCCAACTTTCCCAGGAAAGAGCTTGGCTTAGGGGAGAATGGAAATTTATTTCACACCTGCATGTTCCTTATTCCTTCTCTCACTGGAGCCTCATGAGATAAAGTTTTCAGGTAGTAATGATCCAACAGCCAGCAGGTGGTAAAGGCTACAATCAGAGTGCCCCAGACAGCAAAGCTTTCCTGTGCGTGGATTTAATAACTTATAATTTACCAAGGAACAGTCTTGAGGCATTGAGGACTCTGATTTTCTGTGTCTGTGCACAGCGTTTGCCACTTATATTTTTAAAATACACTGTACTTCTCCAGGAAGTACCCTTTAAGGATTGTGGTAATGTGGTCACTGACCTCAGATGGCGACAGCTACTGCAGTTGAATCCAGCTCTTGTCACCGTTAATGACTTGCGTTGGACACAGTATCCCGGCCATCTTTGCTCAGTGTAGACATATGTTCATTAGAATAATTACTGCCTCTCACCATCTACTTAATAGACAGCTCCTACTCACTCCAGACATGTAACTGTCATGGAATAATGCACCAAGCCCATGTGATCTGCTCTTCTCCTGCTGCTGGTGGGCAGTTCTGTCTCCTCTCTTCTTTTTCATGACGCTGAAATACATTTCACAGCTAAATTGATGAATTTCCATTATGCCACTCCTTAGTTTCAAAGGAGACGGTCTTCCTTAGTTTCAAAGTCATAGCCTGACATTTATTAAGGAGTAATATTTTCTGAACATAAAGCATGGCCAGTGGGTTTGAGTCTCTTTTTTATCCTGCTATAACATCTTGAAGAGCTCGAGGAGAAATTGGAGAACCAGCAGTATTGCTGACTCAGGGAATCCAGACTGTCAATCACTCGCAGAACCTTAATGTCTATAGCAAACCTTTGCTCTAAGCCAAACATCTCCTTTTTCTCCCCTTGCTTCTTCTTACCTCGATTCCCCTTATCTCTCTGCCCCTTATCTCTCCACCTCTCCCTTCATCACTTCTTTTCTGCTCACTGAACTACTGAAGTGGAAATGGAAGAAATCTCCTTGGTGGTTTTAATCTTTAAGTCTAGAATTGTCATGATAGTGTGCACTATTGAATACATTGATCAGTTCCTTGGCTACAGATATTGGCATCTGATACATGTGACTTTTTGAGTTTTGCCTAAGACCTTTTTTTTGTTGATATCTGTTATGGTTCCTCCTTTCCCGGCTTAGGAGACTTATCTAAACTTAAAAAGCAAGCAAACAAACAAACATAGAGTTGGTGTGTGTGTGCGTGTGCGTGCACGCCTGTGTTCATGTTGGTGTGCGTATATGTATGCGTGCATGCTCCTCCCACATTCCCATGTGCCCCGGTGTGAATGGGGAGGGCAGAAGACAACTCTTGGGAGTTAGCTCTCTCCTTCAGCCCTGTTGGGTCTAGGGATGGAACTCATGTTGTCAGCTTGGCAGCAGGCACATTTGACCTCTGAACCATCTTACAGGCTCCAGGACAGCAAATCCGAAGGGAGCGTTTGAATTTTTGTGTGTCTTAGCTTGACACTTTAAGGAAACCAAATTTGATGCCTAAAATTTACAACAGCATGGCTTTTGAATGTGCTGAGGTTTACCCTAGTTTTATTGTCACAGTGCAGAGTCAAATGCTGCCTTCCTAATCTACTGGTGATTGGCCAGGGACAATTTAGGTCTTTGTTTTAAAACAGAGTTTGTCAACTGAAACTTCATCTCTGAACCCCAGAACAGAGGCAGTGTTCTAAGAGATTCTTCCTGGTCTTCTCAGAGATGCCACATGGCCAGCATAAGGCCTGCTTGAAGGATGGTTTCTATGCAGGCTAGACATCTTTGAGCATCCAGTTTTCATGCACTCAGAAACCTGCCTTAGACAGGCTGATGGGGGCAAATTTAATTTTCTACCATATTCTTTCTGCCACTACTTTTTCTCATAAGATGAGAAAAAGATTCAGTCTTGCAATACAGAAATGAATGCAGAGAAGTAGTAATTTCCTATTTTTGAGTTCTCACATTAGTATCCAATGACAAGGTGGTTTCTATGAAGCTAAAATTATTTTCTCAAATATCTATTTTCTATAAGAACTTTTTTTTGTATTAGTGGCAAATAGGGCAGAGGTATTTTAACTTAGCATGACTCTTAATGGTATTTATGGAATGAAGCTCCTGGCTACAGTATGCTGAGAGAGAGAGAGAGAGAGAGAGAGAGAGAGAGAGAGAGAGAGAGAGAGAATGAATGAATGAGAATCCTTTTCTAGGTTTTGGAGTGTTTGCAGGCAAGGTCTTTGAAAGCTGATCCTGGTTATTGCATATGCCTGGAGATTCCTCTTACATTGTATCCTCACTCAGAAATGACCTTGTTAGGTGAGGAGGAATGGCAAGAGAGACATACTGTGCCTCATGAGAGCAAGTGGAGCCATGCGTATCAGGAGAAGACACTAACGATTTATTGTCTGTGGCAAAGGAAACTCAGCTCTTGGCCTGTGCAGTAAGTGTTTCTGACACCACCCGTGGCAAAGGGTGATGGAAGCTGTGAGCTAGAAAATGTTCTGCTGGGCATAATTATAAACACTCTCATTTGGTTTTGTATATATTAAGTGAGTCTTAACGTTTAGTCTTCATAACACTTTAAGCAGGGATGATGACACACCAAGTCTTTATTGCAGAGGGAATCTTGCTACCCAGTTGACTACCACAGTAATCCTATTGGACTAAAGTTTATGAATAGATCTAGCCTGTGTCTCCGAGAAAGTAGAAATAAACAGAGAGCAGTGTAATTTTCTCCCAGTCTTATATTTTACTTATAAAAACGTTCTTCGCTTCTTCATAGGAACTAGTTTAAGGGAGAAAAATGTGGATGATTTAGTCACAATCTAGAGAAGGGAAGGTGGTTATAATGCAGGAACTGCAAATCTGGGGTAGCTACACAGAGAATCTCAGAACAGCCCCATCATACTGGGATGTGTGGACTCTGTTCGCTTTTTTTTTTTCGAGACAGGGTTTCTCTGTGTAGCCCTGGCTGTCCTGGAACTCACTCTGTAGACCAGGCTGGCCTCGAACTCAGAAATCCTCCTGCCTCTGCCTCCCAAGTGCTGGGATTAAAGGCGTGTGCCACCACCGCCCGGCTTCTGTTCGCTGTTATAGAGGGGTTTGTATCTGCTTCTGTGGGGAAGCAACCAATTGCTTACACACCGGAGAGACTCATAGTAATTTGCAATATGATCTCCATGAACACTTTGATAAGGAAAAAATGAAACATTGTGATTTTTGTTTTATGTTTTGTGCAGACACTAAGGGTTCAGAATATAAAATATAAACACTATTCCACTTTAATATATTTCTTTTTCTGTCTTCAGGTAGTAGTAGTCACCCTAAATAAATGCAGTCTTCTAATGGGGGAGGGAAATAAACAAATGTATACAGATCTGTTTTTATTCATAGCATAATAAATGTACTTACCTATTTTTGTAAGTTGGATACTTCATTAGTAATACAAGGAAACGTAATGTCCTATGATTTCAACAAGAACAAAATTAGTACATTCAAGGTAGAGTCTTGCTACAGGCCATTGATTCTCAACCTGTGGGTCATGACCCCTTTGGGGATCAAATGACCTTTTCACAAGAGTTACATATCAAAGAGCCTGCATATCAGATATTCATAGCTCTAGCAAAATTACAGTTATGAAGTAGCAATGAAAAGAATTTTATGGTTGGGGGGGTCACTGCAACATGAGGAATTATATTAAAGTGTTGCAACATTAGGAAGGTTAAGAACCACTGTAACCCATGGCCAGGTTAAAAAAATCTGTTCCGCTATGTTGCTATATCTAGTTTCCAATCCTGATTCTACTACCTCTGTTCCATAAGCAAATTCCCAATCTCCCCCAAATTTATTCTCTTCTTTTTAAGAGATGTTTTAATAGCAGTTATCTCACAGGGGTGATTGGAGATTAACTGAAATAGGAAAGGTTGTACTCCTGTGACTCAAGCTCAGAAAACTTTAAATAGATACTTGGTATTTGTGGTAATGGATTTTTATTATGTTTATTTCCATTCTCCTACAACATGGTGTCTCTGTCTCTCAGTTTCACACCTCACGTTTTGTATTTTCCACTCTGGAAGTGTTTATTCATTTAGAGTTCACCTTCATTCTTTTCCTCTTTTCCAACTGTACTGGCTGGTTTTGTGTGTCAACTTGAAACAAGCTGGAGTTATCAGAGAGGAAGGAGCCTCCCTTGAGGAAATGCCTCCAGGAGATCCAGCTGTAAGGCATTCTCTCAATTAGTGATCAAGGGGGGGGAGGGCCCATTGTGGGTGGTGCCATCCCTGGGCTGGTAGTCCTGGGTTCTATAAGAAAGCAAACTGAACAAGCTAGAGGAAGCAAGCCAGTAAGTAACATCCTTCCATGGCCTCTGCATCAACTCCTGCTTCCTGACCTGCTTGAGTTCCAGCCCTGACTTCCTTTAGTGATGAACAGCAATGTGGAAGTTTAAGCTGAATAAACCCTTTCCTCCACAGCTTGCTTCTTGGTCATGATGTTTTGTGAAGGAATAGAAACCCTGACTAAGATACAAACCATCTTAAAGATTGTGCAGGGAACACATCTAGCATCTGTATTTATGTATAAAGTGGTAATGTATGGTGTATGTATTTGCGTTGGCCAATTGAGTGTGACGTAGGGTCTGTTGATTCAGCCCAGCTCCTTTTGACTGCATAGGATGTTTTCATTCATTTTCATCACATCATAGGTGAGAGGCCTAAATGTGCTGGAAGAAGATGCTGGATGGACACAAGAAACCCCAGCAGCCAGATTATTGTATTACATAACAAAAGATATATTAGGGAATGATGTGTTTATTAGGACAGAAAACTTAAAATTGGTTTCCTGGCTTTATTTTGTGTCATATAAATACCCAACTTCCCTTTTCATTGAGGACTAGATGAGTGAAGACGTGAGCATTGTCAGACTTGGAGTGAACACAAGCTCAGGGGTTGTAGCCTCCTTAGCTATAGCCACGTTAGCCTTTGGGGCTGATACCCTGGCAGGGAAAGCAGATGCTGACTGACATGAGACTCAGGAAGCTGGAGTGATGAGAATTTTGAGGCATGAGCTTTCTCCATAGTCAAGTTAAATACTGCTATCTAATGATGTGTTGGGAGAGTATCATCCTAAAAGTGGAACTCACACACTGGGCATATTTTGCCCAATGCTTAGTGTACTGATTGGTCTTCTGTCAGGTAGCAGATCTCCATAGATCTCCTTTCATTGGTGCCTGCAGTGGGCAGCTCTTTTTGGGGGTTGTGACATGAAGGGAAAGGAAGGCCTGTGCTCCTGGCTAAGCTTGCTCTGGCATGAAAGAATCTATTTGCAGTAAATAGCTTGAAATGAAGCCGAGATTAAGCAAACATGCTTTAGATCAACACGTGTCTGTTTCTAATACATTTATACTTGATTATTGGAATACGCAGGGATAGAATGTTGTGAAATCACTGAATGGCTAAGAGTTTAATTTTTATTCAATTTCTGCATCTTGCTGTTGGCAGTTGTTCCTCGGGCTCTAGGGATAAAACATTGAACTATAACCAAGAATCAGAAGGGCAGAAGGGTCTGCCAGCAGTGGTGGACATGCTTAACGTATTTAAAGGATTAATGGGCTATTCAAATTAAAACCCCCAACAAAAGTGTGCAATGCTTAGCTCACTAATACATGCATGACAACCTCATGGACTGCAGCAATAGCTAGCCCTTGGTTTACTTCTGTATTGGAGGGGGCACAATGGAGACAGGATTTTTTTTTTTCAGATCTGGAAGGCTGAAAATGCACTTTTGATTATCCCACAAATTAGAAATGTACATGCAGTACAAGATCTCATGTCTATATTTTTATCTCAATCAATGCAATATATATTGTGTGGGTATGTGTGTGTGTGTGTGTGTGTGTGTGTGCGCACACACGTGTGCATGGTTCCAGAGTAGGATATATTAAAAGAAAATATCTGAACATTTTTCTCCTACTATAGCAGTTTTAAATGGTCTCATGATTTAATGGTTTTTAATGAGGACAGAAGTAGCAATTATTTCTATATGTAATGCAATATATTAGCCTCTCCAAATAGCAAAGTAGCAGTTCTTAAGGTAATATATGACTTTTTCAGTATTATTTAATTTTTCCTGTATGGCCAGCATTAGTAACTGAGAGTGCGATGTGAAAAATGCACAAGCACTCTGGATACATTCATCAGGCTGGAATTCTACAGCAGTTTCCCTCCCTTCCTTTGGTCAGTGCTCTGCAGTTCACAAGGGTATTCTCTAGGGCAGTGGTTCTCAACCTTCCCGCTGTTATGACTCTTATACAGTTCCTCATGTTGAGTTGAGCCCCAGCCATAAGATTATTTCATTGCTACTACGTTACTGTAATTTTGCTACTGTGACGAATCATAATATACATATCTGATGTATAGGATATCTGATATGTGACTCCAAAGAAATCGTGACCCACAGGTTGAAAAGTACTGTTCTAGAGGCTTCTGTGTTGTGATCCGTATGGGCAGCAGCGTCTGCCAAGGTCCACCTAGGGCATTCAGACAGAAACAAGTGTATCTAGAATCAGCAAGAGAACCTGCTGACTCAGGCCATGTGCTATTCTTGTGACACAGCCTGTCTAAATACAAAGGTCTATAATCACACCCACGATGAGTCATTTGGGATAAATGGGTAGATTAAAAAGTAACCAGACCTCAAAATAGTATTTGTCATTTTTACAGCCAATGCATTATTGGCTACTACTAGACGATTAAAAAAAACCATAAAACAGAACAAGATAAAAACAACACAGCAGTGTTTAGTAATAACTGATAGTCAACATGTACTTTATCACTCTCATTGTTACTTAAAGACAAAGAGCATGTCATAGTTTCTTTAGTTTAGATAGCAGTTTGAATCTATTCTTTGAGAAAGACATGATCAAGGAAGTGTTTTTATCAGGGTAGATTCAAATTAGAAATCAGAGCTGGGAGAACTGGGACAAGCGAGTGGCATGTGAAGTTGCTTCCAAAGAGGCAGTTCTCCATGGATGTTGAGCAGGGAGGCTTTCAGTGCAATTAAGTAGAAGCCAGCCAGGTGGGCCTAAGCTTGGCCAGCCACTGCAAGCCATCTTCCTGAGAGCTGCCTCTGACTGACTTTTGTTGTTTTAAATGATAATACAGGATTGGTTTGCAAGGAGCTTACTAAGTCAAATCAGATCTTTTGAGATTTTCCTCTGAAGAGTAACTGCAAATGCAGTGAGGCAGGATGACTCCACCTAGGTCGTAATACTCATTGTGGCAAGCACTCTAGGTTTGTTTAGCCTGCTCAAGGCTGGAGGAAGGGCACAACATAGATAGATAGATAGATAGATAGATAGATAGATAGATAGATAGATAGATAGATAGATAGATAGATAGATAGATAGATGGATGGATGGATGGATGGATGGATGGATGGATGGATGGATGGATGGATGGATGGGTAGATGGATGGGTAGATGGAT
This sequence comes from Tokudaia tokunoshimensis, assembly GCA_036184795.1. Classification (NCBI taxonomy): domain Eukaryota; kingdom Metazoa; phylum Chordata; class Mammalia; order Rodentia; family Muridae; genus Tokudaia; species Tokudaia tokunoshimensis. The sequence continues at coordinate 11,541,848 of BTHU01000014.1, forward strand.
GGGTAGATGGATGGATAGATGGATGGATAGATGGATGGGTAGATGGATGGGTAGATGGATGGATAGATGGATGGATAGATGGATGGATAGATGGATGGATAGATAGATAGATAGATAGATAGATAGATAGATAGATAGATAGATAGATAGATAGATAGATAGATAGTTGTATGATCTCTTCCAACTTTTCCGACAGCCTTACTGCTATTCTGTCTTCCTCCCTTCTCCTCCTCTTGTTTTTTTCTCTCCCTTTCCCTAATTAAATTCTCTCTGTTGTTACCACTTGCTCTTTCAGCTCAGATAGCACCTGCTGTCCTCCTCGCTATTGATCATCCTTCCCCACAGCAGTGCCATTTTACTGTCCAGGTTTCTGCAGCTTCTCCTGGTTCTGTAGTCACATTTAAAGAGTAGGAGTCTCAAATGAGGGGCGGCATGCGACATTTGTGGTTCCAGGTCAGTTACTTCAACATGATCTTTTCTAGTTACGTCCATTTTTTTGTGCAAAGTTAATGTTTTCATTTTTATTTAAAGCTGAACAGTATTCCATGGTGTGTATGTAGCACATTCTTATTACCCATTTATCAGTTGAAGGACATTTAGATTGAGAGGAATTTTGCCAGCTATCCATCTGACAGAAGAGTAATAATCCTGATGATATTTAAAACTTTAAACACAAAGAGTCAGGCAAACAAAGAACCCAACAAATGACCCACTCCAAAATGGGCTTGGGATCTGAACACAGTTCTCAGAAGAGGGCATCAAAATGACTAAGAAATATCCCCAAACTGATCTTTATTCCTAGCAATTAGAGAAATGCAAATCAACTTTGAGATTTTATCTGATCCTAGTCAGAACAGCGAAGACCAATACAATTATAGAAAGCAAATACTGGGGGGATGTGGGAAAAAGGAATTCTCACTCACTGTTAATGGTATTGCAAACTGGTGCACTCATCTTGAAGATCAGTGTGGAGAGTTCTCTAAATTTAAAAGAAAATAAATCTACCATATGACCCAGCCACAGCATTCCTTGAAATAGGCCTAAAGAAGAAGATCTTCTAATGTATTAATTAGTCAACTAATTAATTAATTTGTGGGAGGAAAAGCTTATGAACATTTATGGGTGTTTTCTAAACATTAATAAAAATTAGAACTCATTCATTTACTAATTTTCTTGAGTTAAAGCCAAAAAACCCATCAATACAGTTTTCATCTTTGTAGCAAACACTAAAGCAAAAATTGTCTCCCAGTGACTGGATGATCAAATTCTTCCCTTCAAGTAATTGCACCTAGCACCATTCAGTAGTTTGAAAAAGTAATAAACATAAATAGATCTTACTTATGTTTGATACTAGGTAGAAACATCTGTAGATTTATAAAGACTGGTACTTTTCATGGCTTAATAACTGACAAGAACTTAAAGTGAATTCGCTTAAGGTTGTACAATGATCTTAAGTCCAACTGCTTTTGAATTATTCGCTGTGTTACTATTTTTCTTCATCTGATGGTTTAGGCTTGCATTCATTGCCCAGTCCTTAGATTTTAACTATTTCACTAATGACTTTCACCAACAGTTATTCTCACTAATGACTTCCACCAACAGTTATTCATGAAGGTTCTTTAAAGGAAAAGAAGGTCTTCTAGAATTAGAAAACATGAGGACATCATGGTAGCGTCTTTAGCACTGGGCAGTCAGGCTCAGAAACACTTGTGGGCAACAACTAAGCTGAATGCTGGGGTATTGCCACCGATTTCAGGGCTGGTTGTGAATGGACAGCGGTCATGTAACAGTGGCCACATCCTGACGACAGAGTCTAAAATAAGACTGTTACATATCATCTAAAAGTCGATCTGCATAGAGAATAGTTAAGTCCCGTAAAAGCCCCTGTGCTTGAGTAACTATGCCATTTGTGGCACACATTTTTTTTTTTTTAAGAATAAAGTAGATGTTTATTCCACATAATTTTAGTTCAGGATGTAGAGAAGAAAGGGAAGGTAACAATGAATACATTGCAAGTTACACATTGTTCGAAAAAGTTCTGGAACCGAAGAAGTTACAAAAGCCGTTGAGGAAGCTTAGGCAGGATGATGTCACACAGAATAAAGTATAGAAGACCCAAGAGAAGGAAGACTCATCTGGTGCGAGGGTGAAGGAGACACACTCAGAGGGAGAAGTGGTTATTGAAGGCCCCTGGAATGCAGCAATGGAGGCCAGAAGACCATTGCTTGTTGACTTCAATCCGCCAATAGGAAATATATCCTAACTAATTTTCCTTAAGCAGCATATGTTTCTTTTAATAATAGCAGAGAAATATAAGTTCACTGTTTATCATGAGATGTTTGTAGTGGAACAATTTTAAAGTGTGTGCTTCAGACAGAAGGAAAGAAGAACATTCGAGAATGGATAAACTTCACGGAAGATGGCAGACACGAGAGTGAACTTCAGACAAGGAGGCTTTGCTAAATAATACTCTCAATGAGTCCAGTAGCTTTGTTTTATAAATGTAGATGATGGTGGCAGAAAATCTCCCTCATTTTCTCAGCACCATATAATCATTAACTAGCAGAGAGAGACTTACAGTTAAGAATATTGATTTGTATATATACCCTGTGATTAAGTCTCTGCCTCCCTAAATTAAGAACTAAATGGCTGGACTAATGAAAATATAAAATCCACTTCAGAGAACCAGTAAACAAGAAGATAGATATGACAAAAGATTATCAGAGAAACCATTAGGTAAAAAAGTCAGGATCTGAGATTCCTAGACCCAGCACCAAACTACCTAGATGAGGGAACTGGTGTAAGTCTCTTAATATTTCTGACCCTAGCTTCATTTCTGCAACATGGGAATAATTCTGTGTCCTGTGCTGAAGTTATTGTTAAGAGAAACTGCAGAATGGCTTCAAGACCAGACAGTACAAATAGCAGTAGCTCAAACCTTCTGTGCACTGAATGCATGTGACCTTCCCAGTTCACAGATGGAAAATTTCTTTCCCAGCTAATGGTATGAAGAGGTGGGCTCTTTATGGAAATTCTATGGGACAAAGATGGAGCCTTCATTAATGAGGTCAACAGTTCTGTGAAGGAGATCATAGACTTGGTTTCTGCCTCGTAAATATGCAGCAAAAGAGAAAAAAAATGAGGATGGCCTTGTCGGGCATCAATGGGAGGAGAGGTCCTTGGTCCTGGGAAGGCTCGATGCCCCAGTGTAGGAGAACGCCAGGGCGGGGAGGCTGGAGTGGGTGGGTGGGTGAGCACCCTCATAGAAGCAGGGGGAGGATGGCATAGGGAGTTTCCAGAGGGGAAACCAGGACAGGGGATAGCATTTGAAATGTAAATACATAAAATATCCAATAAAAAATCAGAAAATACATCAAATCAGCTGACACCATGAACCCTGATTGTCCACCTCCATGACGTTGAGGAATTAATTTCTTTAACTTATAGATACACAGTAACTGGTCTTTTGTGATAGCTACCTTAAGGTTCTTAGACACAATGTTTTTCTTACTCATCGTTCAACACACATGGGCACTTCAAAAACTGGAAGAGACTGATGGGAAAGGCTGGTACTGTGAGCAAGAGCAGGAACACATGACAAAGAAATAAGTCTCTGTCTCTCTTCTCATAATTGTCTACCTAATTGTCTGTCTGTCTATCTATCTATCTATCTATCTATCTATCTATCTATCTATCTATCTATCTATCTATCTATCTATCTATCTATCTATCCATCCATCCATCCATCCATCCATCCATCCATCCATCCATCCATCCATCCATCCATCCATCTATCTATCTATCTATCTATCTATCTATCTATCTATCCTTATTCACTTTACATCCCACTCACTAGCCCCCACCGGGTCACCCCTCCCCACAATCCTTCCCCTATACTCGCCTCCTCCTCTGAGCAGTTGGGGACCCTGGGGTATCCCTCTGCCCTGGTCCATCAAGTCTTTGAGGCTAGGCACACATTTAACATTGATGATGGAAATGTCTGAATGTCTCTGCAGAACACCATCACCGTGGTTCTGGGGTGATGTGTTTTCACTCCTGTCTTTAGAGCTAAAAATGACATTGCAGAATCAGACTATGCTAATTCTAATAATCGCTAATCAGGTTGTACTTATGTCATACCCTCCTTATGTCATGGAATGGGATGGATCCTAACACTTGATACTTTGATTTGGAAAAGGCTTCATAGACTAAGAAAGTTTCTACTCAAACCTAAGAAAGACTCCTCCTGAGAGCACATTACCTCAATTATTATTTTTTACATTATTTTGGTAACAGCTGAGCTGTGCTGCAATAAAAATGAGCTACATATTTCCACAATGGATGTAAGATATCAAGTATTTCCTTTGAAAAGAAACTACCAACTTTAGCAAACTAGGCTCAGCCTCTTCATCCCATTCATTTTAAATGTCCAGGACCTTTCATAAAGTATGAAAGTATATATATGTGTGTGTGTGTGTGTGTGTGTGTGTGTGTGTGTATGTGTGTGAGTGTGTGTATACATATATATATATATTTTAATGTTACAGTATGTGTAGCCAAAATAAATGAAATGACCTCACTTTATTTATATAGTTGTAAGAAACATGGGCTTGACATTGGGCTTATCTGTTGCTTCCTTGTCTTAAAAGCTTTGGTCCCACCTCTACCTGACCTATTTGTATTTGACCCTTTCCCTTTCTGGTCCGGATCACCTTCCAGCTTTTCGAAAAACTATGATATTCAGCATTTCTCTGTAGATGAACTGCATCTATACTCACTCCTGGCCACTGTTTGATTTATTTGTAGTCCATGCACTCCAGGACAGGTGCAGGTTAGATCATTTCAGGAACGATGCTCATGGCTGCGCTTGTTATAGCCTGCAGAAACCGGAAGTGGGGCCGGGGCACTGGTTGTGGGATACGCTGCAATTCAACCCTGTGTTCCCACCAAGCTACAGCGCGAGGGATTTTGTTCTAGTGGCAAAATTGTTACTTTTGCTTTTATTTCTCACTCCATACCCTTCTTCTCTACTTGTTCTTGCCCCTCTTCTCTTCTCTTCTCTTCTCTTCTCTTCTCTTCTCTTCTCTTCTCTTCTCTTCTCTTCTCTTCTCTTCTCTTCTCTCTTCTCTCTTCTCTCCCCTCCCCTCCCCTCCCCTCTCCTCCCCTCTTCTCTTCCCTTGTCTCCTCTCTTCTCTTCCCTTGTCTCTTTCTAATTTTTCCTTAAAAAAAAAAACCTAAACAGATTCATAAAACTTTCGAACTTCCCACATTGTAACTTAAGAGGTGTGCTGCATACCCATCTAAATTTTCATCACTACTGATTTCTATCTTAGTAAAATGAAGAGGTGAATTCTTCTTCGAAAGTAGGATCTTTTTAGACAGACGAATGTGCGTCTTTCAGGAAGGGCTGCTGAACAGATGTTTTTGTTTTCAGATTCGCTTCCGCAGCCTTTTCCAGTTTCAACTCTACCATCTACTCCGAAGTTTTCTTTGAATATATAAGTTTATGTATTGAAGTAGTTCAAGTATGTTAAGTGGACACAGTAGTGTAACACGTGGGGTTTCACTGTTCATTCTGCTTGGGCATTGAGTATCACATGCGTTTCCACACTTCCCCAAGTAACCCTATGGGGTGGGCACACACACATGGTATAAATGAAGGGTAGGTGGAGAAAAGAGATGTGGTTTTTAGAGACACGCTATATCATTGATTACTTTTGTCATCATATTCAAAAGTGTAGGCAGCCGTTCATCCATATTGCTCCCCATAGCTTCTCTTACTTTTTCTGTGTGGAAAGTTTGATAACCTATAGCTCTTTTTTTTTTAATGAGAAAAATACCTCAAAACTACAAATTTGATTCCATAACATTGTGCTTCAAAAATAGGGGAGTGAAGGAAATCTGGTAAGAAGGACTGGTGGGTAAAGGTGCTGGCTGCCAGGCCTGAGGGTCTGTGTTTGGTCTGGCACCACATGGCACAGGGAGAGAAGTGACCCCTGCGAGTTGTCCTCTGACCTCCCAAGGTGCACTGTCCCATAAACACCCATGCATTTACTTACTCATGCCCAAAAGGAATATGAGGGTAAAGGTAACACAGCCATTGGTTATATGTTGTGTGTGTGTGTGTGTTCTGTGTGTAGTATGTAACAAACACCTTTTCTTTTGCTTATTAGAAAACAACACTGTTTTAAAGGGAACATTTGCAAGTGTCAGAAGGAGTAAGACAAAAAATATTCTCTACCAACCTACAAAGAATTAAAGAATTATCATTTTTTTCTCTCAGGCTATTTTTTTAAAAAAAAATCTGCTTTAGACTATGCTACATAAATACTAATTTCTTTCTGTTTGTGAACTATATGATTTTAGCACAGTTCTCTCTCTCTCTCTCTCTCTCTCTCTCTCTCTCTCTCACACACACACACACACATACACGTTTCACAGTGAATTCCATCACAGTATGTGCAACTAAATGGAATAAAACCAAACTTTTTTATGTTATTTTGCACAGCATTTGCGACTGCCATGCTACATTTACTAAGCATGTCTGCGATTGTTCTTTTGTCTGTACTCTGGATATTTAATACTTTTTTTTTCACATTAGGGATGGCAACTTTATATGTAAAGCAGCAATATTTTTAAGGGTTCCTTTTTATTTAAGGTTTTCCTTTCACCAATTCAGCTATTTGAAGTCAACTGTATTCTTCAAATGTTAAATGGAGACCTTCAGGAAGAAGCATTTACATGTTAAATTTCATACTTTACTGAGGGATGACATCATGGGTGGTATTGCTGCACCTGCCAAGGATACGTGTCATTCTGTGTAGCAGGTCCACACTGTATGTGCAACCTCCCTGTTCCTCACCTGGCTTGCTATCAGATGGACTGTCACTATGCTTGTGCTCAGTTTACCTTATTTTTTTGTGGTAATGGCCCCCGGGCACACGTGAGAACCTCTAAGGGACTTCTTAAAACTGAAAATGTTCAAGTTCTCCTCTTAAGGAAGGGCAGTTGTATGCTGGAGATGCTAAGATATGCCATCAAAATAATCCTCCTTCTATTCACTAACCACGGAGAGAAAAAGAAATGAATGTCATTTCTACTGTGGTACTGCAGAGGCTGATATGCCTGAGCCTACAGTGCTGCTTAGACAAGATAGAAACACATCCTCTGCACATGAACACACAGGAAAACGTGAGCACCTTAGTGCTACTCGTGGTTAGACATTGGTGGCCATTCAGAACATGTCTACTGCATATTTGAGAATAAAATTCATGGGTTTACAAAGCAGACGAAAACGAAATCTCATTTTTTTTTCAAGCCAAGTAGATCACTTTTATTCATTTGATGCTAATGAGGGCATTTTAATTAATTGTTCTGGAAAGGCTTCCTGCACTGCTGTTCTATTCTTACCCTTGCTGGCCTTTCTCCTCCCCCTAACCCCCTGTCACCTATCTTTCTCGTTTCTTGGACTGGGTATTCTGCTGAATTTATCTCCCTTCTTTTGGTAACAGTCTTCAGGAACAGGGACAAAGCTAGACTTTCAAAAAATTTAGCCCTATTAATCTTTTGCTTGTATTTAACATTTAACGAAATATAAATGTTAAAGATATAGTTGCATTTTCCTAGACAATGGATAGTTGGTGGGAATTCCATGCTTGGAAAAGAGTGGATAGACAAGAAGAAGAAGAGATAAAAGGCGAGAGTATACTATCCTTATCCTTGGTTTGCAATAGTTTCGAATGTGTATCCAAGTGATGCTAAATGAGAATAGGAGTTTCTTCATGTTTTCTATTTAATTTAATATATATTCACTGTATGTTTTATTACAAAGCACTAGAAGAATTAATGAAAAATATTCATATTGAATTTTTCTTCTTATGGATTTAATCTCTATCTCATAAGGTAGTAGGTAAATATTCAAAATTAGTATGAGACATTGCCCCATGAATGAGGATATTTGTGAAGGTAACTGAGGGAGTTATGCTCTGGCATGTCCGTAGGTAAATAATGATGGTTTTAGTGAGTACTATGAAAACATAAGTAAAATAATAGGGATCTTTTATAGATATTCAACTCAATATCTGGATATGGTCACACAATAGCAAAGATCATAGTATCTTTATTTAATGTTTTTTCTTGTTAGCACATGCCTGCTGGTGAGACCAGCTACTGTACAAACTGAGGCAGGAGGAACGTGTCTCTGTGCTTTGTGTGTGCACCTTGTTAGTTCTACGGATATATCCGTTCTGTAAACGAGTGCACTTGTGGCGCATCCATGAGATGTGCTCATTTACTTGAGACTTTCTAGTGCTGCTCTGGGAACAAACGGTGAGCCCTCACTGTCGCGGCGTTAACCTTGCCAATCACAGACTTCCTGTAAGTGCACTGCAGTTACTTGGAACCTTTTCTGGCTTGGCGTTGGCATTCTTTTGCTAGATTACATTTATGCATTAGTACCATCTGTGCCTGCTGCACCGTCTGTGAGTTAGCCCTGTCCAAATGACTGGCATTTATCTGGAAACAGGGCGGGGGGGGGGGGAGAGAGAGAGAGAGAGAGAGAGAGAGAGAGAGAGAGAGAGAGAGAGAGAGAGACTTACTGTCAGCATAAGTGAAATTTGGTAAGGGAGACATATAAAACCATCTCTATTGATTCATTGTCTCCTGGAAAATTAAATATAATTATTATTCTTTTTCAACCTCTGAAATGCAAAAGAAGTTAGAACCCAGTGTCTAAATAAGGGAATACAACAAAACCCACATTTTGCTAGATTTTCAAGTCGAGAGAAATTGTGTGCAGTTTGAATACGAGGGTGCTTCCCATGGATAGTGAATATACATAATATGGGGTTCGGTGTGGCTGAACAGATATGGCAGATACTCGAACTGAGTTCTATTTTGATCAATGTGTTGAAGTGAAGACTTAATTTCACAATTTTATTTAGGAAACGATAGCTCTATATTCGACATAGAAATCAGATTGCTGAATTATTCCATAGACTCTCTCCAAGGCGTTATTATTTTTAAGCCATATGGTATTGCCACAGTTCTCATACCTCCAGCACACCCTAAGCTGTGAGTGGAAATAGAGGGATCGTTTTTTTTTTCTCATCAGTAAAAATAGACATCGAAAAGTTTCAGCTCGCTTATGCTGTTTATTTTTAAATTGTGCCTATTTTCAGATGCTTGATCATCTGGTTTCCATTCTTGGGGCAGTTCAGAGGTGATGCACTAGTGTCAGAAGGGGCCCCTAGTGAAAGATAAAACACAGTGAAGAGAGGCCGCAGCCTCAGAAAGAGGAGGGATGGAGCAGACAGACAGGAGACTCAGAAAAGCACTGTAGTATGGAGCTGCTCATTGGGAGAAGAAACAGCTCCCTGAAGATACCCCTGAGCTGCAGAGAACAGTAACCATCAGTTCTAGCAATTACAGCAACTTGAGCATGAGGACCGCGCACACAGCTCAGTCATCTAGGAGGATTAAGATGTGAATACGTTCTTGAGAAGACTCAACCCCAAGTGGAGAGATAAAATCTTAGAGCACAATGAGCATAACTGTTCCTCATCCTCCCTTGTGTTGTGCTTTAGGTTCAAAGAGAAATTCAGACTGAGTCGCACCATGGAGCACTGGGCTGGCCGAGAACTCACATGTAGACAAGGCTAGACTCAAACATGTATCAATCCCCCCTGCAACTGTCTCTCCCAATGCTGAGATTACAGAGATCTTTTACACTGCCCCACCTCAAATTTTACTTTCAGATGATGCTTGCCTCTAGTACTTCCGATTTACTGTTCTCTGGATATTCAGCATCGTTGGTGTGGAAAAGTCTTGATTAGCTTAAGGAAAAGAGGCCACGTAGAATCGCTCAAAGATCCTGGCCCACCTTGGTGTTGGAAGTTAGTGGTTGCAGCTACATCATTAAGAGCTAAGCACAACAGAGCTTGTTCATTCACAAGTGTTGGGCTCTTCACTGATGGTTTTTCCTGATGGCCTAGCCTATGAGCCTAGTTGTGTTCATCTTCATTTGCCAGATGGTTGGCAATGACAAAAGCCCTCCCAGTGTCCACTTTCTTACTGAGAGCAGGCGTGGGATGGGCAGGAAACCAGCCTTCTGCCCCCTCCTCTCTCAACTGTTAGGGTAATTGCCCTAGTTTCAATCATGGAATTTCTAGCTATTATGCAGAATGAATAGTTTTCCAACTCCATTCAGCATCCTATTTAGATCTAGCCAGTAATATTTCTACCATATTATTCTTAGTAGACCTTTGAAGTGTTATGCATTTTCTTGAATATTTTCCTTGTACAAATGCATATTAAATATTAGTATGTACATACCATCAACAGTTTCATTACATTATAGGGAACCAACTGCATGATAAATAAAACAACCATGGTCATATTTATAAATGATCATGTAGTAATAATTTGTAATTGAAGTCCATCATATCTTTAAAAAGTTAATTGGGGAAGTTAATTTAATAAAAAAGAGTTTTATTTTTACAGTCAAAGTCTCAGTAACTATAGGGAACTTAATTATTTTTTTTAAATTATATTCATAACAATATTTTTTGCTTTGATAATTTGAAAAAATATGAAATATATTTTTCATTGCACTGTCTTAACCTTTCCCATTGATCCCTTCTTCATCTGTATACCTTAAATTCACCTCATTACTGAATTCTATAATCACATTTCAGTTACTTAAAAATTATATATATATATAATAACAATATTTTATTTTGTTAAATTGTATATTGCACAAAAGTTATCATGCTACCCATTTTAAAATGTACCATTCGGTAGCATCAAATCCATTCATATTACTTTACAACCATGACTTTTATATATTCCTAGAAGTTTTACCATTAACACAAACTGAAATTTCATACGCACTAAAGAACAGTCCTTCACCTTCTGCTAGTCCCCCATAGCCACTGTGTCATGTCTCCTTGTGCGTGGAGCAGTTTAAGGTTTACCCCTGTGTAGAATCATGTAGCATCCCTCTTCTGTGACTGATTACTTCAGTTACAGTATATCTTATTTTAAGTGCAACCATGATATAGTATGTAGTGTTAGAATTTTCTTTTCTTGAAGTTAAATTTTTATCTTTTTGAATTTCACACATACATAACTGTATTTATATCATTTTCTTCCTTCTCCCTATCCAGTGCTATGGTGAGCCCCCACTCACTCAAATTATTAACAACTTTCTTATTATTTTTACACACACACACACACACACACACACACACACACGCACACATGGTCAGCCCACTTAATGTTTCACGTATGTCTATGCAATCAAGGCTGGATCCTTGGCTTTGGACAAAATATCAGGAGTCTCATTCCCAGGGACGACTTATTCTCCTTATCTCAGAAGTCACTGACCGCCTGTAGCTCTTCATCTAGTGCTGGGGAATAGTTAGGTTTCCTCAATTCATATTGGCATGCCAACATGTGTTGTCATCTAAGTGGGTCTTTCTTAGGGAGCCATATTGTTGAGATTTCATGGGTGCAGCATCTCTGTCATGTCTTGAAGTCAGCAGACACCCTGGTGTTCTGGCTCATGTAATCATCCCAAACCCCATCTCCTATGGTCTCAGGTACAGGAGTTGTCTGCATCATGGGTCTATAACTTGGGGTTGGCTGTTATTCTTTGAATTTTTACCTGTTATGCATGTCTGTGGTAGTCTCCAGCTGTTGAAAAGGAAACTCTGTTGATGAGAGGTGAGAGCCACATTTATGTCTCCATATAAAGATAAGAATATAGAATGCACTGAGGAATTATATTGGCTTGGGAAAGTGGGAGTAGTAGACTCATGTTTTGACAGATGAATAGAATAGCGTACTGTATTCATAGATCTAATTTTAAAACTGATTGATCCTTGAATAGACTGTTCTGCTCTTTTGATTTCTGTTTCTTGTGAGTAATGTTGCCATGGATGTAGGAGTTCTTGATCCCAGGTCTTTTAGAGCCACATCAGAAAGGGCATTTCTGGTGCATACTGCATCTCTGTGGTCATTTTCTGAATACTTCCAAAAAGACCACATAAATTTTCATTTCCCATTAGCCACTCACACAGATTTGAGTTTTGTATATCTACTCCAAACTGTTATTTCTTCATTTTTAAAAATGATGGTAGTCATCCCAAGGGGTGAATGATATGATAGTTTTTTAAAGCTTCTATTTCTTCCTTACTTTTTATTTATAAATAATTTATAGTTCTTATTTTAATATATTTGTTATATATGTGATATAAAATGACATATATAATAAAAATAACTACTAAAACTGAACACATATTCACCCTCTTCCATAGCAAAATTTCTTTTTATGTTTTTTATTTATTTAAATTTCAAATGTTTTTCCTCTTCCCTGTCTCCCCTCCACAAACCCCAGTTCCATCCCCTCTCCCCTTTGCCTCTAAGAGGGTGCTCCCTCCCTCACCCACCCACCCACTCCCTCCTCACCACCCTAGCATCCCCCTTCACTAGGGCATCAAGTCTCCACAGGACCAAGGACTTCTTCCATTGATGCCAGACAAGGGCATCCCCTGCTACATATGCAGCTGGAGTTATGGGTCCCTCCGTGTATACTCTTTCGTTGGTGGTTTAGTCCCTGGGAGCTCTGGGAGTTCTGGTTGGTTGATATTGTTATTCTTCCTATTTCTTCATGTGTGTGTGTGTGTGTGTGTGTGTGTGTGTGTGTGTGTGTGTGTGAGAGAGAGAGAGAGAGAGAGAGAGAGAGAAGAGGAGAGGGAGAGAAAAGTGGCAGTACTAAACATATTTTTAGCTCATATCTTGCACGCAATGCAGTATTACTAGTTACAACCTTCACACTGTATGTCTTGAAACACCTTTTTAAGTGAGAATTTGTAGCCTTCAAGCTACTTCATCATTTCCCCTCTGCCTTTCTGTCCTCAGCCTCCACTGGTGCCATTGCTCTGACTTTTAAGAAAATATTTTGTTTATGTGATCATCTTGTCCTTGTCTTTCTGTGTTTGACTTCTGTGACTTTGCCCAATGTCATCATGATTGAATTGTGTTGTATATGGCAGAATATTCTTTTTAAATGATGTATAACATCTTTTGTATATACCACAGTTTTTTCTTTTTCTTTAAAATTATGTTCATCTTAAAGAAATAAGAGGTATAAAATGTCTTTTTTTTTTTTGCAATCCACTAGTAGACACAGGTTGCTTCATACTTTGGTTGCTGTGGGTATTTCTGCCAGTATTTCTGTACACACCAGAGTGCTGTTTTTCCCCCACTCAGGCATTTGAACTGGCACGGAATACAAATACAAAGACTTTATGTTGGATGAGATAGAGTAACTTCACAACAGATTTTCTATAGAAGAAATGTAATCGGACTTCTTAGTTCATTTAAAAATATCTATAGACGTGCTATGTGCAGCTGTCTCCTTTGATGAAGCTGATGTATTTTTGCAATGGAATAGATACTTTAGCATGCAAGTCTTTAACAGAGCCTTCTTTCCCGTTTCATCTTGAAGTCAGAACTCATCCTTTGCTTCAGTGTGGCAATTTCTTCTCCTCCTGATTTGTTAGCACACATGACCTTCTGCCTGAGTAGTTAACATGTAATTTGTGAGAAGGTGGGACCAGAGCTGAGAGCTCTTGAGACTGAGTTGGGTATATTAGAAATGTGATATAGAAAATTGTTTTGTATAGATAGAGGTGGTTGGATTGTTCTATTTTGATAAAATAAAACTTCTTGTTAACCCATTAACCAAAACTCTTAAAGATATAACAGAAACATGAGACTGGTTAGGTTGTCCATGCTTAAGACTCTGTATGCAAATTCTCATCTATAAGTATTTGATCCTTAACTGAGTTCTGTAGCAATCAGCATTGATCTCATAGTCTTGACAGTTGGTGCAGCCATTGTTTTAAACATTAATTTTTAACCTCTCCCAATTAAAAAAAATAGGGCGTTGAAGACATTTGTTTTAGGACATTTTGATTGGAAATATTGCCTGAGCCCATTTGCTCTTAGACATAAATTGTCTCTTCCCATACAAGTAAAGAGCAGTAAAGGAAAAAAATCTCCTTTCAAAAGTCTCTTTGTCTGGAGAATTGGGGAATGATGCTGAATGGTAGGCTGGACTCCGGCTTTGTGGGGCTTTCCTGTTCATAGCTGATGCAACAGCCAGGTAGAGTAGTTACCCCGACGCTGCCTTCCAACTGCAGCAGTTACTCATAGGCCGGTTTGTAAAGATGTGTTTTTTATTGCTGATCAATGAAAACTGACCCTAGCCGTACATGAAAAACTCTGATGTAATCCTTTTGACTGTGGAAATGAGTTTCACGTCCCCTGAAGACTGTTATGTTACCTGTAGACATTGTGAATCCCTAGAGGATGGTGAGATTATAGATATCCATTGTGCTCCCGTTGGTGCCTAGTTTTCTTGATATGCATAATTCGAGATCACTATAAAAGCAATAGGTTTGCATGGTGTTATCTTTTAAACCAATATTTGTGCCTGGAATTCAGATTTGCTTTTTCTTATTTCCATATGTTCTGTTTTAAACATATGTTAAGATGTTATTTAAAACTAGAAGCACTGAAAAAAAAACCCACATAAAATATGTTTTCTTCATTATCCGAGGCTTTGGTGCCATCATCGTTTGGAGTGGGAAAGAGAATGTTAAGTTATGTCTGTAAAACAGATTTTAACAGCGCCAAATAGAATGCACAGCTGGCTGTCATTCTACCAGGTGCACTGGCGTTCTGGGAAGAGCCTATTTGAAAATGCAGATATAATTGGCCATTCTTGGGGGGTGCCAACACCATAATGTTCACTGAGTGCTTTCCAAGTTCCAAAGATTAGTGTTGATTTTGCTGGAAAAATGTGATTAAAAAAACATACATTCCACATTGCTGTTGGGTGTCCATATAGGTACCATTCAAATAAAAGGACACCATCATTTCACACTGCCTGTCTGCCTGTCGTGCTAGGCTCTTTGGTGAGGTATGGCCTCTCAGCAACAGCTTTACAGTCACATTGTAAGGCTGCATGACACTTAATACCTTATTTATTTGCTTCAGTCATCAAAGGGGGTTATTTTCAAGTGACAAGTTGTGTGTATATGTGTGTGTGTGTTTGTGTGTGCAAGTGAGTGTGTATGTGTGTGTATTTGTGTGTATGTGTGTATGTGCATGTATGTGTGCATATGTGTGTGCATGTTTGCATATCTGTGTGTATATGTGTGCATGTGTGTGTATGTGTGTGGATTTGTGTGTATGTGTGTGCATGTGTATATGTATGTGCATGTGTGTGCATATGTGTGCATGTGTGCGCATGTGTATGTGTGCATGTGTATATGTGTGTATGTGTATGTGCATGTGTGTATGTATGTGTGTATGTTTGCATATCTGTTGAGACTGTAGATAAATCTTGAAGTGTCTTTCCTCAAGAACCGTGAATCATAAAATAAGACAGTCTCTCTCACTAGCATGGGGCTCACAGATGAGGCTGAGATAGTTGAATAGTGAGTGGCCATGACCACCCTGTGTCTCCCTCCCTAGGGCTGTTATTATGTATGCATATACATACCACTAGGCCAGGCTTTTGTTTTGATGTGGATTCTTGGGCTCAAATTCAGATTCTCTTCCTAGTGCCTAGTGCAAACACTGTGCAAACTGTGTCATACCCCCAAATTCTTTAAATGGTAAGGCTTTGAAATTCAATCCAAAGAACACAGACTTTACAAACATTAGAATTCATATCATCACCATCTCTTATTGCAGTTACAGCTTTTAAAAGTCTTTCACATTCCCAACTCCAAAGCATGCCTGTGTTCTGTTCCTGCTATAGATTGCCACTTACTTTAGTCTTTCACTCCAGGAAGAATAGCTCCGTTAATGAAGTACAGATAAGGACTTTCCTCATTCACTGTTAACAAAGAATGGTAATTGAAGTTAGTCTTCTTAGTTAGGTTTCATTATTCATTTTTAACTAATCAATTAATTAATGTATGTGCATATGCATGCATATGTTCCTGCCCTGGGTGTATTTGTATATACCATATGTGTAGGAGCCTGTAAGTGAGAAGAGACATGGAATCACCTGTAACTGTAGTTGCACATGGTTTTGAGCTGCCGTGTTGGTGCTGGGAACAGAGTGAGTCCTATGCAAGAGTAGTAGGTGCCTCTACCTATTAACCCATCTCTCCAGCTCTGGGTTTCCTTAAGAATATTTTTGTTATTTTTTTTTAAATCAAAAATTAACAAATGTTTATATTTGTTAAAAATTATTGCCAACTTTAAGCACTTTTTTAAAAAAACACACTTGTTTCAGAAAAAAATCTGTACCAAGTGTTCTACAGTCTCATTTTCATATTTAATGACATGAATGAGAAATCCCTGATTTGGTTTGGTTGCTGGAATTTTCACAACATATGCGGCAGGGCTATGCTACTTGTGAGAAGGAGTGTCTTTCAAATACTGATTAAATAACATGGACACAGAGGGGAATAAAAGCTCCTGTTAGCTGCTCCTGTTTAAGCCTCTGAGTCCTGCTGTGAATGGTGGTAGAACCATTCCTCCCTTGCCCAGGTATGGTGTATATGGATTTCAGAATTGCTGTGGGACTGGAATATCTACTTCCCTCCATTGTCTCTGTCTGCTGGTGGCTTCCACCATGAAACAGACCCAACCTCCTGCCATCTGCTGTGTGTTCAGGGCTGACATCAAGGTCAGCTTCTCTAGGATGCCTGCTGTTACCCAGTTTAGAACATTTCTAGCCTGCGATCTGTCCCCTTCTCTGCTGTGTCAGTTGCTGGGCTGCATTTGAAAATCCATATGACAAAGGAAAGCAGGAAGACTCTTGCCCAAGGGGTGGTGGTAGCTGCTGATTAATTATAAGGCAGTTAAGGGGCAGTGGCATGTAGGTCTGTAGACATGATGTTAGGCAAGCCAACCACTGTGTTGTATTTATTTTTTATTTTTTTTTATTGAATATAATCTTCATTTACATTTCAAATGCTAAAACCTTTCCCGGTTTCCCCCCTTCCCCCAAACCCCCAACTCCTCCTCCCACCCCTTGCCTCCAAATATATGCCCCTCCACCGGACCCACTCCCACCTCGATTTCCCTTCGTTGGGACATCTATTGAGCCTTCACCGGACCAAGGAACACTCCTCCCACTGGTGCTGGACAAGGCATTCCTCTGCCACATTTTTGGCTGGAACCATGTATACCCCTTGGTTGATGGTCTCAGGGAGTCCTGGGGCATCTGGGTGGCTGACATCGTTGTTCTTCCCGTGGGGCTGTAAACCCATTCAGCTCCTCCGGACTGCCCTCCAACTCCTCCATTGGGGACCCCACGCCCAGTCCAATGGTTGGCTGCTAGCATCTGCCTCTGAATGTGTAAGACTCTGACAGGGCCCCTCCAGAGACAACCATGACATGCTCCTTTTGGCCACGCAGAGACTGCCCTACCTGGGGATTCATCCTACAAATAGTCACCGAACCCTGACTCTATTATAGACGACAAGAAGTGCACTGTGTTTTATTTTATAGATCACTAATCACAGTGTTGTTAGACTGAAAGTTTCAATATCCCTACCAAAATATCAGCTATAGGAGCCAGAGAATATTGCCTATATAGTTTAAATTTCAAAACTGATTTAATATTTCTCTTTTCCTGTTAATTTTTTAAATATTTATTTATTTATTTATTTATTTATTTATTTATTTATTGAGATAGGGTCTGTCTGTGTAGCCCTGGCTGTCCTGGAACTCACAGAACTCACTATATAGACCAGGCTGTCTGAGAGCTCACAGAGATCCACCTGCCTCTGCCTTGAGAGTGCTGAGATTAAAGGTGTGTATCACCATGCCAGCCTCTGATTATATACTTCAGCAATAACTCATTCATCTGGTATTTTATCAGTTGTGCTACAGGTGGGGGGGGATCACAAATTAATATTTACAAGACAATAATGAGAACCAACCAAAGCAAACATATACAAACAAACAAAATGAAAATGGAAAAAAATTTCATGAGGTTTGTAATATATGAAACAGGATAGAAGGGTTGGAAACAGATTCCCAAGACTGATTTGTTAAAAACAAGAAAAGAAAAACTGAGGTAAGGAGACACTTGCTGTGGAAGCATAAAGAACTGAGTTCAGATCTCCAGGGCCCATCTCAAAGGATGACATGGACATCTTCTCCTGAAAACCCAGCATTGCCAGGGACAGAGAGAGGAGGGTCTCTGAGACTTGCTGGCCACCAGCCTAGGTCCAGGTTCAGTGAGAGTCACTGACTCTAGGGAACGAGGTAGAACATCCAACATGTATGTAGATCACACATACACACTCTCTCTCATATTATAATGCACATATATACCTACTTTTACTAAAAAATGAAAATAGTAGGAACTGGAAGAGTTATTATAATACTAAACCCACTGTACTAGCATCTACTTAAGTTTTTTTGTTTATTTGTTTTCAGAGAATGTAATAAGTTAATAAATTATATTATTACTAAAAATCATGTTTGCTAAGAATACCAGATGTATTTCTCTATACTAACCTTAAATTTATATTCATATCCTTATTTGTCTTGCTATTTTCTATCTATATGTATATCTATATCTGTCTATCTCTATATACCTCTCTATATCTATCTATCTGTCTGTCTGTCTGTCTGTCTATCATCTATCTATATAACTATGTATGTATGTATACATACATACATCTACCTGTATATCCATAAATCTCATGATATATCATTAATTTTCTGCAATGTTTGACTTGCAGATAGACTTGAACCTCAGGGTCTGGCTTTGTGACATGCATAATTACACTGAAGTGTCACACCATGGTCAAATGTGTGCTGCGTTGTTACAACCAGTCACCTTTTATAACTTGACTTTAATCTCTTTTTGTTGTTGTTGTTGTTATTGACATTTTTGAGTTCTTTGCAGATAGAAAACTATTCTTTGTATATAAAAATGACTCTATCCATGCACTTTAATATTTAATCAACCGTTATTTTGAAACATCCTTGTATCATGTCTCTAGTTATATGAATGTATCTGTGTACTATATAAACTCTTTAAAGGTTTAATATTTATACTTTTCATTTCATTGAGACTAATTGTATCTTCTGAAATGTTTACATTTTCATAATCATTTTAAAATTTACTTTTTATAATTGATAGAAACTGTGTAGATTGGTGATAACCATGTTAATTAAAGGGTAATATTAATGCACATTTAGTTTCTTTCCAAACTGTAACATGAAATTCCCTTTGAATGCTATTTTGTAGTCACTGTTCAGTGAGATGACATGTGTGCTACTGTGTCTGCCATCTCCCCTTGCAAGAAAACCTCTATGGTTTATCTTCAAAGCTTACTTGGAACCTATATGCTGTTCTGTATATAGAATCATCATAGTCTTCATGTGTTATCAGCTTTAAGTTGGTGTACATGAAATATAAAAAGTGCTATTTGGAGTTTTCTTCTCCAAGATCTCAACTTAGCAACAAATGCAGTCATTTTTCTGTTGCTCTAAGAATTTAGACCATATTAATCTGCATACATTCAAAACTAAGCCATGACTTTGGGAATGTGAATGTTAAATTATTAAACATAAAAATATAAACAGCAGTTATTTAAACTTATGTTTCTCAAGTATGCTGAAAGTATTAAAAGTATACATTTGTGGTCTCATAGTTGAATTGCCTTTACATATACTATTAGACTGTATCTTTAAGGTATTTACTGAGACCTTTCTGGACTGAAAGCAAACAGAATCACTACAGCTAATTTTCCAGTTAAAGTTTTAGGAAGATCTTTCACAAAATCCTGACTAGAGAGATGTTTCAGCAGCTTAGAGTGCTCACCACCTCCCTGGTGACGTGAGTTCTATTCTGTGCTCCCATTTCGGATGGTTCATAATTCGCCACTTCAGTTCAAGGAGATCTGATGTTTTTCTAGTCTCTGGAGATGTCTATAGCTATCTATATACATACACTCACAAATAGACATGCACACATACTTAAAAAATGTTGGTAACCCTTCACAAAGTACCCACAACTGTTCTTCAGATTGGAGTTTTAAGGTTCTGTACACTTCTATAGCACCCTTTAGTGGTTATTATTCATGAAGCATGCTTTCAAACCTGCATAAACTTTCAGTATTTGTTTTTCTGTGGAATATCTTGATAAATAACCAGTACCATTCCAAAATTGGGTGGAGATTTAGCTGTGTGATAAGTAGCCAAAAAAGGACTGATTATTCTTGGAAAAATTATTCTTGTAGAAAAGCCAAGAGTCATTGAGATCCTGGGATGAAGTTCTCCTGTTAGTTCTGTGGAGAAAGAAAGCAAAGGATACAGGAGGAGCAGAGAGTGCTGAAGAACACGGGGTATGAGGCCAGAGAGGAGAGACTGGCCTTCAGGGTGGCAGGCTCTTGGTCATGGAAATACTGCAGCACTAACTACTTGTGTCCTTGCTAAAAACAAAGGTGCTTCACACAGAGTTAACATCAGCCTCCCTTCAAATTGTAGTAGGATGTTAAGTAACATACATTTACAAAACAGCAACAATAAACAATGAAGAATGTTTACAGACCTTAAATGACTAAAACACCCAAATTCCAATCATAGACTGTTAAAGCCAATTTCCACTAACCTTCTCAGATGTCTTTATTCCACCTACTTTTCTATAAATATGTAAACTGGAGTTGATTTTTTTTTTTAAAAAAAAAAGTCAATAGAATGTCCCATTGTCACACGCCCACATTCATTTGAGGAAAAGTCAGCTGTTACCATTATCATTATGATTTTTCTTGTATTTCAGAGGATGAGAGGAAAGGAAAGCAAACAGAGATGCTTTTTTGGTTGACTCCTGTGTTCTGAAATTTTGCTGTACGTTTCCTGCATTTCTGTGCATTTATTCCGTCAGGACACAATGAGCTTTTTTGACTTTTAAGCTTAGATGGTTCACTGATCCTAGTGGATCTATGGAATTATTTCTCATTCACTTCACATTTATTCCTCGTGGAGCAGCGATTTCTCAGAGGAAAACAGTCCCGTGTCTCAGAGATCTTGCATTAGTTCTTATTTTGTTTTGTTTCTCAATTTGAAAACCTGAAATTTCAAAAATCAGTAAGCCTTTGACTGTATCCAGTTTACATGAACATCAGTCAAATATACCAATTTTCATATGGTTTTTTATTTGAAACTTTCATTTGAAATACTCAATATGCAAGCTATCACTTATTATCAGTAGATTTTAATTATCTTTACTATAGCTATTGTTTACCCTCCTTGTTTAAGGCTGTATTGTAAGTCACCTGTATTTGGCTATGTTTTCTGTTAATTAAGGGACATATTTTCCTATTTCTTTATTACTGTCATTATTTTTTGTTTTATACTGGACATTGTGAATATATAATATATTATAACACACACATACACACATATATGTATATAATTTATGTCTCTGTGTATGTGCATATTATCTTTTATTGAATTTTTTGTGCTTTTTAACTTCACATTCCACTCATAGCCCCCCTCCCAGTCACTTCCTCCCATAATCCTTCCCCTCTCCACCCTCCCCTTCTCCTCTAAATGAGTGGTGCCCCCTCCCCCTCCCATCCCCTCCCTGCTGTGTATCTCTCCAACCCTGGCACTTCAAGTCTCTCTGAAGCTAGGTGCTTCCTTTCTTACTGAGGCCAGACAAGGCAGCCCAGCTAGTAGAACATATCCTACGTACAGGCAGCAGCTTTTGGGATAGCCCCCACTCCAGTTGTTCAGGACCCATATGAAGAACAAGTTGCGCATCTGCTACATATGTACTGGGAGGCCTAGGTCCAACCCATGTATGTTCTTTGGTTGGTGGTTCAGACTCTGAGAACCCCAAGGTCCAGGTTGACTCTGTTGGTCTTCCTAACCCCTTTGGGGCCTGAAATCATTCCTCTGTTTGACTGTAAACTATCTTAATTTGAGGTAGATATATGTACTTGCACATGCAGAGAGAAGAAAGAGAGACAGGCAGACAGCATTAACTTATATATCTTTACCCCTGTAGGACCATGTACCACTTTCTCTTTCAGATTGTTGATAGGTTTCTTCTCTGAGCTGCATTTGTCTTAGACAGTGAACTACACAGTAGGATTACGATCTCCCCTCTCCCTGTCCCTGTCCCTGTCCCTCTCCCTCTCCTCCTCCCCTCCCCTCCCCCTCCCCCCCTCTCTCTCCATCTCTCTCCCCCTCTCTCTTGCTTGCTCTGACTTAAAGCCTGTCTGTAAACTTTGTGGTTCCAGGAGATGTTTCTAAATAATAACTATGATCCTCTCATGCTTCATGTTGATCTTTTGAAGTTTTTAAAGGTCAGTCTCTATAAGTTAAACATACCCACAATTGCAGCCTGGCATTTCCTTAGGGTTCATGGGAGCTTAGGAAGGATTCTTTCAGCTCACAGTTTGTACAGTTATATCCTGGTGGCTGGGGAGGTGGCTGGGTCCCTGAGGCTCCTATTCTCCTGCCTTTTTCCAAACTCTCAGTGAGATGCTTCTTTTCCCAGGGTTCCCCTATGAAGGAAATGGGGGAGGGTTCATCATGTAGGGTTTTCAGTGAACCAATTCCTGGCTCTGGAGTGAAATTATTTGGCCTGTGGTGGGATCTCCATATTTGACAGGTTCAATGTTGCACTTAGTGACACTTTTATTTGCAGAATTTTTTATTAAGTAACTCTACCTCCAAAGTAAAATAATTAAATGTTTTGCATTTGGTGTCACATAATCAAAAGTATATCCCCATCTTTTCCTAAACACATTTTGGAGGCGATTAATCTCTTTTGAAAATATAGCTATATATTAATCTGACTATATTTTTCTTTTTATACCATAAAAACTAATAGATATCATGCCATCCAGATAAGTGAATGGAATTTATGTTAATAAACCTTGGCCATCTTTCTACAGTGGCCTTTTCTGGAATAACATTCTCTAGAATAATATAATTCGCCTATTATCTATATATTAGTTTATTAATTTGCCCTATGATGATAATAGACATTTGGATTATTTTAAATTTTTGTATGCATTCTTTTTGTCTTGCATTACTATTTTTACTTTTCTCTGTTGGTTTCTCCCTGTTGCATCTGAGTGTGTACACATTTTGTGCATACTTTTGCACATGCATGGAGGCCAGAGGGTGTCTTCAGGGCTCTTCCTCAATTACTGCCCACCTTAGTTTTAGAGTCAGCCTCTCACTGAAATGTAGCTCATTATTTGACTAGACTGATGGCCTAGTGAGCTCCAGAGGTCCACTCGTTTGTGTCTCCTGACACCTCTTCCCTGGTCCCTAGCTCTAGGTTGGTGAAATGCACTACCATACCAACCAATGTTTTATAAATGGATCTTGGGGAACCTAACTCAGGTTCTTATGGTTGTGTGGCAAGCACATTTCTAACTTGGCCATCTTTCTATACATAGACATAGACATATACACATAGACTATATATATTCTATTGTTTTAAAGATATCTTTACTTTTAATATTACCTAAGACATAATCTATAATCTAATTAAAATTAGGGAAATAAAATTATTGCTGTACTACCTATGATATAACTAATAAAGTAAATATTAAGCAAAGAGTAAAATACATAGAAATCTGTTTTGACTGTTCATGTATGTAATGTGTCTTTTGGGTATCTACTTCCCACTATAATTTATTATGAAGCATAGCAGGGGCTTGCCAATAATGATTTCCAGAAAACTGTCAAAATTATACCTATATATACTCATAAACACACATACACACTCACACACAGATTCTCTCTCTCTCTCTCTCTCTCTCTCTCACACACACACACACACACACACATACACACACACATCTTGTGCTGTAATTAAAAGGATCATCTCATCTTTTATTATGAACAATGGTTTAGATGTTTCATTCACTGCCAACTATATGCTTAAATTTCAAAACTGTCAATAAACAAAATATTTGCAAAGTAAGTATTACTTATATTTATAGAGTTACAAAAATTTTTCATGTACCATGACAGAATGAAGAGACAATTCTGAGGGTAAATTTTAGGCAAACTCAGAAATTCCTTTAGTAACAGAATTATGGTCTATATTAGATGGACATTTATAGGTTGAATTTCATTTAGAAAAATGTGTAGAATTGTATTTCGGCTCAAAATTTTTCAGTTTTAGGCAAACTCATCTCTAGTTCATATTCTTTATAAATGGGGAAGGGCTATCTTCAGTGTTGTATCACCAGTTACTATAGGGAATTGACATTCAAAAAACCTCTTGTGTTCTCTGGTCCCCTAACAATTGTGTCTTCCTGAACTTTCTGGCTATGATCTCTATGTCCATGTGTCTGGGTATTTGTGTGTTTGTTTGTTTGTTTGATTGTTTTTAATCATTTAAAATTTGAGATGGTGTTTACTATTGCCCTGTGCGTGGAGATCTAGGGAGGTCTCTTTAAAAATGGAGATAAAAATAAATCAGCTCCCCGTATTTGAGAAGTCTCAACTAAAGTGCAGTTGTTTGCGTTGGCTTGTCCATGGATGTTTATGAGGCAAACATAATCCTGTTATGGTTACGGCAGTGAAATATATCCTGTGCAGAGGGCTAGTAACAGGCCATGTGAGCACCGATGCTAGTGGAATTTTAATGCTTCGGAGACAGGAAACATGGCGTCTGCTCTGGTTAATGCTGCTGTTACTGATCACAGTCAACAGTAGAGGTAGAGTCAGGTTTTAAGCACTGAAAAATCCATAGCTCCTGCTGCTCTCCTCTTCTCCTTTGTTTCTTTAGCTCACTGTAGAACACTCATGTTTCTCATATTTTTCTTTTAGATTTCTTATTTATTGTGAAGCCCAAGAGAAGGGCCATTGCTAATAACGATTTCTGGGAAAGTGTCAATAAGATAGATCCTCTTTCAGGAGATTTCTAGTTACTGCAGTTAAAGCCGTCAGATCTGACTGTGAGTTTAGTCTTGTTACCATTTGCTATCATTGGTATTTTATTCACAGTACATTCTTGCTTGGTACATTCTGTTCCTTCTTATGGTAAAAAATTTGTAATAGAATAAAACTTTATGTGGACAAGCTGAGAATGTTAATATGTTTCCAGATTAGTTTTTGACACAGAGTACCACACATCCTAGACTGCTGTAGAACTGATGTATCTGATGTTGACCTTGAACTCTTGATCTTTCTGCTCTACCTCCAAGTTCTGGATTGCAAGTGTGCATCACAAGCTTAGCTATATTTTTAGCTTGTGATGATTTTTATGGGGCATACTGTTTCCTAGAATTCAGATCCATGTACAAGAGATCTGTTGTTGGAGGGTAGTGAAGGTTAAGATGCATTTGAATATTCTTTATGATTGGGAAGCGTAAGAATAAAGAAGTGCACATTAATTTACATTTGCCTAACCCTACACTACTTCTAAAGAAGTATTGAAAGAAAACATACACTAAAGCTTCAGCAGAATAAAAATAGGAGAACAATTGTTAGTCAAATTCAAGTTCAATTATATAAGAAAGTGCACTGTAATAACTTGTTATTTTAAATTACCCAGCCCAGGAAGAGCTCCCTGCAACCTAGGCAGAAAGAGAAAAAGACTAAGTTATGTAGTTGTTTTTGTGTAACAAAAGGAAAGCACGTGAGCTTAGCTTAACATTTTCCAGTTCCAAATGAACCAATTCTCTAATATTGTCATCATAAATAATAATTATCCCAAACCCAGTCTTCTTCTTATATGCCCAATGGTCACACAGACTTATTATGTTATGAAAAATTATAGAGATTATATTGTAATATTGGAGATCTTTGAAGACATTTATAAGAGTTATTAAAAATAAAATAACATAAGGTCTGGTTAAATTTCTGTATTATGAGTCATCAAAGTAAAGTTTAGTACAGGAAAAAAAAACCTTACAGTATAGGCTTACAGTTTTCAAGCCTTGGGTGGAATTGTGTTTGATACCTTCACATGTACCACCCAAACCCCGGTGGCTTCTGGGTATGTGGAGATTCCACAGTAGTCTGTGAACCACAGAACGAGAACACCACTGATGGAGAGAAATAGTTTCACATAGAGCCTCCTCCTCAAAGAGAGTTTTGTCCGTTGTACATAAAGAAAGGATGTTTAAGCTATTTTACTATGTACCTTTGGATATTTTGCATTGTCAACTGAACAGAGAAACATATGCCTTAGCTAACAACGTGGTTAGAACATTTGATGCATAAAAATTGCAGTCTTCCTCTTCCAGTTAAACATAATGAAGCACTGGACACTTGAGCAGTAAGGTATAATTAGGGTTACCATGTATTTACACACACATGAATAAGCCTATTTAAAAATTTAGCCAACCATAATCTTGCTAGATGACTGAACAGCCTTTTTTTTTTTTTGAAATCAAGACTCCTGATATTTAGTACTATAAAGGTGAGGAAAAGGAAGACTCTAGATTGTAGCAACTGCAGTGCTAACTATAGATCAAACATTTACAGAAAATGTTGAATGTAGGTTCCAAGAATTACTAGTCAATCAGCTGATGCCATGCATTTGCACCCTTGAGCAGACCTGCGATTCTGACAGGTTCATCTGGATGTTAACTGTGAGATGCAGCTCAGACAAGGGAACAGATCCACCAAATCTCTGGAAATCTCTGACAGAGCAGTTAATGGTGGTTCCCAAAAGCAAATGTTTGGGGTGACTTTTAACAACCTATAAACAAATAGTATTGTAAAGAATTTTAATTGTAAGGTCACTTAATTCGGGGCAGTGAATTTATTCTTTGAAAATTGATATTTCTTTTAAAGTGGTTAAACAGACAAGCATACAGAAAGTGTAATAATGAAAAGTAAGTTGTCGTGGACATTCCCACTTCTCCCAGATGGCTGGTAATCTGTCTGCTTGTCTTTTACTTTCCAGACACATATTTACACAGTTACAATCATGTGTGTGTGTATATATATATATATGAAAAATTGGCATTCTATTTTCGCTACCACTTTTCTTCTTTTTTTAAAGATTTTTATTTATTTGCTACATGGTATTGAGTTAGGTGACTCATAATTTGGTTTTTGAATTGTTGAGCAGAAATATAAATTGATAATATAGTTTTACTATTTTAAAAATCCTATGGTAAATATTTTAGCATCTACCTAGCCATTTTATTGGTTTGGAGTCCCAACATAAGATTAGAGGAGTGGTGGTAGTCATCCCAAGATAAGAAAGTAGTGTTTGCAGCCCATTTTTGCATAGTCTCTTGCTGTATAGATTTTGCCAACTTATACTGCCATTCAATGGCGTGTGAGTTGTTTCCTTGCCATAGACACTCAGTAATTAGATAATGTGTTCAATATAAGGTAGCATAAAATAGTATGCTTTAAAGGAATGACAGTTTTATTCTTTAAAAATTATACCTTTTCTTAGATGAATAGTGCTGACCTAGAAAGAGTATATAATATGATGTTAGTTATCAACACAGAAACACCTTTCTTACATGCTAGGAAACATTTATTTTAGGTTGGTTGGGAATGATCTGGATTGGAATTAATTTGTCTAATTGATTTTTGTTCATTAAGAAAGATCAACAGCTTAATATCTGAATTATCACATTGATTTTATAATGCAACATTTGAATTATCACAATGAATTTATAATGAAGTATACTGTAAAATACTTGCATATCGGCCTACAGTCACTAGTAAATTTATGCTTATTTCCCCTAGATTTAGTTTCTTTAAGTATTTAGAAAATTCTACCTCTAATATTTCCCATGTAAAATGAATAAATTAAATTATGCTTCCCTTGCATTCAAGAAGTTGTACATCCCCAAAGCAAAAGAAAGAAGTGTATTCATAGTTCATGTTGAAAGTAATGAAGTCTTATAAATTGATATAACTCAATTTTTATTGACCAATGTTTTTATCACTCACAACTGACTCAGTCATTTATAGATCATCAAATTAAAGTTAGTTGTATTAATGCATAAATATGCAATATGGGTATTGTCCAAGGCTTCAGAATACTATATGTGGATTTCATATATAGCTAGAGGATGATCCCAAATCCAGAAAATTAGTTTAAAAACTATTGATTTGCAAATTCAAAAACTAAGAAAATTAAGTTTTGTGCTCATGTTAACAAGAGTGATTTGTGATATATTAGTATTAGTATCTAAAATTTATGCCACATGATTCAGATGTTAGGCACAAACTAATAAAATTAGTATTTGTAGAAGACAAAGTTTTGATGGACAATTGCCTTTTAGCAGAAGTTGTTAAAAACTCTCATTCTTTTAGTTCTTTATGGTTTTCTATTTTCAAAAAATGTCCGAAATCTCTAAATTTGTTGAGCAGTTGTGTTCCAAACAAAAGTGGACAAAAACAACCTCTATGTTCTAAATTCTCCTCTTCCACAATATTTTTTAAGTTTTTTGAATTTTCCCTTGTCCCATGTATTCCAAATAAGCACTCACATTATGGGAAATTCTAACATGAGGAGCTTTTGAGAGCAGATGTAATAGCAAATGGAAGTCTTAATTGCATGATAATTCTGGCCTAAACTAGGAGAGAGTGGGCTAGATTTAGCCAGTGGAGGACTCTGGACACAAGTCATGTGTCACAAGTCAACAGTATTATAGGAAAGGGAGAAGGGAGAGTCTTTATCAACAATTGGAAATTTTGTTTTCAAATAATTATTGGGTTAGTAATTATTTTATGAATCAATATATCTACATGACCTTCACTAAAGTGTTTAGGAAACTGGACTGTCAAATACTCTCTAAAAATACATAATTCAAGTAAATAGTCTTAATTTGGGAAAAAAGTATGTATAGTGGTGTGAGAAGTGGGTCAGCAATGTAGGATATGATCTAAAATAAGGTATAGCACAAAGAAGGCATCTCTCTCCAGTCTCAGGTTTCCTTGTCCTTGGTTTTAATGATCTCCTTAATATGTTCCTCATATATCCATTTTAGACTCACTGAATTGCATAGGAAAATCCAACCATTTTACTTCATCATAGACATGTTTAAGGTGATGTCATTGATAGTTTGATTCTGACAGTGGTGCCATACTTCAGACAGCATTTACAAGGTTTTAATCCCATGTTGAATTTTTTCTATGTGGACTTGAACACACCATCAAATAAGTAAACTTTCTGTACACAATAAATAAAATGAAATGGAATAAAATCTGAGCCATATTGGCTTGAGCTAGGGAAAATGATATGACTTTGTGACTGATGTGGACGTTGTTCTGAGCTTGGGTATCCTTAGTTACTACATCTTGCGATGGAAAGTAGATGTTCCTTGACTTTTAAACAATTGCTTCCTTATCTCACCATGGATTTCCTTCTTCCCTCAGGGCCGATGCATAAACTTCTCCCGGGTTCCACATCAATAAGACGGGAACGTGAAGAATGAGAAGATAAGACAGTGTATCTTCATGATGCTGATTTCCAGCAGAACGGACAGCCCAGTGCATCTCAGAAGTTCTTGGGACAACAGCTCACTTTCTCTCTGTCAGGAAATGTTTCCTCTGCCTTCTGCTTTCTGTGCACTAAACATTTTCCAACACTCGTTCTGCCATCGACATGAGAGGTGATGAAAGTCATCGGTGATAACCCATGATGTAGGACACTGAAAATCCCAAGGAATGTTAATTTGCAG
Source organism: Tokudaia tokunoshimensis (assembly GCA_036184795.1). Taxonomy (NCBI): domain Eukaryota; kingdom Metazoa; phylum Chordata; class Mammalia; order Rodentia; family Muridae; genus Tokudaia; species Tokudaia tokunoshimensis. The sequence goes on from BTHU01000014.1 coordinate 11,571,535, forward strand.
GCTATGGTTTATGCAAAGCTCGTTTTGACTGTGTAAGAGGACAAAGCAAACACATCAATGATGTAATGATACCAAAGCCCGGACTGCAAATCCACCCGCCATGCAGGTTTGCAATGGAGACTGGTGCTTCTGACATGGATGCGTGGCGCGTGTCCTTTTGTTTGGCAAGATCTTTAGCTACAAGCGAAACATGAAATTTCCCACCAGGCTAAACAGATAATGGAGTCCACTGCCTTGTAGCTATGTCAGATAGCAAAGCCTTTCCAAGTCCTCCATTACTTTGTGCCTTACAGGAAATTTCTGACTAGAAAATCTTGTCACTGTTACACTGAAAGTGCACACGCATGACAAAATGTAGACGAGACGCCTCAAGACGCCTCAAGGTACTGGGATGCAAGCAGGATTTTTGCCCTTTAGTTTTCCAAGACACCTTTCTTTCATTATGCACTTGAGACAAGAGAATTAATAGAGCGTTAATTCAATAGGAAGACCGCCTCCAACCAAAGACCTGGAGTGTAGCAATAAGGACTTGTGATTTGAGACTTTGTCCTTAGCCTGGTAGATCCCCCTCTCTCAGCGTTTGGGATTTAACAGTGCGTAAAGCATTAATATCTGTAAACACACCTAGATGTTTGTTTGGCTTTTAATTTAAGGAAGCTGTAACCACAAAGCTTCCGCTCAGGGTTTTTTCTTCCTTCAAGTCTCCAAGGGCTCTTCAGCGTCACAAGCCAGCAACTCTCTTTGCATGAAAATTTCAAATTTTAATTAATATAATTAAAGGCAACAGCAAGCAGCAGCCTGTGAAGATTTTGCTCATCTTTTTTATGCCTTTTGACATTGAATGACCTATCACTGTATGCATGTGACTTAGAAATTGTGGAGCACCACACCTTGGTTGTGATTCAGCCTGGGAAAGAGAGCCTCCTTCCTTCAGTTTATAAATTAAAATCAGGAGGGGCGCCATCAGAAAGCGTGGACAATATCCATACTATAAATTTTTAGAAATATCACCATCGTGTCACGTCAACGATGCCAAATTATGTTAGCGTGAGCAGAAACACGGTGGGGGAGGAAGGCGGCAGCAGCTGAAGGAAATAGCTCAGATAATCTAGTCACTTTCGATACTGTACTTCAGATGCGAAATGGATATTCGACTGGAAACCTGACAAAGCGCGCCTGCTTTGATGTGAACTGGTATAGACAATGACCAGTGGCCGGGTCAGTGGGATGTCTCTCTGCGAGTACAAAGGCTTATCAAATGACACTAAAAATAAGTTCAACAACCATCACTTTGGAAGGGAGAAGGCGAGCGTTTCGTGTTTGGCGGGCATGTGAGTGCATGAGATGGAAAGAGATTTAGTGCATCCTCGTATAATTGCCCACATTGTACTCTTCACAGAAATCTCAAAGGACCGCAGTGATACTTTTTGTTGGTGTCCAGGTTTGTGGCACTGCTCCCAGAAGCCTTCTGCACACATCCAAATATACAAATCCACACACCTACTCTCTAGCTTCAATCTTTTTGCTCAACCTTATTTATGTCACTGACTGGCTGGATCCAAAGTCACACCTCCACATATTAGTGAATAAAATTTTTTACCTGTGTCTCTGTGATCAGTTTCTTTAAGTTCACATAGAGTTTACACTTTCTTGGGTTGGATACACAACTGTTCTGGTTAGGAACAGGATGGAATTCTATTCCGTTGAAAACATCCAGCATGTTCACAGTTGACTCATGGTTGATGTTATGGGTACAATCTGTGTGTGCACATAGAAGGCAGGTAAGTACACCTAACTCTTCCGGCGATGACTCTTTGTAGGCATTTGTTCTGTGTCTGCCTCTAAAGCAGGACCTATGGCCACTTCCCCAAAAGGCATTTCATTTATGATGCAGGCACACCCATTGGTGATATTTTAAGAGCATCACAAATACTACAGAAGCTCTGACTATGTTTCTTTGGTAACCACTTCAAACTTTTACAGAATCATGTAGCATATTTGCACCATGAGGAATGTAAATAAACCTCTGCCTTTAAATGGCAAAATAACTCTCTTGAGATTTGTTGCACTGGCTGGAGAATGTGTAATAAGAATACAGCAAAGAGCTGTAAATGAAGAGGGTGAGTCATGAGTCTATGCATAGACTGGAAAAGTATCATTCATAAGGTTCAAAGACAGATGGAATTTCATTGCCCTTAAAGTTAAGAACCAGATTAATGTTATGCTTTAATCGCAGATCTTAGCAGAAATGAGAAGAATTTGTTTTTAAAATTAATCTTCTTGGCAAAGGACATTGAGAATCTTTATGTGACACTTTTCATACATAGCAATAGCTCCCATGTGATTGATCTGGACACGATGTCAGTCGAGATCTCCTTCTTTGTACAAACAAATGAGTCTTGTCCATCATCCATTTGTGTTACATAAGGTTGCAAAAGCAATTAAGTGGGAAATGACTCCTAACTTATGTGTCTCCTCTGCCTAGAAAGAAAGTTTTGAAGGCATCTATATATATTTCATAACAATGTCTGTTCTTTATGGATTTGATCCATAAATATTTATCTATCTGAAAACTTTGATACTTGGAATGTTTTCCGTAAAGCATTTGGTGCTCCAAGAAGAAACATTTGGTGCTAAGAGTTGCAGCTCTGATGCCTTCCCCCAAGTTAATTCTATTTTAAAAATTTATATTTCCTTCCCAATGAGATGCAGAGTAAAACTTGAGAGTCTCCATTGACTAGGGAGCAGCATCTGTCATCTATGGTTAATTACTATTTTGTTAAAGAATATGTAAGGTTTAAAACCTTATTTTTCAAATTGTTGAGAAATTTTTCTTATATTTCCAATGAACTTTGTCCTAATCATTTAAAAAATGAATTATTTATTAGTTTTTAAAAATAAATCATTATCAGATATAAGATATGAGTGTCTCTATGAACTGAATTTCATTATCTGAATGTCTCTGGCCTGTATTTACTGTTCAGAGGTAGACTAATTTCTTTAAGATTGAATCACTATCTGTATCTGTACTGTGGCAAGCAAGTTGATGGAAACATTTCTAGTTGGTTGTCTTACAGATATTATGTTTGAAACTTCTGAAGAAAAAAATATAATAATGTTATAATACAAGTATTAGAAACCATTGTGATTTCTTCCTTTTCATATTCTGGTTAACTTATTAGATTTTCATTCCTATTGTATTAGTAAATTTATTAGAATTTAATTACTACTCTCAAAGTGGTGTGTATATACACACAGGGAAGACATACCACACACACACATACACACACACACACACTTCAAATGCTTAGACTAATTGGTGCATCTGTTGTACTGTTAAAGAAAGCAGTAGGCTCACGAACTAGAAAATGCTGTCTGTAGTTGGTGTAGCTATAGTGAAGTCTCATTAGATTAGTGTTGTCTAGTCAATTTCTATGGAATATTCTGAGAACATTTTAATTTTAGTATATTTCTATATTTACTAGAATTTTATTCAGTCAATTGGGTAAAAGAATGAATAAATTTATTGAAAACCCATAATGTAGCAGGCCTCTTGCTGTTTTGTAAAATATATTTTTGTACTGCTGCCAGAAGAAGATTATAATGTGAAAGTACAAGGTATAGAACATGCATCTCTATATAAATGTTCTTGTATAGGTTGCTTTCCTCATTTATCAGGTTGGGAAGCAGGTAGAGATGTTCTATGTGGACACCTAGTGAACAGGTGACTGGGTGGCTTGAGAGGCCAACACTCCAGTCATACTAAAAGTTCCTCCCAGTTCTGATGTTTGCATGAAAATGATGAAATCAGAGGTTTTAGTGTTTATCTCAAATTTGTCATACCTTCTTCCTTTTAAAGTTTTATAGTATTAGCTCTGTAAATTGCCAGTTTAGTTCCAGAAAAGACACTGAACTCTAACATACAATTTGAAAATTAGTCATAGTGGAGTAATTTGTTAGTTATTTTTTTTTTACAGAAGAATTTGTTAGAGCAACTGGTATGAAACATCTCTGAAGATGAGCAAATCATTGGCAAAGGTGTTAACAGTTCCTTCTGGTCACTGGGTGTCTCAAATGGTCATAGAAAGAGGCAAAAGAAAAACCCTATTCTGAAGTAGTTACGAGATAACTTAAACATTGTAGAAATTTGAAATGTATACTTCCCCCAGTCAACACTGGACAAAAGAAAAATCAAAACAAAGAAAAAGCCCACTTGATTAACAATAACTATGCCTGTGTTATGTCACCCATAGCACACAGTAGCACAGAGTCAAAGGGAACTATTTTGTTGAGTGGTTTAGTGTTTAGGATCTATAGTCTATTAGTCACATAGTGAGCCTTGCACAGACTTACCCTGGTCTTAATGTAGATGACAACTGTAAGAATTCCATACCCCCCAAGTTTTGTCTTCTAATCATTGTAAAGTTATTTTTATGTCAGATGAGTTACCTTTGCAAGATTGCAAATGTCAGTCATAACATAGAGTAAATTTTCAACATGACTAGAATGTATAATTAAGTATGTTCAACCTAAATAGAAATATTAGAAACTATTTCCCAGGGTGCCGACCATTAAAAATGAGCACATCTCCTTCATGAAGGCAAAGGCAGGTGATGGTAAGCAATAGATGTGAACAAAAGGACTGAGAACGTTCAAAGTCGTAGCTGATAAAGGAAACTGTTGCATCATGTGCTCAATTAGGAACAAATCTAAATCTCTTGGCATGCTCATGGATTGCACCATCTGACTGGGAAAAGTAACTGGAGAAAAACTCAATGTGAAACAAAAACTGACCAGTTCTAGCAGATGACTCCTATAAATGGAATTTTGACTTGAAATTCTGCTGTGAAATCAAACAATTATGATGATCGCACTCAAGTTCTCTTCAAGTTCTTTTACTTTTTAGAACATCTTTTTTAATTCTAAAAGTTTCTGCTAATTAAACAGAGCAATGACAGACCTTCGTTTTCTTTAAATACTTTGTTTGTGTGAGGCTGTCACACAGAAGGAAGGATTATATTTTAAACAATATGCTCAAGTGTAAAAATCTTCAACAAATTCTTAATGGTTTTTTTTATGGGAGAAATGTTTGAGGAGTTTCGTAATAAGCATCTTGAGCCTTCTCTAAGGAGAAAGATATCTCAGGAAATTGGGAAGAATTGTAAATAATTTAAAGAAGCTATTGAGGAATGTACCCTGACCTACAGAGTACCTTTGAGGAGAGTCAGTTGCATGTAGCACAACAATAAATACAGAGTTATTAAAGTATCATGGTTGCCTAACAATTCAGTGTACTGCCACTGCCCAGGGACTACTGACCAGATGCCTTTCTAACACTAACCCAACCTTTCAAATGACAGAGAAAAGTTGATTCACTAGGCTTCCTGGATACATACAGTGCATGTCTCAAGTTCCTCAAATAGGTCTTATGAACAGGCTGGGGGGGGTCAATTTTCTTTAAAAATATTTCCCATAACTTCAAAAATCAGTGTGATATATTTCACCTCAAGGTTATAATCACATAGGTCCATAGTTTCTGACTTTGAGTAACTTTTAATACCAACGAAATTGAACAGAGATGGCTTAATTTCCTTTTCCTATGGCTACTGTAATGAAGTTCTACAAATTTAGTGTGCAAAATACACCACAAATTTATTTTCTCCTTGATTTCTTTGCTTTCTTTAGCTTCTATTGCTGCCTATAATCTTTAGCTTCATCTGCCTCCAAAGCACCTCACCCCAACCTCCGACAGTCATTACAGCAACAATTGCCTCTGATCTCCTGGTGCCATATAAAGACTATTTCGACTGTCCTGTGCCTACTCATGGAATTCAGCATGAACATGCCTGTAGGTTCCCTTTCTCCATACAGAGTAACAATCATTAGTTCTAGGGAGGAAGACATGAATATTGGAAGGTCCTTATATAGCTCACTGCAAACTTGTAAGTTTCCTTTTTTAATAAATACTATTTTTTAACCTATCACCACAAGAAACATACAGGCTAGGCTCAGCTTTCCCTGTTAAATCTGCCCCTGTGCAAATTCGTTATCTTGATATGCCATGATTGGAGCTAGGAGAGAACCTCCATTTGCCCCTATTCTTTTGTGCTGTGTGTTTTGTATCATATTTAAGACTTCACACAATGAGTGGAGCTGAGGGTTACGCTGCTGGAAGATGTTTGACAGATGAAAGATCTCCCAGGAGATGGAAGCATGTGGTCAGAGTTTTGTTTCCTTCAAAGCATTTGTACAGAAGGCCATACATTAAGTTATTCCTGGAAAACTCTCTACTGTCATTCTGAAAAACATTTAAGAAGGTATTTAAATACCACCAGACACTATGGACAAAAATACATTGATATTCTCAATGCTAACATCAGTAATAGACATATGGACTGAAACAGAACTTCCTCCCACCTGTTAACTGTTTTTAATCCATAATTAAGAATGTTCTCATAAGAACTTGTTTTAAAATTGAAGCAAACCTCACATCTATATCAAATATTGGTAAGCGGCAATTATAAAGATATTTGTGGGAATGATAAAGTATAAAGGGATAAAGGTGAGCTAAGTCTAGATAGATTGAATCAGTAGAAACAGATTATTAATTTTGATCCTGTTTTTGTACATTTCAGATTTTATATCAGTACTTACTCTTCTTAAAAAGTACATTTACATATTTAACAATATTATAAATTAGGATGTAAACCTTTATATGATATGTGGTTCTAAGACTCTCTGCCTGTTTCTATAGAGTACCTGAGAGTTCTTTAATGTCCTTATGCACACGCCATTCATTTCTTGTTCAAAAGGTATATACTAAGTGCATACTACATGCACTATGCTAATTTTGCTACAACCTATGGAAACGTTAGTTAGCACTTTTAAAACATGCTTAGTAGGTGGAAGAGTCTTCTGATGATACTCAGTTAAGAAAAAGTTATTGTGGCATGAATCCTGAGTGGGTCCATTTAAAACATAAACTGGATCACATAACATGAGATTTCATGCTCAGTGGGACCTGTTTTATGTGGCCAAGCATAGATAAACTCTGTGCCAGGGTATCTCATTTTGCCGCCAACACAATTTTCAGTGTATATGAAGTCTTACTGATGAATCATGAGGCCTGTAAACCATTTCATTTGTTACAAAATATTACATTTGCTTAACTTACAGGAAAGTTAAACCACATAAATTTAATATCCTCCAGGGGAAACAAGGCTAGTGTGCCTGCTGGGGCAAAGTGGCACTTCTCGAGTGCACTGTGTTTAGGACATTTGAAGACTGTTGGTCTAACATCATTCAGAAGCAGTTACTATTGCACAGAAAAACAAATAGAACCCCAAACACTTAAGGGATGATTAATTCAGAATCTTAACTCTAATTTCTGAGGAATGTGTGGTGAAGAAGCCCTTTACAATGGAAAACCGAAGAAAAATGACTATATTTGTTTTTTACCTTGTGATAACACTATGTTCCAAGTATATATTCTAGTTTATCATCAATACTTCTCTTTCTGACCAGCACAAAGTACAGGGAGAACAGTGATACTTCAGGGAAGCCAGGAAATGTCCTCTTAGAATGTCCCCAGTTCTCAGTTCTTCATAGTGCCTACAAAATGTTAGAAACAGTGTTGGGGGTGGAGTCCTGAGGGCATAGAAAGTTGACTGGGCTTCATTCCAGAGATAAAAAGGGCTATTTGAAAGATGGACAAGAGGTCAATGAGTTTCTTTTCATCATGAAGACAAAGGAGTCCAAAATTTCCCAAGAAAGAATCCAGCCTGTTTTCCACTGCTGCAGATGAGGAGCAATCTTGGGAGAAAATCTCGAGAGGAAGTGTCTTGAGGTTAAGCTCTTGTCTACTTCCTAATGTTAGCAGATGCCTATCTTGGGCCAGTCTCAATGGAAGACAATGGGTTATTGCAGACAATCCAGTCTCTGCAATCTGATTTTCAAATGGAGACAGGCATGGAACAACAACAGAATATCAAGAGGTTTTCAAAGAGGAAAGAAAGTGTGCTGCAGTCATGCAAGAGGAAAGGGCTGACCTAGCCTGAGCTGAGTCGTATAGAGTTTACTGATCATGGGAGAAGCGGCGAGTGGTCTTTTCTCCAAGGGAACCCCCTTGAGATGGAGCACGCCCAGAAAGATAAATGTATATTATCTCCTCTTGAGCTCGTAATTAATAACAGATTACCGACACAAAGCAGAGTGTTTCAGAAAGGCTCCCTTAACGTGTGCCCTGCGCTCATAGCATCCCCGCCTGTGACAGGTGTGTTTAGCTCGCTGTCATCGTCGTCATCTCTCTTTGAAAGCATAAGGTGGAGGGCGCCAAACAGTAAGCTTTATCTTCTTTCTGTTATGCCTGTTGCAGCATATGTCAGCAGTTCATTTATTTTTATTACCAAGTCATATTCCATTGTACAGTCGTACAAGTGGCAATTCATCTGGTAACCTGTGGATAGGCATTTGGGTGATTTTCAGTAATTATGATAAGTGTCTATAATTTTTTGTATAGAGGTATTTGGATGTTTATGCATCCATAAACCACACACGCATCTTGATTGTTCAAATATTTAGGAGCTATTGATGACAGCTGTGTATTTAACTTTATAAGGACTATATAGTTATATGCAGTCCTTCAAAAGAACTGTAGCATTTTACATTTATATACTGACTATTTCTGAATTTTAGCCCTTTAGTAATTCCAGTTTGCCCAGTAAGTTAAGAAATTAGCATGGCATATATGACAGTCAAATTCGTAGAAATGGGGAATAGGAATAGTGAATTAAATTAAGGATAAAGGATATGAATAACTCACACATCATTGTTTCCTCTGTTTGTTTTTGTGACTTGGGCAACTGGCTTTGTAGGGAATATAGAGGAAAGGACAAGAAAGCCACAGGTGTGGATGGGCTGTACACAAGAAATGTCTAAAGTGACAAATGTGGAAGCTGTCAGAGATGCAGGGTACTTTGGAGTTAGCACTACAAGCATTCTATAAGACCAGTCTGGTGAACAGATTGCTACAAATCACTAGACTACACCTTCCCCTCAGATTCACAGTGAGGTTGAATTCATAAGCGTAGGTGAGTTACAGATGATGTTCAAACAAACGTGTGACCAAGTATTTGCTACAGCATGGAATTCTCTTGTGTAATCTGAACCCGAGTTCTTTGTAGCTTGATAACTTACTACTTACAATCTACATCTGAGACAAACACCAAGCAGTGCGTGCTTAGAATTACAGCAACATTTAAGTTATGTCACTACTTTTATAATTTTTACAAATCCACTTGTGTGCATTTTCCTGGTTCTTCTTTTTTTTTTTTCTGAAAAAAGCAGAGAAGTTAAGAGTCCCTCTTCAAAAGAGTACCTAACAAGTGCTGTATGTGTAAACTCTCCTTTTAACTGTCTTAACTTAATCCTCTGATTCTGCATGAATGGAATTCAGGTCCACAGATAATAGACTAGATTTTGGAGGCCATATTGCTGCAGTAATATGCTTCCCTCTATTTCTCAGTAACTTTCCTAATCAAGTAAAAGGAGATAAAAAAAATTGCATTGGAAGAGCCCAACCCTGTCATTCATACAGTTAAATATAGCTAATAACGTAAGAAACAAAGATTTTCAACAGGGCTGATTTGCATTTTTAATCTAGCCAGAAGTCAAAGCCTAGTTGATGTATTCTATTCCTCTACTAACACCTAGTGAGACCAAGTAACACTAATAATGTAACCCTATCTGGGTATTAATGAATTTGTTTATTTAATTAATAGATATGTATTATGATTACTGGCTCTGTATTTGGAACAAAGGTTGGTCACTTATTCATGGCAGTGAAAAAGATAAATACAATCCTTACTTAACAGAACTTATCCCTAATACTAGCTGCTAAAATGAATTACTAAAATAGGTCTAGTATCTTAAAACACAAAGTACTGTCTTGCAATTCTGACAACCAGATTTAAAGCTTTAGGGGAGAATCTGTTTCCCTCAAGTTGTTGGACCTTGTCAGGTATTCTCATTCTGATTGTCACCTGGGAGCATCTTTAGTTACGAGGACTATCACATCTCTCTGTCATAACTCTCTGACTCCAACATCAGCCATGACAAGCCTGAACTTTCTTACTTTTCATCTCTTTATCCATCTCTTGCCCTGCAAGCTGAAGTGTGTGATAGATGTGGGACTAAAGAAAACAAGGTATGTGTGTACAATCGGGAATTAATCCTGAAGGTATTCTTGCCATTTACAACAACATGGATAAACTTATAAGACATTATGTTAAGAGAAATAAGTTAGTCACACAAAGACAAGATCCTAGGAATAGCCAAGCTCAATGAGGACTTCATAGCAAAAAGAAAGGTGCACAGAAGTGAGGGAATGATGTGGAATCCTTTTCTAATGTCTAAAAAACTTTTGTTATACAATATAAACAAACTCATGGGTCTTCTGGATGACACAGTGTGCACAGTTAGTATGTTACTGTGTGCCTTAAAATATCCAAAACAACTACCAGGCCTATCCTGTGCCCATCTCAGGAGTAAATAATCAGATATTACAGATGAACTGGTATCTGCAATTTGATTGGCTCATGGTGTCACCCAGGTCACAAAACCAGGCAAAGGAAGCAAGAGTGTATGTCTTCCTCATGACCTCCTGAATTCAGACCTTTCATTACTATGGACTTTTGTTTTTTCCTATAGCTCTGTATTTGGAGGCTCAGGGTCTTTTATTGATTACCTTTAGTTTTTCATTGACCATTGCGCGTGCATGATTAGAGTGTTACATCTTTGGGAAGATTGATGTTTTATCACAATATAATATCTCTTTTTGCCTCTAACAGTATGACTTAATTTACATAACTATATACTTTCTTTTAAAACATTTTTTTAAGTACATGGTACCTTTACTGTTCATTTATTTACAGCAACATGTTGACATGCTTTCTATATCTGTGTTCTTCATGTCTTTTCCTCGATTACCCATACAAAGCCAGTCACCTGGGTCATGAAACCAGGCAAAGGAAGCAGTGATTTGTTTATATCTATCTTCTAAATTCAACGAACTATTTCTATTCTTCATTTCCTCGTTATGATAACAGCAAACAGGACATTCAAAAATGACAAAATACTCATGAAATTGTTGAGATGCATAACAGCTTCCTTTTGGTGATGTTATTACAGGGATACAGTGTTTCAAAATTCACCAAAATGAACACAGCAAATATGGTGGGGTTTTTTTTTTGTATTTTAATTATGTCTCAATAAAGTCAAATGGAAAACACACAACTTTATGTTGAATAAAAGAAGGCATCAAATAGTGATTCCTTTAGATTCAAGAACTGCCAAACTGAAGTATGAAGAGAAGAAACAGAGGATGATTGAAATTTCGATCTTGTTCAGGAAATTGAATTCACTGGGAAGAGGAGGAGACCTCTGATGGGGTGACAAGGATGTCTACAATCAGCAGCTGATGACAAAGGCTCGGGAAGGCAGCTGTGAAGGGCAGCAGGACTGGTCTGTGGGTGAAGGCTGAGGAGAGCTGTTTCAGTTCCAAAGTGCATCCAGAGAATTCTCCTTTAGTTTCAGACTGTAGGCTAATTATGAAGAAGACAAAAGAGAAACATAATATTCTGCAGGTTACATTTCTTCCTAAATAATCATTCAAGAAAATATAACAAAATGTCCTTGCCTTTTCAATGGAGTGGTATGTGATAGATGTCTAAGCTTCTATTGGAAACACAGATTTGTATATTTGAATTACTTCAACATTAATAAAGTCAACAGGAATGAGTCAACTTTGCCTATTTCTTCAGAAATCCAAGAGTGTATGAAATGAAAAATGTTTCCTGGATATATTAATTTTTAAAGAGAATTTGTCAGACATTTGCAGTGAAATAGTGGTAGTTAAAAGAGAGATGCCCATGGGCCAAAGGATAGGATGGAAAATTGACCAGAAATGTCAGAAATGAAAGTTTGGAAGACCCATGTTTTGCTTCCTTGCTCTTGGTCCTTAGAGATTTGATGCCCTAGTGTAGGGGGATGCCAGAGCAATGAGGTGGGAGTGGGTGAGTGGGTGGAGGAACACCCTCATAGACCAAAGGGGAGGGGGAGAGGGGGGATGGGATGGAGGGTTGTGGAAGGGAAACCAGAAAGGGAGGATATTATTTGAAATGTAAACAAATAGAATGATTAATAAAAAAAATATAGAATGAATTTTCACTTCAAAAAAAAGGGGACAAACATGTATTTAATGGTTGACTAATACAGAGGGATAGCATATCAGAGTAATACTTCTGACATGACAAGAAGAACCTGAGAAGGCAGATGGCTATATTGTCAAGGAAAGGACTTGGGCCTTCTTTTGTTGTAGTGAGTAGAGAATAAACAAAGGTTGAAATTATTTCTAGTAGGATATACACACCAGGGACATAAGGGGATCTTTCTGAAAAACTATCTTCTTGGGAAGGATCCATGGCTCCATAGATAAGAAATGGCTCCCAGGACTCGGGGGAGGGGGTGACTTTACCAAAAGGCCCGAGAATAAGTGACCACATCCAGTAGATAGACAGTGCCCCCAGTGGTGGAATAGAGTCCCCAACCCATCTTCAAAATTTTTGATCCAGAATTATTTCTGTCTAAAAAACAAGTAGGGACAGATAATGAAGGAAAGGCTATCCAGTGACTGGCCCACCTGGGATCCATCACATGGGCTTGGTGTTGGGCATCGGTGAGCTTAGCTCAACGCCCCCGGCTGAGCTGTCTGCACAGGTTTCCTGAGAGCAGAGCATCCTGCGGCTTAGCTTGATTTCTGTCTTCCCGCCCGGTGTGGTAGGGACTTGCCAGGTGCCTGACCTATGACTATGATTGTTTTTTCCCTGTTGTTTTTCACCGGCCTCTACTATATATTGCTGGTTCCTCAGTAAAGCTTTGGCATTCTCCTCACCAGAATGACCCGAGTCTGTGTTTTCTGTTAATCCCCCAGGCCTACGCACGATACTCGGTACCGTGGCGGCACGGGCGCCATCAGGTTGGTATCAAACCCTGACACTATTACTGATGCCATGTTGGGCTTGCAGACAGGAGCCTAGCATAGTTGTCAGATGCTGATACAGCCATCCATCGACCTGAGGTCAGGGACCCCCTATGAAAGAGAGGAAGGATTGAAGGAGCAGAAGGGGGTGGCAACACCATAGGAAGACCAACAGTGTCAACTAACCTGGACCTCTAGGAGCTCTCAGAGACTAAGCCACCAACCAAAGATCATACATGGGCTGATCTGTGTCCCCCAGCACATATGTAGCAGAGGACTGCCTTGTCTGGCCTCAGTGGGAGAGGATGTGCCTAATACTGTAGAGAATTGATGTCCCAGGGAAGAGGGATACAGGGGTTGGGGGGATGCCTTCTCAAAGGCAAAGGAAAGGGGATACGGGGTGAAGAACTCTGGGAGGGAGACCAGGAAGGGGAACAACATTTGGAATGTAAGTAAATAAACTGATTTTTCAAAAGAAAAGAAAAAGAAAGAAAAGAGAAGAGGAAAGGAAAAGAAAAGAAAAAGAAAAAGAAAAGAAAAGAAAAGAGAAGAGAAGAAAAGAAAAGGCTGCTTTGTCAGAGGATCCAGGTTCTAATCTCAACACCCACATGAAACCTCACAGCCATTGGTGCTAACTTCAGTTCTAGGGAATGTGATGCCCACTTTTGGCCACTGTTAACACCAGGGACACACACGGTGTATAGACATATATGCAGATAAAACTTCCATACATGTAAAATTTAAAAAATATTTTCAGTTACAAGAAAGTTAACTTTTGAGATGGAGAGTGATAAGAATGGATAGAAATTCTTTCGGTGCTAACAACCTACCACTAACAAAGCTAAAACATCGTGGTGGTTGGAGAAGCTCCATGATTTACACAGACTGGCTTCTTCAGGGGCCCAGAATGAGACTGATCTGGGGTCGATACTCACCAAAAAGCAGAAGCTAGTTCACAATTTCTTGTGGGCCACTGGAACACTCTAAGAGTCAATCTTTGTTGGAACTGCACATGTCAGCCTGAATCAACCCTGGAAGGAGTACTGAGGAAAGCGGACCGTTGGGAAACCTATATGACAATTCATGTAAATTTTGAAAATTAAACAAATTCAGTTTATATTACAGGTAGGGACTAAAAATGTAGACATTCATGAGAATAGCATGCATGACTTTGATGAGCTTGATAAATGTATGTAGGAAACCCAAAACAAACACATGTCAACATTATGTTATTAGCTAAGAAGAAAGAAGGCACGAAATACACTGATTCTTTTCTTACAGCTCTGTAAAAGCAGTGCTCAAACTCCTAAAACTGTGACCTTTTAATATAGATCCTCATGAGGTGGTGACTCCCAATCCTAAATTTACTTCTATTGCTACTTCATAGCTGTAATTTTGCTACTGACGTAAGTCATAGTGTAAATATCTGTATTTTCCAATGGTCTTAGGTGAGCCCTGTCAAAGGGTCATTGGTCCTCAAAGGGGTTGAGACCCACAGGTTGAGAACTGATGCTCTATGTGTCAGTACTTCCTTCTTGTCCTATTTTTCCTCCCAAGACCTCATGAATATTAGATGGTAGAAATAAAAGCATTTGGGGATGCTTCCTATTTATCTAATGATAGTAATAATATCTTACAATCTAATAAGGTTATTTTAATTTGAACTTTGTGAGAACCAAGTTCTATGAATCAGTGGCCAAATTGAAAAAAAATCAGGACAGGAATTAGTTATAGGCTAACAAGGTGAGCACACGCGTGCATGCACCCTCCCCCCACCCACACAAACACACACACACACACACACAAGCACACACATATGCACTTACACACACTCATGTATGCATGTGGATACATGCACACAGCAGTATTCTCTCACTCACAATAACATAAGCATCAATAACCCCCTTTACATGCTAAGGCCAAGTGCATTTGTCTTTTCTCTTTATTTTGAGAATTCTTCAAAGGCAAGATTGTGCCCCTTTATGCTCTGCCAGAAGTCTTTGGCACATGGTAAGCTCTTAATAAATAATAGTTAATTCTGTCTCTTACTAAATATTTATCCATTTAGCCAATGAATAAAATTAAAGATAATTAAATGATGGAAAAGAGTACAAAACTTAGCAAAAACAGCTATAAATGAGATTATCTGTTTGTACCTGATTGAATACAATGTGGTAGAAAACATATTTGGAGCTTGAGATCTGCCCATTTGGTATAGTTTTATTTGCCTTTAATTTTAATTCATATTGTACTGTGTCTCAGTTGTGTTCACACGTATTTGTATAAACATACATTACACATTGTGTGCATTTATATGCCCGTGTTAATACTTATTTGCATATGTTAAACTGTTATCATCGAGTTTTCTCACCCTGATCTATATGTTTTTAACTTTAGTCATATCTGTGAAATTTCATTCACTAAAGTGTGTGTGTGTGTGTGTGTGTGTGTGTGTGTTTGTGTGTGTGTCAGGATGAGTGTGTGAGTGCATGTGTATGTTTGTATAAGTGTGTGTGAGTGGGTGTGGGTCTAGTTCATGCAGAGTGGTACTGTGACAGTCTATTTGTTCCCTGTATTTTCTTGCACTGTAAATGTCTTTTTATTTCCTCAGATGAAGGGATAAGATGAAAGCCATACCCAAACTGTGTGAATACATTACTTGGACTGAGTCCAGAACATTTCTTTCTCTATGCTAATTACCCCTAGGCCTAGGCCTCGAAGAGTCTAGCCTCTGTTCAATCTAATCTTTCAAACTGACTGATTCAATTTGGCTTCTCTTGGCTTCTGACTGAATTGCTCTCCATGGCCTCATATTAACATTGGCAATAGGTTTTAATCTTCTGGCTTCTTCTCATTCTCTGTCTTTTTCTCTCTTTACCTGTGTCTAGCTTGTTTTCATTGCAACCTGTCTCTGTAAAACTGTCCAGGTAAAATCACCTCTCTTTCTCCTTCTCTCTTTTTCTCTCTGCTCATAAGTAACCTTTCTTTCTGGTGTTGTCCTCATGTGAGTTGGCCATATCCTATCTCTGACTCATTCTGTCAAGTCTTTCTCTGATTCATCACTTTGACCCACAAACTAACGTTACCTTTATTGTTAGGCATTAAAGATATGTGCTAAGGGTATGTTTGTATTTCAGTCAAGTCATACTGTAATCCAGGGCGTGTCTGCATTCTGGCTGAATTATATAGATCTTGAAGGTCTTTGGATGTGATCCTTTGCCAGAGCAACCATATATTTTTTTATTGAATATATTCTTCATTTACATTTCAAATGTTATACCCCTTCCTGGTTTCCCCCCTCCCTGAAAACCTCCAACCCATACTCCCACCCCCTGCCTCCAAGAATATGCTCCTCCACCTAACCCACTTCCATGACCCCCACTAGATTTCCTCACACTGGGTCCTCTGTTGAGTCTTCACAGGACAAAGGACCTCTCCTCCCACTAATGCCCAAACTAGGCATGACTGGAACCACATGTACCCATTGGTTGATGGCTTAATCCCTGGGTTGTCAGGTTGGCTGACATTGTTGTTCTTCCCATGGGGCTGCAAACCCCCCACCCCCAGATCCTCCAGTCTGCCCTCAAACTCCTCTATTGTGAACCCTGTGCACAGTCCAATGGTTGGCTGCTAGTATTCACCTCTGTATCTGTAAGACTCTGGCAGAGCCCCTCCAAAAGACAACCATAACAGGCTCCTTTTGGTATGTACTTCTTGTCATCCATAGTAGTTTCAGGGTTTGGTGACTGTTTATAGGATGAATCCCCAGGTAGGACAGTCTCTGGGTGGCCTTTCCTTCAGTCTCTGCTCCATACTTTGTCTCCATAGTTGTTCCTGTGATTATTTTGTTCCCTTTCTCATAGGAACCAAATCACCCCCACTTTGGTCTATCTTCTTCTTGAGCTTCCTGTGGTCTGTGAATTCTAACACGTTTATTTTGAGCTTTTGGGCTAATATCCACTTATCAGTGAGTACATACCATGTGTGATCTTTTGTGATTGAGTTACTTCACTCAGGATGACACTTTCTAGTTCCATCCATTTGCCTAAGAATTTCATGAATTCATTGTTTTTAATAGCTGAATAGTACTCCATTGTGTATATATACCACAATTTCTGTATCCATTCCTCAGTTGAAGGATGTCTGAATTCTTTCCAGCTTCTGGCTATTATAAATAAGGCTGCTATGAACATAGTGGAATATATGTCCTTATTGCATGTTAGAGCATCTTCTGGGTATATACCCAGGAATAGTATAGCTGGATCATCAGGTAGTACTATGTCCAATTTTCTGAGGATACGCCATACTGATTTCCAGATCAGTTTTACAAACTTGCAATCCCACCAGCAATGGAGAAGTGTTCCTCTTTCCCCACATCCTCTCCAGCATCTGCTGTACCCTGAGTTTTTCTCTTAGCCATTCTGACTGGTATGAGGTGGAATCTCAGGATTGTTGTGATTTGCATTTCCCTAATAACTAAGAATGCTGTACATTTCTTTAGGTGCTTCAGAGCCACTCGAGTTTTCTCAGTTGAAAATTCCCTGTTTAGCTCTGTGCCCCATTTTTTAATAGGGTTATTTGACACTCTGGAGTCTAACTTCTTGAATTCTTTGTATACATTGGATATTAGCCATCTATTGGATGTAGGATTGGTAAAGATCTTTTTCCAATCTGTTGGTTGCCATTTGGTCCTATTGACCATGTCCTTTGCCTTACAGAAGCTTTGCAGTTTTTTGAGGTCCCATTTGTCGATTCTTGTTCTTAGAGCATAAGCCATTGGTGTTCTATTCAGGAATTTTTCCCCTGTGCCAATGTGTTCAAGGTCTTCCCCACTTTCTCCTCTATAAGCTTCAGTGTATCTGGTTTTATGTAGCGGTCCTTGATCAACTTGGACTTGAGCTTTGTACAAGGAGATAAAAATGGGTCCATGTGCATTTTTTTTGCATGGCAACCTCCAGTTAATCCAACACCATTTGTTAAAAATGCTATATTTTTTCCACTGGATGTTTTTAGCTCCTTTATCAAATGTCAAGTGACCTTAGGTGTGCAAGTTCATATCTGGGTCTTCAATTCTATTCCATTGATCTTCCTGCCTGTCTCCATACCAATACCATACAGTTTTTAGCACTATTGCTCTGTAGTAGAGCTTGAGGTCAGGGATGGTGATTCCTCCAGTAGATCTTTTGTTTTGGAGAATAGTTTTCGCTATTCTGGGTTTTTTGTTATTCCAAATGAATTTGCAGATTGCTCTTTCTAGCTCTATAAAGAATTGATTTGGAATTTTGATGGGGATTGCATTGAATCTGTATATTGCTTTTGGCAAGATGGCCATTTTTACTATATTAATCCTTCCAATCCATGAGCATGGGAGTTCCTTCCATCTTCTGAGATCTCCTAAGATTTCTTTCTTCAGAGGCTTGAAGTTCTTGGCATACAGATCTTTCACTTGCTTGGTTAGAGTCACACCAAAGTATGTAATATCAATTGTGACTATTGTAAAGGGTGTCATTTCCCTAATTTCTTTCTCAGCTTGTTTATCCTCTGAGTAGAGGAAGGCTACTGATTTGTTTGAGTTAATTTTATATCTAACCACTTTGCTGAAGTTGTTTATCAGCTTTAGGAGTTCCCTGGTGGAATTTTGGGGGTCCCTTAAGTATATGATCATATCATCTGCAAATAGTGATACTTTGACTTCTTCCCTTCCAATTTGTATCCCTTTGACATTCCTTTATTGTCTAATTATTCTGGCTAGGACTTCAAGTACTATATTGACTAGATAGGGAGAGAGTGGACAGCCTCTGGTCCCTGATTTTAGTGGGATTGCTTCAAGTTTCTCTCCATTTAGTTGGGTGTTAGCTACCAGTTTACAGTATATTGCTTTCACTGTGTTTAAGTATGGACCGTGAATTCCTGATCTCTCCAAGACTTTTATCATGAAGGGATGCTGAATCTTGTCAAAAGCTTTTTCAGCATCTAATGAAATGACCATGTGGTTTTTCCTTTGAGTTTTTTAATGTAGTGGACTACATTGATGGATTTCTGTATATTGAGCCATCCCTGGATCCCTGGGATGAAGCCTACTTGATCATGGTGAATTATTGTTTTGATGCATTCTTGGATTCGGTTGGCCAGAATTTTGTTGAGAATATTTGCATCAGTGTTCATAAGGGAAATTGGTCTGAAGTTCTCTTTCCTTGTTTGTTCTCTGTTTGGTTTAGGTATAAGCATTATTGTGACTTCATAGAATGAATTGGGTAGTGTTCCTTGAGTTTCTATTTTGTGGAATAGTTTGAAGAGTATTGGTAATAACTCTTCTTTGAAGATCTGATAGAATTCCCCACTAAACCCAACTGGTCCTGGGCTTTGCTTTTTTTTTTTTTTTTTTTTTGGTTGGGAGACTATTAGCAACTGCTTCTGTTTCCTCAGAACTTATGGGACTATTCAGATGGTTTATCTGATCCTGTTTTAACATTGGCACCTGGTATGTATCTAGAAAATTGTTCAATTCATCCAGATTTTCCAATTTTGTTGAGTATAAGCTCTTGTATTAGGATCTGATTATGTTTTGAATTTTCACATTTTCTGTTATTATGTCTCCTATTTCATTTCTGATTTTATTAATTTGGGTAGTGCCTCTGTGCCCTCTGGCTAAGGGTTAGTCTGACTAAGGGTTTATCCATCATGTTTATTTTCTCAAAGACCCAGCTTCTGGTTTTGTTGATTCTTTGTATGTTTCTATTTGTTTCTATATGGTTGATTTCTGCCCTGAGTTTAATTATTTCCTGCCGTCTACTCCTCTTGGGTGCATTTGCTTCTTTTTGTTCTAGGGCTTTCAGGTGTGTTGTCAAGCTGCTAGTGTAAGCTCTCTCCAGTTTCCTTTTGGAGGCACTTAGAGCTATGAGTTTTCCTCTTAGCACTACTTTCATTGTGTCCCATAAGTTTTGGTATGATGTGTCCTCATTTTCATTAAATTCTAAAAATTCTTTCATTATTTCTTCCTTGACCAAGCTATCATTGAGTAAAACATTGTTCAACATCCATGTGTATGTGTTTTTTCTGGTTTTTTTTTTTTTTTGAACTCAAGACAAGCCTTAGGCCATGGTGATCTGATAGTGTGCATGGAATTATTTCAATATTCCTGAATCTGTTGAGGCCTGCTTTGTGACCAATTATATGGTCAGTTTTGGAGAAGGTATCATGAGGTGCTGAGAAGGTGTATTCTTTCGCTTGAGGACGGAATGTTCTATAAACATCTGTTAGATCCATTTGGTCCATAACTTTAGTTAGTTTAACTGTGTGTCTGCTTAGTTTCAGTTTCCATGATTTGTCCATTGTTGAGAGTGGGGTGTTGAAGTCTCCTAGTATAATTGTGTGGGGTGCAATGTGTGCTTTGAGCTTTAGTAAAGTTTCTTTTATGAATGTGGGTACCCTTGCATTTGGAGCATAGATATTCATAATTGAAATTTTATCCTGGTAAATTTTTCCTTTGATAAGTATGTAGTGTCCCGCCTTATCTTTTTTGACAATTTTTGGTTGAGAGTCGATTTTATCCAATATAATTATGGCCACTTCAGCTTGTTTCTTGGGACTGTTTGCTTGGAAAATTTTTTTCCAACCCTTGACTCTGAGGTAATGAGTGTCTTTGTTACTGAGGTGGGTTTCTTTTATGCAGTAAAATGTTGAGTCCTGTTTATGTATCCACTCTGTTATTCTAGGTCTTTTTATTGGAGAATTGAGACCATTGGTATTAAGAGATATTAAGGAAAGGTGATTGTTGCTTCCTGTTATCTTTTTTGTTACAGGTGGAATTCTGTTTATGTGGCTATCTTCTTTTGGGTTTGTTGAAAGAAGATTACTTTATTGCTTTTTCTAGGGTGTTGTTTCCCGCCTTGTGTTGGTATTTTCCACCCATTATCCTTTGAAGCGTTGGGTTTGTGGAAAGATATTTGTGTAAATTTGGTTCTGTCATAGAATATATTGTTTTGTCCATTTATGGTAATTGAGAGTTTTGCTGGGTATAGTAGCCTGGGCTGACATTTATGTTCTCTTAGGGTCTGTATGACATCTGCCTAGGATCTTCTAGCCTTCATAGTTTCTGGTGAGAAATCTGGTGTAATTCTGATAGGTCTGCCTTTATATGTTACTTGACCTTTTTCCATTACTGCTTTTAATATTCATTCTTTGTTTAGTGCATTTGGTGTTTTGATTATTATGTGTCAGGAGGAGTTTCTGTTCTGGTCCAGTCTGTTTGGATTTCTGTAGGATTCTTGTATGTTCATGGGCATCTCTTTCTTTAGGTTAGGGAAGTTTTGTTCTATAATTTTGTTAAAGATATTTATTGGCCCTTTAATTTGTAAATCCTCACTCTCTTCTATACCTATGATCCTTAGGTTTGGTCTTCTCATTGTGTTCTTGATTTCTTGGATGTTTTGGGTTACAAGTTTTTGCATTTTGCATTTTCTTTGACTGTTGAGTCAATGTTTTCTATGGTATCTTCCGCACCTGAGATTCTTTCTTCTATCTCTTGTATTCTGTTGTTGATGCTTGCATCTATGACTCCTGAATTGTTTTCAAGGTTTTCTATCTCCAGAGATGTCTTGCTTTGTGATTTCTTTATTGTTTCTACTTCCATTTTTAGATCCTGGATAGTTTTGTTCAGTTCATTCACTTGTTTGTTTGTGTTTTCCTGAAATTCTTTAAGGGATTTTTGTGTTTCCTCTTTAAGGGCTTCTATTTTTTGACCCATGGTCTACTGTGTTTCTTTAAGGGATTTTTGTGTTTCCTCTTTAAGGGCTTCTATCTGTTGACCCATGTTGTCCTGTCTTTCTTTAATGGATTTTTGTGATTCCTCTTTAAGGGCTTCTATCTTTTGACCCATGTTCTCCTGTACTTCTTTAAGGGAGTTATTTATATCCTTCTTGAAATCCTCTATCAGCATCAAGAGATGTGATTTTAAATCCAGCTCTTGCTTTTCCGATGTGTTAGGATATCCAGGATTTGCTCTTGTGGGAGAACTGTTTTCTGATGGTGCCATGTTGCCTTGGTTTCTGTTGTTAATGATCTTGCGTTTGCCTTTTGCCATCTAGTTTTCTCTGGTGTTAGCTGGTCTTGCATTCTCTGATTTTGGCTTATCTGTCCTGCAAGCTTGTGTATATGTACTCCTGGGATTCCCGTTCCCTCTGTGCACACAGGTATATAGGCTCTCCTGGGAGACCAGCTATCCTGGACTCCCAGGCTTCTCTGCACTCCAAATGGCCTAAGTGCAGCTAGTTCTCTAGGAAGTATCAGGAGGTGGTGTCTTCCTTGTGGCAAACCTGGCAAGATTCTGCCACAGCAGAAAGAGCCACTGCCCTGAGTGCAGCTGGTTCTCTAGGAAGTATCAGGAGAGGTGTCTTCATTGTGGCAGACCTGGCAAGATTCTGCCACAGCAGAAAGGGCAAGTGCCCTGAGTGGCTGGTTCTCTAGAAGTACCAGGAGATGGAATCTTCGCTGCAGCAGACCTGGCAATGTTCAACTGCCCTGAGTGACTGGTTCTCAACTGCCCTGAGTGGCTGGTTCTCAATTGTCCTGAGTGGCTGGTTCTCTTGGAAGTATCAGGAGATGGGATCTTCACTGCAGCAGAGTTGGCAAGGTTCTGCCCCAGCAGGAAGGGCAGGCCAAGGTGGGAGGGAGAGAAGGCTCGGAAGGGGTTGCTATTCAGAAGGGTGAGGCTTTTGGTGGTTGATGGGTAGCGAGTCCTGCTGGACCCCTGGCAGCAGCCCTGCCTCCAGAGCTGGGAGGGGGGTTCTTAGCAACTGCCCTGAGTGATTGGTTCTCTAGGAAGTATCAGAAGATGGAATCTTCAGTGCAGCAGTGCTGGCAAGGTTCTGTCCAAGCAGGACCAGAGCAACCATATTACTAGATTAAAACTTCTCTACATCGTACTAGACAGTCAACAACATAATGTTTTTGTCCTTTTAATAGAGGAAGTGTAGCACAGTGGTCAAGAGCACAGGCACCCTCTCTGGCTTGGACATCCGCTGCTAATAATTTCCTCAAGTAGCTTTTTGCTCAATCTGTTTAACTCTAGCTCGGTTTCCACATATGTAAGATGGAGGGAACCAGCTGTAGGCTCCTGTGGGGCACAGAGTAAATGCCACCTGTGTTACCTGTCATAATTACTATTAGGTTAATATTAGCTAATTAATTTCAGAGCTACTTTTAATGAAGCATTAATAACCTGATACATCTTTTCCTACTTCAACAAGGATATTTGATATTTCATTCTATGAAAGTATTACTAGTTAAAATTCTACCCATATCCCTAAACCAATGTGAGCCACAATAAAATTCAGTGAGGTTCTCTATTTTTTCTCTTCTTTTTTTCACATATGAACTTAGAAACATTATTCTTTTAATTTTTGTATATAATAATGTTATTTTAATGTATCAAGTTTGTAATGCAGGGGCTGAAGCTTCCTTTTAGACTGTTTGCAGCTAGATAGGCCAACAGAAATGCTTCTTGCCTATCTTGGTTTATGGAGACACTTCATTCATGGTCACCCAGTCAGAGAAAATTATGTTCTTTTTTTTTCTTGAGCTTGACCTTTGATTCAATCTTGAACTCTACATGTCTCTTTATATCTTCCTTTCCATAGTATTCACCAGGGCACATTTATCCCCAGCACAACAATCTTCAGGGCATTAAACTTTTTTTCAAAATTATTGAACAAGCCAGCCTTGGCCACATTGGTTGTAGTAAGTCTAGTTATTCCTTCACTAGGGTTTCTCAGACATATTAGCCAATCTGTAGAAGACTGTCTCTTTCAGGACTTCAGGGAGTTTGCTATCACCTTAGTTTACTTATACCATTCCCACAAGCTACCCAAACAATGACTTTTGGAACAAATTTAAGTCCACCCATCTTGGGATTCTTCACCCACCTTGGTAGCATGCAGTAACTTTATTTCTTTTTAAATAGGTATTTATTTGAGAAGTTCATAATGAGTACTGTATTTATACCCTTCACTCTTCTTTCCCTTCCTTCCAGGTCCTCATGTGTCATTCCTCCTCCCCCCCATTTTCTTTCAAATTCATAGTCCCAGAGCTGTAGAGATGGCTCAGTGGTTCAGAACATTTTTGTTCATGCAGATGACTCAGTTTTGATTCCCTGAACCCACATGGTGGCTCACAATCTTCTGTGACTCTAGTTCCAGGGAAACTGACATTCTCTTCTTCCCCACTTGGGTCCAGGCATTCATATAGTCCACTGGCATACATCTAAGCAAAGACACGTATACACATAAAATAAAAGAAATAAACCTAATTTAAAAGTTCACGGCCTCTTTTTCTTTTTTCCTTTATCTGTTTACATATGCATACATATTGATATATGAATACAACTTGCTAAGTCCATTTAATATGGCCAGATGTACATTTTTTTTGGACTTGCCACTTGCTATTGGTTAACCAATTAGAGGGCTCATCTCTGCGGAAAACTGTCTCTCCCACTTTTAGCAGTCATTAATTGCCTGTAGCTTCTCATATAGGTATAGACCTTGTGGGGTTCCTCTCTTGCATGTTGGCATGCCAACTGGCATTGCTATTGCTTATGCCTTGTTTAAGCAGCCATATTGTTGAGATTTCATGTGTGCAGATTCTCTTCAACGGGGAGCTCTAGGATAACATTCAAACTATGACATTTTTACATTCCTGCCATTCTTATTTTAGATGACAAGTAAAAAAATTACTCAGCCATTTTTTTCCAAAGACCCAGCTTTTCTATCTAGCAGACAATACCATTGCCACTTCACCTTACTTTTAAGTTGTGCAAACATAATGATGATGATGATGATGATGATAATAATAATATGCAAGTAATTTCCACAAGTCCATTTGGTAAACAGAGCATCATACCATATGAACTGTTACAAATCAGTCTCTACTGACAGGGCCACAATCAGCTACAAAATTTCTATTTTGCTTTTTAGTTGAAAGTCTTATCTTAGATTGTTATTTCCTCCACTATTCTCTGTAACTGCAGCTGAAGCTGAATTATGTTCATGTCAGTTAGCATGCAGGATGGACATCGATGGACTCTAATGAGTGCCTGGCCTCTCAGAGATGGTGGTATAGAGTAACCAAAAGGAGTAAACACCATATGAAATATAGGAGATGTTTTTATTGAAACAATTGTGATAAAGCCTGAAAGCATTTCAAAAAACATTATATAAGAAATAGATGCAATAAAAGGAATGAGTCCTGTAGATGACAATAGGGTGATGATAAGCACTCAATGTTATGCTTATGAGTTATTTTGTTATTTTAACCTAATGGTCGAAGGTCCTTTGAATTGTTGACAATTCAAAGATGACAGATGTTATATGAACATAATACCATCAATTGCTTTCTTCCATTTGACTTTAAAATAAACTTCAAAGTCACAAAAACTTTTTGAGTCATGTTGGGTTGTTCAGTGATATGCTTTTGAAAGGTGGGATTTTCATATGTCCACTATTTTTATATGTTAAGAGAATGTTCATCCTCGAAAGGTAAAACCTCATAAATAAATGCCTTATTTCAAAGGAAATGGATGGAACCTCGAGGGAAATGACAGCCAATTCTGTCTTTAAAGCCCACTTTTGTTTCTGTTGCCTGAGCCATCACTAAAGATTAAAGACAGTGTTCAAAGAGGGCAATTCCTCATACTTTACCTGCTCATTACATGCCATGGTAGTTTTTTATTCAATTATATATCTGCCAATTACAAGAGAGAGCAAAGACAACATCAAGGCCGTGTTTTCATTTCAATTATTGTTCCCTAGTGAATTACAAGGTTGTGGATCTCCTATAACAATTTATATTGACACAGGCTTCATAAATCTGGTACAGCAGAGAGAGTGGCTCAGCTATATGTTGTGATCATGTCTTTCTACTAACAACGTCAATCACTTGCCCAAGAGAACAGAGTAGTTCACAGTGCTCTATTTACTGTTTACATCATAAAGGTCTTCTTGAATGAGGACTGATTTTCATTTGCCTCTTGCAGAGTACTCAGTATCAACCTTGGAGGTCTAAGCTCAATGGTAGCTTAAGTTAGTCAATGCTAAAGTGGATGCAAAATTTGCAATGAATGGTTTATATCTATTTAGATAGATAGATAGATAGATAGATAGATAGATAGATAGATAGATAGATAGATATGAACTAGATATCTATCTAGTTATTTTGTTATTATATATGATAAAATTTCTAAAACTTGAAACAACATTGAAATGATTTTGGATACATTAGACATGAAAAATGATATTTCTAAGTTTATTTACTTAGAATTGAAAGTGTTATTTGAACTAAAATAAGTTAGATTCATTTTGTCCCAAGCATGGATTGCTTCTCACTCATTTTTAAAGTGAATAATCTTCTCCTTAAGGAAATAACGAAATGTAACTGAACCCCAGCCAACACATCTGTCTCTGAAATGTTCCAAGGCAAAGATGTTAACTCATCAGGCAGGTTATGCATGTGACCCACCAACAGTTTATCTGGAAAAAATGAGGCTATGACTAATATACAGGAAATCATGTTATTTGATACCATATTGCATCAGAGAACAAATAAAACAGAACACAGGCAAGCCATAATGATAAGAAGTAAATGAGGTTATTAGGTTAGTATATTTGTATTTACACCATTTTTTCCCTGTTATTTCAATACACAAAGCACAGCTAAACATTTCTTATTAAGGGATTACTAAGAGTAAATATATTATGGTCTCTTCCCAATCTGATATTTAAACTTTTACAGTTGCGGTGATTCTTATGACCTTTACTTTGGTTTATGTACACAATAATTTGTACTGGAGGGGGATGATTCATTTTAAAAATAAGGTGTGCTTAGTGACTCACTCTTCTTTATGACACTACTAGCTAGTTTAAGAAGCATTTCTTGCTATACTTTTTTTTTATTGGATATTTTACTTATTTACATTTCAAATGTTATCCCCTTCCCCAGTTTCCTCTTGGGACCTCCCTATCCCATCTTCCTTCCCCCTGATTCTATGAAGGTGCTCACATACCTGCCCACCCACTCCAGCCTCCCCACCCTGGCTTGTTATACTTAAAAAAAAAATCCGACAAAACTTTTATTTCTTTTTCTATGGAGAAAGTGTTTTGGGGAAACGCTTTAATTTGCAGTTAATAGCAAACTTGGTGGCATCTTGTTGGGAAGAGAAAAATGCTAGAGTTTTCAGACTGTGATTTTTTTTTTATGTTTACCAGTATTGAGCACATGTCGCAGGTCTAGAACACATTCTAATCCTTCTTTCAATCATCTGTAAAACTTTAGAAAACCAATTTTTAAAAGACTTTGAGTGCATCCATTTTATCAGAGTGATTTCTTTCATATTGATGGTAGTTATAATTGCTCTTGGTAATATCAACATGCCAGTAACACTGAGTCTGGAAACAGGAAGGTCAACTGTGTTGACTTGTTGAGATATAGAAATGATGATAATTTTTCCAGTCCTTTGAGAAAAGTTCTAAAGTTTTAATCTCATTCCTGCCATTAATGGCAGCTTGTAATACCACCCATTCTGGTGGCTGTTATCTGAGTGATTAAAGACCATTTTGACTAGTACAATGGATACAGAACCAGATTGTGAAAAGAAAAATGGTTCTCTGATTATTAAGTCATCTTGAAACCATCTGCCCTTGGACTATGTTTTGCTTATACTAAAACTAAAGTGAGTCTCGGCATAATAAAGAATTTAAAGGAATGCTGGATGACATAATTCAAGTCAACAAAACCATACTGAAGCTAACAATATTTTGCATTAATATAATGCAATGTTAGTCAAGTTATTACAGCAATATTTAGTATGTATCATAAAATAATTCACAAGTCTAAAAAGCAAAAGAAATAAAAAAAATGGTTGTTGATTTTAGCTACATCAGTGTTTCTGTACTGGAATGCACATACTCATGCTATTTCTTACTCATATACAACTTTGACTTCAGTCATGGCACAACTGTCTCTGAAGTCCTAATCTTAAAGAAAAGATTAAAAAAATGTATGTATGTGGTGGACATGCCCCCATGGATTTATTGGATCAAATTCTTGGAAATAGAGTTACAGGCAGTTATGGTTTATCATGTGGGTGCTGAACTGAACCTAGATCAAAGTCTGTCAGTTCTTTTACCTGCTGAGCCCTTCTCCAGCTCCCAAATTCTAACCTTTATTAAAGCAGGTCAATGAACTATTCTTGCATACGTGAAAATAAGTTAAATCACAGAAACCAGTATTTCAAAGGTAATTTAGTGAAGTATGTATTGACATTATCTCTACTCAGTTGTAACCCCAATTGTTACACAAAGTGAAGATCACCAAGGTGCTAATGTTGCAATACCAGCTCATCTCTAGGAAATCTAGGGTGGGAATAAGTAGACAGAGACTGTAGCAGTCATTTTCAAGTTTGCATGGGACTTTATGATAAATGAAAGCAACTTCCTCAAGCATTAGCATAACAATTACTTCAGTATCAAAGACTTTAGTTGGTCTATCTTCAAGGTGATGATTTAATTGGGAAGTACAGAAATAGTTGATTTACCAACTTGAATTTTATTCTTAGTGGATACTCTTAAAATAACACCCATTATACAGGAGAGTTTTAAATCTGTCCCCGAATATGGTCTCTAATCTCTTTGTTAGCTTGAGTAGACTTAGAATCACCTTCAATACTGAGGAAGACTTGTGGTTGTTCATGTAGGGATTCCCAGAGTTGGTCAACTCAAGCAAAGAAACAAAGGCATTATTCCACAGTCTGGGGGCTCAGGGAAAACAGGCAAAGTGGTAAAGCAAGTAAAACACTGATGCTTACTGTGCTGGCTGGTTTTGTGTCAACTTGACACAAGCTGGAGTTATCACAGAGAAAGGAGTCTCCCTTGAGGAAATGCCTCCATGAGATCCAGCTGTAAGGCATTTTCTTAATTAGTGATCAAGGGGAAGGGACCGTTGTGGGTGGTGCCATCCCTGGGCTGGTAGTCTTGGGTTCTATAAGAGAGCAGGCTGAGCAAGCCAGGGGAAGCAAGCCAGTAAGCAGCACCCCTCCATGGCCTCTGCATCAGCTCCTGTCTCCAAGTTCCTGCCCTGCATGAGTTCCTGTCCTGACTTCCTTTGGTGATGAACAGCAATGTGAATGTGTAAGCTGAATAAACCCTTTCCTCCCCAACTTGCTTCTTGGTCATGATGTTTTGCGCAGAAATACAAACCCTGTCTATGACACTTACCTGTGTCTGGCTTTCTGGCTTAGACAATTAATCTCTGTTCCTCCATTACTTTCCTGCCGTGTCTCACTGAGCCCTCTAAAGTCACAAGTCAAACAGTTCTTTCCCTCTTATTTCTTTCTGGTACTTTGTGGTACTTTGACACATTGATAAGAAAAATAAGTGAACACCCTCCACACCAGGGCACCCAACCATTCATGTATGTCCATGTCACCCAATTATCCATGTTTGTTCATGACACCCAATCAATCATTTCTTGTTCACGACTTTCAATTGTTCATGCATGCTCATTGTGCTCAACAGTCTGTTTATGTTCATGGCTCTCGATTATCCATGCACCTTCATGGCATATCCATGGCAGCATCTTTTATACAAAAAGCTGGGTCATGAACTATTTCTTACACACCCTATAAAGTATTTTGAGGACATTTAAGTGAGTATCTTAAGTATTAAGCCCGCTTTCTGTAGGTTTCATGAATGGATTCTAATCATTGTTTACTTCTTAAGCTTTTGTTTCATACAGGTGCTGTGCAAGACTCTAAGAATACAATGATACATTATTCATTAAAGCCACTGTTTTTTCCCCCAGAAAACTTACATATAGGAATCCTGTGGTAGAAATAAGTCCATAGGAAATTAAATATTTCAGCAACATGTTTTGAAATAATTTTCACTCTTACCCCACACTCTACACACAAAAAATGGAGGTAGATCATAGATAGACATGAAGTCTAAAATTGGAAAATTTGTGGAGGAATATAGAGAATATTCTCAGTAAAAGTAATTTTAGGGAGGACAATGTGAGAAATAATGCATTACTTGTAATTTCAATGTAAATAAGAAAATATACAAAATAAATTAGCGTGCCTTATACTTATGATAGTTTATGGTAGAGTATAAATATAATATCTATATTCAACACAACAATCAAAATTGAAACAACATAAAATTAATGAAAGAAGACCATTGAAATTCACTGTAAAAGTAAAAAATAGTTACAAATGAGAATTTATGCACAAGGCATGAATCTGACAAAGAAACTGTGTCCAGCATATATGGGAAATATTACAATTAAATAACAAAGATATAACCTATAAAAATGGGCAGACACTTCACAGAAATTTATCTGAGAGTAAGTGAGCACATGAGAAATTAGCTGACTTCATTTATTAGCAGGGAGATACAGTATAAAAGCAATAACAGGAAGTACCTCATGCTCATCAGCTTTAGCATGTAGAAAGCCTACATTACAGAAGGGATCTACTATCATCAAATTAGAGTGAAGAATGGAGTGGTGATCATCAGTGGCTGGGGGTTATGGGTAAGGGATGCAAGTGTACAAACTTTCAGTTAAACAAATGCCTCAGTTCTGTAGACCCATTGCACAGTGCTCTTCCTATAGCTAATAAAACTGTTGAATACTTCAAAATCTTGTCAACAAGGTCGATGTTGTATTAAATATTTTGCTATAACAATTAAAATTGTTAATGAACTGACCATTCCAACCATTGCTGTTGAGTGGAGCAAATCACACTGCCAGTAGAATAATGGAATAGCATGCACCTTTAAAAGCAGTTGAGTATGGAAGACATTGTTGCCTTATTGTTAGCTATCTTCTCTGACTATGGCACTCTTTCTGCCCCCTTTCTAAGCACACTAGGACTGACATATAAACTCAAACTGTGGCATCATTAGAAGTTCCTGCATAGGCTCAAGCAATGGACAAAAGTCCCCCTCCCCCCTCTAACTAAGAAGCTGTCTGTCTTAGTCAAGGTTTTGTTGCTGTGAACAAACACCATGACCAAGGCAAGTCTTATAAATGGCAACATTTGATTGGGGCTGGCTTACAGGTTGAGATTTTCAGTCCATTGTCATCAAGGAGGAAGCATGGCAGCATCCAGGCATGTATGGTGCAGGAGGAGCTGAGGGTTCTATATCTTTATCCAAAGGAAGCCAGGAACAGACTGGGCATCCTCAGTCAGCTAGGAGGACCATCTCCAAGCCCATCCCACAGTGACACACTTCCTCCAACAAGTCCACACCTTCTAATAGTGCCACGTCTTGGGAGGAGCATATGTAAACCATCACACTGACTCTAACTGACAACTGTTTGCAAAGAAAAACAATCAGTAAGGGAAGACTTCCTGTTCAGCATGTAGATGGCTAACTCAAGCTGAACTCAATGACAGTTTTGTAGATTTCATTTTGTATCATATTGCTTTGTTTGTTTGTTTATTTTATTGGTCTTTTACTTGTATATTAAGGTTTCCAATTTTGTGTTTTTATTAGTTGTTTTGTGTGTATATGTGTTTCCTGGGCCTTTTATGCTGTTTTTTTTTTTTAAATTCTGGTTGGTTTATTTGTTTTTTAAAAATAATTTCCGTGTGTGTGTGTGTGTGTGTGAGAGAGAGAGAGAGAGAGAGAGAGAGAGAGAGAGACAGAGACAGAGAGACAGAGAGACAGAGAGAGAGAATGAAGTTGGATGAATGGGGAGGCAGGGGAAGAGATGGGCAATGAGAAATACTGATCACAAGATATTTTATAAATTTTCAATTGAAAACATTAAAAAAAGTTTAAAGTCTCTAAGCTTAGGAATAAAAGCTCTTAAAAACAAAAAAATATATCCTAATGATGATAAATAACAATTCTAATGTTATCTACCCATATACATGTGAACATGCATCACTAAAAACTGTGTTCATGAGCACTCATAATCACTTAAATCCTAACAGTTAATAAACAGAAAAACTAAGTACATCAAGTGATATCCTTCTGTTTTGAGGGGAATTTGATGGGGGAAAGTAGTCATGAAACTGAAGATGCATCAGCATCATGGGTTAATCCCAGCATGTTCTCAATAGAAGACATGTAGGAGAATGTGCCTACCTGTCACTGTGTTCATGGGAATGAAAGCACAGGTACAAGAAGGGACGGGGTTCTCAGGTGGCTACTGATGGATGGGCATTTCTGAGGGTACTTGCGGTCAACATGTCTTGAGTGACTGTTATACACATATATCATTTTATTAAAACAGCATGGAAACAAAAAAACTTTTAATGCATGTAAAATTATCAAACATACATGAAATTATTAGTAAATCACATTGCAAAAGAGTAGGGATAAAGGGCTAGCTATGTCTGGCTCAGAATCTGAACAGAAAGAAGTCAGGATGAGGTAAGTGATTTTAATCTGACCCTTGGAAATCTGTTGGACTACATGCAGAGAAGGGTGGCCCTCATCAACAGTTTTCCTTCTTGGCCATGGACCTAGGTCAACTAATGCACTTGTCTTCGTCCAGGACCTCTTGAGTAGGTCCACACAGATATCCAGTAACTACCAGGAGGATCTGACCTTATGAAAAGCACAGCTTCAATCCTGTAGGAATCATCAGGGCTCTTGTTTCTTCAAGCTATCTGTGGGAGTTTGAACTTGGCCATCAGGGTGGACACTCTTCAGCTTTGCAGCTCATTCCCGTTGTTGTGTGGTTGCAGTTTAAGAATGACCCCTAGGCCACAGAGCTGGCCTCATAGGCTCAATTTGGCTGTGTGAGATAGGTGGTTCATCTGTAGTATCTCTGGGAAGGGTGGGGTTGCACTCATTTTATGATTTTGCTTGTTAATGTTAAGCACATGTAGAAGGTCAGTGGTTACTTTGTGGCTTTAAGTGTAGATCAAATAAATTGATAAAGAGTTATGAATCTTTTTAGACAGTCATAGGGACTAATGCATATAGACTAGGGAACCATCTTCCTGGTGTACATTTACATCTATTTTCTTTAAAAAAAAATCACCTGCTTCCTCTCATCTACATGTTTGTGTGGTGATCTGCCTGCCAATTTTATGCACTATGAGCTCAATTCCAAATACTAGCAGAATACTTCTGTGAAGCCATTGTATCTTTACAACAAACAATGGGGAGGATACACTGCTATTATTCCTTATTTTAAAACCAAGGCAGAGAGTCACAGAGAAGGTCATGGCTTGTCTGAAGTTGTGAAGGGTGTGAGAATTTGGTGGAGTCTTGATCTGGAAAACCACTGAAGGCCCACATGCTATGATCTTAACAGTGCCAAACTATTGGGAGATGATGGGATCCACAAGAGATGGAGGTATTTTGGTTGTTAGCAGAATGCCCTTGAAGGAAATAATCTTTTCCTCCCTGCATTCTCTGTCTGGATGAATTATTTTGCTGCAACATGTATTGCAACCATGATCTTCTACCTTATCATCAATCCAGCCCCAGAGCCAGCCATGGACTAACTTGCAGAACCGTAACCTTAAATAAACCTTTTCTCTCTATAAATAAGCTGTTGTGGGTATTTTTAATAGTTATTTAAAAGCTAGCTGACCCACATGTCAAGATTTGAAAAAAATAAAAATAAACAAACCTAATAGGTTGTTTACTGAGCAAGCTAAGCTGAACAGCCAATACCTTCCTATTCTTTGCTACTTTTCTTTTTCTTAAGGCTGGAGTGGGGGTGGGGATGGGGGGAGGATTTGCACACAAATCCCAGGAGGTCTTAACTTACAATATCTACTCTATTTATGGGTTTGAAATCCCCACTACATGAAAAATCAAAGGACCAATTTTCCCAGAATTATGTTGCTAGATATTGTAAAGTTGCCTGAACTTGAAGCCTTATTTATAGATCTTCGCAGATGTGGTCCTTCTATGCAAAGGATAAATATATAATGTAGATTTTCATTCCTGAGATTTTCATCCTTGGTAATTTGCATTTTAGTGAAATTGGTAATGCCCAAATTTTGAATATCCAGCTATCTGGGGCTATTTTGGAGAAGACATTTAAGGGCAAAGGCCTCTGAGTGAAGATACACAGTGACCACTCTTTCTTATCTGACTGGTGCTTTCTCTGTGTAATATGGAGGCTGTAGCTACCTCAGTGTTCCTCCACAGTGCATTGCTTAAGAATCACTATCTTCAAAAATCAACAGTATCTTCTTGATACTAGTTATTATTATACAAACTTGGCGATTTCAAATTTGCTCCCCTGACAATATATATATATATATATATATATATATATATATATACTACCAAATCTACTTGGAGATTATTTTTGTCCATCTCAGTGGTGTAGTCCAAACTAGGTGTCTCATGGATGGCAATTAGGCCAGTCTTTAGAAACTGCTACAGAGAAATGATTTTTATTGCATTTTTGGAATTCATTGCAGTATTTGATATATATATATATATAATTAGGTTTCACTTGAGAGATTTTTAATTTTTTTTCCTTTGGGGAAAATAAACAGTAATAGGACTTAGAAGTTAGTTGGGGTTAGGAGAGAGCCACTTAGTACAGATATTATTAAAATACTATAGAACTCAGAGGTATGTAAATGTACATAAACATTATGCCCTTGTTATTTCATTCACAGTAACATAATATTGAAATTTTCATAGGTATATATTTTGGGTTTTTTTTTTAATCTGTTGAGAAAGGCTTACTATGTAGTGCCACCTGACCTGGAACTCATAATACAGTCCAAGCTGGCATTGAACTCACACAGATCCATCTGCTTCATCCTCCTGAGTACTGAGATGAAAGGTGTACCATTTTTCCTGGTTCATTTTCTTTATTTTTAAAGTCAACATATTAATCACTTTGGGGTTCTAATGTATTTTCTTGCAAATCAACTTATCTTTTGTTTACTATGACATGCAGTGTCTGTGTGCTGTGAGTTTTTTAAATGTACAGAAACATAACCTAGGCAGATTTTTTGCTTCTGTTATTTATGTTTTTTCACCCCAGAATTATTCATCAATAGACTTCTGTGTACCAGGCTGTAGTGGTTTAAAAGATCTCACATTTTAATTCTTAATCCTAGCGTGGTGGAATCGTTTGAGAAGAATTAGGAAGTATGGCTTGTTGGAGAGGGTATGCAGCTGGGGATAGGCTTTAAGGTTTTAAAAGGTACATACTCTTCCAGTAGGTGCCATGCCTCTTGGTTGTTTCCCCATGTAAGCTCTCCACTACTTCTCCAACGCCATGCCTTCTGCCTTGCTCCCTGCCATGATGGTCATGGACCCCAATCCTTCCTTTCCTTTCATCTCAAAACATGTGAAGACTCTGCTGACTTGTCAAGTCCTGGTGCCTCCTTTCCACTTCCAATGTGTGTTCATGTGTGTGTCAGTGTGCATGTGCATGCATGTATGGAGGGGGAATATATGCATGCCTGCCTTTTGTAGACATGCTCATGTGGCTGTGGAGCCTAGAGATTGGCATTGGAGGTCTTATTGACTCTCTACATTATTTTATATGAGACAAAGTCTATAACTCAAACTGAAGCTCACCAATCTGGTCAGGGAGCCCAGGGAATCTGCCCCCTATCACCACCCTGTGCTAGAATTACAGGTGTGCCTGTTCTCCCAACCAACTAGCAAGCACCTCACCCACTGCACCATCTCTTTTGCCCCCAAAAGCAGCACTCCTTACCCTCCTTGCAACTTCCATTGAGCTGAAATGTTTTCTGGTGGGTTTGAGTATATGAATGAATAATACAGAAGAAAACCAATAGCCAGTTGACACTTTTTGCTGTCCTTCCAAAGCTTTCTGGCCCAAAATAAAGGTGCTGCGGAGGTGGAGAACCCAATTTCCATTCTAAGTTTTGCACAGTGCAGTTCAGTCAATTAAATTTTCTGTTTCTAAGATACAGTTGCCTATGAAGACAAATAGCACCAGCATTTTTGGAAACAATAAACTTTGGTTTAGAGTGACTTTCTTCCCTTGATGCTTGTTCAAGTCTCAGAGATTCTGCTCAGTCTCTGAGAGTGTCTTGAAGCTGGTTATTTTTACAGGCACCAACCTCTTTCTATTACCTGGGTTCTGAGGCCCCCCAAGCAACACAATAAATATCTTGGGGGTTGGGTAGGGAACAACATGTTTCTTGTTCTTTTTTGTCCTCTCTGATACATTGGAACTAGGCCATCTGGCTGCCTTTGGGGTAAATCCATTTTATAACAGGATTTTTTTTGGTGATTCAGTAATTAAACCCCCTTGGATAGGGTTCAATATGGACCTGCCTTATGCGGAATTTTGCTTTATAGCAAACTGTTGGTCACAGGTGCCAGTGAATTTATAAATGATAATGAAAAATCTTTTCTGCTTTTAGAATGAGCATCATTTTCCCATGATTCACCATAGGCTCAGTACTCTTATAAAGTCCCCATTGTGAGGTGTGTGCAGTCTAACATTAAGAAGCAGCTTGAAACACTATTGCATTAGAACATTTTTTTGAAATCAATTTGTTGATTTTGAGCCATTTACCTCATGTTCTTAAACTCAACGAACGACGAGATAATACGAAGATGTGTTCAAAGGCAAATGATCATTGGGTGTGGTGTTATATCCCTAGAATTCCAGCTCTTGGAGTCTGGGGAAGGGGCATAGAAAACCTTAATTCCAGTCTGGTCTATAGTGGGAATCTGAAAAAATTAAAATCAAATGACAAGTTATGTTTTTCTTGATCTCGTATGAGGAAAATTTCAGTGAAATGAACCATGAGTTGTTAATTAGAAATTTAAATCTATTTTGGTCCTTGATTTGTAAAAATCTCTTATTTTTTGGTGTAACCCTTATAACCTGAACTATCACTATTTTAAAACATTTTAAGTCTGTATCTTAGAGTATTTTACAACAAAATTAAGAAGGTTTGGAGATTTTCCACATGTCCCCCACTATGGGGACACTATTATATTGTAGCAAAGACAGTCAGCAGTTGTCCTCGTAGGTCACATTGGTGTCAGCTGGCTTTGAGTGGTCTTGTGTCTTTATTGCTTGAGAGGTCTCAGGATACCCTGGCGGTATCTGTGTGTGCGCCAGCCCCAGGTGGCTATGTCTGCAGTTCACCTAGTTAGCTTACCTAAAGCTTATTAGGAGTAACTTGTTTGACGTTTCCTAAAAATAAAACTTGTCAGACAACATTTAAGGCATGATTTGACACATACGGTCCTAAAAACTGACTTGAAAATATGGAGTAGTCCTTCTTTCTTAGTCCAGCACCTTGCAGTTATGAGCAGCAGATGGTGAAGGTCAATGTGATGGAGGGTGGACAAATGTTAGAGTTCTTCGTGGAGAGAGTCTGGGAAGGCTTAGTCTATGGAAGCAAGATGTTTTGCTGTTGTTGTTCCTTCTCATGAGCTTCTCTCACTTTCCAGCTGGATTATAGCATGTTTCAATAGAGTTTTCTTGGGTTGTTATTGTTGCTATAGGCAATAATCATATATCACCCCATTATTCAATGTTACCTCAAATCACCTCTTGAATTCTGAATTCTACCTTCCTTGACACTGTCCACCTCATACTTCCCCATTGGAATAAAATGGCTCAAGCTAGAATCTTCTCTTCCCTACATTAATCACAGACTTTTATTTTTTTTTAATGCTTTCATTTAAACAAATTTTAAGGCATTTTATTTCACAAATGAGCTAAGGAAAAAAAGGGAAATTTTTACTCATCTTCTGATTGTGAAAAGCAAACATATTCTTAGAATTTATAAAGTATTATTTAACTTAGAATTATTTCATAAACAAGTGTGAGGGGAGTGAAACATTTCAGCAAGCAGGCGGGCGGTTAATCGGAAAATAAGTCTTATCATGATTCATGTACATTACCAAAGGCTTGAATTACTGCACAACCACAACCTTTCCAGGACCACAGCAGACAGACAGTGGAGCACAAAAATCAAGCAATAAAGAAGAAAGAAAAATAAGCTATGAGCTTTATGTTGTAAATCACAAGGCAGAAGTCATGAACCATCGAACAAAATAGCCAAGTAACACATAGTATTTCTACAATTTCCACATGATTTTTTAGATCACATCTAAGAAAAATAAATTAACTTTCATAAAAACAAGATTTCCCAAACTGTTTATAATATTTAAAATATTTATAGATAAATATACATTTTAAAATATTAGTAAAATTACCTTTTTTTCCAGTTGCATCTTGCTTTTTATGCTAAAAAATTTTTAATTAGCTGATAGCCACTAAGTAATTCGCTTAACAAGCTATAAAGTACCTATGTGCGCAGAATGGAAGCAATGATGCCTTACAGTTTAAAGATTAACAGCAGAGATGGGTAACAACATTGCACCACCAGATGATGAGTTCTAGGAGGGAAAAAGGCCAATGGTTCAGGGAACACAGAGCAGATAATCCTGCTGGAAGCCTCTCAGGATGCGCAGACAGGAAGAGCAAGTGCGATTGATTTGGATGAGGAAGGTGTTAAGAGAGTCTTTCCAAGGAGAGGAAGAAACATATAAAGCAGGAGAAGCTTGGCTCACACCAGGATTCCTTAAGTATAAGTCATGTGTGGGTGCATGGGCTGGGCAGGCAAACTAAGGTGAATTTATGAGAGCCCATGCCAAGTCACTGTGAATTTATCAATACTAGGCACAGGAAAATCAAGTTGGTGGTACGGTGACACATGGGTTAAATGGGATTACAACTGATATAGGAAAAGCATTTGAAAGGATGTTGGAGTAGGACAGTTAAAAACAAGGTTGGTCCCAAAGCAAGGTAGCCAGAGCAGTGTAGGTGAGGACAGATCAGTGTAAAAGTGAGGACACTTTGATATGAGTAGGAGGGCAATGGAAGAAAATAGGTCAGAGGTGACATTCAGATCGCTGAGGTCAACGATAAGTATGATCCTGCCTAGAGGAGCCAACGGAAAACTAAGTGATCTGGGGGAGGGGGTATGGACCATTCAGCTGAGATTGGTCTTATTTGCAGCATCCCTTTGAGACTCCCAGTGTAAATACCCACAAGTTGACTCATGTAAGGGTCAAGGGAGCTATCCCTGCTAGAGATACGCAATTGAGAATGACAGCGGTTGATACCACCCACCAACAAGAGGGCTTTATCCAAAAAGACTGGAGAAGCTCCAGCCTTGGAGTGATGATGGACCTTTTAAGCAGTTGGAGATCTGGAGGTTACAAAAGAAACTAAGAGAAATAACTGGTGAAGGGTGAGGCAGGACTCTTGGAGTCAAGGGAGTTAAAAGAAAGAATGAGGGTCATGGGTTACAGTGCTGGGAAGATATTAGGGTTAGAAAAAAAAAGAAAGATGATTGCATAAATTGGCATTTAAAAGTGTGTAGATTTGAGAGTTAAAAAAGTGTTGTTTTTAGTGAGTTTGGCAGAAAATCAGATAGAATCTGAGAGAGTTTCAGGCAACTTGGTTTGCCTGGCCGCCTGACCATGCTATCTGTGCATGCAGTGCTGCAGTAGGAGTGAGTGGTGAAATACCAAGTCCTCAGCTGGAAATCCTTTCTTGACTACTTTAAAGGAGAAGAGACTCAGAGATAGTTTAGGGATGAATGCAGAGAGAATATTTTGCTTGCAGAGACTGGACAAGTACTCTATGTGAAACAGAAGGAATTAATGGAAAGAGAGAGAGAGAGAGAGAGAGAGAGAGAGAGAGAGAGAGAGAGAGAGAGGAGAGGGATGAGAGAGGAGAGAATGAGAGGAGAGAGATGAGAGAGGGATGAGAGAGAAGAGAGGAGAGAGAGAGAGAGAAGAGAGGAGGGAGAGGAGAGGGAGAAAAGAGAGGGAAGAGAGGAGACATAACAGAGAGGGAGGAAACAGAGAAAAGAGAAGAGAGAGGAGAAAGAGGAGAGGGAGGAGAAAGGAGAAAGAGGAGAGAGGAGAGGGAGGAGAGAAAGGAGACAGAAGACAGGAAACAGAGGAGACAGAGAGGAGAAAGAGAAAAGAGAGAGGAGAGAGGAGAAAAAGAGGAGACAGGAGAGAGAAAGGAGAGAGAGAAGAGAGAAGGGAGACAATAAATATAGTGAACATGTGGGTGTGAGTGGTGACATGTGAAATCAGTTTCACTAGATTGTAGTTTTTCTTCATTGTAGAAGGTGAGCTGCGGACCTCTGGCAGAGAGTGAAGGATGAGAGTGCAGAAGAAAGGCTTTTGAAAAGCAATTAAGAATGATTAATCTATAGAGGGAGAGACAGATTCATTAGGAACCCACAACAGGATTTTCTGGATGTTAAGGAACAGTGGGTCACCACTGACTTGTAGTGATACAGAGAAAACCAGTTTGGTGATGCATTCCTGTCCTATACATTTCGAGTAGGAGGGCTTGTGGTGTCACTCACACTGAGGCTACAGTAAACAAGTGTGGTAGATGGAGACGAATAAGGGAAGAAGAGTTAAAGGCCTGATTCAGGTGAAGGTTATCCTGCACATGAGAAAACGGGGACAAGAAGAGACTGAGGGGGAGGCTAAGAATGTAAGAGTCAGTACATTTCAAGTCACGGGAAGGTAAGAAAGAAAGTTATTACTAACAGGAATGAGATGGGTAGAAGAGAAGAGAAACTCCTGGCGGAAACAGAGTCAAGTCTGTAGAGCATGGCCATCAGGTCTTGTCTCTATTAGGAACTTGTGTCTATTAGACACTTTTCTCCCCCAGACTTGATGTTTTATCTCATCTCTGGGTTTGTCCTAGGATTTTATGTCTTAGTTCTCTTTGGCCTTCTTGTCTTTCTATACCTGAACTAACTCATAAGGAATTCAGGAAAATCACCCTCAAACCTTTTACACAGAATCCTCCCCATCCTACAGCTTTCTCATTCTGTGATCTTAAAACAAAAACAAAAACAAAAACAAAAAAAACCGTTCTTTTCACTTTAAAATTCCAGACTGCAAAGTAGCTCTCTTCTACCTAAATGACTTTCCATGCAAGTCATCAAAATTCATTCCGGTACTGCCAGATGGGGGAGGTGACTTGAATCCTTCCACTGTTGGAGAGGACCTTGTCATCCTCTGTCCTCTCCTTCCTTCCTCCCTTCTACCCATCAAATGCCTTTTCAAGCTTTCCTGAGGATTTGCTCCAATTCAAAGAACTTATGGTTGATTTATCACTGTTGATTTTTTTTCAAATGGTACAGATACACAACTTTTTAACCAGAGCAGTCTTGAATCTCACATGCCTGCTTACTATGTCAGTTCACACTGCTAGATACTGCCGGCACCCTCAGAGCCCAGAGGTCTTGAAATGATGGTGATGACCATGTTGCTATGGTGATTCTGCAGCTGGCCAAGTACTCACCAGTTGATTTTTCCCAGCTGGAATTTTTACCATGACTTTGCTAAGAGTAAAATAAAATACATTTCCTCCTCACACGAATGCTCTAGCAAAGATGGATCAGTACGGAATTTTGAATTAACCAACCCTGAGAAGAAAACAGGAGAAACATGAGAAAGCTTGTGGGTAGGGGAAGTCTCTGGAATCTTAAATACCACTGATATTTTTGTAAGGTGAAAGGGTAGAAGACAATGAAGCTAAACTTGGCCTGTCTTTCACAGAATAAGTAGTATTACATGTTTGGGAACATTTAATGCACATGTATATGTGCACAAAATGTATATAAAGCTATTTGATTATGAATGTCTTTGTTCCTCACCAGGCTAAAGTATAAGAAATATAAAAGTGTGCTAGAGTTGAGACTCTGATGCTTGGATTAAGAAAATTATCTGCAAAATTGCTTCTGCTTCTTTGTTACTCTGAAGACTACAATGACATTAAGTCAAATGAAGTAACGAGTTTCATATTCTTTTCTT
This sequence comes from Tokudaia tokunoshimensis, assembly GCA_036184795.1. NCBI lineage: Eukaryota > Metazoa > Chordata > Mammalia > Rodentia > Muridae > Tokudaia > Tokudaia tokunoshimensis. The sequence continues at coordinate 11,613,418 of BTHU01000014.1, forward strand.
CTGTTACTTAATTTATTGCTAAATTGTTGCTGTGCCAAAACCATCTAAGGGGAGAGTGTTTATTTTGGCTCACAGTTGGAAGGTACAGTCCAATGGAGGGAGGAAGTCTTGGTATGACAAACATATTGTTCATGTGGGCATGATAGATACATTAGTCATATGGTGTCCAGAGTCAAACAGCAGAGTGGTGGATGCTGGTGTTCTGCTAGCTTTTGTCTTCTTACCAAGTCCAGAGGCCAAACCCAGAGAACACAGCTGCCCAAGTTTTGAGTAGGTCTTTCCACCTCAGACAACACAATGAGGTAAACTCTCACAGTCATGACAAGCAGTGAGCCTAATATTGATCATTTCTCATGACTGTGCCTGGAGGTTTTCTCCTAGATGATGATTCTAGATCCTGTCAAATTGCAAACCAGTGTTACAAAAGTTAATCTGTAAATAAGATAGCCAGATTGTCAGTAAGTATGGACCACACCTGCAACTTCTATGGCTATTTAAATATAGATGGAAGCTGATACTCAGGATCTTCCAAAGAAAATTTTCTCACTGGCTGGAGGATGGAATTACACACAGGTATGCACACCTTTTTCTACGTTAATGAGTAGTAGATGAATATTTAATACAGTTACCACAAGCGTGTTGTATATAAAAAAATGGGAGACATTTCAAGGCTCCTCTCAAAAAGCTTACATTCTTGCATGTTAGCTGATTGGGGGACACCTGATGAATGGAAGAAAATGATAGATAAATATACATGTTTCTAGGCCACTGAGACACAATTTTGCCTGAAAAGCTGGTGTGGATTTCTTACTTTACTATAAATTCCTACTTTTCATAGTAGAACGAAAAGTAATGCAGGGCTTTCTTCTTTCCCAAAGTTTGAGATGGATTTTCCAGAAGGTTGTATTCAGTCTCTATCTTATCATTTGTGCAATGCCTGCCATGTTGACTTGCTGCCCTGACATCTTGGGATATGACTGCAATAGCAACACAGGGGCCTGGGTCTAACTGAAGATCAGTTAAACCTGAAACACTGGTGACGTTTCTCAACATTAATATATTTTAAACTCTCTCAGGATGGTGTCATTGCTCATATAGGGCTAAAATTTGTAGCTACCTATTTTCTACACTCTGAGAATTAGGGGCAGGGCTATTTTAGGCAGTGCTGGCCACTGCATTAATTGTCACATGAAGTCTTTCTTTGAAAGGTCTAAATTGTCTCACTGGGATATCTCAATACAATATGGTCAATTGTAATACGATTACAAGGGGTAGAAGCTTGATTTTACTCTAAACACAGACTGAGTTTGCAGCCATGTGGGTTCCTAAAGATTATTACAAACTATACAATATGCAATTGTGTTTCTAGACACAGATAACCACTTTGGATAGCTTAAGTGAGGGCTTTTGTTTTCATAAAAATGTCCGAAGTAACTTTCTGTATTTGATGAAGCTTTTAATTTGAAAAACATATCAAAAGTGGTGGTTTGGGGAACAATTTAATAATTACAACTTTATCACTTTGACTTTTGAAGCCTCACCGAGATTTTTTTTCATGATATTTTCAGTATTTGCTAAAGGGTGGCATCTCCCCTGCCTTAATCATGTGCCAGATTACCCGTAAACCTGGACCATATGCCACTGCAATTTGCTGATGGGCCCAAGCTGTTTTGGTAGATAAAAAATCCAAGGGGATTAGAATGGCTGAGAGTCACTATGAACACAGCAGCATCGGTGAGGCAGTTATATATTCTTCCTTCTCCCCTATCCACACAGAACTCCTTTTCCTTAATTAAGGTTATCTGTAACCCCCATCAGAACAAACACAATCCACATTTCACTGTAAATAAAGTTCTTCAGACACTTTAAGAAAATTTCAGACAGACAAATTCACACAATTCCAGAATAGAAATTGTTTCCCATTCAGGATTCAGAATGATCTGGACTATAAGCTGGGGGGCACAATTAAATTAGGAGTGTTACAAGAATCCTTTCTTCCTTAGCTCAGCAAAACTAATGACACATTTTTGTTATCAATGTTTGGCTGACTACAAAGTTTTAATTTTAATAAAACATGAGTTTGCCCACCACTATATACTTTCTAAATCTACTTCCTATATCTTCTTCCTATATCTACTTCCTATCTGTACTTCTGTCTCAGAAGACTGAGGCAGAAGAGTCTGATGTTCAAGGGCAGCTTCAACAGTGTAGCAAGACATATCTTCAAATAATTGAAAAATAAATAAATGATTGAAATAAGTAAATAATTGAATGCAAAGTGGCACTGTCTTGAAATAAAATAATTAACTAAATTATTATTAGAGTGACCTTTTGGAAAATACAATTTACTAGAGTATACTTTCCCATGTTCATGTTTCTCCTTTTAGTAAAATGTAAAACCTTTCTCGCATGAGTCATTGTGATTTATGCATTGTGTCTTGAGACCCATTTTCTTAATAGTTGTCTATTTATTTTAAATGTCTAATAAGTCTTCTTTAAACATAAAGCAACAAAATGTATTGCCTTAAAATATTCCAGTGATTAATACTACTGTGAATGTTTAACATGAACGTGCTGTGGAGAAAACGGTAATTATTCAGTTTTCCATGCTTCATCCATTTCTAAGTTCATCAGACTGCATTTAACTGTTTGTGTGCTGCCTTCCTACTGTTCACGGTTTGAATGTTCCCTGTAGACTCATGTATGTGAACAATTGGTTCCTAGTTCTTTCCATCCTTTAGGTAAGTATTGCAGCCTTCTTTTTTTTTTTTTTTTATTTTCTAAGTTTTTTTTTTTAATTTACATTCCAAGTCATTTCCCCTTTCCCGTTTCCTCCCTCCCCGAAAGTCCCATAAGCCCCCTTCCCTCCCTCTTTTCTCCATTCAACCCCCTCTCCTTTCTCTGACCTGGCGTTCCCCTACATCTAGTCTTTCCAGGACCAGGGGTCTCTCCTTCCATCTTCTTAGAAATCTATTGATATGCAAATTGTGTCTAGGGTATTCCGAGATTCTGGGTCAATATCCCCCTATCAGTGACTGCATACCATGTGTGTTCTTTTGTGATTGGGTTACCTCACTAAGGATGATATTTTCAAGTTCTGACCATTTGCCTAGGAATTTCGTGAATTCATTGTTTTTAATTGCAGAGTAGTATTCCATTGTGTAGATATACCACATCACATCTTCTGAATCCACTCCTCCGTTGAGGGACATCTGGGTTCTTCCCAGCTTCTGGCTATTATAAATAAGGCTGCTATGAACATAGTGGAGCATGTGTCCTTATTGCATGCAGGTAAAGCCTCTGGGTATATGCCCAGGAGTGGTATACCCAGATCCTCCGGGAGTGTCATGCCCAGTTTTCTGAGGAACCGCCAGACTGCTTTCCAGAGTGGTTGTACCAGCTTGCAATTCCACCAGCAGTGGAGGAGTGTTCCTCTTTCTCCACATCCTCGCCAACAACTGCTGTCTCCTGTGTTTTTGATCTTAGCCATTCTGACTGGTGTGAGATGGAATCTCAGGGTTGTTTTGATTTGCATTTCCCTAATGACTAAGGATGATGAACATCTCTTTAGGTGCTTCTCAGCCATTAGATATTCTTCAGGTGAGAACTCTTTGTTTAGCTCTCTACCCCATTTTTTAATGGGGTTACTTGCCTCTCTGGAGTTTAACTTCTTGAGTTCTTTGTATATATTGGATATTAGCCCTCTGTCGGATGTAGGGTTGGTAAAGATCTTTTCCCAGTTAGTTGGTTGCCGCTTTGTCTTTTTGACAGTGTCTTTTGCCTTGCAAAAACTTTGTAATTTAATGAGGTCCCATTTGTCTATTCTTGATCTTAGAGCATAAGCTATTGGAGTTCTGTTCAGGAAATTCTCCCCTGTGCCCATATGTTCAAGGTTCTTCCCTAGTTTCCTTTCTATTAGTTTCAGTGTGTCTGGTTTTATGTGGAGGTCCTTGATCCACTTGGAATTGAGCTTAGTGCAAGGAGATAAGAATGGGTCAATTTGCATTCTTCTGCATGTTGACCTCCAGTTGAGCCAGCACCATTTGTTGAAAAGGCTATCTTTTTTCCACTGGATGGTTTTAGCTCCTTTGTCAAAGATCAAGTGACCATAGGAGTGTGGATTCATTTCTGGGTCTTCAATTCTGTTCCATTGATCTACATGCCTGTCACTGTACTAATACCATGCGGTTTCTAACACTATTGCTCTGTAGTACAGCTTGAGGTCCGGGATACTGATTCCCCCAGAGGTTCTTTATTCTTGAGAATAGTTTTAGCTATTCTGGGTTTTCTGTTATTCCAGATGAATTTTTGAATTGCTCTTTCTAACTCTATGAAGAATTGAGTTGGGATTTTGATGGGGATTGCATTGAATCTGTATATTACTTTTGGTAAGATGCTCATTTTTACTATATTAATCCTGCCAATCCATGAGCATGGCAGATTTTTCCATCTTCTGAGGTCTTCTTCAATTTCTTTCTTCAGAGACTTGAAGTTCTTGTCATATAGATCTTTCACTTGTTTGGTTAGAGTCACGCCAAGATACTTTATATGGTTTGTGGCTATCGTGAAGGGTATCATTTCTCTTACTTCTTTCTCAGCCTGCTTATCCTTTGAGTATAGGAAGGCTACTGACTTGCTTGAGTTGATTTTATATCCGGCCACTTTGCTGAAGTCGTTTATCAGCTGTAGGAGTTCTCTGGTGGAGTTCTTTGGGTCGCTTAAGTATACCATCATATTGTCTGCAAATAGTGATAGTTTGACTTCTTCCTTTCCAATTTGTATCCCTTTGACCTCTTTTTGTTGTGTAATTGCTCTAGCTAGAACTTCAAGTACTATATTGAAAAGATATGGATAGAGAGGGCAGCCTTGTCTAGTCCCTGATTTTAGTGGAACTGCTTCAAGTTTCTCTCCATTTAGATTGATGCTGGCTACAGGTTTGCTGTAATTTGCTTTTTCTATGTTTAGATATGGGCCTTGAATTCCTGATCTTTAAGTTCTGAGTCATAAGCATTGTCTTTCTCTTACCACCTAAATGATTCCTAACACCCTTTTGTCAAATGTAAATTTAGCAATGTTAGACTGTATAAGAAGATATTTATGCATTTCTGATCATTAAATGAAACTACAATTTTTTAAAATATTAAAATATCTCAAGCAATTTTGTAAGCAGAGAAAAATGATGTGGGAAGTGTGAAATAAAAAAATGTTTTCACTCATTAGAGAAGACCTTATATAGTTTCAGTACTTATGAGTTATCAGGACATCTGTAACTTATGAAAATCATTTTCATAAACTATACCCAAATATTATGTATTTTCTCTTTATTTTTAAAAACATATAAATACGTAAATGCAATACTAAAAGCTATATTTTTATGCATTTTGGTATACTAAGTGCTTAAACTAAGAATTAGAAAATTCATTTGTTAAGATATCCCAACAAAGACATTAGGGGAGATACTACCAATGTCATTTATGTCCTTGCTCCTTCAGAGGAAAGGTCACCTTTCCAGAGGCATAATAAACTGGCACACCGGGATGGAACGGAACATCAGTAACGTCAAACACGTTTTCACTTGTGTACTGAAAGTAGAGCGAAGGGAGAATAATTTAAAAAGAAAAATGATGAATAGAAGATCAATGGTTCAGGTAAAAGGGATTGTGAGTGAGACATGGGATTCTGTTTTGAATCTGTTTCCACACAATCACTTCAAAAGGGCTGAGAGAGGCACTGTATGAAGTAGATTAGATATGTTGTGAAAACATAACTAGCTTTGTAGTTATGAGTGGACCAACTGCCCTGTGTGTTGGGCATGCCTCCTGTCACATCTTCTTGGGTCACCTTTTTACCCTAGCTGTTGTCCCAGGAACCAGTGGTGTGAAGTGTTAGGACTATTTTTTTTTTGTAGCCATAGTACATGACCTATGCCATCCTGTAGTGTAGGGAAGGAAAGTGCTTGCTTATATTAAATGACTTGGGAGAATGTAAAATAAACCACAGATGAGTGATGTTGTAGTAGTTTTTACAAAGGGAGAGCACTATGAAATCTCACAGGAAACATATCAGTTTTTCTGTTTATATTGGGGTTATAACCAGATAATTCTATACTAACTCAAAAATACTACAAGAAGGCAAAACGTTTAATATACCTTACCTTCTTGGAGGATCCGGCTATACCACTCCTGGGCATATAACCAGAGGCTTTACCTGCATGCAATAAGGACACATGCTCTACTATGTTCATAGAAGCCTTATTTATAATAGCCAGAAGCTGGAAAGAACCCAGATGTCCCTCAATGGAGGAATGGATTCAGAAGATGTGGTATATTTACACAATGGAATATTACTCTGCAATTAAAAACAATGAACTCACGAAATTCCTAGGCAAATGGTCAGAACTTGAAAATATCATCCTTAGCAAGGTAACCCAATCACAAAAGAACACACATGGTATGCAGTCACTGATAAGGGAATATTAACCCAGAATCTCAGAATACCCTAGACACAATTCGCATATCAATAGATTTCCAAGAAGATGGAAGGAGAGACCCCTGGTCCTGGAAAGACTGGATATAGGGGAATGCCAAGACAGAGAAGCAAGAGGGGGTTGAATGGGGAAAAGAGGGAGGGAAGGGGGCTTATGGGACTTTTGGGGAGGGAGGAAATGGGGAAGGGGAAATGATTTGGAATGTAAATAAAAAAAATTTAGAAAATAAAAAAAAAAAGGAAAAAAATATACCTTACCTTCTAAACATCCCAGCATGGAACATAGTATTCTGTGAAATGTTGGCAAATCGCCATGGAAATTGTGTGTTTGACAAGAAACTGATGCTCACTCTCATTGCCCTGCCGTAGGAAAGAGTATTTAACCACCTATTACTTGTCTGATAAAAGAACAAAATTCAAAATTCAAAGTGCATTGAAACTGGACTTGAGAGTTTGAGGTCAAATGTAGAAGGAGCCACACTAGTTAGGAAGAGAATCAATAGCAGAAGTTAATGCATGGGGGAGGAGATTGGAATCTAGAATCATTACCAAGACAGAACTAATAGTCTCTAATTACATACAAGGTATGAGATGTCACTGAGGGAAGAGTGAAGGATGACCTTGAAATCTTAGTCAAGGATCAGGAAGAGAGGGGCTCCAACTCCCAGAGACTAGAAGACGGTCAGTTGTAGGTGTTAGATACTGTGGTACCCATCAGAAAACAAAATAAAACTAATTATAGACTAGCAGTAGCCCCTATATGTGGCACCATATAAATTATGTTTCATGTCACAGACTAATGCAACAAAGAAGCGAGAAGAGTTTGAGGATTGAGCTCTGGGTTCTCCATTGTGGTGGAGGTAGAGGCAGCGAGGAGAAAATGGCAAAGGATCTAATGAAGTGTACATTGACAGCTGGAAGAATGTGACATCTCACCCAGATGATAGACTCAGTTTCAGCCTGGTCAAACCCCTAGGAGAGCAAGGTGAGAGAGGAACTTTGAGAACTAGTCATTGAATTTGAAGAATAGGCATCAGTGGTGAGCATGAAGGGTTCTCCTGGAGAGTAGGGGAGGAAGATGTGAGAAGGCGTTCCAGGGAAAGGGACAAGAAAATTGCAAACATTGAATGTAAACAACATGGAGAGAACAAGGTGGAGAAGTATTGGTGATGAACATGGTATTGCAGGGGTGTGATTATGTCAAGGGATAAAGTCTTGGTTGCTGGGGAAAAGATGGCATCAGGAAAGCCTGCTATGGAAAACTGGAAAAGAGCAAAAGGTGGTGGTAATACAAGAAGTGAGAAGGATCTGCAAGACATTGGCCTTGAAAAGACAAGGACTGTCTGGCCCTTTGCAGAAAACCTAGGATAGAACCTTTGATACCAAATACTGAGAGGACCAGGAGGAAGGAAGAATGTAAGATGAGTGCACAACTACTGTTACAGGCAGAGATGAAAGCAGTGAACATTGTGTCTTTTACATTGTCTTAATTTATCCTTTAAAATAGGAATTCATGTCAACAGGCAAAGTGAAATTAAGTGTTCTGTGTATGATGTTAGAGAAAGTGTGGAATGTTCTAAAAATGAGAGAGGATGTATTACTTTTTGTTGCCATGACTAAATACTTGAGGCAAACAACTTAAGGGAAGAAAATATTATTTCAACTTATTTCCAGGAGGGACAGGTCATCAATGGTGTCACAAGAATATATAGCAGAGTTCTCACAGTTGCAGATACAGGACAAGGAAGCCATATTGGAAATGTAGATGGGTATAATAAAAAACCCTAGTGAGCTATGCCCACTGAGATTTCTGTCTCAAAGATTCCATAACCTCTTAGAACACTCCCACTAGTTAGGCCCACACGAGCTTGTGTTTGATGTCACTTCTAGGGACATTTTACATTCAACCATATCAGAATATGACTCACAACACAATGGGTAAAGCATGACATAAGATTCTGGAGTGCCTGTAGGGCTCATGAATTTTAAGCTTCGTGCTTTTCCCAGCAAAGTTCAGCTGAGTGTAGAGCCCGAGAAGGGGATTTTTCAGTCTAATAAGATAAACTATAAGTCCAATGTCTTGGTTAGGGTTTTACTGCTGTGAACAGACACTATGACCAAGGCAACTCTTATAAGGACAATATTTAACTGGGGCTGGCTTACAGAGGTTCAGTCCATTATCATCAAGGTGGTAACATGGTGATATCCAGGCAGAGATGGGGCTGGGGGAGCTGAGAGTTTTACATCTTCATCCAAAGGTAGATAGGAGAAGATTGGCTTCTAGGCAGCTAGGACGAGGGTCTTAAAGTGCACACCCACAGTGACACACTTCCTCCAAGGCCACACCTCCAAGGAGTGTCACTCCTTGGGCCAAGTATATTCAAACCACGACACAAGGGAACTGAGTTACCCAGGGGAGTGAGTGAGAAGGTTGGATTCACACTAGGTAGATTCATACTAGATATCCCTCTTTTTTTTTTCAATCAGTGTCCTCACCTGACTTTAGGCTTTCTGTGTCAGGTATGTACCTTAAAAGATCTATAATAATTTTATAGCTCACTGTCCAAATATACTCATTATCTAAGCAGGGACTCTCTTTCCATAAGCCCCATCCACCCTGATCTCACTGCCACAGATGGTAAACACAGGAGCTGACAATGCAGGAGAAAATAGAACAAGGGAGGGTGAGAAAAGCAGGCTAGAACAGGATATGGAGGCTTTAAAAATGTGTGTTACAGAATAACATTCTTAATTCAATGAATGGCTATGGGTTTCTTACACCATGACAAGTTTTCCCGACTGCAAGGCCTTTTCTAATCTTACTGATACAAGCTCACTGCACTAGTTAAAGTATAGCATTATTAATGGCACATGCCACTACTGGTGATTGCTGTGGATGGACCTGGTGCTGCTTGTATTTTGATGTTAATTCTGTTTTCCCAGGAGGAGCTGTCTGGAAGGAGGAATAAGTCATATACTCAGGTGACTTCTTGTGAACCATCCACTAATGAATAATCACTGGGCAATTAGGTGGGACTTCTGGGTTGGATAGGAAAAGAGAGTAGGCAGGAGAGAGATCAGAGCTTTTTGGATTAGATTAGTGAGAGGACAAGATGGAGCTACTAGTGTCTCCTGGTTTCAATGGTGAACCCCTGGAGGATTTAGATTTAATTTGGCTTACATGATTAGGATTCTAGTTGTTACACCCAGCAATTGAGTTACCATTGTTTCTGAACTAAGTTTGTGTGGTGTTTTCTTTCATGAGGCAGCTTGATTGCATGGGGCTGGTGTGGTAGGGATCTACCAAAGGAAACATAGTGAGCTGGGTGAAGAGATTTTGGAGCTCTGAGTCAGAGTCTCCATGAGACAAGAACAGGCCGGTCATGCCTACTGGTGCCATGCTGGCAATAGCGTGGGTTCTTTTTTTTTTTTAACATTTCCTTCAACAGGTGTTCTTTACACAAAGGAACCCTTACATGTGCTATAGAAGGATTTATTTTTTCAATGAAGTGGTATTGGGCAATAGTAGTTATGAATAAAAACAGAAAGTTTTCTCATTTGTTCAAAATAAAAGTCTAAGTGGCAGTAGACTAGCTGAAAGGGTCAACAGTGAAAAGGTATCAGAGAGAGGATGGATCCTTGACCACTAATCAAATGTGTAAAGTCAAAGGAAGGAGAGTCTTTATATGATCATATTTTATTCTTGAACTTGTGGCTGAAAGTTTGGAAGTTTTGTGGACTCTCTCATGCTACTGTAGCTAGATAAGGAGTTGGGCCAGTGCCACTTGAAGACTACATTAGCTATGATCTGACTGTTGGCTGGGCACTCAACCAGGCTGTTGATTCCTTTAATGTTCACATGTAACCTCTCTTGGCTAGCTAAACTTCCATGGCAACAACATCCACAGAGCAGACACCCTGAGAGAAGCAGGAAGAAGCTGAAGACCTTTGTCTGACATGGCCCAATGAGTCGTGCTGCCTTGCTTCCATACAACACTATTGTTGAAACCAGTGGTAAAGGCCTCTCAGATTCCTCCCCAAATTACAATAGGATAACCCTGTCTTTTTTGGTATCTTCTCCTGAAGTTCATTTTTATGTCCTCAAAACCTTAAAACCTGGCTGTGAAAATTACTGGCAGTATAGCTTTAAAAAAGTGACACAATATATTTATGCCTCGTATTTGTTCACTGGAAAATAGTTCTGCGGTAATGCCTACTTGATAGGATTGTTATGACTAGCAAAAAAAGGATCATCTTAAATGTCATTTGCTTCCTGCAACAGACACACAGAGTGTGTGAACTTCCTTCCTTGCTTCCTTTCTCTCTCTCTCTCTTTCTTTCTTTCTTTCTTTCTTTCTTTCTTTCTTTCTTTCTTTCTTTCTTTCTTTCTTTCTTCCTTCCTTCCTTCCTTCTTTCCTTCCTTTCATTCATTCTTTCATTCTTTTTTCTTTCATTATTTCTTTCCTTTTGGTAGCAATGTCAAGTTGACTCTAGCAGAGGAATTTTGATGGACTCCTATTACAAAGGTTTATTAAGTCCTACATATGAAGAAAAGCTGCACAAGCGCCTAAACATGTTCTCAAGTCTTCAAGATAATCCTTTGGCCTGGTGCTTGCATGCTTGCTTTGCAGATTGCAAATGTGACTCTCAGTACCATTGCTGGATACTTTTCCACCACACAATGTGGATTTAAGAATTATCAAGTGGTTCATTAGTGGTTTTCAAAATTCCTTTCTCTAAAGATCAACAAACTCCACCTTCGTGTTCATTTTTGTAAACAACTTTTGTTGGTATACAGTTATTCTTCTTTGCCTATAAGGGATTGTGCTAACTTTTATTGCCAGTATGGAGTGACTGTGAAAGAAACTTGATTGCCCTTCAATGCTTGGAATATTCTGAGCATTTGTGAGAAAAGTTTGCTAACTCTGTCTCTAAAGCATAACATGTCCTAAGCAGGAACCTTAAGAATGACCAGTAATGGAGCCTACTGTGGAAATCTACATTAGAAGCAGTGATAACTACACAAATATCTCTATGCATTACAAGGGCAGTTCCTCCCCCTCATTTTCTGCCTCCAGAGATCTTCCCCAAGACAAGACAAAGTACATGAACTGCACCCAGATTTAAACATTAATTTTGGGATGTTTGCCAGACCAGATGGTTAGAAGAGCTAAATACCATTGATTTATTTCTTGCCCTTTGTGAAACAACATTAGAGACAATGGACCTTATCAGAACAAATGAGAGCAAACAGCAGAATGCAGATTGGGGGAGAATTGAGAACAAATGCTATTAAATTCTATTATGCTATAATTAATTCCAGTATGGAGAAAACTATTAGCAAACTGTGAAGCACACCAACCAAGCTCTATCTCCTGGCAGCTGGGTAAGGAAAGCCCTTCCCATCTCAGAGATGTCACTTTTCATCATGTAGCATTGTGATCATAGTTTCCAATACCCTTTGCTCAACTGCAACTTCAATTCATCACTCATCCAGGACCTTTTGGGTATGTAGTGTCATCAGAGGCTCAGGAGACAGCAATAATAACACTTGATTCCAGTGATGATATTGCTGCACAATGACCATTTCTGCCCTAGAGCTACAACAGTGGTTATTATACTTACCAGGATCACAGACCCTGTTGATAATATGATCAAATCCAAATAGTTAATTTGAAAGGCAAAGCAAGTATGATTGAAAAGTTTATGAGGCTTTTGACTGCCTGAAGTTCACTCCTGGATTCCATACAGGGATCTACTTCCTCTTCAGAATCTTTGGGGCATGGTAAGGGAATAAGTGGAAGAATACACTAGTACATGTGAAGTTGCATGAATATGAGTATTTGCATATCATGTATGTCTTGGGAAGATGGGTAAGGCTTCACAAAGAATTTCCATATTAGCTTCCTCAGGAAATGAAGATAGAAAAATATTTTCAGGTTAAGAAGAATAGCTTATGTGAAAGTAATGGGATATGATTTGACAGGAAAATTTAGGAAGGCAAGGTGGTTAGAGATCAATGATAAAAATCTGGGGTGGAGGAGTAAACTCTTGGATGAGAAGCTATCAAGAGATCAGAAAGCATGCAATAGAATCTTTTCTTCATGGCATCACAGTAAACCATGGATGAAGTCTGTTTTGGATAAGGGAACACACAATAGGAAGGAGATGTCTACCACTGGCTGTATCACTCAGTAGAGAGTTCTTTATTATTATTTTTTTCATTTTCTATATTTTTTATTTACGTTCCCAATGATTTCCCCTTTCCCAGTTCCCCCTCCCCCAAAGCACCATAAGCCCTCTTCCCTCTCCCTGTTCCCCAGTCAACCCCCTCCTGCTTCTCTGTCCTGGTATTCCCCTACACTACTACACCCAGTAGAGAGTTCTTAAGGACAAATATAGATGCTTCTGCCAGGTCATTAACTGCTTATCTTCTCTCCTTGATTTTCACTCATGTTTTAGAACCTTACATGTATATACCATTACACAAATACATTCACACATAGACTCACATATCATAGATGTATTAGTTAGGGTTTTACTGCTGTGAACAGACACCATGACCAATGCAAGTTTTATAAAAGACAACATTTAATTGAGGCTGGCTTACAGGTTCAGAGGTTCAGTCCATTGTCATCAAGGCAGAAACATGGCAGCATCCAGGCAGGCATGGTGTAGGAGGAACTGAGGGTTCTACATCTTTATCCAAAGGAAGCCAGGAACAGATTGGGCATCCTCAGGCATCTAAGAGGAAGATCTCGAAGCCCAACCCCACAGTGGCACACTTCCTCCAACAAGGCCACATCTTCTAATAGTGCCACTCCCTGGGACGAACATATACAAACCACCACAATAGAATTTAGTTTAAATCACTTTATCTCTGTTTTATGTGTTTTGTGTGATTCATGTAAACCCATGTACCATATGCTTAAAGTACCAGTGTTGGATTCCCTTGAAAGTAGAATAATAGACATTCATTAGATGATATTGAGATTGAATGTAGATTCTTTGCAAAGATCAGATAGTGCCCTTAACCACTGAGCCAACACTCTGGGCCATTAATTCACTTTTGGAGCAATCTTTTTACTCATAGAACAGAGACACAGAGTAACAAATTAATCAAGCCCATACTCTACACAAAGAAAGTTGTGGACTAAAACTCCCATTGACTTCAGGTTCTATGCATTTCTTCTTGGGCTTAAGATTCTGAGATAAATACTTTTGTTGTTGTTGTTGTTTCTGAGCCTAACTGATTATTTTTGCCTCATACAGACATATTCTGTATTACTAATTAAAATATAATTTTATAAAGTTCAGGAGTTTGGAGGACAGAGAGTTTGTGCTTCTCAATGCTCCTTCACTCTTTTCTATCTCTTCTTCTGCTGTCACTGTGATAAAGAGAACATAACGATTGGAGATGAAATTGACCGAAGCAAAATGGACATCTGGGAAGGATTAGAAAGGCTCAGACCTGCATGAGTTAGTGCCTGGAGTTGCTGTTCAACAGAGGCTGAGCTGCAGATCAAATGACTGTGCACCATACAGTAAAATGACCAATGCATTAAGGACTTGTCTTTTCAAGCATCTCCAGGGGTCATAGTAATATACAATGCCTTGACTAAGTATGGAGAGATGAAGAAAATTAGCACTTTTTGCAAAACAGAGTTGCTCCAGTGTCAAATATAGCTTGAAATTCTTTCACCTAATTTTGGCTTTTGACCTAAAAAATTATTTCTGAAAGACTTTCCAAACTCTAAACCTAGTTAGCATATCAGCTGTGAAATACATCCCAACTATAGACTAGATCCTATGGTGACAGGACAAGATGAAGGAAACAGTACTATGTTAACTTTGGCTAAAATGAAATTCAGAACACTAAGTTGTGAGGGCTAGCCCTAGCAACAAGATGGGACACCCCCCCATCAGATGAGGACCATTGGGATATTTCAAACAAAATGGTGAAAAATGGTAGTGTTGATCGTTAAGGCTTGGTTCATACCTATTCCAAGTCCCTGCACTGATACTAATACAAAATGCATTAATTATTGAAAGAATTTATGTCATTAATAAAAAAAAAAGCCTCCCCCTCTGACTGTTGTATGGATGAGCGCCCTCTCTATGGAGGAGAGTGGTCAGTTTGCTTTCCAAAAAGTCAGGCATAGCTTTGTTTACATGAGTTTCTGTGACCTCTGTGGCCCCCTTCCCTCAGCACAATTCCATTGCTCAGCTTTGCATCATCTCACTGGACCACAGCCAAGTGGAGAGGGAACAGCTGGGAAGGCATGATCTGTGAAGATCACCAAGGATCCTACAGAGGCTTTAAGAAGTCCCCTTTGGTGGAGGAAGCTTGTCAACCTGGAGGCCCTTTTGTCATACATGGTGACCGTGTAAGGCAAGAGAAATGAAATGCAACTTCAAGTCATACATCCAGATTGCAAAGCAGGAAACATTTGCAAGAGTGCTTCAAGTTCTGTATACTCTCAAGCATCTGGCAAGGCAATGACAAGCACGTCCACTAAAGCCTGCAAACATTTGTTCTTGATATAATAATGAGGCATAAACTCTAGCAGAAAATAAAGTTCTATTTTAAACATTTACATATGCATATGAGGGTCTGGTGTCACTGCTCACATTATGATACATTCTGGTAAAATAACACCTTACAACTACTGAGAGACCCTTACAATGAAACTGAAATTAGAATATCAACTGGTATTATTTCACTGTACTTCGTTGGAAAGACACAATTACTGTTATGTACCTCAGAGAAAGATGAAGCAATTACCCTTCTATCTTGGTTCTTTGAATACATTTCATCACTGTTCTGTGATTTACAAGCTGGACATTACTTTTGGAAGCTTCTAATCTCTCTGCAACTGAATAATTACACTTATGAAACAGATAATATCAGGATCTAGCTCACATAATCATGTGAAATTAAATAGAATAATATATGTAAAGCCTCAAGCAGAATGCTTATAGCATACTGAATGGTTTATTGTGCTAGCTATAATAATTTTCACTATTATCATTATTAATTTAAGTTTAGGACTTTTCTATTGGATACAAATACACAAATTTTAGACTGAAAAGGGTAGGATTTAAAGTGTTAAGGGTAGGATAAAATTTCTGATTAATAATTTTTCATAGTTATCAACAGTGTCTAATTTGTACAAAATGCTTTGTATGCTCCAAATTTCCTTAGTAAAGAAGTCACACATATGTGGAGTTCTTCTGAAAACTTGTCTCAAGCCTTAAAAATTTCCAGGCATATTAATACTGACTTGTGACAAGTCTGAAGACATCAGTGATTAAAATTTGTTGATAGTCATATTTACCTCATATATTTTGTCTAATTTCTAAATCCTCTATGCCAGAGCTTTGAGGTTTTATAACTTGTTTATCAGAAACAGAGCTATGTCACATGCAGGAATTTATAAACAACATCTGTGAACCCCAAACACATATTGTTTGCTGTTGTAGGGCCCCCTAGAAAAAGGAACTTGGTGGATTCTCAAACTTTGTTGAGAAATGTTCAGGGATTAAGAGAAAGTGTTTTTGAAATGATAAAAAACAAACAAACAAAAGAAAAACCATGTGTCATTGCCTCTGTGCTACAACTACACACACCCCTCGGTCAAAAGGCCAGCCAACCGTTGTGTTTGGATCTTTGTGTGTGTGCCCCAGTGATGTAAAAGGGAGTGGCAGGTTGATAACTTTCCAGACTTACATACATCATGGTCTGGATTCTTAGGGCCTATGTGTTAGGATAGTTTCCAGGCTTAATATCAGAAACAATGTGAGTGAATACCACACCAGTATTCTAAAAGCTTCAAGTATTCTGTTGTTTGTTAAAGCCCCTAACTAATGATTGAGGAAACTTTCCAGTACCTCTGTGAGGAAACATAATGCCCTAAAGTCATTACAACTTTCTGCAAACATTCTGCAAATTCTTCTCCCTTGCCTTTTTATGACCTTGGATTTTCCATGACCCGTCCATCTCAGACTCTGAAGGCAGGTTCTAAGACAGTCTTCTGTATAAGCGAATTTTACAGGAAGTGGAAGTGGGAAGAAAGAAGTTGTGGAGGTCTGAACAGGAAACAGGACGAGCTGATGTAAGAGTAGATTACCTAGTTGACTTTAGAGTGCTGAACTGGGTGGTTTTCTCAGAGAAGCCTTATGGTTTGCATTTCAGAACCGACCAACTGTAAAGCCATGGGAATGAGTATGAGAGTTTATCTTCCAGCTTCCTGCCTATGATTGATTGAGGGAAACCCTACCGAGATTTTCTCTTTTTTACTTCTGACTGATTCATAGTTATTTTTTTACTAGATATTTTCTTTATTTACATTCCAAATGTTATCCCCCTTTCTTGGTTTCCCCTCCAAAACCACCCAAACCTATGCCCCTTCTCCCTGCTCACCAACCCACCCACTCCTGTTTCTTGTCCTGGCATTCCCCTATATTAGGGCATTGAGCCTTCTCAGGACCAAGGGCCTCTCCTCCCTTTGATGTCCAACAAGGCCATCCTCTGCTGCATATGCAGCTGGAGCCATGGGTCCCTCCATGTGTACTCTTTGGTTGGTGGTTCAGTCCCTGGGATCTCTGGGGGTACTGGTTGGTTCATATTGTTGTTCCTCCTATGGGGCCACAAACCCCTTCAGCTCCTTGGGTCCTTTCTCTAGCTCCTCCATAGGGGATCCTGTGCTCAGTTCAATTATTGGCTGAGAGTGTCCCGCTCTGTATTTTTTATGCACTAGTAGAGCCTCTCAGGAGACAGCTATATCAGGCTCCTGTCAGCAAGCACTTGTTGGCATCCACAATAGTGTCAGGGTTTGGTGACTGTATATGAGATGGATCCCTAGGTGGGGCAGTCTCTGCATGGTCTTTCCTTCAGTCTCTGATCCATACTCTGTCGCTATATCTCCTCCTGTGGTAATTTTATTCCCCCTGATTCAGAGCTTTTTGCTGACTTCCCATGCAAATATATCAAAACAATAATAAAACATGCATGAAGAAATTGAAGGATGCTTATCCTAGGGCCACATTCAATGTGATCAGGTTACAACACTGAAAATTATATCAAAATCTTCAAAGAATCATGGCATCTTGGAAAAGGAGAAGGAGAACATTTGAGGTAGAGTCTAATGCTGCATCCCTGTTGCCCAAAGTTCATCCTCCTGCCTCTCAGTTTCTCTCCAGCTCATCACATAACTCACCTCAAAATGGCCCCTGAGTTTGGAATCTTGGAATGAAAGGAAGGAAGCAGAATGAGCTCTAGTCCTTACTATTCGAAATAGTTACAAAGTCACAATCAATAGTTTTTCCCTTCACCCTATACTTTAAATTACTCCTGTATTTGGTCATTAACTGGTCTAGTTGGTAGCTACAGAACTTTCTCCTTAGAAGATTAAAGGCCTCCACATCCTTGCTGTTTGTGTTCATTATGATGTTTCTTCTGCTGTCTCTGAGTATAGCACAAGCATAGAAAAGCATCCCAGTGTCTCCTCTTTCCAAGGGTTATCCCTTCCAGACAGAGAACTGTGTACCAATTCTCACTAACAAAGACCAAATATTGCAAATGAATTCTTCACCTACCAATCTTATAGCACAACGAGCAGTTTGAAAAGCATTAAGTCAACTTGAAAAGACATTAGAACCATTTGTTTTCTGATAGAAAGGACTCAGGAAACAGAACTCGTTCACACCCCTTTAAACTTTCTAAAATGGTTTTATTTTTTCATATTCTTTTAAAATTAATCTTTAAACTCAGCATACAAGTTAATGGGTTTCTTTATGTAATTTCATGTACAGATCTCAATGCTCAGGTTACATCTGAAGAGCCTTTTACTGCTCATATTGAACCTGCTCTCCTCTTACCCCTCCTCTCCTCTCATCAGTGCCCCCCCTTCCATGTTGTGTCTCCTCTATCAGAACCTCTAATGAGACCACTTTTGATAGTACCCTTTCTTAAGATGAGTCACTGTGAGTGGTGGTGACGAAAACCATGGCTCTTCCAAGACCTCCATATTCTTTTTATCACAGAACTAGGAATAGACTATTGATTTCAAAGACAGACCATATTCTAGAAGAACTGTGTTCCAATTTTCCAAGCCATTTAACAGGTAATTTCACTGTTTCACAAAGACAATGGCTTCTATTTGATGACATGTGTATTAAGTTCAAATGATTCTGTGGGTATACATCTAGTCTGATTCTGTCTTCATTCTCAAATTGCTCTGTGAGTGTGAGACAGTGCTTAATATATTACCTTATCATAAGTTCAAGAATTTGATACCTAAGATTAATCCTAGAAAAGCTTCTAGGTAGGAAAGGAAATTCTAGATTCAGTTCTGATAAGGCCTGTAGCATGAAAATCAAGTCCAACATAACAAAGTTGAAATCAGATGTAGCATTAGCATTGCTACTAATCAGATCAGACTAGCTTTACCACTAATGATAGGCTGTTCTATGGTGGTGGTGGCTGGATTGTTCTTGGTCAGATAAATTTTATGCTATTTGGTCTATTTATGGTCCCTACCCATGAGTAAAAGACCTGCTTCATTCAAAATTCATTTTGTCAGCATCATCTTGGCTGAGGAACTAAGATGATTGCCCTCTACAAGGATGGTTCCTCATGCCTATTTGTTTGTTGAACACATCCTGTGCATCTTTTACAGTAGACACTAATGTTGGACACAGGTAAATGTTGGCACCCTTTGCCTATTTCCTTTATTACACACACACACACACACACACACACACACTATACTTCTGATCTTTGATTGTTTGTTGCTCTTTTAGGAGCAGAAGCCAGTGTTTGAATGGGTAACAGAAAGCCGGGCCTTCTCACCCCTCCATGTGTCAGCATTGGGTGGGTGAATTGTTTGATGTCCCATCTATTCGTGCTTCAGAAAATGGCAGCCCATCCTTCCATCTGAAAGAAAAGACATCTCAGTGGCATTCAGCATGAACCTCCCAGTCAAGCCTCACCTTAATTCTTAATTCAATAGCACAGATCACATAAAACCTTGGTCTCCATGTTTTGGGTTAATTTGTTAGGGAACAAAAAGTGGAGCCAGTTTCCACACACCAAGAACTCTATCTCTGCACTGCCTTAGTCAACTCCTCTGCTCAGTAACAACACAGAGTGCTATTCTCATTTCGGGGATGAAGAAGTGGTCTGGGAAGTGACCACTCACCTAATGCCACAGGCAAGAAGAGAAAGGTTGTGATATAAAGCTAGGGCTGCTTAGCTAACTGGAGCCTGGGAGTGAATTATGAATTATAAGGTAACTGAAAATTTTCAACACATGCTTATTCTTCAAGAACAACAACAACAAACCTGGCAATATGGGTGATATTAACTGTTTGGTATTAATTGATTTATAGAGACTCACATTTGAACAAAAGAGTTAAAGCACTTTCTAGAGTTCAGTTTGTGCCAGCTAGAAAAGAAAAAAAAATTGGCTGACAGGCCCCTAGTGAGAAACAAATATAACTATTACCATATGAATGTTGTTGCCTGAACAGTGTTGATGCCAAATTGCTGCGAAAAAAAAAAAAAAAAAAAAAAAAAAAGGTATTGGAAATAATCTGTAACAACTTTTATAAAGATGTTTTGGCTCAAAAACAAGGAACAATTTCATTTTGAAATACCAAAAGACTGAGTGAGAATGTAATTAGTACCTGCGAAAGTAAGCAATTGTAGCACTTTGCTTTAACTGACCTTTGGTGGAATTCTAGTTCTTTAACAAGTCATTACCCATTTCAACTCACATTAACAAAAATTAAATCATTTTATTTGCTTTTATATGCATTCTAGATACACTGTAAAACAGAAATATCTGATTTAAATTATTGTATCATATGCCAAGGCTGATCAGGGACTTAAGATTATGTCTATCCACATATGACTAAAATGCTGTCAGTACTGATTGTATATACAGTTTATAACTTATTTTTGCTGACTAAAAACATTCTATCTTTACCTGTTCTTTACAAGTTTTTACTTAGGAACTCTAAATACTGGCAAAGGCACATTCATTCCTGGTCATATCTTTACATCTGATTATTCTTGCTTCATCCTTCTATAATAGTTTACATTGATGGAACAAGTTCAATGCTTAGTACATTTAAGTTTGATGTCTCTGAAATGTGGTTTTCAAATACCAGTGTATATGTGAATCTTCCAGGAAACATATAATAAAATCAAGACTTCTGCTCCAGGGTATGGAGTAAAATCTAAGTTTCTTGTACCAAAGACTGTTCTCTGTATACCATCTGAGTATTATATTTGGACAAAGACTCTCATGAATATTATCTGAGCAATTTATTTAGCTGCCATTAGGTTGTAAAATATGAGCTAGCATGAGTTGAAAAATTTACATCTTTCATCTACATATATTTCCTAAAAACATTAAAAATATGCTATACTTTAAAAAGTATCCTTCAAAATAAGACTCTGAAATTACATAGAAATGTATGGCCTATAGTATATGAAATAATACTCAAGAAAATCAACTAAAATTTGGCAAGGTCAGTGAGCTTCGCAGCATCTGAACCAAGACTTATT
Organism: Tokudaia tokunoshimensis; assembly: GCA_036184795.1. Classification (NCBI taxonomy): domain Eukaryota; kingdom Metazoa; phylum Chordata; class Mammalia; order Rodentia; family Muridae; genus Tokudaia; species Tokudaia tokunoshimensis. The sequence continues at coordinate 11,634,479 of BTHU01000014.1, forward strand.
CCCTTTCATTCTCTACTCTAGACTTTAGCATCAAAAATGCAGGCTCCCTCTTCTCACAGCAACAGTTCATATTGTCATTTCAAGAATACAGGATCCTTCTCACAGTGACAGTCCATGATGTCTTTTCCTAGATCAGGCAAGGCCTTATTTCTTCTCAAGTTACCTCCACTTCCTGTCTAGGGACTGAGTTCTGAGTATCACTGAGAAAAGAGATCACTCTGTCTACAAAGCTTTTTCCACATGACAAGGGTCATGCCCTCTTAGGTATGCCATTGTTGAAAAAAGTGAGACTATTCTTGGCTTAGAGTTTCCAGAATGAGAGGTAGACTAAGAAGATAGGTCCCAATATGTTAGACTCACTCAGAGAAAGAGGGAGAGAATGAAATAGAGACAGAGGTAGAAACGAGAGACAGAGGAGAGAGGAAGAGAGACAGAGAGAGACAGAGTGACACACAGAGAGAAAAAAACTGTACTGTTGTCATTTCACAGCTTCACATTTCTGTGAGGGACAGGGTGGGATAATAGGCTCTGAAAAAGTCTATCCTACAAAGAAATTGACTTCACCAAGAGTAAACTCTGGAAAAATTCAAGTCTAACTGAGCATGACAGCAAGCAATCATTGAGAACATTGTGAAACTAGTAGATTTACCGAGGATATAGCTGATCTGTTGATTGGCTAATTTGTCAGACAAAGCCAGAAAAAGACAGCTGGATGGAACCCTTTTTGACTTGTATGAATGAACACATTTCAAATGCTGACCCTAGGATACCTTCAAAAGTGCCCAAATTTGATTAAATCAGCCTGTGTAGTCATTCAGGGCCTAGCACATTGTTGAAAACATTATCATCTGACAATTATTGGAGCACAACAACTGGGTGTGGCCTGGGAACAAGACAAAAGATAACTGCCAAAAGTACTGTCAGCTCGGTGTAGTTGAGGGTTATTCAAGGGTATATCCTTGGATAAACAGTGTCCAAAGTTTCCTAAATAATGGGTAGGAGTAAGGCAGAATATAAACTCCACTAAGATAATTCAGTAAGTCACATGCTGGAAGGGATGAACCAGAATCCAGATTTTTTTGGTAACATCCTATTTATACAGAGATTTCAAATGAAAAGTTATAAGCCATGAAAATAACAAATACACATGATCCCAGAAACATATATGAGAATATACTTGTGTAAAATTACAGGTTAGGTCTGACATGAAGATAATTTTATAGAGCCTGTGAAATCTGATAAACATGGACAAATGATTTAAATAGTTTGTGAAGAAGTAATTCTATACAGTCTCCAAGTTGATGAGAAAATGTGAGCTTGTGAGTCTAGGAATTTAGGGTGAACTCCAAAGAGGGTGAGCAAAGCCACAGGGTAGCCAAAGTGCCAGAAGCCTAAAGGCAACAAAGAAGGTATTGAAAACAAAAAGAAAAAATGACTCAGCATTTATGAGGAACTATAGACAGAATAGAGGTGAATTCTTCCTAGAAGCCAGGCGGAAGCAGTGGAAGGAGGATAATAGGAAACACAAAGTTCCTGGTGAAGGAAAACAAACAAACAAAATAAAGAAACAAACAAAGGATACCCCAAATCCCACCCACAGCAATCTATCTCTCAAAGTTGAAAACAAAAGAAATATATTAAACATAATAAAGAGTAAAAATCTTGGTTGTTAAAGATTTGCTTTGCAAGAATACTAAAAGCACATGCTTTTGTGAATCTAATCATCCAAAGAACACCCATGAAGACAGTTGTGGAATTTTAAGAATGTTAAGAGCAAATTTCTTCCTTTACCTGCTTCAAAAAACAAGTGCACAAAATAAAATAAAAATCTATAGTTCATGTAGGAATGTAATATCTTTGCCAATATTGGCAGAGGAGGCTGACTGTGATTATAGGTCAACTGGTCTACCAGGATCTTCTCAAGTAGTAACTCAAATCCACAGAAATGAACAGAGATTCAGAACTGACAAGATGTTTGGTGTAACAGAAGTTGTATGTGTGCTTTTCTTTGTTTATTGGCTTCTTAGAACAAATAAGATTATACAGTATAATGCTTATAACAATTACGTACTGAGCATGGAACAGAAGGCTCCACAGTGTGGTAAAAGAGGAAAGTGAGGAGAAATTCAGAGTCATATCCCTATAGCTCATGGAAATTAAGTTGATATAGATTTGAGATTGGTTCTAATGAACTGAAACACACATATTAACTCTAAATTTAAAGACCCAAATATGCTAAAATAAAACAATGGAGTAAAATAACACACAAAAATCAATCACCCAAAAAAACCACAGTGAGTGGGATAAAATCAGACAAAGTTGATTTTAATTTTGTATTGTATTTATTTATTGGGGTTTTCCTGTGCAGTGTGTATTTATCTATGACATTTCTCAGCAGTCAGTTCTGTGATGAACGTTAGAGCTTATTCTGAGATGAAAGAAGTGAAGACTCAATCTGGTGTCACTGAGGAGACACGTTCAGCAGTTCTAAGAGATAAATATATTGCAGTAACTGCTGACTTTAAAGCAGAACAAAGATCCCAAATTGATATACTAAACTTTAATCTTGCAACTCTGGGAAGTAAAAGACAAAAACCATAGCAATAAGTGGAAGAAAGCAGTACAGATTAGAATGGTCATTAATGAAATGGGGAGAGACAAATGAAGATTCAAAGCTGGTTCTTAAGAAATTGCAACAGAGATTTGACAAATATTTATAATTATTGGCTAAGGAGTAAGTGAGAGTGAGTCTGTGACACTTCATGTATTTGGATTAAAAAAACAAAGGCCGCCTATTTGTGATTTTTGTCTGTGTGCCCTGTGTTGTTTTCAGCTGAAGTTTGTAGTAGAGAACTCAAGCTAACCTGGAGCCATGAATGATAATGACAAGGACAACGAGAATGGCCACTTTGGCTGGTCTCCTTAGGACTATACTACTGATCCCAAATGTCCAGGGGTCAGTACTTTTCCCACCATGCTCTCTAGTTTGTCTGAATTCCCTGATTTGCTTTTGCAGAACATGTTTTATATGTGATATATATAAATGCAGATAACATATGTTTATGTTCTTTGGTTATCAGTAGCTTAGTCAAATGATCTAATGATCTCTAAGTATGAGGAATTTTATTAATCACAAATAAAATCTACTTAATTTGGATATGTTTTATAGGAAAAATGTTGAAAGAGATATCTGAGGGAAATATACTACTTAAATTTTTCTTATAGAATATAAAAAAGTATAGTTTGGTGGTTGGTTAAAATATGTCATAAAAGCTGGTTGAAAACAGTTACATACATAAGTAACTTTCCTATGGCTAGCTTCAGAAGCATATAGAAGCATTTATGTCCCCAGACATAAGAAGGCATATCAGTGAATGTCTGGCCGGGAAAGAGAGCATATTCTAAGTCTTTCAACCAGAAGAAAGAAATGCAATAGACATGAAAGAACAGAAGTTCCACGGGGTTATGTTAGAGCAATCCAGACATGAGCACAGAGGATGCTTGAGATGGAGCACTGGAAACCAGGGTGGTGGGGATATAGAATCATGGGTGAGACTTCGGACAGGAGCTGAAGGCATGGGTAAGAAAGTAGCTGCAAGGGCAGCCACGGAAACAGATGACTCCGAATACCTCCTGATTCCTGCTAATCTTTCATGATTCTTCCCCATAGCTAAACTTAGTGGAAAGTCACTGAGGAGGAAGACCAAGTAATATAGATTAGTGTGGAGCTGATCAGAGCAGGGAAAGTGTGGGAGGTGGATTTGGGTAGATAAAATGACAGACATTGTATAATAATGCCAAATTCTTGATCAGTTAGACAGCAAGGGCAGGAGCTGTTGCTCAGTGGCAGGGCTCCAACTTAGAAACACATAAAAATATATAACCAAGGATCCAAAAGTATCCAGATAGGAACTAGGGTAGAATATAACACATGTAACAAATCTCCAGTTAGAAAGAAAAGGGAGCAGAAATCAGGAAACCAAGAAGAAATAGATCACGTGACTTGACTCAATTTGTAGCAACTCCAGGAAGATGACAGAGTGTAGGCAGATACTAATTAAGAGTACAAGTATGATGTAAGAAAGAACAAAATAAACTTGAGGTCAAATTGTAATTTTCAATGGTGGAAAGGACTATTATACAGAAAACACATAGGGTGATATCAAATAGAATACTGAGAATAATCAGAACAGTGTTTTGACCCAAGTGCAAAAGTGTGAAGGATTTTTTATGCCATATTTTCTAGCACTATGAAAAAAATATTTATTGAAGATCCTGAATGCAGAAAGTGACATTGGAAAAATTATATTTTTGATTTTACTCATAGGTAGCTTGGGCTCAATAGACCAGGCTACAAAAGCAACATAAACAAAACTGGGACTATGCCAGCAGCTATGGCTACAGGGCAGAAACATCACCTTGAGATAACTTTAAACACAATGGCAAGCTTTAAAGTGTAAAGAACTCAAAAGCAGTTACACTTAACTTGCAAGGCAGGCATAATAGTATTGGCATTCATAAAAGAATATGGGATCAGAAGATCTACAGAGAGAGAAAGAACCAGTTTTGAACATGCATGCTTGGTGATCAGGCCCAATCAGTACCACTTTAACCTTAAGAAAGTGGTGCACTTCACCCTAAGGTGATATATCTGTTTGAAAATAATAACCACTGCTGGGCATTGCCACCTAAGACTTTGGGATATATGTTGATTATATTAACAGATAGAATATAAAACTCACTCTTGTCTAATGTACTAATTAACTATTTAAATTTATGTAACTGTATTGTCTATTGAAATATGAAAAGGTTACATAGTCTGCATTTTCTGGGTGTTTTTGAACCTAGCAGTTACTCAAAAGTATTTACTAATGGTTAGATAACTGATGCTGTGCAGGTCCCTGTGAAGGTGGAAATGCTTCTTGGGAATACTTGATCTTGAGCCTGTTTACCACCCCTTGGTGATATATGACTTGAAGATGCTATGTTTGAAATATGAATAATAAAAATGCACTTTTCACTAGTGAGGAAGCACATACATTATCAGAAGAAAATCTCTTACATGGAAACTGTAACAATCTGTCAGTTCAAAGCTTTATTTCCTCATATCTCTTCACATATCTCTATGTACAAATTCTCAGACAACTTTCATTTTGGATGTGTGACACCTATATGGGAAGATGCTTCAGTCTTTCATCTCCCACTCCCTTACAGGCACGGAGCACCCAGGAGTTTGTTTGTTTTTTGGTTGGTTGGTTTGTTTTGCCCTCATCCCCATGGTGTGAACAGTGTGTTCATAGAGGTCTGGCCAGAGGTGAATGCATATCTCAGACCTCTTGTCATTGTCTTCAGATCATGAAGAAGCAATCCATACTGTCTTAAGAACTCTCTAATGGGACTTCTGGATGTTCTAAGTGGCTCTTTTTTGATAATATTTAATGTGAGAGCTACACTCTTCTCTCTCCAACTGTCACAAATATGGACTTGTATTGTGTAGTCAACTATTGAACTTTCAGAAACATTTTCATAGATATCTTGATTTTCCCATGTAAAAATGAGATTGCATAATTACTCTCTTGTTCTTTGTGCTGTTAACATTATATAAATAACTTTTTCAAAACTAATTTTTGTTAGTTATTTGAGAATTGAGCACAATGTGTTCATCATATTCACCTCTCTCCCAACACTTCCCAGATCCACCCACCCCCTTTTTTATCCACTCAATTTTGAGTCTTCCTTAAAAAATAACCCATCAATCCAATTTGTACTGTCTGTATGTTCTTTATATTCTTGGATGTGTGGCTTTCTACTGGGTGTGGTCAACTTACCAAGTGCCAAACGCGTAATGGTTTGTATAATAGTGCCCAGGAAGTGGCACTATTAGAAAATGTGGCCCTGTTGGAGTAGGTGTGTCCCTGTAGGTGTGGGCTTTATGACCCTCATCCTAGTTGCCTGGAAGCCAGTATTCTGCTACCATCCTTCAGATGAAGATGCAGAACTTTCAGCTCTGTCTGTACCATGCCTGTCTGGATGCTGCCATGCTCCCAACTTGATGATAATGGACTCAAGCTCTGAACCTGCAGCCCAGCCCCAGCTAAAAGTTGTCCTTATAAGATTTGCATTGGTGTCTGTGCACAGCAACAAAACCCTAACTAAGACAACACTCTAGGAAAACTGTCTGTCTGTCTGTCTGTCTGTCTGTCTATGTATCTATGTATGTATGTATGTATGTATGTATGTATGTATCTGTCTATCTATCTATCTATCTATCTATCTATCTATCTATCTATCTATCTATCTATCTATCTATCTATCTATCTATCTTAAAAACTATCAAATTATGCTCACTTCTTTCCATTATGGGATTTTGTTTGGCTTTACATTTGCACAAATCGTAGGTGTGCTGTAGATCAGAGGTCTAACAAGGGTTAAAATTAATCACTGAAAGTGAATATAACTAGCCAGAAACAGAAGTATTTCACCACTGTATTCTTAGGAGGAACTGCTTTCTTGCATGCATAGTTTCTATATATACACTTACGTTGTCCATGCCATGACTATTTTCATCTTCAAAGCCTGAAGTAGATTTCATTTCATAGCTATTCACTCTCACCAACTCTTAAGTTCTTCTATGTTGAAGGATCCTGTGATGGTTTTGAGCCCTTCTGGATGGTACAGGATACTTAAGTTGTATTCAGTGGATCATTAATTCTATCTAGAATGTCAACTCTCCTTTGTCTGGAAACGACACAGCCACAGGTTCTAAAGATCGGAATATAGGTATAGGGGCTTCATAACTCTGCCAGTAGCAGATGGTAAACCCTGAATACGAAAGGTGGTGTTGTCAGAACCAGACTGCTTTCTCACATCAGGCTTCATTGTATGTTATGCAAAGTGTTAGTTTCTGCCTTTTTTAGGGAATTCGAGGGTTGGAAAAAGTCACATTAAGAGAAGGTGCATCTGTTTCCAACTTGCTCTAATGTGTTTCACAGTCCATCTTGCTCCTGTTAATTATTTGTATCATTGGCTAATTAAATCAGAGTTTAATATAATCTGTGAGTATCTGGGGATGGTGAGGAATTTCTTTTTGCCAATCCACAATCAACAGGAGACAGTGTGGGCTTTAAGAGGCAATTGCGTTCCAACGTGGAAATGAAGAAGAAAGAGCACAGAGCTCATGTTTCGTTATCTACTTCTCCTTTCATCTCAGTGTGCAGAAGGAGAGTACTGACTGATCAAGGCCATGTTGCTATCAAAATTCAACTATAATGGGGAGTAGATTGCATTATGGGATACTTTGTGTGGTTTGTTTCATTATTACAAGTTTTCACACAATAACGCTGAAATTGACCCTGGATTCCTTTCTATTCTAGTGTAACTCAAGCAATCCACCATCATCATGGCAGAGTTGATGGAGTCTGCATATGCACCAGCAGTTGCTCGTGTTTTGACCAATGAAGTTATAAAAAAAAAAAAAAACCATGAGGAAAGGATGGGACCCTGTTGCATTTAGGAAGAAGCCTGTTTTGGGGAAGTCTGGAAAATTTTTTTCTCTGTGTTGTGTCCAGTGAGATGCATTGAGGCAGCGATTAAGAATTCTGAAACTAGAAGATAGATGTTCAAATGTGCTTAGGGTATTTTCTTCTCAGAACCAAAAAAGGAGATGTTAAAGTTGTTTTTCGTGAGTGAACTGTTGCTGAGAAACTAAGAAAGGTATTTCCAAACTAAGATGCAGGCAATTGCCGCAAACCTTGGGTCCACTTGCCAAGACTGTAAACTCCATTTGTCACAGAGACTGTGTAGTAGAGAATTTTGTCTAAATTTATTTTCTGCGTGTGCCTTTGACCTGGAGTTATAAACAGTATGAGTTAGACACATAAAATTGCTACATGTGTGGCTTCCTTTAGATTTATTTGAAGGAACTTGGTTTAAGCTGCACTCTCAAGTGTGGTTAAAGTCAGGCTCCTTGGCCCTTGCCTTGAAGGTCTTCTGCCTTTCTGTGTGCTCAAACCCTGACTTATAATCTTTTCCCATTCAAAAAACCTCTTTGGCTAAGAAATTTGTATGAGTCCCTAGGGATATATACACATACATCAAACATTTACTAATAGTAAGAATAAAGTTTAGTTCAAAACAGTTTTCTCCTGTACTTATAATTTTGCCATTTATTAAAGATGACAGTAAATTTTTGTGCTAAGTAGATGAATATGAGTATTTGCTTTAACAAAAAATTTTAAATGCTAGCTGGATATTTAATACTATAGGAAGTAGAGTTTGAATGATATTTTGACTTATAATCACCAATGACACTTTGCATAAATACATGATAAAAATTGCAGACGTAGGTGTTCAGAAATTGTTGGAAATTCTAGTATAAGTTCAACCTAAAAATTTTAAAATGAAACTCAACAACCCCCAACAACATTTTTTGAAGTCAATGAAATATTCTAAGGCAATACAAACAAAAAACTGTTATTTGAGATTTGCAAGCTGAAAAACAATGGTAGGAAAGTATTACAAGTCTTCATTTCCTTCAGTTTGACCCTTATGCTTCTGTAAGAACAGAACACTTTTTATATGCAAGGAAAACACTGTGGTCCATAGTATCAATAACCCTCATTCTGAGCTGAGGTGTTCCAGGCAGCAATCCATGATGTTGCATGGTGTGACTGCATACAAGGTACTCAGATAGCATGTGTTGTGTTGAGAACCAAGATTAGTGGAGTCATGTGATATAACATAGTCAACCACTGCCAAAAACACTTCAGATTCATTAAGCATTTTTACACATTCGATTTTGAATTAAATCTTAGTCATTGCACATTCAGAAAACTTTAAGTTGCTAATTGTTTTCAGCCTCACACTGAATTGCAGGACACTATGTGGAGATATGGCCCACAGTGTCAGAAACTGTTCTCAATATTGCCCAACTCAGTAGGTAGCACCTACTACATGTCAAAAACTGTATGATTTCACTATAGTCAATTTACTGAAATCAAATGTGGCCATGCTTCTATGATGTCTTGTGATTAATAGTAAATATAATCCTATGAGTTATTGATATTTTAATGTTTCAGTTAATACAGAAATGGAAGGTTTTTAATAGTTCTACTGAATAGATGAGTAGTTAGTGGTTCACCTGTCTTTCTTCCCTTCAAATGTCATCGTCACGATAAATCATGATTTATTAGGCTTTATTAAATGTTACATAGTCAAATAAATGTTTTCCAATCTTATTTTATTTGTTCCTTAAAACATCCACACAGTAGCCTAAGTTCTTAGCACTCTCCAGAATTTGTCACTTTGGACAATATTTCTGTGCATCATGCTTGGAAAAGTGGATGATTTGTATTTTATTTTCATACTTAGATCATGTTATTCAGCACAATTGCATATAAGAAAATGAAACTATTGGAGTAGAGACTAGCAAGGTGGTATTGTAAACTAATACATGACTTGAAGTATGAACATATTTGAAGTGGAACATTCTCTGCTTCTGGTTGGAACTGAAGTGGGGTAGGGATGGGGAACCAGTTGCTACCATGAGCAACAAAGAGTGATTTGAATGTAAAGAACAAGAAACAACCAGTAGAAAAAAATAGGTCTTTGGTCTGAATAATGTGGAGAACTATGCGAGATACCCAAGAGCTTTGCAGAGGACCATTGGCCAGAGTTAAGAGCTATGGATCCAGCGAGTGGATTTTAGCACTCTCAGCATTTGAGTAGAGGCTATAGTCATGACAGACCAGATCAAGTAGGCTTCATCCCAGGGATTCAGGGATGGTTCAATATAAGGAAATCCATCAATGTAATCCACTATATAAACAAACTCAAAGGAAAAAAAACACACATGATCATTTCATTAGATGCTGAGAAAGCATTTGACAAAATTCAACACCTCTTCATGTTAAGAGCCTTAGAAAGATCAGGAATTCAAGGCCCATACCTAAACATAGTAAAAGCTATATGCAGCAAACCAGTAGCCAAGATCAAACTAAATGGAGAGAAACTTGAAGCAATCCCACCACAATCAGGGACTAGACAAGGCTGCCCCCTCTCTCCCTACCTATTCAATATAGTACTCAAAGTCCTAGCCAGAGTAATCTGACAACAAAAGGAGGTCAGAGGGGGCACAAATTGGAAAGGAAGAAGTCAAAATATCACTATTTGCAGATGATATGATAGTATAATTAAGTGACCCCAAAAAATTCCATGAGAGAACTCCTAAACCTGATAAACAACTTCAGCAAAGTGGCAGGATATAAAATTAACTCAAACAAATCAGTGGCCTTCCTCTACTCAAAGAATAAACAGGCTGAGAAAGAAATTAGGGAAACAACACCCTTCACAATAGTCACAAATAATATAAAATACCTTAGTGTGAGTCTAACTAAGCTATTGAAAGGTCTGATGACAAGAACTTCAAGCCTCTGAAGAAAGAAATCAAAGAAGATCTCAGAAGATGGAATGACCTCCCATGCTCATGGATTGGCAGGATTAATATAGTAAAAATGGCCATCTTGCCAAAAGCAATCTACAGATTCATCAAAATTCCAATTCAATTCTTCATAGAGTTAGAAAAAGCAATTTGCAAATTCATCTGGAATAACAAAAAAAATCCAGGATAGCAAAAACTATTCTCAACAATAAAAGAACTTCTGGTGGACTCACCATCCCTGTCATCAAGCTGTACTGCAGAGCAATCATGATTTAAAAAACTGCATGACACTGGTACAGTGACAGGCAGGTGATCAATGGAATAGAACTGAATACCCAGAAATGAACCCACACATCTATGGTCACTTGATCTTTGACAAAGGAGCTAAAACCATCCAGTGGAAAAAAAAATATCATTTCCAGCAAATGGTGCTGGTTCAACTGGCAGTCAGCATGCAGAAGAATGCAAATCAAATCGATCCATTCTTATCTCCTTGTACCAATCTCAAGTCCAAGTGGATCAAGGACCTCCACATAAAACCAGATACTCTGAAACTAATAGAAAAGAAAGTGGGGGAAGAACCTGGAGCACATGGGCACAGGGGACATTTTCCTGAACAGAACACCAATAGCTTATGCTCTAAGATCAAGAATTGACAAGTGGGCTGGGCGGTGGTGGCGCATGCCTTTAATCCCAGCACTTGGGAGGCAGAGGCAGGTGGATCTCTGAGTTCGAGGCCAGCCTGGTCTACAGAGTGAGTTCCAGGATAGCCAGGGCTACACAGAGAAACCCTGTCTTGAAAAACCAAAAAAAAAAAAAAAAACAAAAACAAAAACAAAAACAAAAACAAAAAACAAAAAACAAACCCACAAAAAAAAAGAATTGACAAATGGAACTTCATAAAATCATAAAGTTTCTGTAAGGCAAAGGACACTGTAAATAGGACAAAACAGCAACCAAAAGATTAGAAAAAGATCTTTACCAATCCTGCACCCAATAGAGGACTAATATCCAATATATACAAAGAACTCAAGAGGTTAGACTCCAGAGAGCCAAATAACCCTATAAAAATGGGGTACAGAGCTAAACATAGAATTCTCAACTGAGGAATATTGAATGACTGAGAAGCACCTAAAGAAATGTTCAACATCCTTAGTCATCAGGGAAATGCAAATCAAAACCCTGACATTCCACCTCACACCAGTCAGAATGGCTAAGATCAAAAACTCAGGTGACAGCAAGTGATGGTGAGGATGTGGAGAAAGAAGTACACTCCTGTAATGTTGGTGGGATTGGCCTCTTTTAAAGACAGAACATTGAACTGTCTTTCTGAAGAATGAGGTGCATAGGGGCATGTAGCAGCCTCTAGAGCTTATTATGATCCATCCTTAGTAACTTGGTCCTCTATGAGAAAGCACAATACTCAACCCAGCTGTGATGTTTTATATATGTTTACCCCAGGGAGTGGCACTATTTGGAGATGTGGCCTTGTTGGAGTAGGTGTGTCACTGTTGGCATGGGCTCTAAGACCCTACTCTTAGCTGCCTGCCAGTCAGTATTCTGCTAGTAGCCTTTAGGTGAAAATGTAGAACTCTCAGCTCCTCTGGATGCTGCCATGTTCCTGACTTGATGATACTGGGCTGAACTGTTGAGCCTGTAAGCCAGCCCCAATTTAATGTCCTTTATAAGCCTTGTCTTGGTCATGGTGTCTGTACACAGCAGTAAAACCCTAACCAGATATCCGCATTGATAAACCATCTCTGTGAGTTATAGTATGCTGTTCATGATATTCAGCTGTGTTTTCTATAGATATCTAGGGAAAATAACAGAAAGGGACAGCAAGAAAGCCAGATACCAAACTAAATGTGTGTATTTCTACACATAGTCTGGCGCATGCACGGGTGTACCACTCATTCCCACACATTACCTCCCCGCCCCCAACCACACTTATATATATTCTGAACCCTACACAATTTGGATAGAATTCATCCTATTTTTTTAAGTAGATTATTGTCTCATTTTTAATCTTCTGGCATGTGATAGTTATATATCTCAGTTAGGCTTTCTGCTGTGATAATATGTCATGACCAACAGCAGGATGGAGAGGAAAGGTTTGCATACCAGACAGCCTGCATATCTGATGTTTACAATGAGTTTAAAAATTAGCAAAATAAGAGTTCCCAACTCTTACTCAAGTCACAATCCATCACTGAGAAAACTCAGGGCAGGAACTCAAGGCAGGAACAGGAGGCAGAAGTCGTTGAAGCAGAAGCCATTGAAGAATGCTGTTTACTGGCTTTTCCCTCATGGCTTGCTCAACCTACTTTCTTACACCATCCAGAATCATGGCTTGGAGTGATCCTCCAGTATCAGTCACCAATCTCAGTTGAGATTCCCTCTTCCCAGATTACCCTGGACTGCCAGGCTAATATAAAAACAAGCCAGAATATCACTTTTCACATGTATTAAGACAAAAAGAAATGGTGAAACTTTTAGTTACATACAGAAATACTTCACTTAAAACATCACATTTCTGATGATCTAAAATTGTCTGATTTCTTTAATGTCCTTGTTAGTTTTGGTCTAAAATAATCTTAGATTCATAAAATTTTGAATAATTTTATATTTTATTCAATAAAATTGTGAGATCAATAACTGGATCACTGGAAAATTATTAAGCACTGATGATTTCATGATGGAAATATTTTAATAATGAATTGAAATTTTTATTAATTTTGCTTGGGGGGACATGGTTTTACTAGGTAGCTCTTTGTGTCCCAGAACTCACTTTGTTGACCAAGCTGGCCTCAAAGTCAGAGATCCACTTGCCTCTGCCTCCTGAGTGCTGGGATAGAAGATGTGTCCCAGCACTGCCTGGCTAACTTTTAAATGGTTTATGACAACCAAGATTAATTTTATGTCAACATTGGCCACTGTTTTTAGGAATCTGAAACCTCCTTAATGACCCCCCTCACTTGTGCTGACATACCATGTCTCAATGCATTTTGTTCCTGTTGGCTCTAGAGTCAGATGGCTATGGTCTTTCGTCATCGGTCATTTTCTGCTACCTTCCTCTGAAGAACAACACGTCATTAGTCTTGGAAGTTAACTGAGATAAATCTTCAGCTGTCTTTCCTCCAGGAAAGATCCTGACATTGCTTTGTGCTTCTGCAACTCTTTGGATGATTTCTGCTACTCTTTCTGGGTTGTTTATTTATTTAAAATGTTCAGGTCATTCCAAGATAAGACTAGACTATTAAAAACTAATTTTAAAAATTTCTTTTTTTTTCTGAAATTCTTTGATAGTTCAGAATAATGTTCACTGGTTTCTCCAAAATATGCTATTTTCTTATTTAGATTTTCTATGCTGGTAGACCTGGAAATTGACATCACTTAAAAATCTTAAGGAAAAAAGTAATACCTTTGATTAAGGATGCACTTTCTCCCAGCTCCCCTTAAAAACATTTTTTCTAGGATTATTGTATGTCGGAGGATTTAATATGGATATTCTGTTATCAGCAAAGTGAGACTACTATATGATCTCTTTACATGACACTTTGTGAATTTTTTAAAGAGCCATTTTCTTTTTCTTGAGAATATGGATGTTATATTACACTGTCACTGCTTTTTAAATGTAGTTGCCCTTTTGAAGATGTGTGTTTTTTTCTATACCATTTCTTTAAAAGGGTTTTGACAGGAAAACATCATTCATCTCTAAATTTTGTGTAATTTTCCTTTGGTAGCTTTGCAGGTTTTGTTGGATTTATTGAAGAAACAAAATAATGACCATCTTGCATTGTGTACCTTTCATCTGTGTTGACTGGTACCTCAGTCCATATTCCTTCTGACCCATTGGGGATCCATCCCATATACAGTCACCAAACCCAGACACTATTGTGGATCCAACAAGAGCCTGCTATAGCTGTCTCCTGAGAGGCTCTGCCAGTACCTGACAAATACAGAGGTGGATGCTCTCAGCCAACCATTGGACTGAGCACAAGGTCCCTAATGGAGGAGCTAGAGAAAGGACCCAAGGAGCTGAGGGAGCTTGCAGCCCCATAGGAGGAACAGCAATATGAACCACCCAGTACCCCAGAGCTCCAAGGAACTAAACCACCAACCAAAGAGTACACATGGAGGGACCCATGGCTCCAACTACATATGTAGCAGAGGATGGCCTTGTTGGACATCAAAGGGAGGAGAGGACCTCAGTCCTGAGAAGGCTAGATGTTCCAGTATAGGGGAATGCCAGGACAGAGAAGTAGGAGTTGGTGGGTTGGTGAGCAGGGGAAGGAGGGATTGGATAGGGTGTTTTCAGAGGGGAAACCAGAAAAGGGAATAACATTTGAAATGTAAATAAAGAAAATATCTAATTAAAATTATATTTTAAGAATTTCAGATCGTTTCCATTATCCTTACTACTTTCAGATTTGTGGAAGATTATTTGGAGAGACCTGGTACTATTTAGATGATCTAGTCGTCTTGGGTTTTGTTGTCCTTCCAGTAGAGACAGTGGCTGTCCTTTTGCTTCTGTGTTTAGTCTTCAACATGCTGACAGAAGACAGTTTCAGTCAAAGTTCACTGCAGTCAATCATCATGCATCCTTCTTGTCCTTTTGTAACTCTGTACAGCCTGCCTCCTCAGGCATCATGATGGAGACCCAAGCACTTCTCAGGGGAAGTTTCTCCCTAAGCTCTTTTGCACTTTGGATCATATTCTCTCAAAATTTACTTCAGAACCTTACCAATTTTTCTACTGTAAGAGTTATACCTCTAGTCTAGGAATCTGTTAGATATATTTGGTTGGTCATTTAAGACAGCGCTTCCAAACTTTAAGAAAAGAGTGTTAGCTGTGACCTGGTAGTAAAGTACATAACTAAATAAATTAATGAAGAAAAAATAAAAAGAGAAGTGTGTGAGGATCTGGAGGGATGGCTCAGCAGTTAAGGGCACTGGCTGCTCGTCCAGAAAGTCCAGGGTCTGATTTTCAGCACCCATGTGATGGATTATAACTGTTTTTACTCCAGTTTCAGTGGATCTGAGGCCTTCTTCTGGCTTCTGTGGGAACCGCACATGCATGCAGTACCCATACATACAAGCAGATAAAACACCTTCACACATAAAAAAACAATAAACCAACCAACCAATAAACAAATAATAAAAAGATGTGTGGAATGGTAAAATCCTATCTACAATTTGGTGTAGATTTTTTAATAACTCACAACTCTCTTTTGAGTTTTTGGATTTCAGATTTTCCTGGATTTTATAAAGTGGTACAGTTTTCTATCAGTTTTAAACAAAATGAATGAAAGTGTGTTTTCCTCATCTGTGAGCTTGGAGTACATATCACCTTTACACAAAGCTAATGAAAATAAGATGTCTGAGATTTATAGTTCTGGTTTTGTTCATTAGCCTCTCTGAATTTCTTCACTTCTAAACTATACTTTTTAATGCATTTCAAATAAATCTTTCTAATTATTAAAGGAGAAAGCTGTGTGTAGATTAATCTTAGGGTCCTGATACTAAGAAGGCATGGGTTAGAGTGCTGGACCCACCTTATATATGTACATATTCCTGGAAATTGCTATAATTCTCTGAATTCCCTTTTCTGCATATTATTGATAAAAAATATCCACCTTATGAACCTGTAGCTAAGATTAAGTGGGACAACATTGGAAGAGTAACTTCTCACAATTACCCCTGAATAGACATAGTATTAACACTACTAATCTAGACAAAATATTTGGTTAAATGAGTTTGCATATTATCACAGGGTTTCCTTGCAGAATTTCATCCTTCTGCATCCTTGAATGGAAAGATATGTGTAACTTCCATCATCACAAATAAAATTATTTAGCCCAAGAAGCAAAAATAATCAGAACATTTTTTCCCTATGTGTTAAGTCCTTGATGCCTGAGGGCTGGGCTAACTGGATGGATATTTTGTTCATGGAAGTTTATGCCAGCTGGTGGCATGTTATCTTTTGTCTTGTCTACACCCTGACCTTTCAGCTTTATAACTTCCAAATGTTTATGTAATGAGAATTGCCCTTTTAAAATTGACACAGTGATTAAAATTGGAAATGAGAGTCGAGACCATTCTCTAATAAATAGGCTGAATCTGAGCATACATCTGTCCAGCAAAAAATCTTCTAAGCAAGCAGGCACACATTGCATTGCTTGTATTGAGAAAGTGAAGGTGACATTTATCCCATTTGATAATTTTTTTCTCCATCTGTTTGTTCAATGGTGAGATTTAAGTTGGCAAATGTTATACTTAAATTGATCCTACACTCAGGCTATGCTTCCAACATGTAGCTTTTGTATGGATGCATCCAAGGACTTGCTGACACATGGTATTTCAGATTATGAGAAAATACTCGTTCAAGAAAAGATGTGTGATCAAAGCAGGAACTGCCTTACTCCAGAAGTACATCCTCCCATCAGATCTGCTGGCTTAATCAAAGTTGGCATGGTAGGTTGTGCTACTTTTCTGACTTCAGTCAAGTAACTTTTTTTTCCGCTTATGTAGAAGTGAGTTGCAGTTATTCAGAACTACCTCTCTAAATGACTAACAGAAACAGAAAGAATTCATCAAGACATAATGAAATGCTCATAAGCTTTACGCTTGTCAGTGAGCACAAACTCGTAGGAAAGACTGAAAAGCAATAAGCTATTCTTATTAAAAATTTAAGAAAGTGAGAGCTAGAGACAGCTCAACAATTAGGAACATGCACTGCTCTTCACAGGACCTAAGATTGCTTCTTAGCCCCCATATTAGGCAGCTCACTACCACGTGTAACTCTAGCTCCAGGGTTAATTAAACCTTCTTATGGCTTCTATAGGTACTTACACCTCTCTCTCTCTCTCTCTCTCTCTCTCTCTCTCTCTCTCACACACACACACACACACACACACACACACACACATTGTAAATCGTATAAAGTCTTGAATGCAGTCACAGATAGGAGCTGGAAACAACCACTTAAACTTTCCATTCTGCCTACATTCTAGTCCCAATGGTTTTTTTTTTTTCCCGCTTCTTGAAGGTTCCAAATCAGTTCTCTTTGGTGGTCTCCAGGTCCTTTTCAGCAGTTGGTTTCTCTGTCTCATAGTCATGTTTTGTTTATCAGCTTCATGGGGGTAATTGCATCAACATTTGTTGTCGATAAAAACTCATAGCAGACTTCTGTTCTCTGGCTTTTACATTCTTTCTGCACCCCCAACTGGTTATCCAATAACAAATGACAAACTCTGATATTATATATAGATAGACTGAGGATATAATATATCTGTAATGATAGATAGATAGATAGATAGATAGATAGATAGATAGATAGATAGATAGATAGATAGATAGAAAGATAGACAGATAGATAGATAGATAGATAGATAGATAGATAGATAGATAGATAGATAGATAGATAGATAGATAGATAGAAAGATAGATAAATAGATAGATGATACATAGAAAGATAGACGGATAGATAGGTGGATGGATGGATAGATAGATAGATAGAAAGATAGATAAATAGGTAGATGACACATAGAAAGATAGATAGATAGATAGATAGATAGATAGATAGATAGATAGATAGAAAGAAAGATAGAAAGATAAATAGATAGCTGATACATAGATGGATAGATAGGTGGATGGATGGATAGATAGATAGATAGATAGATAGATAGATAGATAGATAGATAGAAAGATAGATAAATAGATAGATGATACATAGAAAGATAGATTGATAGATAGGTGGATGTATGGATAGATAGATAGATAGATAGATAGATAGATAGATAGATAGATAGATAGACAGAAAGAAAGATAGAAAGATAGATAAATAGATAGATGATACATAGAAAGATAGATGGATAGATAGGTGGATGGATAGATAGATAGATAGATAGATAGATAGATAGATAGATAGATAGATAGATAGATAGATAGATAGATTGGAACCATGCCCTAAGAGAATGAGGGGATGCATGGAGAGGTAAGAAGTAAAGGAGGAAAGGATGTAATTATATATTTTTTTAAATTTCTAAGTGTTTTTTTTAATTTACATTCCAAATCATTTCCCCTTTCCCGTTTCCTCCCTCCCCGAAAGTCCCATAAGCCCCCTTCCCTCCCTCTTTTCTCCATTCAACCCCCTCTCCTTTCTCTGTCCAGGCGTTTCCCTACATCCAGTCTTTCCAGGACCAGGGGTCTCTCCTTCCATCTTCTTAGAAATCTATTGATATGCGAATTGTGTCGAGGGTATTCCGAGATTCTGGGTTAATATCCCCTTATCAGTGACTGCATACCATGTGTGTTCTTTTGTGATTGGGTTACCTCACTAAGGATGATATTTTCAAGTTCTGACCATTTGCCTAGGAATTTCGTGAATTCATTGTTTTTAATTGCAGAGTAGTATTCCATTGTGTAGATATACCACATCTTCTGAATCCATTCCTCCGTTGAGGGACATCTGGGTTCTTTCCAGCTTCTGGCTATTATAAATAAGGCTGCTATGAACATAGTGGAGCATGTGTCCTTATTGCATGCAGGTAAAGCCTCTGGGTATATGCCCAGGAGTGGTATAGCAGGATCCTCCGGGAGTGTCATGCCCAGTTTTCTGAGGAACCGCCAGACTGCTTTCCAGAGTGGTTGTACCAGCTTGCAATTCCACCAGCAGTGGAGGAGTGTTCCTCTTTCTCCACATCCTCGCCAACAACTGCTGTCTCCTGTGTTTTTGATCTTAGCCATCCTGACTGGTGTGAGATGGAATCTCAGGGTTGTTTTGATTTGCATTTCCCTAATGACTAAGGATGATGAACATCTCTTTAGGTGCTTCTCAGCCATTAGATATTCTTCAGGTGAGAACTCTTTGTTTAGCTCTGTACCCCATTTTTTAATAGGGTTACTTGTCTCTCTGGAGGTTAACTTCTTGAGTTCTTTGTATATATTGGATATTAGCCCTCTGTCGGATGTAGGGTTGGTAAAGATCATTTCCCATTTAGTTGGTTGCCGCTTTGTCTTTTTGACAGTGTCTTTTGCCTTGCAAAAACTTTGTAATTTAATGAGGTCCCATTTGTCTATTCTTGATCTTAGAGCATAAGCTATTGGAGTTCTGTTCAGGAAATTCTCCCCTGTGCCCATATGTTCAAGGTTCTTCCCTAGTTTCCTTTCTATTAGTTTCAGTGTGTCTGGTTTTATGTGGAGATCCTTGATCCACTTGGAATTGAGCTTAGTGCAAGGAGATAAGAATGGGTCAATTTGCATTCTTCTGCATGTTGACCTCCAGTTGAGCCAGCACCATTTGTTGAAAAGGCTATCTTTTTTCCACTGGATGATTTTAGCTCCTTTGTCAAAGATCAAGTGACCATAGGAGTGTGGATTCATTTCTGGGGCTTCAATTCTGTTCCATTGATCTACATGCCTGTCACTGTACCAATACCATGCAGTTTTTAACACTATTGCTCTGTAGTACAGCTTGAGGTCCGGGATACTGATTTCCCCCAGAGGTTCTTTTACTCTTGAAAATAGTTTTAGCTATTCTGGGTTTTCTGTTATTCCAGATGAATTTGAGAATGGCTCTTTCTAACTCTATGAAGAATTGAGTTGGGATTTTGATGGGGATTGCATTGAATCTGTATATTCTTTTGGTAAGATGCTCATTTTTACTATATTAATCCTGCCAATCCATGAGCATGGCAGGTTTTTCCATCTTCTGAGGTCTTCTTCAATTTCTTTCTTCAGAGACTTGAAGTTCTTGTCATACAGGTCTTTCACTTGTTTGGTTAGAGTCACGCCAAGATACTTTATATGGTTTGTGGCTATCGTGAAGGGTATCATTTCTCTTACTTCTTTCTCAGCCTGCTTATCCTTTGAGTATAGGAAGGCTACTGACTTGCTTGAGTTGATTTTATATCCGGCCACTTTGCTGAAGTCGTTTATCAGCTGTAGGAGTTCTCTGGTGGAGTTCTTTGGGTCGCTTAATATACTATCATATCATCTGCAAATAGAGATAGTTTGACTTCTTCCTTTCCAATTTGTATCCCTTTGACCTCTTTTTGTTGTCTAATTGCTCTAGCTAGAACTTCAAGTACTATATTGAAAAGATATGGAGAGAGAGGGCAGCCTTGTCTAGTCCCTGATTTTAGTAGGATTGCTTCAAGTTTCTCTCCATTTAGATTGATGCTGGCTACCGGTTTGCTGTAAATTGCTTTTACTATGTTTAGATATGGGCCTTGAATTCCTGATCTTTCCAAGACCTTTAGCATGAAAGGATGCTGAATTTTGTCAAATGCTTTCTCAGCATCTAATGAGATGACCATGTGGTTTTTTTTCTTTGAGATTTTTTATATAGTGGATTACATTGATGGGTTTCCTTATATTGAACCATCCCTGCATCCCTGTGATGGAGCCTACTTGATCGTAGTGAATGATCGTTTTGATGTGTTCTTGGATTCGGTTGGCAAGAATTTTATTGAGTATTTTTGCATCGATATTCATAAGAGAGATTGGCCTGAGATTCTCTTTCTTTGTCGGATCTTTGTGTGCTTTTGGTATGAGTGTAATTGTGGCTTCATAGAACGAGTTGGGTAGTGTTCCTTCTGTTTCTATTTTGTGGAACAGTTTGAAGAGTATTGGTGTTAGGTCTTCTTTGAAGGTCTGATAGAATTCTGCACTAAAACCATCTGAACATGTGCTTTTTTTGGTTGGAAGACTTCCAATGACAACTTCTATTTCTTCAGGGCTTATAGGACGATTTAGATGGTCTATTTGATCCTGATTTAATTTTGGTATTTGGTATCTGTCAAGGAAATTGTCCATTTCCTCAAGATTTTCTAGTTGTGTTGAATACAGGTTTTTATAGTAGGATCTGATGATTTTTTGAATTTCCTCAGTTTCTGTTGTTATCTCTCCCTTTTCGTTTCTGATTTTATTAATTTGGATACTATCTCTGTGCTTTCTGGTTAGTCTGGCTAAGGGCTTATCTATCTTGTTGATTTTCTCAAAGAACCAACTCCTCGTTTTGTTGATTCTTTGTATGGTTTTATTTGTTTCTACTTGATTGATTTCAGCCCTGAGTTTGATGATTTCCTGCCTTCTACTCCTCTTTGGTGTATTTGCTTCTTTTTGTTCCATGGCTTTCAGGTGTGCCATTAAGCTGTTAGTGTATGCTGTCTCCCGTTTCTTTTTGGCGGCACTCAGGGCTATGAATTTTCCTCTTAGCACTGCTTTCATTGTGTCCCATAAATTAGGGTATGCTGTGCCTTCATTTTCATTAACTTTCAAAAAGTCTTTGATTTCTTTCTTTATTTCCACCTTGACCAAGTTATCATTGAGTAGAGCATTGTTCAGCCTCCATGTGTACGTGGGTTTTCTTTTGTTTTTGTTGCCATTGAAGACCACCCTTATTCCATAGTGATCTGATAGGAGGCATGGGATTAGTTCTATCTTCTTATATCTGTTGAGGTCTGATTTGTGACCAATTATATGGTCAATTTTGGAGAAGGTACCATGAGGTGCTGAGAAGAAGGTGTATTCTTTAGCTCTAGGATGAAATATTCTATATATATCTGTTAGTTCCATTTGGTCCAAGGCTTCAATTAGATTCACTGTGTCCCTGTATAGTTTCTGCTTTCCTGAACGATCCATTTCAGAGAGCGGGGTGTTGAAGTCACCCACTATTATTGTGTGCGGTGTGATGTGTGCTTTGAGTTTTAGTAAAGTTTCTTTTACGAATGAGGGTGCCCTTGCATTTGGAGCATAGATATTCAGAATTGAGAGCTCTTGTTGGTGGATTTTTCCCTTGATCAGTATGTAGTGTCCTTCTGTGTCTTTTTTGATGACTTTAGGTTGAAAATCAATTTTATCTGATATTTGGATGGCAACTCCACCTCGTTTCTTGGGCCCATTTGCTTGTAAAATTGTTTTCCAGCCTTTTACTCTGAGGTAGTGTTTGTCTTTGACACTGAGGTGCGTTTCCTGCATGCAGCAAAATGCTGGGTCTTGTTTACGTATCCAGTCTGCTAGTCTATGTCTTTTTATTGGGGAATTTAGACCATTGATATTAAGAGAGATTAAGGCATAGTGATTATTGCCACCTGCCATTCTTGATGCTATCTTTATGTTTGAGTGGTTATCTACTTTTGGGTTTGATTCAAGAAGGTTATTATCTCATTTTTTCCATGGTGTTGTTTCTCTCCCTATATTGGCGGTTTCCATCTATTATCTGTTGCAGGGCTGGATTTGTGGAAAGATATTGTGAAAATCTGGTTTTATCATGGAATATCTTGGTCTCTCCATCTATGGTGATTGAGAGTTTTGCTGGGTATAGTAGTCTAGGCTGGCATTTGTGCTCTCTTAGTGTCTGCATGAGATCTGCCCAGGATCTTCTGGCTTTCATAGTCTCTGGTGAGAAGTTTGATGTGATTCGGATGGATCTTCCTTTCTATGTTACTTGGCCCTTTTCTCTTACTGCTTTTAATATTCTTTCTTTGTTTAGAACATTTGGTGTTTTGATTATTATGTGACGGGAGGTATTTCTGTTCTGGTCCAGTCTGTTTGGAGTTCTGTAGGCTTCTTGTACGTTCATCGGCATCTCTCTCTTTAGGTTAGGGAAGTTTTCCTCCTAATTTTGTTGAAGATGTTTACTGGCCCTTTAAGTTGCAAATCTTCACTCTCATCTATACCTATAATCCTTAGGTTTGGTCTTCTCATTGTGTCCTGGATTTCCTGGATGTTTTGGGTTACACGTTTTTTGCATTTTGCATTTTCTTTGACTGTTGAGTCTATGCTTTCTATGGAATCTTCAGCACCTGATATTCTTTCTTCCATCTCTTGTATTCTATTGTTGATGTTAGCATCTATGACTCCTGATTTCTTCCCAAGGTTTTCTATCTCCAAAGTTGTCTCCCTTTGTGATTTCTTAGTTGTTTCTACTTCGTTTTTTAGTTCCTGGATGGATTTGCTGAGATCCTTCACTTGTTTCTTTGTATTTTCCTGTATTTCTTTAAGGTATTTTTGCATTACCTCTTTCAGGATTTCTGCCTGTTGACCCACGTTCTCCTGCATTTCTCTGAGCAATTTTTGTGTTTCCTCCTCATGGGAATCCATCTGTTGATCCATCGTCTCCTGCATTTCTTTAAGCAGTTCTCGTGTTTCCTTTGTAAGGGCATCTATCCGTTGATTCATTTCTTTAAGCAATTTTTATGTTGCCTCCTTATGGGCATCCGTCTGTTGACCCATATTCTTCTGCATTTCTTTATGCAATTTTTGTGATTCCTTTGTGAGTGCATCTACCTGTTGATTCATCTCGTTAAGCGATTTTTGTGTTGTCTCCTTGTGGGCCTCCATCTTTTGATCCATGTTCTCCTGCATTTCTCTAAGCGATTTTTGTGTTTCCTTTGTAAGGGCTTCTAACCATTGATTCATGGTCTCCTGTAATTCTTTATTAGATTTATTTGTGTCCTTCTTGTGATCCTCTAATAGCATCATGAGAAGTGATTTTAAATCCAGATCTTGTCTTTCGGGTGTGGTGGGGTATCCAGGACTTGCTGCTGTTGGAGAGTTGGGTTCGGATGGTCCCATATTACTTTGATTTCTGTTAGTAACATTCCTACGTTTGCCTTTTGCCATCTGGTTACCTCTGATGTTAGTTGGTCCTGCTGTCACTGGCTGTTGGTTGGACCTCCTGTGAGCCTGCAAAGCTATTTCTGCCCCCCCTAGATTACCAGGATTCCCCTGGCACAGATTTCTGGGGCCTGCCCTGCTCCTGAGTGACTTTGGAGCCCTGATGTGCCTTGCCCCAAGTGATGTTATATTGGGGAGTCCTTGCACATCCAAAGGCTCAGCATAGTGGATTCCTGGAGCAGAGGTCGCCAAAGGGAGGCTGGTAGGCTCCTGCCCTGTGCAGGGGTGTGTGATCTCTCCTAGAGTAGGGGGGGGGATGGGGCGTCCCTGTGCCAGGCAGAAGTCCCAGAGCAGAGCTGGCATGCTGGTTACTGCAGATCTGCCCAGCTCTTGGGAGCCGCGTACACACAAGCCGCCCGAGACCCAAGAGATATTATGCCTGTCTGTCTCTGAGCCTGGCAGTCCCAACTTCCCAGCCACTGGAGCAAAGATGGCGAAGTGCACTCTGCACTCTCTCGGTGGCACTGGTCACCCTGCAGAGGCAATGGCCTACAGCAGATCTAGCACCCAGACGACCACAGAGCTGTCCCGTTCTTGGGAGTAGGCGGAAGCCCCAACAGGCCGTGTCCCAAGCGATGTTATATTGGGGAGAACCTGGGTACCTGTCTCTTCAGTGCAGTCTACTGGAACAGAGGTCGCGGAAGGGCATTGGCTCCTTTTTCAGTTATATTTTAATTTTAAAAGCCAAAGTATTATTAAGGATCATTATTATTATTATAAAGTAGTATCCTATTTTCAAAACAGGAAACACTTGACTTTTTAAGTAATGATAATTCTAGTTTCTCCATTATTCAGATATCTCTAAAAACACTAAACAGTCTCATGTATACATAATGAACTTAATTATCAAGTATGATACTTGTTGCATGTGTTTTAATGAAAAAACAAACTATTAACATTTGAGGAATTTGGGGGAATCTGCAAACTTCCCACTTTTCTGGTGTTTACATAAGGATTCTCCCAAGGGGCTGCTTGGGCTGAGCCATCCCTAAAGGCCTCCATCAGCAATGGTGAGAATTGGCCAGGTCAATCCTCAGACAACTGTTCTGTGTATATACATGTGTCTTCATATCTGTTCAGAAACATGTATGTGCACATGTGCATATGCACATGTATGTGTATGTCTGATGTCTCTCCCTGAGCAAGTGGGCTAGGTTGGCTGGCTAGAGAGTCTCAGTTATCCTCTTCTCTTCATCAACACAGCACTGGGATGGCAAGTACATTTCATCAAACCTACATTTTTTACATGGGTTTCAGGGGTGGTAGTTGGGTTCTTCAGCATGTAATGCAATCACTTCACCAACTGAGCCATCTCTATTTCCCTTCAGACCATTTTAAGCATAGAAAATATTATTGAATATCAAATAGTCAAATTTTTTTGAGGTATGTTGCAATTTGTATTACATTGATATTCTATAGTATATAATGAACAAATATAGTTTATGCTAAGTTACCCAAATAATTTTCCTTTAAGTAGTTCTGTTGTGATAATAATAATAATAACTATAATAAATTGATAATAAAGACACAAATGTCACAAACATCTTATGAGATTCAAAAATATCTTTTCCACTGGCCCTGCCTCTTGTCTGCTGTGCAGTGGTATTGGTGAGGGAGATTCCCTCCTCTCTCTTTTGCTCTCACCACCTGTGGTGGTCTAGAGAGCAGGCCCTGATGGAGTCATAAGAGCAGGAAAGCTATCCCTGCCCCTCACCTGGATAGCACAACAAAGCTGGCTTTGTAGGGTGGGATGTAGGTGAGGCAGCCTTGAGGGTGTAAACATAAAGAGCTGACTCAGCAACTTGTGGTGCTTTCATCCAGGGAGAAATGTCCTCCTCCACCCTTGCCACCTAAGACAGGCAGGAGGGCTAAGGAGCAGGAGAGCCGGCCCCTCCCCTCACCTGCTGAGGCACTCAGTAGAAGAGGCCCTGCACCTCACCTGTGCAACACGGTAGAGTTGACCCTGGAGATGGGGCTTGCAGGTAAACTTACACCTAAGGCTGCGAGCACAGGAGAGCTGGTACTGCTCTTTATCCGCTGTGAGGTGATCCAGAAGAGGGAAAGACTCACTCCTCCCTTTTCTCAACCTGTGGCAGATGGGAATGCTGGGCACAGGGGTCATGAGAATGGGAAAATAGGTCCTGTCCCTCATGGGCTGCAGTACTCAGGAAAGTGGGCCCTGAACCTCTCAAGGGTAGCAGGATACAGTCGGCCCTGGTTGAGGGGTTTGGTGGTGAGCCCAAGGGTGTGAAAACAGGAGAGGCTATAGGTTGACCTGTTCAGATACCTCTCAGGCTCAGATCCAGGGCTTTGAATTGGCCCACCCCAACATCTACCCCATCAGTGAATTCCTGGAGTGAATGAAGAAGCTGATCTTACAAATTCAGCATCTCTATGACACAGGGCAACAACACCATATCCAAGAGGAGTCCCAGTGAGGTTCCTGTACTGATAGAGTAGCAAAAGCCAGAGGCCTTGTACCAGACCAATGAATCATTGCAATGAGCATTTGCATAAAAATGTGTGGACAAAAGAATATACTGTGGATGCACTGTGACACAGCACTGCTTCTGCAATGAGATTTTTTTCCTCTCTGATTTTTGGGAGGTTGCAAGTGTAGAAAGCCAGTACAAGAGGGAGGGAGAGATGACCGTGTTTGGGGTATATGATGTGAAATTTACCACAACAAATAAAGTTTTCTAAAAAGGAAAAGAAATGTATGTCTTTCTTATCCTTTCCCTTTATCTTTACCATCAAAATTGTCTTGGGAAGTCTTTGGAAAATGTTTACTATTCTGGCTCTCTGTTTCATTCTATAATGGAATCTTCTTGTAAAAGTATTGCTTGTAAATGTATCACTTCTTGAAATGTATTGCTTTTGCTCCTCTCCAATTTTTTTTGTTTAGTTGTGCAATTGCTCCACAGGAGTAGTTTTTGAGATTTCCATAGTGTCTCCCACATGGGTTATGGTCTACACGGAGCACCAACGCAGTAGAGTGATGAGAGCACAGGCCTGTTGTGACTTTCCTTCCTTTCACAGCTCCCTGGTGGCTCTTCAGCGCTTGTTGGTTGAACATTCTTCATCTTGTACCCCATTCTTCTGCTATGTAGTGAGCCGATGATCATTGCATCTCTTCTGAGCATGGACACAGCCTTTCACCTCACTGACATTTCCTATCCAGTACAATATAATAAGTATTCAAGTAGAATTCCCTTGTGTTAGATACAATACATCTGGAGGTGACCTAAAGAATATAGATAGGTTCACACAAGTTGTTTGCAAGAATTTAATCACTTACACGTGACAAAATGTGGGATCCTGGTATCTATCTTTGATAGATACTGGCAGACAACCTATTCCATCAGAGAAATTACAGTTGATATAGGTTCCCATACACATATATAAAAAAAGTGTAGGATAAAGGCTTCAAAAACACATTGTTTTGTCAATTGTTCTTTTATTTCTCACCAAAGATCCTGTACCTTTTATGTTTTTTACACAACTTCTAAAACAACATACTAATTCCTTGCACTTTTCAGAGTCGGTTACCTTTTTTTTTTTTTTTGATAGAAGGAAATCTGAATCACGCAATGACTGAGACTTGAACTGCTTCAATTTTAGGGGAACAAGCTGAACCCTGCAATTTCATCATTTCATCTCCACTTACCTCCTCTTAACACTTTTTGTGCTTGCATGATGGCAAGCTGATATCCAATCAACTGACAGAACATTGAGTTTCCCTCTTAACATTTTCAGTTTGAAGCATTACAAAAACTTTTACATTGTCACAGTCCTTTGATAGGAAATGCACTTGGATTTACATCTTTGGCTAAGATCCCTTGTATCTTCCTACCATGAAGTTTTAATAAGCATACTTTCTTCTACTATTCTAATAATTTATTTTTACATTATAAACATTGCTTTTCAAAACTTATTATCTGTCAAATAGAATAGAGTTCTGACTACAGAATAAAACAAGAATCCAGCCTTATTACCAGTTTTCCTTTTCTTCTTTTTTCTGTGTGTAATGGCTATCTGGTTTCTGTAACATTACCCAGGGAACAATTCCTCATTCCCCAACTTCTACATGTTTATTACCTACCAAGAACTTCATATTGCCTCCAACTCTGACGGAATGCTCCACTTCACTGATCTAATGATTCTTGAATCAATTCCAAAAATCATTAAGCTGGTATTTTCATTCTCTCTTATGCAAGAGCCTTGTGTTCTCTGCTTGTTTTTCAGAAACTTCTTGAAAATTTATTTGCTATGTTTTATTAGAAACTTTAAAAATAAGCTTGGTAAGTCTGGATAATTTTGTTCCTCTATTTGTGAGAATGAAGTCAGCTATCACCAGTGATTAATTTACAATTGGCATCTTAGAATACTTCATGTTTCTACTCAAGAATAAGTCACATATTTCAATGTATCTGAGTCTTTCCTGGCCTTCTATAGTTTTTGCTTGTTTCTTTTACAATGAAAGGTTTGAAAAGTGTATGAAGAAAATAAAGCAAATTGATTTTGATTATTTTTTTATCACTCAGCCCAAAAGTAAAAGTTAGCTTGTGAGTCTGGGGAGAAGGCCTACTGTAGAGATCTTGACATACAAGTTTCAGGATCTCGGTTTGGATTCCCAGATTTATGCAAAAAGTCAGCATTTTGATATATGCTTGTAATCCCTTTGCTTTTGTCTTCATTGCATTACCAGAAATGGGTCTAGTTAGGTTATTTCTTTATATCTGAGTGAATTTTAGAATTTTTCCTTTCTTTTTCACATAATTTTATATAACTGTAGTTCATTTTTCCCTTTCAACATGATATTAATCATAGAGATAATTGTACTACTATGCCTCTTTATTGATAAGATTAGTAATTTGCATCATCCCGTATTTTTGACTCAGCTTATAATTTTATCACTTAAAATAATCTTTAAATTAATATTTAATATTTGTCTGACTCAAGATTATTTTAAAGCATCTTATGTCAATTTTTAAAAGAATTTGCTTTTTAATTTTACTACTGAATTTTTATTTTATAATCATAAAATGAATTCTTTACTGTGCAGCAATCCAAAATTTATTAGCTGTTCTTGGAGAATTAATATATGCCAACTGTTACTAGTATTTAATTAGAAGAAAACATTTACTTTTAGAAAACATTATTTACTTAATAAAAATTAAGGGATAAGATCAATTTTAACTCAAAAATGCTATTTTTGTCCCTTATAATATATACATTATTTGTCATTTCATTTATTTGGCAAACTTATGTTTTGATAATGATTGACTTGTGGATTTGTTCTTTTCAGAAGCTGAAATGCATTTAGTACTTTTATTTTTTGTCATAGATTATTGTTCCATACAAAATTTGCCATTTCTTTGGAAGAATGATTTGTGGTTTCTACATTTCTGCATATGACTTCCATATCTACTTTACATTTCAGCCAATTCCAGTCACTCGCAAAGCATTTAGTGTCACATATTAACCAGTTTAAAGGATGACAGTTATTTGCCTTTTTGATTCCCATGAGTATTGCTTCATTTTGTAGTGTTTTGTCTTTTAACATATCCCTGGTAATTTACATATTCCTTCTCTTTTATTTTAATCTTATTAATTACTTTGGATTATTAGTTTTTGAAATCTTGCCATGTTAAATATTTATCAAAATCTAAAACTCAGATACATTTTTGCCCATAATTGTTCTGCCATGCACTTATCCAATGAGTATACTTATAATCTGTTATAATCTCTGCATAAGGCTGCTCATTACAATATTTATAATCAAAAAATAAAAGAGAACAAGAGCCCTTTAGGGATAGAACATCTTTAACTATGATTTGTAGTGTGTTATTATTTAAGAGAATTAGATCTATACAGGAAGAAATGGAAAACTGCTAAGATGCATTAAGTGTAAAAGAAAATTATGTGTTATACTATGCTTTTTGTAAATTTTCACAAGAATGTATAGCTAGAGAGATACATTGGCATACAGTCATATATGCACAAATGCTTTAAAAAATGGAGATCTCTTAACTCTAACTTCTAAGAGTGCCACTAAAGGTAATAGAAAAAATCTGTTTATGTGAATTTTATGAGAATTATTTATTTTAAAAATATTCATTTATTTTATTTGTATATGCTTATGTGTATGTTTGTGCCCCACATGCATAGAGGAGCTGAATCTGGGTCATCTGCAAGAACCACAAGTGCTCTTTATGGCCGAGCTGTCTCTCCAGACTCAATAATTTTAATTTTTCAAAGCTATTAAGAGGGGTTGAAAACTAGAAATTAGGCATTATTTTTGCTTAGGATTTTATTGGATAAAGAAAAACTCAAAAATTCAAAAACGGAAAACATATATTAAATATATACTTAGGTCTGAGATACATTTGTTTCTAAGTGTACCCATTCTAAAGTACCCACATTGTGGGGCCATTCTGTTTAGGGATTGAACAGATGTTCTTAGTCATACTTAGTCAAATGAATGTATACACATGAAGTTTCACCATGGCTATATGGCCTCAAAAAAACCTATCCTTCCACACCCAGTTTATCTTGTGTTCCATCTTCAGTATTTTTCAAAAAATAGGTCTGAGTCGCTATGAAGAAAACCCTGAAATGCTATAGGTTTTCCTTATTCTAATTTCAAACTTAGTGTTCTCAGTAACTCGTTTTTGCTCCCCTAAATCAAGACCACATGTTGGACAACTTAAATACAGCAGGAATTAATTTATCATGCTTCAGAAGGCTGGACATCCTTTCTCAAGGTTCAAAGCTTACTTCCTCCTGAGGTCTTTCTTTTGACCTAGTCTTATTTTCTATGTCCTCACACAGCCTCTACTTTCTGAGTTCATGTTGCTGGCCTCTGTCTTGTTTCAAAGACACCAGAAATACTGGACCAGTGCCGCACCCTTATGATCTCATTTAACCTAGTTTCCTCCTTGATTGCCACATCTCCAAATGTAGTCACAGTGGGAATTAGGGGTAAATTGTGGATACTTCAGAGTCTATTGTTTTCTATTTATTTTGCCTAGCAGTGAAGGCCTCTTCCTCTGCTCAGGCACTCTGCTTTTCCTAAGACTCTCTGGTCTACCTAATTCTCCCGTTCCCTCTCCTTCATTTACTGTTATGTGTTTGTAATCTTCCATATACTGTCAATATTCTTATTGCTGGGAAAGTTCAAACAGTATTGAACTGTTCTGTTTTGTTTAAAATGATACTG
This sequence comes from Tokudaia tokunoshimensis, assembly GCA_036184795.1. NCBI lineage: Eukaryota > Metazoa > Chordata > Mammalia > Rodentia > Muridae > Tokudaia > Tokudaia tokunoshimensis. The sequence continues at coordinate 11,665,821 of BTHU01000014.1, forward strand.
CATGTTGTGAACTATGAGTTCATTAGAGGTGGCCTCAAAAAAAACTTTATTGATTTGGTACAAATTCCTTTGAATTTAGAACCTCTCCCATATTTTAGAATATTTCTTTATCTTCTTACCAATTTTGAAGTAGGAGTTTCCCCCACTCTTTTATTATTTTACTACTATTAAAGACAGGAGTGGGGTAAAGGGCCTTTATTTTATCATAATCTTTAATACTAGATGAATTAGCATTTGTGGTTATTATTGATATTATTAGAATTCTATTTTATGGTTAAGGTGAAGGTTTTTATTGTAGATATCAGAGAGAGAACAGCTGTGCACATCTGGAAGAGTCCAGAGCAGAGAGAGAAAGAAGTGGACTGAACATGGGCAGCAGACTGGACCGGGTCAGGGCTATCTGCATTGGATAGGAGAATAGTAGAGATAGAGAATAGAAAGCACAGTGAGAAAAGCAGGAACAGAGCAGAGATATTATTAGAATTCTATAGATGGATTTCTGAACAGTAAAAGTTGTTATACAGTCTCTTGAGGATTACATGCATCATCTCTGAATGAACACAGACCCAGCAGTCTTCTATTGTATGTGTGTTGGGGGCCTCATATCAGCTGGTCTATGCTGCCTGTTTGGTGGTCCAGTGTTTGAGAGATCTCGGGGGTCACGGTTAAATGAGACTGCTGGTCCTCTTACAGGATTGTCCTTCTCTTCAACTTCTTTCAGCCTTCCCTAATTCAACAAGAGGGGTCAGCTCCTTCTGCCCACTGGTTGGGTGCAAATATCTGCATCTGACTCTTTCAGCTGCTTTTTGGTTCTTCTGTAGTGCAGTCATGCTCGGTCCCTTTTCGTGAGCTCTCCATAGCCTCAGTAATAGCGTCAGGACTTGGGACCTCCCTTTGAGCTGGATCCTACTTTGGGTCTGTCTCTGGACCTTCTTTTCCTCAGGCTCCTCTCTATTTCCATCCCTGTAATTCTTTCAGGGAGGCACAATTATGGGTCAGAGTTGTGACTGTGAGATTGCCCCCCTCTCCCTCCTTTGATGTTCTGTCTTCCTGCTGGAGGTGGGCTCTATAAGTTCCCTATCTCCTACTGTCAGTCATTTCATTTAAGGTTCCTCCCTTTGAGTCCTGAGAGTCTCTCACCTCCCTGTTCTCTGGTACAATCTGGAGGATTTCCCAACCTCCTATCTCACGAGGTTGACTGTTTCCATTCTTTCTGCTGGCCCTCAGGGCTTCAGTCCTTTTCATTCACCCGATACCCAATCATGTTCCTCTCTCCCCGGACTCCCTACCCCCTGTCCACTTTCCCTCCCAGATACCTCCCTCCCTGCCTCCCCATTTGTGGTTGCTTTGTTCTCCCTACCAAGTGAGACTGAGGCGTCTTCACTTGGGCACTTCAGTTTGTCGATCTTTTTGAATTCTGTGGACTGTATCTCAGGTACTCTGTACTTTTCAATAGCCACTTACTAGTGAGGATATATCATGCTTGTCCTTTTGGGTCTGAGTTACCTCACTCAAGATGATATTTTCTAGTTCCATCTGTTTGCCCGCAAAACTCAGGATGTCCTCGTTCTTAATAGCTGAGTAGTATTCCATTGTGTAAATGAACCACACTTTCTGTATCCATTCTTCTGTCATGGGGCATCTGGGCTGTTTCCAGCTTCTGGCTATCACAAATAAGGCCACTATGAACACAGTGGAACGTACGTGCCCCTGTGGCATGGTGGGGAATCTTTTGGGTATATTCCGAGGACACAGGGAATTTAGAGGTCAGGGGAGGTCAGGGGTGGAGACAGGAGGGTGGGGAGGAGGTACGGAATGTGGAACAATCAGTGGGTGGATGGGAGTAGGGTTGGGTGGGGAATAAAATATGGAGTGTAAAAAATTAATTAATTAATAAAAATACAAAAACTCACTCAAGTGGACTCTGATACTTTCAAACTGCAGATTTCACAGTTGTTCTGGCAGTAGTTGATCGTGTAGAAGTTTCCACAGACCAGGCATGGAAGTGACACATAATTTCTACCCTCAATCCGTTACAGACAATTTTAACCTATGTCTGTATATGTAAATGAAAAAAAATCTAGTGATCCTGTGCCTAGTGATCTGTTTGTGTATATATATATATATATATATATATATATATATATATATATGTATATATATCTCATTAGGGAAGATGGGCAGATTAGATTTTGGTTAACAGTGATTTTCATCATATATACGTCTTACATTGTATGATTTGAATAAAGTTTGCCATCTTTAAAAAAGTTGTTATACATTTGTATACCTTTAAGCATATTCTTCAAAAGTGCTTCCCATGTTAATTAGCAATAATAATCACATTCTTTCTAAGTAATTTCTTGAGATGTAACATAATTAGATTATTCTCCATTTCCTTTCCTCCTCTTTCTAAACCTTACTATGAATCCCTCTCATTTTGCTTTCTTTCAAATAAACAATCTTTTCAATTGTTTCTGTCTGTCTGTCTGTCTTTCTGTCTGTCTATCTATCCATAAACAGAACCTGTTCAATCTGTATAATGTTAGTTGCAAATACATGTTTTCAAGATCTGAAAATCTGCTAAAAAGAAGTATATCATGAACAATATAGGTAATTTAGTTATCTATACAGAACTAGTGAATTGATGAATTTTAGAGGAGAGTCTACAGCGGCAACTATACTAGATCAGCATAACCCTTAGCTACAATCTAAATATTTGTTCTTATACACACAGATAAATTTAGTCCTCACTTCTTGTCAAGGTAATTTCTCCCTTAAACAGATGGTAAACATTACAATACATTTTGTTGCCAGCAATTGTTAAGCTCTGCTCTGTGCCAACTATTGCACTGCCGAATAGGGCAGCCTAACTTACCCTTTGTAATCTCAAAGAGAGAGAGAGAGAGAGAGAGAGAGAGAGAGAGAGAGAGAGAGAGAGAGAGAGAGAGAGAGAAACTATTAGATCTTATAAATGGATATACCTTTTTAAAGACAAACAAATGACAAGCAGTGAAGCTGGTTATTAAATAGATTTATACTTCTTTACATTGTCAGCATTGTTAGTTCACAGATGTTATCTTATGGATAGTGCTTTTGTGGGAAAAGTAACAAAATTCATCAAAGAAATAAATACAAAATAACAACAGGACTGGAAAAACTACTCTAATAATTACTCTATTTCCATTTAGCTGATTGTTATATTACTAACAGCATCACTACAATGTTATCTTACGTATATACTCACTAATAAAACACATATCAGTTGTGGTCACTCATAGTTTTCCACTGAAGAAAGCAACATATTGCCTGTACCTTGAGTTACTTATTTAATTCATAGCCATCTACTCTTTTATGCACCAGATTAACTTTGTACAGGAGATGAAGCCATGGAACTATGTGGTTGACACTAAGACGGCCAATACAGATTGACGCTGCGTTCTCTTTATACCCAAATACCTATTAATATAGAGACAATCTGCATTACCTGGTACTGAACTCACGAGCCTGACTGTAGAATTTTGCTATGGATGATTGAAGGCATCCTTGGATCAGCCTAGCAAGGTCTAACTGAAATCCAAATCAAAATGATAATTGGAATAGAACTCCAACCCAAAACACGACAGAAATAGTGTAAGCTTTAGTGAATGAGCAGAAACAAATGGAGTCTTTCAGATACATTCGTGCCGTCTCTTGACTAAATCCATGATTCAAAAACAGGGCATTATAATGTGTAAAAGTAAGTTATAATAATAATTATACTGTAGTTACTTTGCAGTCAGTAAATTATGACATTTTCAAATAAATATCTTAAGCTAGTCAAAAGGCCTTTTATCTCATATTAACATGCTGCCAGTATGTAATGGTGACTTAAGAAACTCTTGAATTGCAGAAAAACTTAATATTTGGCTGAGATACATCAGCAAGTGGAGTATTTTTTCATTAAAAAATACTAGTTGAATTTTTGAATTGCTCTTTCTAACTCTATGAAGAATTGAGTTGGGATTTTGATGGGGATTGCATTGAATCTGTGTATTACTTTTGGTAAGATGCTCATTTTTACTATATTAATCCTGCCAATCTATGAGCATGGCAGATTTTTCCATCTTCTGAGGTCTTCTTCAATTTCTTTCTTCAGAGACTTGAAGTTCTTGTCATACAGATCTTTCACTTGTTTGGTTAGAGTCACGCCAAGATACTTAATATGGTTTGTGGCTATCATGAAGGGTATTATTTCTCTTACTTCTTTCTCAGCCTGCTTATCCTTTGAGTATAGGAAGGCTTCTGACTTGCTTGAGTTGATTTTATATCCGGCCACTTTGCTGAAGTCGTTTATCAGCTGTAGGAGTTCTCTGGTGGAGTTCTTTGGGTCGCTTATGTATACTATCATATCGTCTGCAAATAGTGATAGTTTGACTTCTTCCTTTCCAATTTGTATCCCTTTGATCTCTTTTTGTTGTCTAATTGCTCTAGCTAGAACTTCAAGTACTATATTGAAAAGATATGGAGAGAGAGGGCAGCCTTGTCTAGTCCCTGATTTTAGTGGGATTGCTTCAAGTTTCTCCCCATTTAGATTGATGCTGGCTACCGGTTTGCTGTAAATTGCTTTTACTATGTTTAGATATGGGCCTTGAATTCCTGATCTTTCCAAGACCTTTAGCATGAAAGGATGCTGAATTTTGTCAAATGCTTTCTCAGCATCTAATGAGATGACCATGTGGTTTTTTTTCTTTGAGATTGTTTATGTAGTGGATTACATTGATAGATTTCCTTATATTGAACCATCCCTGCATCCCTGGGATGAAGCCTACTTGATCGTGGTGGATGATCGTTTTGATGTGTTCTTGGATTCGGTTGGCAAGAATTTTATTGAGTATTTTTGCATCGATATTCATAAGAGAGATTGGCCTGAGATTCTCTTTCTTTGTCGGATCTTTGTGTGCTTTTGGTATTAGTGTAATTGTGGCTTCATAGAACGAGTTGGGTAGTGTTCCTTCTGTTTCTATTTTGTGGAACAGTTTGAAGAGTATTGGTGTTAGGTCTTCTTTGAAGGTCTGATAGAATTCTGCAGTAAAACCATCTGGACCTGTGCTTTTTTTGGTTGGAAGACTTCCAATGACAACTTCTATTTCTTCAGGGGTTATAGGACGGTTTAGATGGTCTATTTGATCCTGATTTAATTTTGGTACTTGGTATCTGTCAAGGAATAACAGAAAACCCAGAATAGCTAAAACTATTCTCAAGAGTAAAAGAACCTCTGGGGGAATCAGTATCCCGGACCTCAAGCTGTACTACAGAGCAATAGTGTTAAAAACTGCATGGTATTGGTACAGTGACAGACATGTAGATCAATGGAACAGAATTGAAGACCCAGAAATGAATCCACACTCCTATGGTCACTTGATCTTTGACAAAGGAGCTAAAACCATCCAGTGGAAAAAAGATAGCCTTTTCAACAAATGGTGCTGGCTCAACTGGAGGTCAGCATGCAGAAGAATGCAAATTGATCCATCCTTATCTCCTTGCACTAAGCTCAATTCTAAGTGGATCAAAGATCTCCACATAAAACCAGACACACTGAAACTAATAGAAGGGAAACTAGGGAAGAACCTTGAACATATGGGCACAGGGGAGAATTTCCTGAACAGAACTCCAATAGCTTATGCTCTAAGATCAAGAATAGACAAATGGGACCTCATTAAATTACAAAGTTTTTGCAAGTCAAAAGACACTGTCAAAAAGACAAAGCGGCAACCAACTAACTGGGAAATGATCTTTACCAACCTTACATCCAACAGAGGGCTAATATCCAATATATACAAAGAACTCAAGAAGTTAAACTCCAGAGAGGCAAGTAACCCTATTAAAAATGGGGTACAGAGCTACACAAAGAGTTCTCACCTGAAGAATATCTAATGGCTGAGAAGCACCTAAAGAGATGTTCATCATCCTTAGTCATTAGGGAAATGCAAATCAAAACAACCCTGAGATTCCATCTCACACCAGTCAGGATGGCTAAGATCAAATACAGAGGAGACAGCAGTTGTTGGCGAGGATGTGGAGAAAGAGGAACACTCCTCCACTGCTGGTGGAATTGCAGGCTGGTACAACCACTCTGGAAAGCAGTCTGGCGGTTCCTCAGAAAACTGGGCATGACACTCCCGGAGGATCCGGCTATACCACTCCTGGGCATATACCTAGAGACTTTACCTGCATGCAATAAGGACACATGCTCCACTATGTTCATAGCAGCCTTATTTATAATAGCCAGAAGCTGGAAAGAACCCAGATGTCCCTCAACGGAGGAATGGATTCAGAAGATATGGTATATCTACACAATGGAATACTACTCTGCAATTAAAAACAATGAATTCACGAAATTCCTAGGCAAATGGTCAGATCTTGAAAATATCATCCTTAGTGAGGTAACCCAATCACAAAAGAACACACATGGTATGCAGTCACTGATAAGGGGATATTGACCCAGAATCTCGGAATACCCTAGACACAATCCGCATATCAATAGATTTCTAAGAAGATGGAAGGAGAGACCCCTGGTCCTGGAAAGAGTGGATGTAGGGGAACGCCAGGACAGAGTAACGAGAGGGGGTTGAATGGAGAAAAGAGGGAGGGAAGGGGTCTTATGGGACTTTCGGGGAGGGAGGAAACGGGAAAGGGGAAGTGATTTGGAATGTAAATTAAAAAAATAAAATAAAAAAATACTAGTTGGTTGGCTGGCCAGATTTATGTCAACTTAACCCAAGCTATAATCATTTGGGAAGAGAGACTTTCAATTGAGAAAATGCCTCCATAAGATTTGCCTGTAGATAAGTGTGTGGTGCATTTTCTTGATTGATGATTACTAAGGGAGTGTCCTGCTCGTCTTTGACATTGCCACTCCTGGACTGGTAGTCTTGGATGATGTAAAAATGTAAGCTGAGTAATTTATGAGGAGCAAGATTTTAAGCAGCATTCCTCCATGGCCTCAGTTCCTGCCTCTGGGTTTCTGCCATGCTTGAGTTCTGACCTTGACTTTTTTTTCCATGATGGACTGGGACATGGAACTGTGAGCTGAAATAAATCTTTTCTTTACTGTGTTGCTTAGGGCCATTGTGTTTATTGTAGCAATAGCAACCCTTATTAAGACAGTTGGGGAAAAGACCTGCTTAGAAAATGGGACTACATAAACTATAAAGCATTGTAGCTGACCCTGTGCACATTTCATCTGTTATTTTGGATCAAGCTGTGTGTCAAAACTGGTTAAGTCCCATTCATACTCATTGAACGTTGAGTGAGTTTACAAGGTTTGTAGGCTGAACCTACTCCTTCTGAGATATTTGCGGAGGTGGTAACATTAACATTTTCATGGTTACAGATACATAAAAGCCAAATGTCGTTCATTAGGCAAATCACTAAGATGACATTGTGAAGAGGGAGACAAGCGATGAAGATCATCAGCTGTGACCAGATCATGAAGGAAATTACTTGTTCTGGTAAAATAATCCCATATCTTGATTATGGATGAGGGGACTCTACACATATTAATGTCATGAAAGGGCAGCAAAACAATATGAATTCTTTGGTTTTTATAATTGCTTTATATCAGTGTACGTTAAAAATTTCCACTCATAACTCCTTTTTGTTCATGAAATTGTTACATAATTCCAAGTATATAAATATATAAAATATGTACATAAAATATATATTTATTGAGAATCAAATAGAAACTAATTTTAAAATAGTTCCCTGGTGTACATTATCATCAATAATATCACCATCTATTCAAAACAAAAGCAAAATTGAATGCATTAGATAGACATGCTTATTTATTTTACATGAAGCATTAATCTGAATAGTTTGTACTACTAAATAAGGAACATCTTCAGTGTTTTTCAGGGTTGATCAATATTTTGGTTTTACACTAATACTGAGTATGTATACATATGTTTATATATATTGAGTATATACACACACACATATATGTGTGTGTCTGTATGTGTGTGTGTGTATGTGCATGTGATATAAAACAGAGAAGAATTTTTAAGACAGTTTCATAAAAATTATTTACTAACACAAAGCAATTTTTAAAATGATCTTTAATTCAAACTCAAGTCAGAAACTCAAACAGGATTGTGAGAGTGTGCCTGTTACTCCGTGTATGTCTATAAATGTGTGCTTAAATGGACCTACTACTTCACTAGGTTTTCTGTGGATCACAGGGTTTTGAGTGCATGTCCTTATATTTTGGCAGCAGACACCCAGTGAGCCATCTCCCCAGCCCTTCAAACAACAATTTTGGGAAATCAAATTTCTTACACAATATATTCCAGATGAACTGATTTGATCCATAGTGAAGAATGACAGTAGGAAGACAGTGAATGTCGTTTTCCATAATTAAACCATCATGTTTCTTATGTACAGGAAAGAACATATTTGATAGCATTGCATCTGATCTAAAGTCTTTCAGGTTATCAATTGCTGGCATTTCACAGTCTTCAGGTACAAGCAACTCAAAGTGCACATCTGTATTCAATCAATGCTGCAAGGAAACTATGCAGTACATCATGGGGTGGTGCAACCAGAAACACCCTTGGCATATTTTGTGTCTGCCTTTGAGTTGACTGTCGATTGATGAGCATTCAGAAACTATTCATTCTTGCCAAATTCATCAGATCTTCCACATTAAGTTGTGTGACCCATTTATAGTTGAACCCCACAATTTAGGAAGCCAAAGTCTACAGTGACATGAAATGCAATCATACGGAGGAACGGAGTGAGTGACAGACAGCATCCGTTTACTATTTTTGCAACTTCTTACGGATCCACAATTATTTCAAAGCATTAGCATAAAATCAATGGAGCCATGTTCAATGTGACTTGTGGAATGGTTATCTTTATCCCACAACATTTACGTTCGGCTGTTTGCTACAGTGTTCATTTGAATGGTGCTATTTGTATGCTGTATATACTTTGACTTCCGAGAAGACGTTGGAGGTGGCATATCTACTCATCAGAAGCATCATGTAATTCTTGGCTTTAAGTGATGAGCACATGCCATTGAGTCTGATATGTTTCCTTGGGGCGTCGAGTTTCTCCAGTGTTTTCATTCAAAGCACTGTTATGGCACTCCTGTGCAACATTTCTACCTTCACCAAAAATATGGTTTTAAGTAGTTTACAAACAAGTCAATAAAAATTTGAGACATTGGTGTGGTCCCTATTTTATATTCTCTTTGTCATGTTAATTATTCTTAGATGCAAGATCTTGATATTATATCATTTACAGGACTCTTTTGTGTTCATATGTAGTCATTAGTGAATGCTATATACTCTTATGATGTTTGAAAAATGACCCAAATGCAGTGTCAAGATTTTAATACATATGAATAGTAGTGCATGAAAAAGATTCAGAGGCTGCTTGTTCTCTCTGGGAATTCGAGGGATGCTTAGCAGGCAAAAATCCCCCTTAATTCAGGTTATTTCCCTCAAGCACAGTGAAACTGTCGGTAGTTTATTTCTGCTTCATGGTCTTATTTTCATAAATTGTATCTGTAATAATTTGTCTATTTTCTGCTATTTTTCTATTTTTCTTATTTATACTGCCTTTTCTTAATTGGTTTAAATATATGCTTCTGTCTAATTATGTAGTGTATTGTTGCATGTGTTGGAAATCCTGTCTAAGTGGTAAAGGGGAAGCAGTAAATTCAATGACAAACACACACACACACACACACACACACACACAGAGAGAGAGAGAGAGACAGAGAGACAGAGAGAAACAGAGACAGAGACAGAGAGACACAGAGACATAGAGACAGAGATAGACACACATAGGCACAGAAACAGACACTGAGGCAGAGAAAGACTGGTTTATTGAAGAACAGAGTAAAGAGTTAACTGTCATGAAAAATCTTAAAACTACAGAAACACACAGGGTATAGGGTATGTGAAGAGTTTGGATTCAGCCTGGCAAAGAGAAGTTATGGAAATACTTTAAGTTAAAGTGCTTCCCAAGTGGGGCAGAGAATGAAGACTAATGGCAGTGCTGCCATGAAAACTTTCAGAGTTTAAGTCTTCCCAAAACTCATCATATAGAAAATGGACTGCAATGAGTTCTTAACCTGAGACTGTTCACTGCTAATGCAAGTACATCAGTTACCATTAGCAGTCCTGCCAGGAAACCTTGAAGTCTGGAGAGACCTGATAATTATTCCAATGTCACAGCCATGAGAATCGTCAGTGACACAGCTGTTTGTGGGCTGCATTCCATCTTGTTCTAACCTAGAATGAGAGTGTATCCAGAGAGCAGTTCATGATCGCGCTGCCCAGCCCGAAACAGAGAAAGGATTCTGCTACAGGCTAGAACACTGGCAGCCTTGTAAACAACAATATAATCATGCAATTCATTCGCTCTCCTGGGAATCACACAAGTATGTGTGATTAACACAGAAGAGTCCAAAAGACCTAGTTCCATCAGCATAGATGCTGATGAGGGCTGAAGGAACAATAATATCCTCAGATTCTGGAGTTAATCTGCCAGGATTGGCAAGTGTCATTTTTTTCAGAACTCAATCATTTACAGGAGTTGTGGTCACAAGAGGATATGTACTCTGTGGGTCTTCAATAAATAGTAGCTGTCTGACTGACAGATAAACATCCCTATAAACTAACAAACACTTCTAGTCAATGACTGCCATATATTTTAAAAGGCAATATCACACCCATGTGTGTAAACAAGAGACTAAGTATATGAAAAAATAACAAACAATGAAATGGTCAAAAAAACCTATTTTCAGTTGTGAGTTCCTTGAATGGCAAATGCAGAAACAGACCAAAATTTCTAACGTGCTTTAACAATGAGGGTTTTGTCAAGGAGCTTTACTCCACAAACACTGAAAGCAAGTCTCTTGAGAATTTCAATCTTTAACTAACCAACTAACAGATAAATAATAAAAAAAGTCTTGTGAATACATGCATCTCTTCAATATGAAATAAATAAAAGTGCATCTCAAATAAAACTAAGGATATAAATAAGATGTTTGTGTATCGATTCTCCCTTCAGCCTTAACCATGCTAACACTGCATCAGATGTCCTTAGCCAAAACAATGACCATGTCTATAACAACCTGAGAAACAGTAACATCTTGATTATTGATTGTTGGACCAGTTTTTAACAACTCAATGAATTTAGTAAAGATTTAATGATACTAAGTTTAACCTTTTTTCCTCTCAATAACAAAAAGTGTTCATTGAATAACTGCAGAAAACAAAATATTTTTAAGTATAGAATATCTGATGCAGTGCTGGGCATTTAAGAAGCATCTCGAATTCAGCTTCACCAGAATTCACTAATAGTAATTATGGTGACTCCAACAATAACAATGATCTATTTTGGCATCACCTCTCTAAAGAGTAAAGAGAGAGGGAGAAGTTTATTTCACTTATATTTAATATTTTTAATGTTTATTTTATTTTTTATTTATGTCCATATAAGTGTGAATGTGAACCTTTTACAGGTGGCCCTTCAGGAAGTTTTTGGATCCCCTGAAGCTGGAGTTACAAGGAATTGTGAGTCACCTGAACTGGATTCTGAGAACCAAACTAAACTCCCGTAGAGGGTCAGCAAATGCTCATAACACAGTCAACATTTCTCCATCACCACAGGGAGGAAATTTTTATTGTGATCCTGAACTTAAGAAAGATTCTTCCCATCCAAGGAAGAATAGGAAGAAGGATTGCAGCCCTTAAGGGGATAGGAACTTCACAGGAAGACCAAGAGAATCAACTAATCTTGACCTTTGAGGCTCTCAGAGTGAACCACCACCAAAGAGTACATACTAGCTGGATCTAGTAGCAGATGTAGCAGATGTAGCGGCTTGGTCTTCATGTGGGTTCTGAACAACTGGAGCAAGGGCTATCCCAAAAGATATTGTCTGTATGTGAGATATGTTCTTCTAGCTGGGCTACTTTGTCAACCCTCAGTGGGAGAGGAAGCACCTAACCTCTTAGAGACTTGAAGTGCAAGGGTTGAGAGATACCCAAGAGGGCTTCCACTCACTCTGAGGAGAAGGGGAAGGGGATGTGGGAAAGATCTTGGGAGGGGTGACCATGATCAGGAGGGGGGCAGTGAGTGGGATGTAAAGTGAATAATAAATAGATAAATAAATAGATAAATAAATAAATAAGGAAGAGAGAGAAAAAGAAAGAAAGAAAGAAAGAAAGAAAGAAAGAAAGAAAGAAAGAAAGAAAGAAAGAAAGAAAGAAGGAAAGAAAGAAAGAAAGAAAGAAAGAAAAGAAAAGATAGATGCAGACCCTCCCAACCCCAGTCAGAGCAAGGAAGAAAAATTTTGCTCCCTCTGGATGGCTGAAAAGTGTTCACAACTCTGATGACTTAAAGAGAAAGAAACCTAAGACACAAAACTCCCATTAACCCATTTTCTAGAAACATTAATGGAGGGTTTAAGTGGAAACCCAAACTCTGAAGGAAGACAAGATTTAACTACTTTGAGTTAATTGTTGTAACAATCCCTTAACTGTTCTACCTGATTCCACATGATACTTTCCACTGGAAGAAAACGCAGTTGGGGGCTGGGAGGTTGTCCTAGTGGGTAAAGTACTTGCTACATCAACAAGAGATTCTAAATCCAATCCCGTATGTACCATCTACTGGGGACTGGTGCTGAATATGACATTTGTAATTCTAGAGCTGGAAAACAGTAGGCTCTTTGGATTTGATGGCTATCATTCTAGCCATTTGATGAGCTCCAAGTTTCGGTGAAAGGCCCTGTTTCAAGTAACTAAGGTAGAATGTAAGAAAGGAGGATACGAAACACTGACCTCTGGCCTTAGCATTCATAAACAATATGTACATGCCCCGTATGCAGAGATAAAAGCACAACATGTATATGTGCATGCTGCCCTCAAATACAGAGATAACACATCAACTGGGGTAATTATTCTAAATCGTCATTTGTAAAACTATGTGTTCCTTTGCTCCAAGTCAGTACAGGGTAAGTGAGCTTCATTACGGTGGCCAAAGAAGGCCACTTGAATGTAAAGAACGGATACTTACCTATTCCACTCCAGACACACAACCCCTTCTGCTCTTTAACACACTGAACATCTTTCTATGTGCAGGCTTCTATCTCAACCTCTGCTGTATCCCTGACAGGCTTGTATTTTATGACATTTTCACTATTGTATGTGATTTATACATTTATTTTTGCTTTCTATGTAGGATTAAATATTACAAAAACCAGGCCAGCCATGTTTCTTTCCATGAAACAGACTCTCAGCCATTTTCAGAAAACATTGTATCACAGAGTCTTACATCCATCACTTATGAAATCTAAAATGGTGTAATCTATAACACCTACATGGAAAGCTAGGTTTACAATACTGACTTTATTCATCAAGACATCCTTACAACCTCTGTCAAAGACATTTAGAGAGGAAAATAGAATAGCCTCTTCCCTATGAAGGTGACTTTGGTTTCTTCTCTTAATCTATAAATAACGCATTTAGTATTATGTATATATTTTCAATTTCCTAACAACAACAGAAACCCAACCTCTCCAAGTTTCAGATCTTTTAGTTAAATTTGTTTTTCGGTCATGAGAGATATCATCAGAAATTGGGAATTAATAAATATACAAGTCAGAGAAGGTTTATGTTTTCACACTAGCTGCAGCTGCACGAGTGAAACACAGATTGTTCAACCTATGGCCGATGTGTACATAAATATCTTACTGAATAGTTATAGAAGGTTCTGCAGAGAAGCATGTTTCCAAAGCAGGGAGGGATGCCTCCTAGGGAGGTTAATCTGTATGTTTAGAGATTTATAAACACAAAATCACCTTGTCTCTTTAAGATGAGAGTTATCAGAGAAGAGCCAGAGCTGAGATTTGTGTTTTTCAGAACTGACTTTAAACCAAGACTCAGAGAGAAAGATCGGTAACACAGGCTTCTGATATTGCGGATGCTAGTAAAGATAAAGAAGCAGTAAATAATAAAGAACTCATAGTCAGAACAGAAGGTGGATCACTTAAGGATTGGAGTTAAAAGATGGCAAAAGCCAGAAATCAGTGCAGATAAATGTAGACTACAGAATTCTGAAAAGGAAGATAGATAATGTCATGAAAGCCAAATAAAGACAGTTGCAGCATGGTGCTGGGGGAATAATCGGGATACACAGAAAATAAGTCTCCAAAGGGTGCAGAGCCCCCTGTCTCTCCTTAATGACGAAGGCAGGAAGAATGGCCTGTGAAATCCAGTAGCAATCAAAATGCAAAAGGGAAGTTTTCAGATGCTATCAAATAACAGAATCTCTCGAGTGCGTTGTTGGTGTTACTAATCAAGTTCTTGTCTAGAAAAGCACAAATAGTCAATAAGAGACCATGAAGAATTGTAATAATTAAAATTAAAATGCTAGTTTTTTCACCATTTTTGATTGAAATACTTGTATGAATTTCCAATAGGTGATAAAACAGGTATCAAATTAAAGTGCTAACTATTAACTATCCGTAATTAAGGCTCTGTAATTAACTCTCCATAATTTTGTTGCTGAAAAAGGTTGGGCACTGTTCTGTGAAACTATACACATCTCTCTGAAAATACTGAATTTCAAAATAGACAAACTGAATCTAATCCCTTGCGGTGGTTTGAGTGAGAATGTATCCCATAAGCTTAGATGCTGGATCACTTGGTCTTTATTTGTTGGTATGGTTTGGGTAGGTTTAGGAGGTATGTCCTTGCAGAAAGGAGTATAGAATTAAGCATTGGCTTTGTAGTCTCGAAGCCCAATGCTATTACAAGTTTTTTACCTGCTTTTTGCTTGCAGTTCAGGAAGTAAGCCCTCAGGTTCTGTTCTGACACTACACACGCAGCCTGCTGCCTGCGGCCTCTGCTCTGCCTTCATGGAAGCCCAAACAGAAGCAGGTTCTTTCTTCTACAAGTTGTCTTGGTCACGGTGTTTGATCATAGCAACAGAAAAGTAACTAGCAACCTTTGAGTGCATCTTTCTTTTCTAAGGTGCCTCATAGAATAAATACTTAGATTTCTTTTCTGGTAACTCACCACTGTTGCATTTTGCCAATGTAAACGGATCTCAAAACATTTGCTTTAGTTTTTATTCCAAACAGTACTAACTATTTCTGCCAATTATCACAATGAAAATTCAATTATACCTGAATTCGAAAATCCAAGTAACTAAAGAACTCAATTTTACAAGATCAATAACCAACTTAAAAGGACTGTGCTCAGTTTTATCACCACTTTATGGGGTGCATCCTATAATTATCTTTTCTGCAGAAGTGGAGATCATAGTTCGGAGAGACCAAGGCCACTGGGGTGGTGAAGGGAACAAATGTAAGTCTAGAAGAGCACTCAGACCCCACCCCTTGCTCTTCTCCAGGACCCGAAGATAGCTCTGCTCACCTGCCCCACCCCCACAGCAGCATTACATTCATGAATGGTGTCCTAAATCACTTAAAGGAAAAGAATCTAGAAACAGCAACTAATCCCAACGTTTCCCTGATAAGAGAGAAATTGCCCGCCCTCTGGAAGGGAAGCGGTATTTCATCTCTTTCTTATTGCTTAAATCATAGGACACGATTACAGGGCTTCATGAACAACTTGTCTTCATAAAGATTAGGCTCAAAGCCCAGGACTTGGAAAGCTCAGCAGGTGAATGGCAAGTTTAAGTTCAACCTAGGCTCTAGAGCCAAACCTGATTCCGAAAAATAAAAGTTATCAATCAGCCAAACAAAAGAACAGCAACAACAAAAAAGAGGAGGTGTGTTCAATGTATAGCCTGCTGGCTGCTGGTTCCATATTTTACAAAATGAAAAGCAATTTTTTTATTTTCTACTTCATTATCTTAAAGAGGCCCAACTGAAGATTAGCCCTCCAGCATCTTTGTCTTTTCTCCTGCTATAAACTATGTACATTATCTATATCTATATCCATATTCATACCTATACCCATACCTATATATATATATATATATATATCATTTATATCATCTATGTCTATATCATCTATATCTATATAATCTATATCTATATCTTCTATATCTATATCATCTATATTATATCATCTATAGCTGTATTTTCTATCTCTATACCATCTATATCTATATCATCTATAGCTATATCTTCTATCTCTATATCATCTATAGCTATATTATCTATATATTCTATATCTTCTATATCTATATCTTCTATATCTATATCATCTATAGCTATATATCTGTGTGTGTCTGTCTGCCTGTGTGTCTCCCTCCCTCCCTCCCTCCCTCCCTCTATCTATCTATCTATCTATCTATCTATCTATCTATCTATCTATCTATCTATCTATCTATCTATCTATGTATCTATCTCTCTCTCTATATATATGTATATATATTCATATACATATATGAAAGCCACATATAACTTCACTCAATTATCACCAGCAAAACCATACAATATTCATCAGGTGGGAAGATGAAAAATGAGAGTATAATTACTGAAGACACAGCATCTTAATTAAAGGGGTCTTGCACAGAAGGACCAACATGATGCAGGTGAATCCAAAGTGACTGTGAAATTGGGTCCGCAGACATCAGTATCCTAGGAACTGGTCCTTTCATTAGAATTCCCTCTCATTCATCCCAATACCAGGCCTAAAAACTCACTGCCATCATCCTGGCCAGATACTAAGTCCCTTAGAACAAAGTGCTGTGTCCTAGAGAAAGAAAATCAGGCTTGCAACCCTCCCGACATATAGGAGAATGCCTCAACTATCGTTTCCTTGTAACAAAGGGATTACAGATATGTCAGCGACCTTGAGACAGCGTGGAGGAGTATCTTTATCACCTCGCTGGCAATTCTTCTGTATAGCATTCATGCCCAGCCCAGCCTCGGTGCCATCATTAGTCCGTGCACACGGAAGCCATGAAGGTGTCTCTTAAAGTAAATCATGGGGGGATTTTTATAATCTCATATAAAATTCTCTAATATTTTTTTCTAAGTTTTCCGGGTTTGGGGTTTTAATCTTTTATTATTTACAGTGCAGCAGTTTGTAAGAACATGGTGGGAACCCTGAATCTATGCACCGATGTGAAAAAGCAAGCACCAGGCAATCATAAAACTATTAAAAACTAATAAAGCCTTTCTTTTTCTTCTTATTGATCTATCCTCTATTGCATGTGTTTATATGAACCTTTAATATTGATCAGTAACATTTTTCATCATAAAACAGTCTTTAGAGAGTCCATGTGAAAAAGCCTATATATATATATAAAATGTTTCTCTCAGAAAGATCTTGTGCATCTATTATAATTGAAATTTTTTTCTAGTTTTTAAAATATTAGGATGAAGAAAATTCTCCATTAAAATAAGAGTAAAACCTTGAATAAAATAAATCTGCTTCAGATTTCAAACTTGATCATTTAGAATAGGTGTGAGCAGGACAGGTGCTGTGGATGGAAGGGAAATATAATGCTTCATTCTCAGAATTTGATAAAAATCACAGGCTGTTGGTGATTTGCTTCAGTGTTATTTATCAGAATACAGTTGGGAGAGATAAATTGTTTTAATTTCTGTTTGGAACGTCTCAAATTTCTTGGTTGATCTATATTGGTAATTAGATATGGTCTGCATCAAGACTCAGATCTGGACTCAGAACACGCCAGTCCATGAAAGGGTCTGACTCTTTTCTAATGACAAATAATTGCAGATCAGGCACAACGAGAGAGTTAATGCAAAGATGAAGTCCTGAAGATGTGGCTGAATCTGCATCCTTGTGTATCCAGGGCTTCGGGAACCCTGCACACTCGGGAAGAGATGCAGTCAGTATGCAAAACGACAAGGAGATGGAGAGGGGAGGAAATGATCCCTGAGCCTGTGTAGTTAGCGTTGGATTAAATATTAAATGGTCTTTGCCTCAATTCAAACTCCCTGTTTGCAATATTTTTTTTTCCTGCATTTGTATCAGCTACTTTTCCCAAGAGAAGTACTGTTTGTGCTTCCCAGGAACTGTGATTTTGAAAAAAAAAATATGCCTGTTCTGGGTTCTGTTTGCCATTTGGAACTTCAGTTTATTTGCGACACGGCCAGAACTCTGCAAAGTGGACTGATTGTCCTGTTAACATTCCCTTCCAGTGAGTGTTCCGCTTCATTATGGTCCCCTAGAACATTCCATTCTCACAGAGACAAGACACAGACTCATTCGTCACCTTTAGCTTTCCTGGGGTTTTAAAATACTTAAAATTTTCTCAAACAATTAAACATATTAACTGTTGTATTATCAGGACTGGGCCATGGTTTTAAAAAATATATGTTGACCTTCCATGCTTTTAAGTTTTGAAATGAAAAGAGTACTATGGTATGTGACTTCACACTTACACAATCCAACCTTTATGTACATTGATGGTTTAAAGACATGGATGGAAACGAATTTAATTATACACACATCTAGTAACTTGGGGTGCTTCTTAAGAAACCACAGTTTTCATAACATTTTTTTGGGCATAGTTCATCATGGATGCACGTAGGCTGGTTTAAAGTTCAATCATGTTATTTTTTTTTAGTATATGAAGAATAATAAGCTTAAGTGTTTTATGACATCCCAGCTCTACTCATTGTCCTGGAAATGACATAATTGTATTCTTCCATATAGCTAAGTAAAACTCCCTTCTCTATGCACAGTATTTTCCTTTGCCCAGTAACCTTTTAAAAGGGAACCAGTATTCACAAAGTCATCTATTTTGAAACTTGGCCATGAAACACAAATGTGCAAGTATTTCTGTAGTATGCTGTCTCAGAAGTGGTACAGGTGGGTCACACGGTAGTTCTATTTCTAGATTGTGGTTTTGACTTTTTGAGAAACCTACATACTGATTTCAGTAGGGACTAAACAAGTTTATATCCCCAGCTGCAGTAAGAGTCTCTCTCTCCCACACCCCTGCCAGCAGTTGTGATAACTGGTTTTGTTACTTTGGTTGGCTTGATTTTGGTGAAAGTTGTTCTTGCTTAGATGAGATGGAACCTCAAGATAAATTTAGTTTGGATTTTCTTGGTCGCTAAGAATGTTGATGTTTATATATGTATACATATACATATTATACGTATGCATATATGGATATATGTATGAATGAATGAATTGGTCATGTATAATTGCATCTTTTGATCCATTTCATTTGCCCACTTACTGATTGGATTTCCCCGCTATTTTGTAATTTAATGTTTTGGGTTCTTTATGTATTCTATATAATAGTCCCATGTTAACTGGATAGCAGCCAGAGATTTTCTTCAATTCTCTAGGCTATCTCTTCTATGAATTGCTTCCATCTTGATTTTATTTATTGAGCTGTTAGAGTGATTGTCAAGAGGCCTTTAGTTATTTATGCTTATATCTTGAAGTGCTTTACAAAGTGTTTCATGTTTTGCGTTAAGGTCTTTGATTCATTTCAAAGATTTTTTTTAAAGTTTATTATTATTTTGTACAGAGTGTAGGATAGAGATTAAGTTTCAGTCTTCTGTCTATTGATGCAGTTTTTCTAGCACCATTTGCCGGAGAGGATATGTTCTGTAGTCTACAGTTAGCTCCTTTGTTTGGGTACAACTGAGTGAGTTTGTCCCTTGGTCTTTAGTTCTAATTCATTTATCTGTGTTTTAGCTTTTATAGTAGTGGCATGCTGATTGCCTTCAAAATTATAATGATATTTGTCATACAAATAAAAAAATACCCCAACATTAAGAAAATTCATATGAAAGACAAACTGCCCCAAAGAGCCAAACCAGCCCTAACAAAAGACCACCACTGGAGGCATCAAAATGGCTGATTTCTAATTTTGCTATACAGCTGTTGTAACAAATGTCGTGTATCCCTAAACTGTCTCATAGACCTGAAATATGTTTTTTTTAAACTCTTTTGTTTCAGTTAATTCACTTCTCACTATTCAATAGTCTTTTTTGAAAGCAAGACATATCTAAAGAGTCCTTGACATCTAATAGATGCTCAAAAAAAAAATCTTACACAGAGGACTAAGTTTCGAAGGTTGCTGTGGCATTTCTCCTCATTAGTGGGTTTTAGGAAGGCATTAACCAAAGGGAAAGACGGCAATACAGGTAGAGACAGCACTATGGTCACAGTTCCTTGGCAACTTCCCAGTTACTAAAAGCCAGTGTGCCTGGGGATCCCACTACGTGGAATTTAGTGAAAGAGAAGAAAAGTTTTTATACAATCACATTGCTAAAGCATAAGCTGCTGTTGCTGTGTACTTGAGGACTGAAGAAAAGATGCCGAGAAAAATCTTGATACAGACTCATCTTTTGAGACCAAATTTTTATCCAATCATTCTTAAGCATCTTCATCAGAGTTGTCTTTGAAGAAGGCAATTTATATTTAGCGAGAACAACTATTAATTAGTATTCATGGGCATAGTCTTTCTGTTTGTTCTGATGTTCCAAAATTACAAGGAGAAAAAAAAAAGCCTGCCATTTAATGATATTAAGTCAGATATGCGAACAGCAAAATTCTGGCATCAAGGACTGTATTAACAAAGTGTGCCAATTAGAAACACACAGTAAGTACGACGCACACCCCTCCGCACCACGGATCTTAAATCATATAGAGTCGCAATAACAAACACAGCTAGCATGATATGACTGTCACATCTTCCACACATTCATTTTTAGCTACTTTGCCTTTTTGAAGAAAACATACAGCGTGCTGTAGGCCTATACGTAAATGCTTCCCAAAATATAGGAGATAATTATATGCTTGAGGAATAATATGCAAATACACTTCTTCAGATAATCATGAGCACTTATTCCTCCATATGGGAAGCTAGCCAGTAAGTGAAGACACACAGCACTTTGGGCAGTCATCCAATTTTAGTATGGCAGGCTATGCCCGATCAGACACTACAAGGAGGAAGGGGAGGTCTCTTGTGATCAAGTGTACAACACAATGAAAGAAAAATATGAAAATGACAACTAATGCCCCCCCACACAGGGCCTCACTATAAGACAGTTCATTGAAAAATATGGCTTGTGTAAAAATAAATGTTGGCAATCACTAAAATAATTTCTATGTTTAAAAACTAAAAAAAATGTATTTTTCTTCAGAAATACCCTTGAGATAAGTCGGGATTGAGAAGTGAGCCTTGGTAGTCTCAGGAAGTCTACCTTATTTGAAATTACTAAAGTTGACTCGAGGTTTTCAAGATTAATGTTTGCATGATATAATTATTGGTAATCTAAATTTTAATTTCTCTATAGATTAATGTTTTAAGTTCCTTTCTTACAGACACAGACTGCCACATGATGCTTCCCTCCCTTTGCCCCTAAGGAGTTTAGCACGTATTTTCTTTTTAGTTTTTATTTTTTATTATACTCAACACAATATATATTTTATACCAATCATAAAAATAACAGACATGTTATTAAATGAACATAAAAAGATAAGGTCTTTTTGTTTGTTTGTTCGTTTTGTTTTTAGTAGAGCTTAAAATCTTGGCTCTTTCTGTGGGAGAAACCCAAGGTACAATTTTTAGACATTGGAATTCATTGTAATAAGGCTGTACTTCAATGTTCCTCACAGTACCAAAGGATTTTACCTCCATAGTAGCTAAACTAAGAGTTGGCAGTTCTACTGCACCTAGGAAGGAGTTGTAGGCACAATAATTTGGATACAGATTTCCTGCTATGGTCAAAACTATTTGACGTGCGTGATTGTCATCATTCTCAGCCCACAGGGAACAGGTTACATTCATATAAGAAATGGTGTATGTGTTAAGATAGTCTATCCATGAAGTCATTCATCAACTGTTTCAATGAACAATGGTTCTGCTTGGAGGGTAGCACAGACATTAGGGGAAGGTAAGATTCTGCTTCATTGGTTGTGGTGATTTTGAAAAGTATTCATCTCCAAAAAAAAAAAGAAGAGTAACTTATAAGGTCATTGTCTTCAAAATTGATACAATAATTATAAATATCAAGCCAAACATTCAGTCTCACTCTTTGTTGTTCTCTTACAAGCCATCTCCCAAATTAATTATCTAAGTTTCTTTTGGCTGTATAAATAATTTTGAAATATGTAAGCTGTTCTGAAAACCATAGTATAGTGTAAAAACATCAAATAAACAATCCTACTAATAGATAGGCTGAGATAGGAGAAGCATAATTTCAAGACTGTTATGGGGTACACAGCAAGACACTGTCACTTTCAAACAAGCAGAAACTGTATATGGATTGTACAATATAGGACATATCTCTCCAGTTACCAAATTAGAGAGACCACTGGGTAACGGCCAACAAATTTCAAATTCCTCATACTTTTAAATTTCAATTGATTAGGATATGTTGGCAATATTAATTTTCATATTAAGAGATATTAAGTAAAAGTGATTGTTACTTCCTGTTATTTTGTTGATAGAAGTAGAATTATGTTTGTGCGAGTTTGTTGAAAGATTACTTTCCTGCTTTTGCTAGGGTGTAGGTTTTTTCCCTGTATTGGCATTTTCCATTTATTACCCTTTGTAGGGCTGGATTTGCAGAAAGATATTGTGTAAATTTGGTTTTATCATGGAACACCTTGGTTTCTCTGTCTATGGTAATTGAGAGTTTTGCTGGGTATAGCAGCCTGGGCTGGCATCTGTGTTCTCTTAGGGTCTGTATGACATCTGCCCAGGATCTTCTGGCTTTCATAGTCTCTGGTGAGAAGTCTGGTGTAATTCTGATAGGTCTGCCTTTATAGGTTACTTGATCTTTTTTCCTTACTGCTTTTAATATTCTTACTTTGTTTAGTGCATTTGGTGTATGAGACCACACAGAGAGGTAGTTAATGTTCATTGTCAAATTTACAGTTTTGAGTGAGGATTAAAATATATTGATAACACACAGGTCTGGGTGTGTCTGTGAGTGTGTTTCTAGAAAGTATTGACCTGTGGCTTTACCAGCTGAGTGGCAAAGACCTACCCTTTGTGTGAGAGGACTCAGAATCAGATAAAAGGGAAAGGCAATGGAGGTAACCCCCTCATGCTTATGTTTGGTGAGTGAGTGCACTTTCTTTTCTGTTGCTGTAATGCATGGAGAACAGACTCTAGGTTTTTCAGTGTCTGAATGCACACTTGCACAGGGATTACCCAGGGATGTCCAGACCTTCAACTGTAAGGTGAAGCTACACTATTAGTCCCTTTCTGAGGTTCTAGTTTTCAGTCTACATGTTCCTTGATGGACTGCTGTCTGCCTTATAATAGTCTAAATCAATCTAAAAATGCCCTCTCCCAATCATATATTCTACTGTTTCCATACCTCTGGAAAATTCAGCCTAATACAGGAAATATTTCCTGTCTTCCTGTAAATTGATGTATAGTTGATGATCTCCCATTCTGTGTTTCCTTTGTAGTGGTGACTCTTTTATAGCTGTATTCGATTATATATTTTGGTTTGGGTTGCATTTTAGGGTTACATCCTAAGTGATCATTATATAGATCATCATTGACTTAAGTTTTAAATATGCTTCAAGATAAGATCCTAGTTTCTTATTTCTCTATGTGAATATTTCCAATATCATCATTTATTGAAAAAATTATCTTTCCTCCATAGTATATTCTTTGCATCATTGTGGAAGAATATTTTATCACAAAAGCATGAATTTTTTCTCCAATATCTCTGTCTCTGTCTCTCTCTGTCTCTGTCTCTCTCTCTGTCTCTCTCTGTCTCTGTCTCTGTCTCTCTCTGTCTCTCTCTCTCTCTCTCTCTCTCTCTCTCTCTCTCTCTGTGTGTGTGTGTGTGTGTGTGTGTGTGTGTGTGTGTGTGTGTGTATGCATATGCACATGTGTTAGGAGAGAGCAGAAAAATCCATTAGGTGTCTTATTCTCCAGGAACCCTCCTGTTTCTGTTCTTCACTGTGCTGGATGTCCAGTTGTACATACACACAAGACAATGCCTGGCTTTTTCCATGGTGCTATTCATGAAATTCTTAGGCAAATGGTCAGAACTGGAAAATTTCATCCTAAGTGAAGTAACCCAATCACAAAAGAGCACACATGGTATGCAGTCACTGATAAGTGGCTATTAACCCAGATGCTCTGAATATCCAAGACACAATTCACATATCAATTGATTCCCAAGGAGAAGGAAGGAGAGGCCCCTGGTCATGGAAAGACTGGATGGAGCAGTGTAGGGGAATGCCAGGACAAGGATGCAGGGGTGGGTTGATTGGGGAACAGGGAGAAGAGAGAGGGCTTATGGGACTTTCAGAGCAGGGGGAACCGGGAAAGGGGAAATCATTTGGAATGTAAATAAAGAATATAGAAAAAAAGAAATGGAAACTCATGTTCTCCTATGTGTGCTCTTTTCAGTTGGGCTATCTCACAGGCCTGTCCTATGCTCTGTCTTTCTACAACAGTACTGCTTGGAGTCCTTAAACATTGCAATGTATTGTGAAACCAGGAAGCTTTTGCCATTTCCATTGTTTCTCCTCGATTTGTTTTTAAAAATGTTATATTGGTAACATTTTTAAGTGTGCATATATATATATATGTGCATATACATGCATACACATATATGTATGCATATATGCATATATTCTTTTTATGTAGGTTTTATTTACTGCTGGTCACTGAGTATCTCAGCTACCAAAGTTTTCCCTTTTTTTTCCAAATATAGAAATAAAACCCAATGTTTGGAATCCATGATCCCTTCTAGTCCCCATTCTCCTTGGTATCTTTCCAGAATTTTTCAATTGGCTACTGCCTTAGGACATGCTTGCCATTCTCAGAGCTTAAGTTGTCTTTCTGGCCTCCTGTTATTTACTTAAAATTTCACCCTCTCTACCCTAGTTCTTGGGATTTCTTCCTTCTTTCCTTCCTTCCTTCCTTCCTTCCTGGCTTTGCAGTCTGATAGTTCCAGTCAGAGTTTAGGAACATTTTTATTTTAAAGGTTGTTTGTTTGTTTGCTTGTTTTATTCTAGCTAAAGATCTTTCTCTTGTTGTCTATCTTTCCATACAACCAACTCTTGGTTTGTTTCTACTCTTCTATTCTTTCTTCCAATCTTTCTTTGACTTACCTTTAATCGTTATTATTTTTGCTTCATTACTGATATTTTTTATTAGTTCCTTAAAGAATAACTTAACTTCTTTGGGCTTAGCTCTGGAAACTTGTTGTCTTTTTGGATTGTATCAAGAATTTTTGCAGCCTTGCATTGTTTTCTGTACATTTGAACAAGTGAACATTTCTTTCAGGGTTTAGAGACTGCTTTCAATGAGGAAAGCTCTTCACGGAGAAGTGGCTAAGAAGCCGTTGGATTGGAGTGTGCAGACACTCATTCATCTGAGGTCAGTGATGGTTAATGACATGAAGGTCTTAGAGTAAAGTGTGATGTTTGTGGTGGCAGCAAGGTCCTTGTCTTTCTGCTCTCCTGTCTCCAGGAAAGTCGCAGTAGGAGAGGTTGGCTGAATATATGATGAATCAACATTGCATGTAAGATGTATGTAGATGTATAATGCCAATTCTGATGGACATATTGGGGTGGACATGAGATGTCAGTTATGGGCTTTGTGGGAGCAGTGTACATTGGCGTAAAGTCTGGGAAGCTCCACTTATTCCGTATTATTAAAACCATAGAAGTTTTTGTTTGGTGGTAGAAGCCTTGAGCATCTATGGTGTTGATGAGACTTCTAGGATTCTTTGTGGTAAGGTTCTGCTGTGGATTTCTTTTTACTTGCTTTTGGAGAAGAGAATAGCAAAAGGGGGTCTTTATCCTGAACTTTGCTGGGCTGTGGAACAGACTGATTCAAGGTAAAATGTTTTCTGTTCTTTGATTTTTATGCTTCTGGACTTCTTCACTGAGATCCAGAGTTCTCCTGGAATTATTTTTATTGGCAGATTATTGTTAAATTCTTGTTTTTGAAAAGAGACATGGACTTGGACCTTATTTCCTTGGACTTAAATCCAGTCTTTGTATCTCTATCTATACCTATATCTATCACCTAACTATATATATATAATATACCACATATATTATTATATTGTATTATATATATATTGTTTTTACTAGTATTGACAGTATCCTGTATGTTTGCCTGGGGGTTAGGGGGTTCAGTGAACCCCTTTGACCTATAACTCAAAAAGATGTATCCCATTCCTGGTACTTAGGTTTTATTTATTAATTAGCATATGGTGTCTTATTGGGGCATTGTCTCCTCCATGACATGCTAACTCCATTTAAACTCCTTTTGTATATGTATATAGCTTAGGCAGTTTGTAGCTATTCAAAAGGTCCATAGTGTTAGTTATCTCTCCCTGTATTTCTTCTTCTGTTCTTTCTTTCCATCTCTTACTCCATTACATTTTCATATTTATAGATAGGATCTTTAACACATGAATTTCAGTTTCCTTAAATTCCATGTTTGCTACTTCCAGTACCCATTTTATAAGAGTCTGGTTCTGATGATTATTTTCAAATTGTATGAAAATGGAAAAAACATCTTCAAATACTTTCCAAATTTTTGTTTTTATATATTTATTTTTATTCTGTGTCTCTGTCTCTGTCTCTGTGTCTCTGTCTGTCTGTCTCTCTCTCTCTGTCTCTCTGTCTCTCTCTCTGTCTCTCTCTCTCTCTCTCTCTCTCTCTCTTTCTCTCTCTCTCTCTCTCTCTCTCTCTGTGTGTGTGTGTGTGTGTGTGTGTGTGTATACCATGAACATATAGTGCCCTCAGAGACTATCACATAAGTGCTGGGAATTGAATCCAGGTTCTATGGAAAAGCACATCCAGATATTTCAAACACTTTGAAATATTCTTCCTCCTCCTCCTTCTCCCTCTTCCTCCTCCTCTTTCTCCTCCTCCTTCTTGTTAGAAGTCAGATATTTAGTATAAGAAGAACCAGATAAACAGTTTATGCTTAGATACTTGCTAATCTTTTCTTTTTATTTGCTTGCACATCTGTTCTTTTTATTTGTTTTATATCTTTAATTTGCTCCTCTGGGGTTGGGTGGAGATGCTTGTCTATTTGCATGCTAGGTTTTTTGTTTGTTTGTTTGTTTGTTTGTTTTTTCTCTTTTCTTTTGTTTTTTTCTAGAAGGAAAAAAGTACAACTTGGCTGCAGCCCATTATTCTGACTCCAGTTGCTCATTGGCATTGTGCTGAGGGATGAGGGAGAGACAAATGTTCTCTAATGTTTTGGCTAAGGGTTATTCTTAAGGAGAGGTTTCGTGGCTCTTAGAGTTTCCAAAAGGTTCCACACTGGATTCACAAAATTCATAATTTATAGTCTAATTCACCTTCATTGGCCAGGGGATAAAATCAAAGGGTTGAACCTGTTTTGCTTTGTTTTGTTTTGTTAATTCTTTTGTTATCATTTCCCAAAATTATTTATTTTCAGAATTTAAAATATTAATCTCCATTGCTTACACATTATGCAAAAACAACTAAAACAGCATTGTCCTATGCAAAGCTACAGGGTTTTCTGTTTGTTTACTGAGACAATTTCTATACTCCTGAGCACTAACATGCACGTAAAATTTAAATTTTAGAAAGCTCGTTAGAAGCTTTAGAGTATCCAAATGTTTTATTTCTGGTTTGGACTTTAAGACAGGAAGAATGAGGGACCCAGATTCACAGAAAATAGCTCTTGTCTTGTAAAGAGGGTCTCTATCCTTGTCATCATCCAGTACCTCCATCTATAGTCAGGCAAAAACCCAATTAGTTATTAATTGATGTGCATTAAAATTCATTAACTCTGCATGTGAGGTCTGGACTATAATTAACTGTCTTTCTTACCTTTTGTTCTGAAATCTCTTGGTAAAAGATCCCGTTGCTAATAAGGACAGAAACAGTTTTGCGGTCTGTGGGTAGTTAGAAGCAAGGTCCCCAGAAGGTTGTCCCCATCACATCAGAGCATAGCCAAGTGGCATTGTCAGATCTTTAAAACTTACTTTCTTGGGTCAAATTTATTTTTAAGATATTTGAAAAAAATCATGTGTGGGAGTAACAGAATTTTTTTTTTAGTGCAATGTTTTAATCTGATTAAGATCTTTACATATTTAATGAAACTTTGTATATGTCTTCCACCAAATCAAAAGTTATATTTAAATGAAGAATTAAAGAAAAAGAACAACCACACAGTCAATGCAGCTTCAAAACAGCTTTCAAATAGCTTTGAAAGCAGATCAATTTTAAGCTGAATTTTGTGGAAATCGTGACATAGTTTCTTAAGAGACACCTAGCAAATGAATGATAGACAAAATAAATTTTTTACTGCATACTCTACTGAAGGAAGAATCTTCCTGAGTAGTTTGCAGCCAGCTTTTGAGCTGATATTTGGAAAGATTTACGGTAACACTTATTTTGGAACTTTGGTCTCTGTAATCTACTGATATACATCAGTATATATCCTTAAAATCTCTCTGATCTCAAGTGTCTTCAAAGTTGAGTAGGATGAGAATTATGCACAAAACTTATTTAGGTGAAGGCCCTAAATGGGCATTTTGTGGCATATTTCATCTGTGTGTAGGCTCAAAAGAAAGGAAATTACATAAAATAAGGAAGAAAGGTTAAAATTCATAAAAATTAGAAGAACACCATTAAGAACTCTTGACTACAGAGCCTTCAGTCAGAATTACACCACTGGGGCTCTGTAGTTTGAATGACTTTCGTAAAGTCAAGGTTTTGCTAATACTACCAGAATTCTGGCACATAATCTGATCTCTACCTAACATATAATAAAATATTTCTAGTGTATAATAAACATAAGACTTAAATTTATAAAGCTGTCATCGATGTTAACATAGATGTGTTGAATTCAGGTAGAGATAATTAACTACATGTAATATTTAATGTTTGCTTTCATGCTACCATGTTACAGCCACACGGTCCAGCATCCTATGTCTACTAAATAATTTAACCCTTACACGAGCTTGGTAGATAAATCTCATTATAGTCTTCCCTGCTTAATCGAATGAAACCATGAAACTCAGAAGCCAGATAATATGCCCAAGGCTGAAGTACAAGAAAGCTGCCCTTTGATTATAAAGGCCACCACTTCCACTGCAGACCAGTGTGACGGTAGCTCATTGTGGTTACATGATCCAGGTGAATCCTATCCCACCTTGGCACCATTTTTAGTAAGTTCCAAAATGTTTAGAAATAATTGTCCATTTAATTACAAATCAGAAAATGTCCTCCGACTTCTCACTGCTTTCAGTTCACAGGAGACCAGAAGAGAGAAACATGTGGTGAAAAGAGTCTGTTTGTTATCTTTAAACTTAAGAGTGTTGCCATTATTTAAATTCTGCCAATGACCGTCTACTGCATTGAGAATAGAACCCAGTTCTTTACCCCATTGTAAGGCATTATGGGATCTCAGTCTTGTTTACCTGTTTGTCTTCAGCCTGTTATTTTTTTTCTCTACTAATTACATTCCAGCTACAATATCTTGTTTATATTTTCTAGACTAAGCCATGTGTGTTTTTCAAAGACATTTACCCTCAGATTATATTACTGAAGATTAGGAGTTAAAAACATTAATCAAGGATGATTAGAAAAAAAAGTGCCTCAGACCTTACAAAGAACCCTTGCTGCCTTTTCAAATGATTGGAGTTTAGTTTATAAAATCCATGTCAGGCTCATTTACTAACATCTGTAATTCCAGGTCCAGGGGATCTGGTACCTATTTTAGATCACCATAGGTACATGCACATACCAAAAATAAATGCACAAAAATACATGGCCAAACACATATATATATACACATAAATAAAGCAATAAATCATTTTAAAGAATTGAAGATGAAAAAAAAACATATCAGGAGTTAGCTCTGAGGATCATGCGCATTCTATGTCCATGCATCCCCCAAGCACCTCTCAAGAGGATTTTCTGCCCCAGAGCTCCCAAGCAAAACTACTCAGAGCATTTAACCCGGGATGAGAGAGAATGGACACATGCTCTTCTTGAATTGTACCTGAAGATTCCTGAGGATAAATGACATAATACTGGAAGAGCAAAAAGAATTATAGTGTGAAGAAGCTGGGATTCCACTGTGGAAGGAGAGTAGGAAGGGCTAAGTGTCCCCTAATAAAAACATAGTACTTAAAAGTCAACCCTGAGCAGAGGGACATGTCACTGTCAAAAGAGTATGAGAGAGAAACTAGGGGCTGAAGTCTAGAAGGAACATTTCCTATTCTGGGGCATACCCAGTCAAAAGGAAGTATAGTACAATGGGTTGAACCAACTCGGTCGCCATTATCCATTGTAGGCCTAACCCAATAGCATGAGTATTTGAAGACTGGGGCATTTGGTTTGGATGTGACCACAGCAGTGGGGCTTTCACGGTGCTGTGCTGACACATATGTCTTTGTCTTGTATCCTCTAAAAGTGTGAAGGGTTTGATGTGGAGACATTCCATCTGTGGTGTCCTGTTATGGCATTCCAAGTTGGTGACAACAAATGGTTTCCAATTTAGTAACAAAAGGTTTCTTTGCAACAAACAACCCATGTCTTCTCATTTGTCACACTCAAGGGACAAGAACAGATTAAAATCAGAAAGACAAATAAAATATGTCTCTAGTCATCCGATGTCATCTCCCTTGACCTGGCTGGATGGACCTGCAGCAGCAGAGAGTTGAAAGAAGCCTGAGGAAGAGAGGAGGCCTTTTACCCAAATTCCATCTGTCCTGCTCTCTGAGACTGAGGCAGGCCCAAGTAGAAAATAAAATAAAATTTACATTGGGTGACAACTTTTTTAAAAGTGTTAAATAGCATTAAGCTTTTTCACACATGCAAGAGATGAGGAAGAAGGAGGATTTCATTCAAGCTTGCACCCGGAGTCAGAGAGGAGGAGCTGTTTAACAAATTGCTTTGAAGGATGGTGACAACATAAAGTGAAGCTATTTTCTGCTTCTTCACAACATAGACATTAACCAACTCATCAGACCTTCCACTAAATACTTATAATACTTACAAGAAATGAACCTGGAGCTGCACAGGAGAATGCCCACAGAGAGCAGTGCCGGGAGCCCAACAATGCATTCTTCTTGTTAGATGGGCAAGACAGTGAAGGAAAAAGACTTTCAGCTAGACTTTCAACACTGTATAAAAACTCAAGTTTGAGAACACATATACATAATTATAGATGGAAAAATTATAGTTCAAGACCAGCCCATGGTTCCTCGAAAGAATTTCCCTGGGGGTGGGGAGCAAAGCAATACAGAACATAACAGAGCAGAAAGGAAGGAAGGAAGGAAGGAAGGAGGGAGAGAGGGAGGGAGGGAAGGAGGGAGGAAGGAAGGAAGGAAGGAAGGAAGGAAGGAAGGAAGGAAGGAAGGAATGAATTCCAAGAACTAGGGTAGAGAGGGTGAAACTTTAAGTAAATCACAGGAGTCCAGAAAGACAACTCAAGCCCTGAGAATGGCAAGCATGTGCTAAGGCAGTAGCCAATTGAAAAATTCTGGAAAGATACCAAGGAGAATGGGGACTAGAAGGAATCATGGATTATTTATTTCTATATTTGGAGAAAAAAGGGAGAACTTTGGCAGCTGAGATATTCAACGACCAGCAGTAAATAAAATCTACATAGAAAAGAATATATGCATATATGTATGTATATATGTGTATGCATATATATATATATATACACACATACACACACAAACACACACATGTATTTAAAAATGTTATCAATATACTGTGGAACACAGGAGAATTGTGACATTATTTTATAACTGAACAGTCAATGGCAAAAACAAAAGCAAGAAAACCCAACCAACAAAACAGAAAAATCTTCAGGGAAAACTGCCCTTTTCCAGGTCTTGCTGAGGCAGCCAGTGTTGATCTCTCTAACACTTGTAGGAGACTCACAAACTTACGACAGCAACCTTCTTAATCCTCTGGCTCGTACAGTCATCCCTCCCCTCTTCTGCGGTGATCTCAGAGCCTTTGGTACAGGAATTATTCAGTAGATGTATCAATTGAATTATTCAGTATAAGTATCAATTGCTACTGGGTACCAACGTATCTCTTGTTCTCTGCATTTTCATTGGTTCAACACCACTGGACATACTAACATGGAAGAGAAAGACCTCTTAGAGTCTCAACTCTAGACAAAGAATTACCAACAACTGGGGAATATTGAGATATGGTCTTACCCAGGAAAAGATCATGGGTTATCCAATACCAAGTGATAAGCCCTTGAGATCACATACATACCTATACATTATATAGACTGAGAAAACTGCATTTATGTATTTTGAAATACACACACACACATACACACACACACACACACACACACACACACACCCCATCATCATCACCACCACCACCACCACCACCACCACCAAAAACTAATAAAGATAAAGTAGCCATAAATTTGGGAGAGAATAAGGGATGCATGGGTAGGGTTGAAGGGAGGAAAGGAAAAGGGGAAAATGACATGATTATAATTTTAAAAAACAAATATTCATTTAAAACATGTGTCCAGTGTCAGCATAAGTTATAATAAAGCAATAGGAACAAAGTCGTCTTTGTGAATCCCAAAGACACTGGGTTCATAGTCCTCTGCAACTCTTTTGTAGACATAGGAACAGACTTGTGGGGGCTCAAGGGAGCAACTCCCCATGTTACTAGGATAGTAACTGGTGGAGAAAGAGAAACAAAGACGAGTCTATAGGCAGCTATTGAAATATGATTTTGCTCAGCTCTTTGATGCTTCCTTTTTTTTAACTTTTCTTTTATTATTTTCTAAATTTTTTTATTTACATTCCAAATGATTTCCCCTTTTACATTTCCTCCCTCCCCGAAAGTCCCATAAGCCCCCTTCCCTCCCTCTGTTCCCCATTCAACCCCCTCTTGCTTCTCTGTCCTGGGATTCCTGTACATCTAGTCTTTCCAGGACCAGGGGTCTCTTCTTCCATCTTCTTGGAAATCTATTGATATGTGAATTGTGTCTTGGGTATTCCGAGATTCTGGGTTAATATCCCCTATTCAGTGACTGCATACCATGTGTGTTCTTTTGTGATTGGGTTACCTCACTAAGGATGATATTTTCCAGTTCTGACCATTTGCCTAAGAATTTCATGAATTCATTGTTTTTAATTGCAGAGTAGTATTCCACTGTGTAAATATACCACATCTTCTGAATCCATTCCTCCGTTGAGGGACATCTGGGTTCTTTCCAGCTTCTGGCTATTATAAATAAGGCTTCTATGAACATAGTGGAGCATGTGTCCTTATTGCATGCAGGGGAAGCCTCTGGGTATATGTCCAGGAGTGGTATAGCCGGATCCTCCTGGAGTGTCATGCCCAGTTTTCTGCTCATAAAATTACAAAGTTTCTGTAAGGCAAAGGACACTGTCAAAAGGACAAAGCGGCAACCAACAAACTGGGAAATGATCTTTACCAAACCCTACATCTGACAGAGGGCTAATATCCAATATATACAAAGAACTCAAGAAGTTAGACTCCAGAGAGCCAAATAACCCTATTAAAAAATGGAGTACAGAGCTAAACAAAGAGTTCTCACCTGAAGAATATCTAATGGCTGAGAAGCACCTAAAGAAATGTTCAACATCCTTAGTCATTAGGGAAATGCAAATCAAAATAACCCTGAGATTCCATCTCACACCAGTCAGAATGGCTAAGATCAAAACCACAGGAGACAGCAGTTGTTGGCGAGGATGTGGAGAAAGAGGAACACTCCTCCACTGCTGGTGGGATTGCAAGCTGGTACAACCACTCTTTGCTGCTTCCTAATAGTGACTACAATCCAGATCCGTGTGCTGAAGCCCTGTGAGGCAGAGGCGTGTCAGAGTGGAGACATGATGGACACACTCACTGGACTTTCCAAGAAGCAAGCAAGCTTTACAGTGCTGAAGAACGCATTTCAGTGATGTGATGTAAGCCTTCCAGAGTCCTTGCTCGAGACTCCACTTACTAATAAGTTGAGTTACTCTGGGTCTTTCTGGGGATCAATAGACAATGACCAGCCTCTATACCTTAAGAGTAGAGCTTAAATTACTTGTCCTGTAAGTGACAGACAGGCAAAGACTGTTAATGTTAACAAACAGTTGATTGCAACTTATGCCAGGGGACACTATTTAAATTCTCCTTTGAAGACAAGGAGTATTTGAAAAGGAGTGGGTAAACAAAGGTATTTTGTAAACTGAATGAAAAGAAGAAAGAAATAAGAAGGAAGATGTGTGAGCTGATAGGTATGAAGGATGAGAAGGCTTATATTGTAGATATGAGGGGAGCAGAGGCAGAGATGGGGACGTCTGGGGGGAGTTCAGAGTGAACATGGTTGGACTCAGCTGGGCCATATGAGGGGATGCAAGGAATTGCAAAAAAGGAGCCACCAACCAAGTGGGTCCTAGGCCAAGAGGCTGGTCAAGAGAGGAAAGAGCCAAAAAGGCCCCCATACCATAATGACTGCATTATATAGGGAAGGGCAGTGAAGCCCCTGGGCTGAAGAAGTTTAGGGTAGGGGTCAGGGTACACCATCCATACCCTGAATCTAAGGACTAAGGGATGCTGGAAGAACCTTGTGGCCAGGTCTGCTTTGATATGTTAAATAGGCACCACAGCTGTTTTTCCCAGGTTTGAGACCTAACATAAACCACATTTAATTATACAAACTTGATAACCGAAATTATTTCTGAGCTAGATCTTCTCCTAGGTTTGCCTTTTAACTCTGGGCGGCACAACTGAAATGGTTATTTTTTACTTACTGAGAGCCATGTATCTCACTAAGGGAAAACACACAATTAAAACAAGAGAGTTCTTTGCCTTTGTGTACCCATGATGAGTGGACCACAGCAAATTCTAGCCGAGATAAAAACATGCAGGACTTTTGTTTATATATCACAGTTTCTGATTTTGTCTTCTTAGGGGATTTCTGTGTGTGTCTCTGTGTCTGTATGTGTTCTTGTGTGTTTTTTTCCTTATTCTTTGTTTTTCTGTTTGTTTCTTTGTTTGTTTGTTTGTCCTAAGGATCTGTAAGGAGTTGGGGGCAGGGGAGTAAATAAAGAAATTGCCCATACACATAAAATTATATATATATATATATATTAAAAAATGTATGAACACAACTCAAATAGCCTTCCTATTGGTTGCTTCAAATTCAATATTTAACCCAGAAGGCTTTGAATTTGTGACTCTATGATTTGTACCAAATTAAATTAAAATAGAAAGCTAGAGAAATGTTTTTGAAACATATGAAGATGCAAATAAACGGTAGTGTCTCTCATGAGCCAGGGGAACTGGTGGAGACACAACCTCCTGGTCCAGTGAAGGAAGAATGGCGGCTCTAGCCTGGCTGCTTGTGGGTCTGACCTGAAGTTTGTTTCAACAGGAGAGGCTTTACTGGGCTTACCTCACAGTTTCTGGGCTTACCTCACAGTTTCTGGGCTTACCTCACAGTTTAGTGCAACTTTTGATGTTAAGTGCTCATTTGATTGTGTTTTCTAATTGCAACTGCTGTTAGCCTCTTAGTAAATACTGTAGAAGTGTGGCTAATTCAAGGGAGGTTCCTGGGTAGGAAAGGACTTTAGGGACCTTGGAGTGCTAGATCTTCAACGTGCTTCTGAAGCCAAGGAGCGTGCACGGACAGAGGCGATGGAATCTTGTCGAGGCTGCAGTGAGCTACAGGACTAGGAAGTAGTCACAAACCTATGAACAACTGAAGCACGTTACTTGCATGTTTTCTCGAGAGGAACAGCTTTGTGAATCAAGACTTGGCTGCCTATATTAGATTCTAATTTTCATTCTGTTAGGGAAATTTTTCACATTGTCTGGAATCAATATTTTTCTCTGCTGTTAGCAATGACTAAAACATGGGTGCATACAGCATCCTACGGCGCATTAAAAATGCAAAATGTTTCTGCTCAAAATTTCCTTTAGAAACTAGTACAAGGTTATTGTATTTGAGTGCAGAGTCACATATTAGAAGTGGAAAAATTTGCAAGTGTAAAGTTCAATAAAAATCTGGACACACAGTGTTTGGGTTTGTTTGTTTGCAGTGTGTGTGTGTGTGTGTGTGTGTGTGTGTGTGTGTGTGTGTATGTAATTTTTTCCCTAATACTGAACTTTCTATCATAACTGGTCATTTCTTCTTTTATATAAGACAAAAAGAAAAAGTTAGTCAGAGTAGTAATTAGAATAGCTCATAGTTACATGCAAACCACAGGCCACACACCCATTTGCTCCTTAACTTTCATTGTAGAGGGAGCAATCACAGGGACCTGGTGCCTGCAGGAAGGGTAAGGTGACCAGTGGATACAGGTTTGTCACAGATGGTCATAGAACTCTACACAGCAGCTCTCGACGATGACCTTTTAACTTTTCAAAGGGATGGTGGTGCCCCCTGTTTCTCAGTTATTAATTATTATTATTATTACTATTAATTATTATTATTATTATTATTAGTAGTAGTAGTAGTAGTAGTGCTAAAAGTGATGAGCGATGACTAGTTCATGGGGATTGTTCTCCACTTACTTGCTAACATATAATTTTCACAGTGATGAGACATGACCAGTGGCGGCAACCCAACCCCAGAAGAATCGCTGCATTTGGAAGATACCATGAGTGGAAGGGAGGGAGGAGGGAAAGGCATCCCGTGCATTCACTCCATGATTCGCTGAGAAGTGAAGTCACTGCCGATGCATGTCACTTTGACAAAAATCTTAAGCAGATTTTGAAACTTCTTCGATGTGTTTAAGAGGCTGCAAGAGGTGTGAAGAGTCAGTAGCTGTGATGTTCTTCTACACCAGTACACGGACGAACGGTGCTTTGCTTAAACCAGGCACAAGATGGCTGAACAACACGGGGGAGGTGGGAGAAAACAACGCCTGTCATTTGTATGGCTTTGGAGGACACCCCATGAAGACAGGGGCTTGCAGGAAGCAATGCTCCTGTCTCAGCTACCTGCAGCTGATGAGCAGTTGAAGCATACTGTTTCCTTCCGGAGGGCATGAAAGTAAACCCCAAAGATGCCTTCTGAGCCTGATGAAGCGCCTCCGCTACTCAGTGTTTGAAGCTGATCTACTTACTGTAAGGAGGAAATGCTGGTCATTCCATGGTGAGAGAACACAAAGGCTGCACATTCTTGCCTTGAAAACTTGAACGTTTCCTTCCTTTCTAAAACCAGTGACCACCAAACTCTGCAATTAGTAGCAATAATTAAAAGGTGCTCAGAGAGGGAATGGATGGATGATTGCCACCGAGAAGCACATTCTCATTAATTTATTACCAATTTTTAACTTGGCTTCATTAGGGCATGTCTATTGAAGGCCATTTAAGACTCAGAGGACATATTTGTACTTCACATGGCACCATATTGGATCCAAGGGGAGGATCATTCTGGATTGCTGTCTTCCATGGACTCATACATGCAGAGAGGTGGAGGGACTCCACTGGACTATAAATTTTCCAGTAGAAAATTTAGGATGTTCTTGGGGTGGATAGTCAGCTCTTGAAAGTGGTCATCAGACAGGCAAATTGTGAGGCACTTTTATATTATTCTTCTGCCTCTGTGAGAAATGGGAACAACCCTAGTCCTGTTTCAGAAAATTGAAGACTCTGGTCTAGTGAAGTCTGGAAGCCTCTTGGTGTTTGTGTGCTCTCAGTATTTAAAGCTGTTCAATGCTTTTTAAAGATCTTCTCATGGGAGAAGGTCAGGTTTTCATGAGCAGGTCCCACCAGGCTCTTTTCAGAGATGTTCTCTGAATGAACTCACTCAGCATAGGGCATTTTTTTTCACTTTAAAAATACTCACAGTGAAATAAGTTATTCCTATTCCTATTATCTGTCTGAAGGCTAAAAATAAAGAGCTATGTCTTTTGGTTTCCATATGGATGTCTTTTGTGATGGGGCTGTACAGGCATACATTCCTCTATCCCAAAGTTGGGTTACCACCAAGGAGAAGGGGGGTGAGGCATTGGTTACTGTCCAGAGCATAATTTACTAGTGCTTGTCTTTGTCTCCTATAGAAAAGCAAATACCACACCAAATGCCCTTGAACTTTATTTGAAAGGATCAGCTATTTAGGAGTCTCAAGGGTGAGATTTTACCCATCATTATCAGTGCTTTCATCTCCACAAAGCCTAACTCAAAAACTGGTCTAAAGTAGATTGTGAGTAAATGAATAATTGAATGAAGAATTGGTTCATGTCACAAATGCAATGGCTATTTCCATTTTCCCTCATGGTGAGAGACAAAAAGAATGTTACGCAAGATCATCAGAAATGGAAGTAAATTGTTAAGCAAAACCAAAGAATTATATTTGCGTTAGCTGTGTAATTAAACTAAAGTATTATTTTTTCTTTAATTTGGCAGAACACTTGGAAATCTGGATGATCTTTCTTGGAATTTTTAAATAAACCTATTAATGACAAGAAGATTCCCCAAATTGCCACATTAAAAAATAAATGCACAAAACAAATCCATTATCCTATGCTCACAAAGCACTGCTTACCAATAATTAACAAATCCAACTGATATTAAGAACTTAGCCCCCTCTAATAGAGTAGACCACAGGGAAATATCAAAGAAGTGCTAACAGCTGGCTTGTTAATATACTCAGCCCTTTTTTTTCCTTTACAAGAGAAAACAAATGGAGAAGCACAAAAGCAATTCCACAACAACTCTGTATAAGTTGTAAGTCTTATGGGATTGATCACATAATATCCCAGACTCTACGTTCTAATATCGGATGGTACAGATATAGGACATGCCGGTACCTAAGCTACTGATTTTATTCCTCAGTAAATATTAAAGAAAGAACCCAGCCACAGAGCTACACTTCAGACGGCGCATCTATCTCATTAAAGCCTCTGCAATGCACCATCTGCTTTGATTCTGATCATACGAATGAGTCATTTAAATCGAGTAAAGTTCATAGAAAATGACAAATTTTGCAATGTCTTCAAGTTTTCTTTTTATAACTTAGTTTATTTTGAGCCACTGTGAATGCATCTGAAAAGGTGAAAAAGACAGCCAATATTAAAGCTAATCTATTCAAGAGGAGAGGTTCAACCCTTTAGACTCCCTTGACCCTAGCAGAGTAACTCATGACAACTCATGTCAGGTCTATTCTGAATAGTC
The DNA here is from genome assembly GCA_036184795.1 of Tokudaia tokunoshimensis. NCBI lineage: Eukaryota > Metazoa > Chordata > Mammalia > Rodentia > Muridae > Tokudaia > Tokudaia tokunoshimensis. The sequence continues at coordinate 11,704,901 of BTHU01000014.1, forward strand.
ATCTGATGAAAGAAACCTTTTGTGATTCTTGTGGAGAACTCCTTTGCCATGTATGTTGTATACAGCCTGCATCAGAACACTCGGAGTATGATTTTCAGAATGCTAAGGTAACATTTATCTGTGGCATAGTTCTCTTCTTTCCACTGCTCAGTGGAGTACCTGGAATCTGATAGATATTCATCATTATCTGTTAGGAAAATGAATTCATAAATCAATGAAAGTTTAAATGGCAGTGACAGATTATCCTAGCATTATTTAAAATGAAGTGGAGATAACTAGATGAGATATTGTGGGTGTCAATTGAGAAGATACCCTGAGAATATATCTCCATCAGCAGTCTTCATGTTTATTAGACCTACTATGGACATCCTTAGACCTACTGTGGATAAACTTACTACAGGTATTCTACACTGTACAATCAATCTCCAAGATATATCTGCCAGTATCATCCAGCTCATTTACTGTGTGTGTACATAGGCAAAGGGTGGTTTGAAGACCTGAATATGTATGCAGTGGGTAGAGAGACTGTTAAATACACCTACGATTTCTTATTTGAAGTCTAAAGCTCCTAAAGAGTTACTTAAGGAAGAAACCTTTCTGTGTTGTAGTAACTACTAGTTCGTTGGCCCTACTAATGTTTGCTAAAACTTTAGACCTAGTTTTGTTTTAAACCTAAAGAGAACTTAAGTAATTATTATTATTTGTTTGAGTCCACCCTTCAGAACACCTCTTCCTGCTGTAGGCAGTAATTGTCAGTAAAAACTAACTTATAACAAGTTTTAACAGTTGATATGAAATAAAATAATGCCTCTATTTACTAATACCTTGATATTCCTTCCTTCACCCAAACAACCACAGTGGAATCCAGGCTGAAGTAACTGACTGTCCCTTTGTTCATATTGGAGTATTGTAGATCAGGAAATAAGACTCAAGGCAAAAGATTGAGAAGGCCCAGTTCTACTACATGGAGGAGTACTGTGATTTATTACTTTATACTTTGTGTAATAATCAAACTACTTCACTTTAAGTATGTCTGAAACAAGTATATAAAAACCAAAATTAATGTTCACCTACTTCCATGAATGTTAAATGACTAGACAGTAAAATAATAGAAGGAAGGGGAGAGAGGTTTAAAATATCATTAACCTTTACTTCGGTTCCACTGTTTGGTGTCAGGGGAGTCTTGATGCAGAGTACAGCTTTCTTCTGCTCATGGCAGAAGAAATGGCAATGGGATAATGAATAAAAAAGACTATTGGGAAACATTTTAATGGCCTTGCTTTGAGAGAGACATGAACTTATATTCAAATTCACAGCAATATTTCAATCTTAAGGAAACTGAAAACTCAGTCAATGCTTCACTGATATATGTGCATGTCATAATATTCCCTACTGCATCTTTTCACGATGACATGTGTCATTTAATCACTTGAGTACCATAATTTGTACATTCTTTCATAATGCTTCTGTCTCCTTTCTTTTTTGTAACTACTAAATAGGTAAAAACAACAACAGCAAAAGATCTTTGAAAATGAGCATCAAGTTCAGGGTTGGTTCTAAAAACATCAATTGTATATAATTCCAGTGTGTGTCTCTGTGTGTGTGTGTGTGTACGTGCATGTGTGTATGCTTATATACATGTTGTGTTTGTGCATGCTGTGTGTGTTCATGTATGCACGCATGTGTGTGAGTGTATGTGCATGTGTGTGCATGAGTGTGTGTATGTGTGTGCATGAGTGTGTGTAGGTGTGTGCATGTGTGTATGTGTATGTGTGTGTTTGTGTGTGTGTGTTCGTGTGTGGAGGTAGGTATGACATGACAAGCTTTGATATTTTTGTCCCCTCCCTTCTTCTTTGAGACAGAGCCTCTTGTCTCTCAACAGCACATGCAGGCTCTCTGACACATTTATTCTCCTGTCTTCAGCTCCCATTTCTAAACAAGAATGCAGGAATTACAGATGCTCAGACCATTCGTGTGACTTTTATATGAGTTCTAAGGATTTGAACTCACATCCCTACATTTTTCTGTCAGGGTTTCAATTCAATGAGCCACCTCTCTATCTCCCCTTTGGCTACTTTTAAAACATAATGTTCAACACAAGTTTGGCATTTCTTATAGTGGGCCTCTGACTGATAATGTCACATGAGATACTGGTAGCACAGGTGAACATCGAACAATGGAGGAATAGGATAAGTGGAGTCAACTTCCCTGAACATTCATGTGCATCTTTTTAAGTATCTCACCATAATTTTTCTGATGAATAGAAAGCTTACCAGGAACATAAACAATTGCTTAATATATATTTTTGTGGCCTATGTAAAGTATATAGTAAAAACTTCATGATAACCATGAGACCTCTACTAAAGAATCAACTGCTCAGAGAAATAACTAACATCTTATGACATTCAAAATTGTTAGCTTGCAATCTTGGTGTAACAGTAGGCAAAAAGATATACTACAGCTGTATAGTGTGTCTATTGTTGATTTTATACAGAATTATGTTTATTCTTGGTTTTCTGAGACAAATTACTTCTACGTAATTCAGGATGGCCTCAAACTCATGATCTTTCCACTTCAGCTCTCCAAATTTTAGGATTATGCAGTTATGATTTAATACTGAATCTTTATTTGTTTTGGATTTACTGTGTGTGTGTGTATGTGTGTGTGTGTGTGTGTATGTGTATGTGTGTGTGTTAGTGTGTGTGTGTGTGTTTCCACGTGTTACCACACATGGGTGAAAGCCAGAGGACAATTGTATGAGTTGGTTCTCTCCATATGTAATATGGGTTCCAGTCATCCAACACTTGTCGTCAGAGTCGGTGGTGAGTGACTTTTCCCTATTTATCCATCTTGCCCACAACAAAAAACTGCATCTTTAATGTCTGTAAGGCACATTTGCTTATCGTATACATTTATGTATTTTACTTGTTGAGTGGCATTATATTATATTATTATATTATGTTATATCATATCATGTCCTATAAACTCAGTTGTTTAAATATTTGGTCAACAATTGGTGGATTAATCTGGGAAGGATTAGAAGGCATGGCTTTGTTAGAAGATGTAGCTCAGTGGGGATAAACTTTAAAGTTTTAAAGCCCCACATTATTCCCTGTTATATGTCTCTGCCTCATGGTTGTGTCTCAAGATGTGAGTTCTCAGCGACGTCTCCAGTGCCCTGGCTGCCTGTTCACTGCCATGCTTTCCACAATGATAACTGTGGAGGAAGGACACTTTTGCTTTTTGCCTGCTTGCCCTCATTCTCTCGATAAGTTCATCTATCTTGTTCCTGAGACATTCATTCTCTGGTTTTAGGACCTACTTTTTGAGATTTCAATGTAGACTGAGCACTGGCAGCTAAGATACCCCTGGGAGTCCAACAACAGATTAGGACTACTGAGGCATCCAGCCTCATGGACTGAACAACTACTGTATCCTTGGTCTTTCTGTCAGAAGACAGTCACTGTTGGACTGTTCAAACCACAGACAGTAAGCCACTCTAACAAATTATATATGTTTGAATAATTGGTCCCCAATTGGTAGAACAGTCTGAAAATGATTAGAAAGTGTGGTTTTGTTGAAGTTGGTCAGTCAATATGGGTATATACATATACACATACACATATACATATGCATATACATCAGTTCTACTTAAAATAGGACCCTTGTCTTCTCTTTCTCAACCCTCTCTTGCCTGTTCTTCTACAGGCTTCTCCTTTTAGTTCTTATTTAGTGAATCATTGGTACAGAGCTCTCATCTCAGGGTGTGTTTCTCCTGAACTTGAATTATGCTACAAACTTTATAGTGTTATCAAGAACATCCTTGAATTAATTTGAAGGGAGATTAGTAAGGCAATTACAGGACCAACAAGGATTCAGTAGAAAGTCAAATCATTCCAGCTTACAAATGAGGAAAAGCATCCCTTGGAAAAAGTGATCTTTCTGGGCTAGTACAATTAGAAAGTGACTCTGCTGCAATTCAGATACAGAACAGCAAGGTGTCAAGGTTTTACCTGCCTCCCCACAATGCTCTCTCTACTAGGCAAAGTAACAGCACATAAGAAGGGATAATTCCAGTCTAGAACTGAGCATCACCTACACAACTGGAAGTATAAGAATGCCATAGGAAGACCCTGGGTTGTATTCTGTGGAACACTGAGAGAATAGAGCAATGGGTGGGATCAACTGGCTTCAGGGTCTCAGGTCTGAAAGGTTCATATTAATAAGCTCTTGGAGTCAAGAGAGCCAGGAGGCTTCCAGCTGTCTTGAAACACAGCTGTGCCAACAGTGGCATCTGCCCAGGGTAAGAATAGGAATGGAATCCCTTGCAAATGTTGAATATATACCAATTTTCACAAGACTTCCCAGGACAAGTCAATTATATACTTACTTAGAGATTTTCTCCTCTATTATTTCAACTTTAATCATAAAACAGAGTCAAGGGAAAAAAACTTACAAAAATTTTCAGATATAATCATGCTTACATTATTTTACAAGAAAATATAGTTATTTTAAAAAACTGTGGTTATTATAGTGGTTTATATAACACTTTGCAATTTCTTTATCATGAACCCACTTTTAATTTTTTACTTACATGAACATATGCTTATTACATAGTAAATATTAATAATATTTAATACATAAGAGTACATTATAATTGAGCGATATTAAAAATTGGTGAATCTGTGGCTGGGAGATTTGAAATATATCTTTGACATTTGGACAGCTGTAGGTCCAAAATTTGGAGTTAGGAGCAAGTAAAGAGTGTTTTATTGCCAGTATCTAAAAAAAATTTTATTGGGAACTTTTATGCTTGTAGGTTTGAGTAGTTTTATAGTGAAGAGTTCTCAAAATTGTCATAAAATTTTTGCCTTGGGGTTATGATTGCATTTGTATCTTTCCCAAACTTGTATAAATAAAAAAGACAGTTTTTACTGTGAAAGCTTAAAAGGTTAGAGAGGTATTTGGTCTGTGATGAACCTTTTATAGGTTTGATGTTGTATGAATTGATTTTTAAAATATCAATAAAAAAACAAGTTTAGAGTACTTGACAAAGAAATCACAAGAAACTTGAGGATAAAGTTTCATTCAAATAGATTCATTAAAGAGAGATTAATTGGTTTATTGTATTGTCTAAAATGTCTTCAGTATTAACAGTGCTGTAATTTCACATGGCTGTGATGTAAAATTTATAATGTTTTTATGGTGGCTAGGCACAGCTAAGAGGTAAATCTTGTCTTGCCAGGCTTAATAGGTATTTGACTTGGATATTATAGAAGAGACAGGACTCTTGTACAGAAGACCAGGGAGCCCTAGGATTCTATTCCAGCCTGAAGTGTAATTTTTTTAACTCCAAAGGTGGTGTCTTTTAAACAGTAAGTTGTGGAAATGTCCTACTATCTTTCTCTTTCTCCATCATATAAGTTCATCTGGCAAAAACTGGTTCTATATAAAAGAGGAAGAATGGGGAGAAAATAAGAAAGAGGAATAAGGTGTTTCATAGTCCAAGTCCTGTATCACAAAAGGACTAAAGAGGAAAGCCTTTCCTCATTTCTCAAACATGGTACTAGAGTCAACTTCAAAGCTATAACTCACAGCCTAGTGTTCTTGATAGCATTAGCTGCAGAATTATGTCCCAGTTATATCAGTTTTAACACTTATTACTTAGAGTAAAAGGTAAGGATTGAAGGAATGATACGCTACAGCACAGATGACTTGGGGCTCAGAGGCTGCTCCTGTGTCAGCAGAAGATCAACAAATGTTTTGGGTATCTATTATGTCAGATTCCTTGGGGCCACTGTAGCAGTAAACAAGGTGATTTTTATAAAGCCCACTTTTCAAAGGAAGTGGATACAATGGGAGGTAATAACTGTATGGAAGACATTTCCAGACCTTAGTAATTGCTCTGTAAGAACAGCAGGAGGAAGCAATGTGATGAAGAGTGAGCCTTTTAATTTGAAGACTAAACAGTGAGGGAACTCCATGGAGACAGCTTTAGAAGTGGTCAGTGTCCTGTGAATTGAGATCTGAAGACCCAGGCTTAGCATGGCATCTTGAATAAAGTTATTGACATCAGATGAGAAGCAACAGTTAAAAATCTATGATGGGAATGCCATCAGCAGAGTCACAGGACAGGAAGTGTAGCTAGCTGCATATAAGAAAGACAGTAGAAAGAAGCTATGGCTCAGAGGGGCAATCAGGACCCAGGTCACATAGATAGCATCCTCTAGTCTACAGGAAAGATGGCAGTTGCTATACAGATCACAATGAGATGGAAGAAATTATACCTGAGTTTCTTTGCTCTATACTCTACAGAGAACCATGTACTGATTCTTGGGCAATTGATGGGAATCTGTAGTGATAAATTATCCAGCCCAAAGACAGTCCTTGGAAGTTACAGTCATATTGTGGAATATATTTTGGAACAAAGCTGGCAGGCCATAGTGATATATTTTCATACTATTAAGAAAGGAAAGGAATCATGAATAATTATAAGAGTTACAAATAATGACATTTAGTAAAATGTTTTATGGTCACTTGTCATATTGCTATAGCAATATGGCCTACAAAAGCAGCTTACATAGGGTTTATTTTGACTAAGAGGTAGAGGGAGAGTCCCTCATGGCTAAGCACAAATTGGCTGCCGCTTGAGACAGGTTACATGAACTGATGTCATGAAGCAGAAGGAGATAAAGGCTGGTGCTCACCTCACCTTCTTCTTTTTAATCATTCTAGAACCTCAGCCCACAGCATGGCACCACCAACTCTTAAGGTAAGCCATTCTACCACAATCAGTCCAATAGATTATTTCTTACAGGTATTCCCAAAGGTGATTCTAGAGTCTGTCAAGTTGACAAAGATTATGACTCATAGCAAGAGAGAAAAAAGAGTATGAGAAGATGTGATAGGAACCAATAATTCTGTTTTGGCATAGTTAAGGCTCAGACAAAGGCATTTTGACTTTTAAATTTAAAAAAAGTAAATTTGATTTATGAATGACATTTGCTAAAGATAATAAGAAAATGTGAATATAGACGTACTTTGTTGAGATTCCTTGGAGGCCAAGCCAAAAGAGTTTGGGGTTGATCATGTAGGTAGTGAGAGTATTATAAAATTTGAGAAAACTATATGATTAAATTTGTCTGTCAAACAGTTGCTTCCACTGACATTGTAGATGCTAGAATGGAAAGGGAAGAAAGAAAAGAAGTCTGGTTAGGACATATGGGTTAGCAGTTAATGTGTACAGATCTTGAAGACGACCTGTGTTTGCTTCTCAATGCACATATAGGGTAACTCAAAACCACCTATAATACCTGGAAATATGACACTCATCTGGCCTCTGTGGTCCTGGCAGTCACACACGCACACACTCACACACAAATCTACAATCATAACAAATCCCAGAAACCTGTTAGAATGACTCAGTAAACACAGATATTTCTATGTCAGTGAAGGGAAAATGGCATTGAGGGAATTTGTGGACAAGTCATAGACCATGAGAACAGGTGTCTGTGACTGGAGAAGGTTTATACACTGGGTTTACTGACTATGGCTAATAAGGACAGATGTCCTAACCTTAAAAAGAAAGTCATAAATAAAGTAGAAAAAGAAACAAGAGGTTTTCTCCACAGACTATAAATCAGTTTCTAATACAATGAATTTAAAGAGTTGGGGGCTTATTAGTTTTGTCTGTGTGGTTTTCGTCTTTATATTAATACCTTCCACACATTACTCTTAGAATAACATAATCTAATAAAATTAGAGAATTAGTAGACTCAACATAAAAATGGATGCTCATTGAAGGTCATGCTGTAAGATTTTGGGGAAATGAATGTTAGACATGCAAGCAGAAACATTTGTTGTGCCCAGGTCCAACCTTTACAAGCTCAATAGTAAGCACTAAAGTTACTTGCAAAATTCATGAATCGAAGGAAAATTACCTATAGAGTATTGTGCCTTTTGTCTGTTTCCTCCTTTCTCCTCCTCTTGCGTGTTCTCAAGTCCTGCCCTCTAACCATGGGACTTCTCTAATTCATCCTCTCCTCACTTCTCTTCTACCTTGTTCCATATGTACATCACTTCCTCCATATATACATCAGCTCTCAATTGTAATTAAACATTTTATAAGACATCCTCCCCCTGTCCTATGGTGGTATCTTTAGTCCAGCAAATTAAGGCCACAGGAAGAAAAATACTTTAATGTTAACTTTATATAGATGGATAAGAATGTGATAGAAATATGGATAGCTGCAAAGATCAGGGAATACGTTTAAAAAGCACCCGAATTCCAATTCTAGCATGTTTACTTAATGCTTTTAACAGGAGATAGTTACTTTTATTGAATGCTTTGCTAGTTTTCTTGTGTGTAAGACATTTATGCTATTCCATTTGGATCTTTTTATTTCTCATATGAATATATATCTCATAGGACCATAACACTATTAAATGGAGTGATATATGTGGAACGTTATGCAGAGGGCTATACAGATATGAGCTTTTCATCTCCTGTCTAGCTTACTCAATAAATGCTTGTTGAATGAATGATAGACTCTACACAGGAGTCCTAGCTCTGCCCCTATAGATCTGTCAGTCTCTATAAAACTGTTTCTTGCAGCATTTGTAGCTGCCAGTATTTCTTTCATGTTAATGCTTGTTTTCATTTTGATTGTACTATCTTAAACAAGGGTATAACACTATTATATAAAATAATATTAAATTATGCTAATATTCACATTCTCTCCTTAATGTTGATTATTTTCTTTTCTGAAAATCATTTAGTTCAGTTCTCAACTTGGTACAAAAGTGATGGAATAGTTAAATACTCCATAAAACTAACCATAAAATGTATAGCAACTGGAGAAGGCTATCATTTAGTCCAATTCTCATTCAGTTCTAATCGTCACCCAGTAGACAGAACTTTGTTTACCTTCTAATGCTTTTTATTTCTGTAAAACATTCAGAATTCACTTGAAGACTTGTTGTAAGAACGTGAAACATGAAAAAAATCATTTAGAACTTTTTACAGTCGTCTCTTTGTATCATGTCCTCAAACCAAGCTCTGTGCTCTGGTCTGTAGCACCCTTTCTTGGCCATAAAATCAGGAAAATTCTATTCCAGACTATACTGATTTCACTAAATTTCAGCCCAAATTTATTACAAATAAGTGCCAGAGATCAACGATAATGCATGCACAATAGTAGGCAATTCACCAAATGAGGTAAAAGAGATATCATGTATTTTCACTCTTCTTCTTCTTAGACCTAACACAGACATAGCCCAGAAAGACTTTTATATCATGAGGAATGTTATGTGCAGCAAGCTGCAAAAACTTGCATACATATTTCATGAAGTAATTTTGTTCTTACAAATTTAAAAAGAATATTTATTACCCTCCAGCTTCTTGCCATTCCCGGCCAGTTCATTGTACGTCAGGACCTTCCTATGACTCTTCCTTTGAACACAATGCTCTTCTGAACTGAACACTGCACAGTTTGTTCCCTCACACTGTTTAAGTCTTACCTCAAATGTCTCTGGAAAAGCCACTTTTTACCACCACATTTCAGCAATCTCTCCCTACCTTCTCCTTTACTGTCAGTGTTTCATTTCATTGTTGGTAGAAATTCAGCACATTTGTACACTACACATGTGTCATTGTTCCCATCAGAATTGAAGGTCAGTGTAGACTATGATGGTATTTGCTTGGAACATTATCATAGTCCCAGTTTCACCAAAGTGTCTGGAGATACTGGGCATTCATAAGTATTTTGGAATTGATCAATAAATTCCTGGTATTTGTCTGAATTAGCTCCTTGTGATTCTAGATCTTCATGAGTCTCAATTAAATATCATGTCTCACTAGACTCAGACTATCATATGTTCAAAGTCACTGGGCATATATTTAAATTTACCAGACATTGGTCCTAATCAAGGCTTTTTGGATTTTTCTCATTTAGTTCTTGAAATAATGCTCTAAGTTTGCTATTACCTCTGCTTTAATGACAAGGAATAAGATGCAGGAAAGTCAACAGTTGAGATCTTTAATTTTCTTAGGATCATTCAGTTAATAAGTGGTCAAACTAGTATTCTTACCTTGTGTACGACAGCTCAAAGTTCTCTGCACTCTATCACTAAACTACATTCTAGTTGATAAGGAAATGGTTAGGATAATTATGACTGTAAACACTACATCTAGTTTCTATTTTACAATCAAACAGTGAAATTGCTCAGCCTCTCAGCACAAATCATCGATATTTGTTAAGCATTTCTGTTCATAAAGATAGATAATAATTATGCCCTTAGCTAATATTTTAAGTTGTTCTGAGTTTTTAATTTGTGTTTGCCTCATTTTATGGCAATCACTGTAGTTTGTCAGATGAAATCATAGTCATGAGGCTTTGCAGAAGTCCTGTTTATCCATTCAAGAGTTCATTATCCAATTAGAGTTCTAAAATAGCCAATTTCCAAACCTTCCCAAGAAGCCCAAAGGATCGCTGTAGAGCAATGGCTACCTAATGGAAAGGCTATTTCAACAATTAGACATACACTTATAAGACCATAACATTTGTTATCACATTCAGTAATGCATTTCTGTGTAAGTTTTGAACAAGTAAATGTTGGCACTGGGATAGTATTTTAAGTCTCTTGATATAATTTTATTCATTCAACAAATGTGTGTTGAGTATACTAATTGCTAGATGCCAGACTTCTATTTCTGGGCATTGAGGATTTATCAATGAGCACAAAGATATGCCTTAGTAGAACTTACATCCCAGATGGGTGGAGGGGAAGAAGATCTGGTAATCTATAAATGTAACAGATAGTAAATTAAATAGACAGTTAAAAATGTTCAACCGTGGGACAAGATAAGAGGGATTAGAAGGGCCAAAGGAAGTGTATTACAACCATGGTGTAGTAAATGGGTGCTCATGGGAAGTGGCATTGGAAAAGTGACGCTGGACAGAACCTGCCTATGTCTCTGTAGATATCCGCAGGAATGGCTTCGAGTAAGTCCAACAGCAGCCTCATTCCCTGACAGTGGAATCAGGCCTTCTGTTCCTGGAAAGACAGAAGATCAGTGTATCTATTCCTCCAGAGTGGTGAGCAATAGAGTTAAGTTGGCAAACAGTGATTCCTTTGCTCTGAAAAGACCTGATTAACTTTTATTTTGCTGGGATAGAACATATTAGCCAGGAACAACTTTGGTCAGGAAAGGTTTATTTAGCTTAGACTTCCATATCACAGTCCATCATTGGTTGAGGGAAATAAGAACAGGAACTCATGCAGGTACAGCTAGACAGGAGCTGAAGCAGAGACTATGGACAAACTCGGTCTACTGACTGACTTGCTAGCCTTGCTTTGCTCAGTTGCCTTTCTCACACAGCCTTGGCCTACTCACAGAGGTAAGCCACCGCCCACACTGGGCTGAACCTTCGTACAACAATTAACAATTAAAGAAAATTTCTCTTCCTTCTTTCCTCCCTTCCTTCCTTCCTTTTTTCCTTCCTTCCTCCCTCCCTCTCTTCCTCCCTCCCTCTCTTCCTCCCTCCCTCCTCCTCCTCCTTCCTTCCTTCCTTCTTCCTTCCTTTCTATCTTTTTCTCTTTCTTGGTAAAATCCAAGAAATATTTGCATAAAACAAAAAGTAGGATTCTCTTCACATTTATTTCTAGTTGTTTAGTCCTTTGTTAAAATTTACATGCAAGATCTATTATGGATTGTTCCTTTAGTTTGATGTAGGGCCAAAATCAAAACTCTGTTTGTTCTACACATTTATCTATTTTCCAGTACTACTTGCTTTGAAAGGCTACCTTTCAGTATTGAATAGTTATTGGTGCTTGTGTAAGGCACGCACTTTGTGCATGTGTGGGGCTGTAACTGGCCTCTTCTGTGTTCTGTAAGTTTCTATTGTTGTACTGGCAGCTTGACATATCTCTATTGGTTTGTTTTGATTTGCTCTGTTTTGCTTTTGTGAGACACTGTCTTACTCTACAGTCCAGGCTGGTTTGGACCTTTAGATGCAGTCCACTCTGGTATCAAACTCACAGCAACCCTCTGTCTTCAGAATGCCATGTACTGGGACTATAGGTATGAGTCGCTGTCCCTGTTTAGTGTCATGTTTCAAATTCTAACTTTTGAAGTTAGAAACCAGTTTTAATTTTATTCTTGTCTAAGATAATTTTGTTAGACAAATCTCTTTGCATCGGCACATATATATTTTTGATCAATTGAAGCATGATGGTATTTTGATCTGGATTACATAGCATTTATGGAACAACGTGGAGGAAGTAGGCATCTCAAATTCCACGAAACTGCATATATTTTAAATGTATAGCTATAATTTTGTCATTAATTCATCCAAGTAATGTCCTATAGTTTTTTTTGTATAGCCACTGTATAAATGATAAATCCATTCTCAGGTGTTTCTGTGTATTAACTATTGGGTATTCTGTTTGTTTCACTCCAGCTGCTTTGGACAAATCTTTATAAACACTGTGATTTTTATTAAATAATAGCTGAGAAATTTATCATTCTGGTACATTCAGTTTGAAATTCTGGTATATTTCATTTTAAAGACTCCTTAGAAAATTTAATCTTGGTGGTAATATCATATATGCATAAAACTTCTCAATTCACAGTATTTATGTTTTGCATCTTTATTTCTTTTTCACATTGTCTAGAATAAGAACTTTGTTGAGAGTGGGTGACTTGAGATTCTTTTATAGGAATAATTTTTCCAGTTTCTTAACCTTGCATATGGTATTAGCTTTAAAAATTTTAAAAAGTGTCAATAACATGACATGTTTGTAATTTTTCTAACATTCTAACAAGTACTATTATGAAAAATGCTGATTTTATCGTATTTTCCTAATTTGCTAAAAGAATTATATAATGTATAGTGTTTTTTTTATTCTGTAAGTACAAATTAAATTGCTGGATAGTTCTATTTTCACACTTTATTGTATACCCTGTTTTTATTAGGATTAGAATTGTCTCTACAATGGTAAGGTTAGGATAAATTCTACTTGCTCAAGGTATATGTCTGTAGTTATAACATCAATGCTGATATTTTAAAGACCATGTTTATGAAAATAAGCCCCCTTTCTCCTTAGAGCACTCCCTAATAATCTTTGAGTGAGGATAAAATATTTTTCTTGAAAGCACAATAGAACTTTTAATAAAAACCATTTAATCTTTAATTTAAAAAACATGTAACCTTTAATTTTTTTGTGAGATTTCCTTCATAGAAACAGGCCAACATGTATTTTCTGGAAATTTCCTTATCTATGATAACAATATATATAGATGCTATATTGATACTACTGTTGTTATTTGTGTTAGTACTTTGAGTTTCCTCTTTTGCCTTCATTGGTTTTGTTAGAATAATCTCTTTTACTCATCCTTTCCAATAAACTACTGTTAGGGTCAGGCAAGTTTTCATTGTTAACCTGATTTCAACTCAGCATTTCAATTCAGCATTTGGCTTTATTTCCCTGCTTCCTAGCTTTAGAAGGTAGAACATTTTCTAACTGATTTCATGGTGTACATTTCCCACATAGTATTAAGGATACATATTTATGAGGCATGGGGTGAGATTCCAGTGCATATATGCGCTGCCTCCTGAAATGAACATGATAACTGGTATGTCCATTAACTCAGATACCAATTCTTAGTATTGGGAAGACTCAAAATCCTCAATACTTGCTATTTTGAAATCCTTAATTATGGATGCTGTTTATAATTATTGTTTTGTGCTCTAAGAGTCTTGCCAATCATCTGTTCTAGCCCTCCCCTCCCCTGCACCCTTCCTAGGTTTTGGTAAATATACTGTACTATTTTGAGCTCAACTTTTAAAAAGCTTCTTCATATAAGAGGAGGTACGTGGTGCTGATAATTTTGAACTTTACTTAGTTCTCTTACCATAATGCCACTTGTTTGTATCCATGTTGTTGCAAACAAAGGAACTTCATGTGGGTTTTTTTTCCTGAAAATTTCCCTACTCTGTATACAAACCACATTAACCCATTAATCTTTCAATGGAAACAATGTCTGACTCTATGCTTTAGCTCCTGTGAATAATGTTGTCACGAAGCCTGCAAGTGTGTCTTTGACATAGTGGATGCATTTGTTTGGGGTATAAGCCAAGAAGTGGCACAGGATGAGTTTAGTGTGGTTGTTTCTGTTAAATATAGACACTTTCTAAAATGGTTGTATAAGTTTACATTCTCAGCAACAGTGATTGCATAAAGGTTCCTCTTTCTCTGTGTTCTCAGTAGAATATTTTGTCTTTTTGATAAGTCATTAAATTTTTATTAGAATAAATGAGATGATATCTTGTTGTCTTTTTTTGTTTCCCTTATTATTGATGTTGAACATGTTCTCATATATTTGGGCAATTTTTTCATTTTTTAATATTTAATATTTCAATATTTAATATAGGATATTTTGGATTTTATTGATATCGAGTCATTCCAGTTATTTCTATAGAATATTATTTACAGAACAGATGAGTAATTGGCAATGCTTTTTCTTTTCTTTTTTTTTATTATTTATTTTATTTTATTTTTTTAATTTACATTCCAAATCACTTCCCCTTTCCCGTTTCCTCCCTCCCCGAAAGTCCCATAAGCCCCCTTCCCTCCCTCTTTTCTCCATTCAACCACCTCTCGTTACTCTGTCCTGGCGTTCCCCTACATCCAGTCTTTCCAGGACCAGGGGTCTCTCCTTCCATCTTCTTAGAAATCTATTGATATGCGGATTGTGTCTAGGGTATTCTGAGATTCTGGGTCAATATCCCCTTATCAGTGACTGCATACCATGTGTGTTCTTTTGTGATTGGGTTACCTCACTAAGGATGATATTTTCAAGATCTGACCATTTGCCTAGGAATTTCGTGAATTCATTGTTTTTAATTGCAGAGTAGTATTCCATTGTGTAGATATACCACATCTTCTGAATCCATTCTTCCGTTGAGGGACATCTGGGTTCTTTCCAGCTTCTGGCTATTATAAATAAGGCTGCTATGAACATAGTGGAGCATGTGTCCTTATTGCATGCAGGTAAAGTCTCTGGGTATATGCCCAGGAGTGGTATAGCCGGATCCTCCGGGAGTGTCATGCCCAGTTTTCGGAGGAACCGCCAGACTGCTTTCCAGAGTGGTTGTACCAGCTTGCAATTCCACCAGCAGTGGAGGAGTGTTCCTCTTTCTCCACATCCTCGCCAACAACTGCTGTCTCCTGTGTTTTTGATCTTAGCCATCCTGACTGGTGTGAGATGGAATCTCAGGGTTGTTTTGATTTGCATTTCCCTAATGACTAAGGATGATGAACATCTCTTTAGGTGCTTCTCAGCCATTAGATATTCTTCAGGTGAGAACTCTTTGTGTAGCCCTGTACCCCATTTTTTAATAGGGTTATTTGCCTCTCTGGAGTTTAACTTCTTGAGTTCTTTGTATATATTGGATATTAGCCCTCTGTCGGATGTAAGGTTGGTAAAGATCATTTCCCAGTTAGTTGGTTGCCGCTTTGTCTTTTTGACAGTGTCTTTTGCCTTGCAAAAACTTTGTAATTTAATGAGGTCCCATTTGTCTATTCTTGATCTTAGAGCATAAGCTATTGGAGTTCTGTTCAGGAAATTCTCCCCTGTGCCCATATGTTCAAGGTTCTTCCCTAGTTTCCCTTCTATTAGTTTCAGTGTGTCTGGTTTTATGTGGAGATCTTTGATCCACTTAGAATTGAGCTTAGTGCAAGGAGATAAGGATGGGTCAATTTGCATTCTTCTGCATGTTGACTTCCAGCTGAGCCAGCACCATTTGTTGAAAAGGTTATCTTTTTTCCACTGGATGGTTTTAGCTCCTTTGTCAAAGATCAAGTGACCATAGGAGTGTGGATTCATTTCTGGGTCTTCAATTCTGTTCCATTGATCTACATGTCTGTTACTGTACCAATACCATGCAGTTTTTAACACTATTGCTCTGTAGTACAGCTTGAGGTCCGGGATACTGATTCCCCCAGAGGTTCTTTTACTCTTGAGAATAGTTTTAGCTATTCTGGGTTTTCTGTTATTCCAGATGAATTTTTGAATTGCTCTTTCTAACTCTATGAAGAATTGAGTTGGGATTTTGATGGGGATTGCATTGAATCTGTGTATTACTTTTGGTAAGATGCTCATTTTTACTATATTAATCCTGCCAATCCATGAGCATGGCAGATTTTTCCATCTTCTGAGGTCTTCTTCAATTTCTTTCTTCAGAGACTTGAAGTTCTTGTCATACAGATCTTTCACTTGTTTGGTTAGAGTCACGCCAAGATACTTAATATGGTTTTGGCTATCGTGAAGGGTATTATTTCTCTTACTTCTTTCTCAGCCTGCTTATCCTTTGAGTATAGGAAGGCTTCTGACTTACTTGAGTTGATTTTATATCCGGCCACTTTGCTGAAGTCGTTTATCAGCTGTAGGAGTTCTCTGGTGGAGTTCTTTGGGTCGCTTATGTATACTATCATATCGTCTGCAAATAGTGATAGTTTGACTTCTTCCTTTCCAATTTGTATCCCTTTGACCTCTTTTTGTTGTCTAATTGCTGTAGCTAGAACTTCAAGTACGATATTGAAAAGATATGGAGAGAGAGGGCAGCCTTGTCTAGTCCCTGATTTTAGTGGGATTGCTTCAAGTTTCTCTCCGTTTAGATTGATGCTGGCTACCGGTTTGCTGTAAATTGCTTTTACTATGTTTAGATATGGGCCTTGAATTCCTGATCTTTCCAAGACCTTTAGCATGAAAGGATGCTGAATTTTGTCAAATGCTTTCTCAGCATCTAATGAGATGACCATGTGGTTTTTTTCTTTGAGATTGTTTATGTAGTGGATTACATTGATGGATTTCCTTATATTGAACCATCCCTGCATCCCTGGGATGAAGCCTACTTGATCGTGGTGGATGATCGTTTTGATGTGTTCTTGGATTCAGTTGGCAAGAATTTTATTGAGTATTTTTGCATCGATATTCATAAGAGAGATTGGCCTGAGATTCTCTTTCTTTGTCGGATCTTTGTGTGCTTTTGGTATGAGTGTAATTGTGGCTTCATAGAACGAGTTGGGTAGTGTTCCTTCTGTTTCTATTTTGTGGAACAGTTTGAAGAGTATTGGTGTTAGGTCTTCTTTGAAGGTCTGATAGAATTCTGCACTAAAACCATCTGGACCTGTGCTTTTTTTGGTTGGAAGACTTCCAATGACAACTTCTATTTCTTCAGGGGTTATAGGACGGTTTAGATGGTCTATTTGATCCTGATTTAATTTTGGTACTTGGAATCTGTCAAGGAAATTGTCCATTTCCTCAAGATTTTCTAGTTGTGTTGAATACAGGTTTTTGTAGTAGGATCTGATGATTTTTTGAATTTCCTCAGTTTCTGTTGTTATCTCTCCCTTTTCGTTTCTGATTTTATTAATTTGGATACTATCTCTGTGCTCTCTGGTTAGTCTGGCTAAGGGCTTATCTATCTTGTTGATTTTCTCAAAGAACCAACTCCTCGTTTTGTTGATTCTTTGTATGGTTTTATTTGTTTCTACTTGATTGATTTCAGCCCTGAGTTTGATGATTTCCTGCCTTCTACTCCTCTTTGGTGTTTTTGCTTCTTTTTGTTCCAGGGCTTTCAGGTGTGCCATTAAGCTGTTAGTGTATGCTGTCTCCCGTTTCTTTTTGGCGGCACTCAGGGCTATGAATTTTCCTCTTAGCACTGCTTTCATTGTGTCCCATAAATTAGGGTATGTTGTGCCTTCATTTTCATTAACTTTCAAAAAGTCTTTGATTTCTTTCTTTATTTCCACCTTGACCAAGTTATCATTGAGTAGAGCATTGTTCAGCCTCCATGTGTATGTGGGTTTTCTTTTGTTTTTGTTGCCATTGAAGACCACCCTTATTCCATAGTGATCTGATAGGAGGCATGGGATTATTTCTATCTTCTTGTATCTGTTGAGGTCTGATTTGTGACCAATTATATGGTCAATTTTGGAGAAGGTACCATGAGGAGCTGAGAAGAAGGTGTATTCTTTAGCTCTAGGATGAAATGTTCTATATATATATCAGTTAGTTCCATTTGGTCCAAGGCTTCAATTAGATTCACTGTGTCCCTGTTTAGTTTCTGCTTTCCTGAACGATCCATTTCAGAGAGCGGGGTGTTGAAGTCACCAACTATTATTGTGTGCGGTGCGATGTGTGCTTTGAGTTTTAGTAAAGTTTCTTTTACAAATGAGGGTGCCCTTGCATTTGGAGCATAGATATTCAGAATTGAGAGTTCTTGATGGTGGATTTTTCCCTTGATCAGTATGTAGTGTCCTTCTGTGTCTTTTTTGATGACTTTAGGTTGAAAATCAATTTTATCTGATATTAGGATGGCTACTCCACCTCGTTTCTTGGGCCCATTTGCTTGTAAAATTGTTTTCCAGCCTTTTACTCTGAGGTAGTGTTTGTCTTTGACACTGAGGTGCGTTTCCTGCATGCAGCAAAATGCTGGGTCCTGTTTACGTATCCAGTCTGCTAGTCTATGTCTTTTAATTGGGGAATTGAGACCATTGATATTAAGAGAGATTAAGGCATAGTGATTATTGCCATCTGCCATTCTTGACGCTATCTTTATGTTTGAGTGGTTATCTACTTTTGGGTTTGATTCAAGAAGGTTATTATCTCATTTTTTCCAGGGTGTTGTTTCTCTCCCTGTATTGGAGGTTTCCACCTATTATCCGTTGCAGGGCTGGATTTGTGGAAAGATATTGTGAAAATTTGGTTTTATCATGGAATATCTTGGTCTCTCCATCAATGGTGATTGAGAGTTTTGCTGGGTATAGTAGTCTAGGCTGGCATTTGTGCTGTCTTAGTGTCTGCATGAGATCTGCCCAGGATCTTCTGGCTTTCATAGTCTCTGGTGAGAAGTCTGATGTGATTCGGATAGGTCTTCCTTTGTATGTTACTTGGCCCTTTTCTCTTACTGCATTTAGTATTCTTTCTTTGTTTAGAACATTCGGTGTTTTGATTATTATGTGACGGGAGGTATTTCTGTTCTGGTCCAGTCTGTTTGGAGTTCTGTAGGCTTCTTGTACGTTCATCGGCATCTCTCTCTTTAAGTTAGGGAAGTTTTCCTCCATAATTTTGTTGAAGATGTTTACTGGCCCTTTAAGTTGCAAATCTTCACTCTCATCTATACCTATAATCCTTAGGTTTGGTCTTCTCATTGTGTCCTGGATTTCCTGGATGTTTTGGGTTGCACGTTTTTTGCATTTTGCATTTTCTTTGACTGTTGAGTCGATGCTTTCTATGGAGTCTTCAGCACCTGAGATTCTTTCTTCCATCTCTTGTATTCTATTGTTTATGTTTGCATCTATGACTCCTGATTTCTTCCCAAGGTTTTCTATCTCCAAAGTTGTCTCCCTTTGTGATTTCTTAGTTGTTTCTACTTCCTTTTTTAGTTCCTGGATGGATTTGCTGAGATCCTTCACTTGTTTGTTTGTATTTTCCTGTATTTCTTTAAGGTATTTTTGCATTGCCTCTTTCAGGATTTCTTCCTGATGACCCACGTTCTCCTGCATTTCTCTGAGTGATTTTTGTGTTTCCTCTTCATGGGAATCCATCTGTTGATCCATTGTGTCCTGCATTTCTTTAAGCAGTTCTCGTGTTTCCTTTGTAAGGGCATCTAACTGTTGATTCATTTCTTTAAGCAATTTTTGTGTTGCCTCCTTATGGGCATCCGTCTGTTGACCCATATTCTTCTGCATTTCTTTATGCCAATTTTGTGATTCCTTTGTGAGTGCATCTACCCGTTGATTCATCTCATTAAGCGATTTTTGTGTTTTCTCCTTGTGCGCCTCCATCTTTTGATCCATGTTCTCCCACATTTCTCTAAGCGATTTTTGTGTTTCCTTTGTAAGGGCTTCTAACCGTTGATTCATGGTCTCCTGTAACTCTTTATGAGATTTATTTGTGTCCTTCTTGTGATCCTCTAATAGCATCATGAGAAGTGATTTTAAATCCAGATCTTGTCTTTCGGGTGTGGTGGGGTATCCAGGACTTGCTGCTGTTGGAGAGTTGGGTTCAGATGGTCCCACATTACTTTGATTACTGTTAGTAACATTCCTACGTTTGCCTTTTGCCATCTGGATACCTCTGGTGTTAGTTGGTCCTGCTGCCACTGGCTGTTGGTTGGACCTCCTGTGAGCCTGCAAAGCTATTTCTGCCCCCCCCCCTGGATTGCCAGGATTCCCCTGGCACCGATTTCTGGGGCCTGCCTGCTCCTGAGTGACTTTGGAGCCCTAATGTGCCTTGCCCCAAGTGATCTTATATTGGGGAGGCCTTGCACATCCAAAGGCTCAGCCTAGTGGATGCCTGGAGCAGAGGTCGCCAAAGGGAGGCTGGTAGGCTCCTGCCCTGTGCAGGGGTGAGTGATCTGTCCTGGGGGGGAGGGGGCGTCACTCTGCCAGGCAGAAGTCCCACAGCAGAGCTGGCGCGCTGGTTACTGCAGATCAGCCCCGCACTTGGGAGCCGCATACACACAAGCCGCCCGAGACCCAAGCGATATTATGCCTGTCTGTCTCAGAACCTGGCTGTCCCCGGCAATGCTTTTTCTTAATTTTCTCTCTTTTATAGGGTGTGTCTTCACTCTGCAGTTTCCTTTGATGTGTAGAAAGTAGTCTGATGCCATGCCATTTGTCTGGTTCTAGTTATGTGACCTTTGGGGAATGAAGTCCTACAATATTTCCTTTGCATTTGTTCATGAAAATTCATAGTTAGGAGATTTACATTTTAGTCTGTTTTATTTTAACATATGAGTATCCAGCTTTCCTAATGCCATTATGGAAGGCTGCTGCCCAATGCATGTACTTTGCTAATCAATTAATTGATGTGCATAACAAGTCATTCTTAAATCTCTGGGAAAATTCCATTTGCTTATTATGTATAAGATTTTATATGGCACTGAACTGTTATTTATAGAATTTGCTGAGAATTCTTGCCTTGATATTGACCAGAGATTTTAGATTACACTCTTCCTTTTTTGATGGTATCTTGTCTTGTCCTAGTGTCATAATAATGTTGGCATGTAAGAGAAAACTTGGAAGGTTTCCCTTTCAGTACTTTAAAAAGGTTTGAGAAGTGCCACATTGCCAGGAGCTGATCCTGTGCTAAAGTACTCCATACCCAAATACCATCAGGAGAGAGCTGATCTCCCAGGAGTGCCGAAACACCTATGAGGACAGGTAAGACCACCACCTCTGTTTAAATTCCTGGCCCAAGAGGGAACCATCCAGAGCCATCAGGACACAGGAACTAAGAAACAGCCAGAGAGACAGGATCCTTTTGGTTTTTGTCTGCACCTAGGAGATGACACTATGTCACAGCTCTCCATACCCAAATTCCTCCAGGAGAGAACTGGACTTCCAGGAGTACTGACACACAGGCTTGCAGGAGGGACAAGCCACAGTCAGAGACAGCAAGACCAGCTAACACCAGAGATAACCAGATGGCAAGAGGCAAGAGCAGGAACATAAGCAACAGAAACCAAGGCTACTTGGCATCATCAGAAAACACTTCTCCTGCTACAACGAGCCCTGTATATTCCAACACACTAAAAAAGCAAGACTCTGATTTAAAATCATAAGGGACTTTAAGAAGGACATAAATTACTCTCTTCAGGAAATACAGGAGAATACAGGTAAACAGGTAGGAGCCCTCAAAGAAGAAACACAAAAATCCCTTAAAGAATTACAGGAAAACACAACCAAACAGGTGAAGGAATTAAACAAAACCTTCCAGGACCTAAAAATGGAAATAGAAACAATAAAAGAAATCAAAAAGGGAGACAACCCTGGAGATAGAAAACCTAGAAAAGAGATCAGGAATCGTAGATGTCACCAATGGAATCCAAAAGAAAGAAGAATCTCAGGTACAGAAGATGCCACAGAAAACATTGATATGACAGTCAAAGCAAATGCAAAATTCAAAAAGTCCCTAATCCAAAACAGCCAGGAAATCCAGGACACAATGAGAAGACCAAACCTAAGAATATTAGGTATAGAAGAGAGTCAAGATTCACAACTTAAAGGGCCAGTAAATATCTTCAACAAAATTATAGAAGAAAACTTTCCTAACTTAAAGAAAGAGATGACCATAAACATATAAGAGGCCTACAAATCTCCAAATGTATTGGACCAAAAAAGAAATTCTTCCTGTCATATAATAGTCAAAACACCAAATGCACAAATCAAAGAAAAAATATTAAAGGCAGTAAGGGAAAAAAGTCAAGTAACATATAAAGGTAGACCTACACTAGACTTCTCCCCAGAGACTATGAAAGCTAGAAGATCTTGGGCAGATGTTATAGCGATCCTAAGAGAACACAAATGCCACCCCAGGCTACTATACCCAGCAAAACTATCAATTACCATAGATGGAGAAAACAAGATATTCCAGTCTTACAAAACATAATAGATAGAAAATGTCAATATAAGGAGGACAAATACACCCTAGAAAAAGCAAGACAGTAATCTTTCAACAAACCCAGAAGAAGATAGCCACATAAATATAAAAATAGCATCAAAAATAACAGGAAGCAGCAATCAATATTCCTTAATATCTCTTAACATCATTGGACTCAATTCCCCAATAAAAAGACATAGATAAACAGACTGGATAAATAAACAGGACCCAGCATTTTGCTGCATACAGTAAATGCACCTCAGTTTTAAAGACAAACACTACTCAGAGTAAAGGGTTGGAAATCAATTTTCCAAGCAAATGGCCCCAAGAAACAAGATGGAGTACCCATTTGAATATCAAATAAAATCAACTTTCAACTAAAACTTATAAAAAAGGATATGGAAGGGCACTTCATGCTCATCAAAGGAAAAATTTACCAAGAAGAACTCACAATTCTGAACATCTATGCTCCAAATGCAAGGGCACCCCCATTCATAAAAGAAGCATTTCTAAAGCCCACATTGCACCTCACACAATAAAAGTGGGAAAATTCAACACCCTACTCTCATCAATGGACAAATCATGGAAACACAAACTAAACTGAGACACAGTGAAACTAATAGAAATTATAGACCAAATGGATTTAACAGATATCTATAGAACATTTCATTCTAAAACGAAAGAGTATGCCTTCTTCTCAACACCTCATTGTACCTTCACCAAAACTGACCATATAATGGGTCACAAAACAGACCTCATCCAGTATAAGAAGATTGAACTCATCCCATGTGTCCTATCAGTTTACTACAGTGTAAAGCTGGTCTTCAATAACAACAAAATAATGGAAATAACATATACATATGGAAACTGAACAATGCTCTACTCAATGATAACTTGTTCAAAGAAGAAATAAAAAAAGAAATTAAAGGCTTTTTAATGTTTAATGAAAATGAAGGCACAACATTCCAAAATTTATTGACATAATGGAAGTAGTACTAAGAAGAAGTCTCACAGGTCTAAGTGCCTCCAAAAGGAAACTGGAGAGAGCATACACTAGCAGCTTGAGAGCACACCTGGAAGCTCTAGAACAAAAAGAAGAAAATATACCCAAGAGGAGTAGACAGTAGAAAATAATCAAACTCAGGGTTGAAATCAAGCAAGTAGAAACAAAAAAAAACTATGCAAAGAATCAACAAAACCAGCAGCTTGTTCTTTGAGAAAATCAACAAGATAGATAAATCTTTAGCCAAACTAAACTAACCAGAGGGCACAGAGACAGTATCCAAATTAACAAAAATCAGAAATGAAAAGGGAGATATAATAACAGAAATTGAGAAAATTAAAAAAAATCATCAGATCCTACTACAAAAGCCTATATTCAACAAAACTGGAAAATCTGGATAAATTGGACAGTTTTCTAGACAGATACCCAATATCTATGTTATATCAGGATCAGATAACCCATCTAAACAGTCCCATTACCCCTAAAGAAATAGAACACATTCATCAAAAGTCTCCCAACCAAAAACAATCCAGGACCAGATGGCTTTAGTGCAGAATTCTATCAGACCTTCAAAGAAGACCTAATACCAATACTCTTCAAATTATTCCAAAAATAGAAACAGAAGGAACAATACCCAATTCCTTCTATAAAGCCACAGTTACACTGTGCATTCTCCCTTAGAACTGGGATGGTTTCTGTCTAATCAGGAACCTATCACAATTTCTTTTCATAAAGGACTTCATAAAATATTTCTTTTCTATTTCTATTGTGTTTAATTTTCCAAATAGATTTTAAAAACTAGAAAAATGTTTGAGAGTAATTGATATTAGTTTTGCTTTAAATTTTATGTAAAATTCAACATGGCAATCACTGGCCTTGGACTTCTCTCTGTTGGGAGAATGCTTACTGGTCATAGGCTTGTTACTTCCTATGCTCTGTTGAGTTTTTCTAAGTCCTCACTAGATTTTCCAGGTTTTTTGCTTTGTTTTCTTTTGTTTTTGTTTTGTTTTTTTCTTAACTACAGCTGTTTTCAATAGTACTAAACATTTACCCCTTCCACCATGGTATTAATTAGAATGGGTCTTTCTAATTTGAGAGTTTGTTTGCTTAGATCTTGATTATTTTTTTTTCTTGGTGAGTACAGTTAAAGGTTTTCATTTATTTATTTATTTACTTATTTATTTAATTTTTTATTAACATAGAATTTCATGTATTCCAACCTAGCCTCAAACATGCCACGTGCCTAAGGATGACTTCGAATTTCTAAGGCATTTCTCTCCTCATGTGGTGCTGTGCTGTTTATAAATAAATACACACATATATTATACACATATATGTATATATGTAGTCATTTTTGTTTTTTGAACTGTGAGGCTTGAACCTATCTTTGGCTTTAGGTATCCTAGGCAAGTCCTTTCTCAAGTGAGATTCATACTTAGCCTAAGAGGTCTAAAATTTAATCCCAACAGATGTTCAAATATCAACTTAATTTTATTTTTATTATTAACATATTTCATAGTAACAAAATAGAATGTGGATCAATAATACTTAACAAATGGTATGCTTTTAAGCTATAACAGAAGTCAAACTAGGTGAAGTAGAATCTAAAAGAAAAATGGAATTAGCCAAATCTGATACTGTAAATGGAAAGGTTTTGATATTTCTTTTGGTAAAATAAACAAAAAAATCAACATGATATAGAATATCTGGCTGACATTATCATCCAAAGCTATCTCACTAATTTTATAAAAGCAAAGTACCAAGAATTAAAAAGAAGCTATTTGTCAAAGATCAAGTGACCATAGGTGTGTGGGTTCATTTCTGGGTCTTCAATTCAATTTCATTGATCTACCTGCCTGTCACTGTGCCAATACCATGCAGTTTTTAACACTATTGCTCTGTAGTACTGCTTGAGGTCTGGGATACTGATTTCCCCTCAGAAGTTCTTTTACTGTTGAGAATAGTTTTAGCTATCCTGGATTTTTTTGTTATTCCAGATGAATTTGAGAATTACTCTTTCTAACTCTACGAAGAATTGATTTGGAATTTTGATGGGGATTGCATTGAATCTGTAGATTGCTTTTGGCAAAATGGTCATTTTTACTATATTAATCCTGCCAATCCATGAGCATGGAAGATTTTTCCATCTTCTGAGGTCTTCTTCGATTTCTTTCTTCAGAGACTTGAAGTTCCTTTAATACAGATCTTTCATTTGTTTGGTTAGAGTCAAACCAAGATACTTTATATTGTTTGTGGCTATTGTGAAGGGTGTCATTTCCCAAATTTCTTTCTCAGCCTGTTTATCCTTTGAGTATAGGAAGGCTACTGATTTGCTTGAGTTAATTTTATATCTGGCCACTTTGCTGAAGTTGTTTATCAGCTGTAGGAGTTCTCTGGTGGAGTTTTTTTGGGTCGCTTAAGTATACTATCATATCATCTGCAAATAGTGATAATTCGACTTCTTCCTTTCCAATTTGAATCATTTTGACCTCCTTTTTTTATCTAATTGCTCTAGCTAAAACTTCAAGTACTATATTGAATAAATGTGAAGAGAGAGGGCAGCCTGTCTAGTCCCTGATTTTAGTGGTATTGCAAAGGAGCTACATCTATTCAGTGGAAAAAGGATAGCCTTTTCAACAAATGGTACTGGTTCAACTAAAGGTCACCATGCAGAAGAAAGTAAATTGATCCATTCTTATCTCCTTGTACTAAGTTCAAGTTCAAGTGGATCAAGGACCTCCATATAAAACCAGACACACTGAAACTAATAGAAAAGAAACTGGGGAAGAGCCTTGAGCACATGGGCACAGGGGAAAGTTTCCTGAACAGAACACCAATAGCTTATGCTCTAAGATCAAGAATTGACAAATGGAACCTCATAAAATTACAAAGTTTCTGTAAGGCAAAGGACAATGTCAAAAGGACAAAATGGCAACCAATAAATTGGGAAAAGATCTTTGCCAACCCTACATCCAACAGAGGGCTAATATCCAAGATATACAAAGAACTCAAGAAGGTAGACTCCATAGAGCCAAATAACCCTATTAAAAAATGGGGTACAGAGCTAAACAAAGAATTTTCACCTGAGGAATATTGAATGACTGAGAAGCACCTAAAGAATTGTTTAACATCCTTAGTCATCAGGGAAATGCAAATCAAAACAACCTGGAGATTTCACCCCATACCAGTCAGAATGGCTAAGATCAAAAACTCAGCAGATAGTAGGTGCTGGCGAGGATGTGGAGAAAGAGGAATACTTCTCCACTGCTGGTGGGATTGAAGCTGGTACAACCACTCTGGAAATCAGTCTGGTGGTTCCTCAGAATACTGGGCATAATACTGCCAGAGGACCCTGCTATACTACTCCTGGGTATATACCCAGAGGATTTTCCAGCATGTAATAAGGACACATGCTCCACTATGTTCATAGCAGCCCTATTTATAATAGCCAGAAGCTGGAAAGAAGCCAGATGTCCCTCAACGGAGGAATGAATACAGAAAATTCTTATGCATGTGGGTGGAACTGGAGAATGTCATCCTGTGTGAGGTGACCCAATCACAAAAGAACACACATGGTATGCACTCACTGATAAGCAGATATTAGCCCAGAAGCTCGGAATACCCGAGACACAATTCACATATCAAATGATGCCCAAGAAGAAAGGAGAGGCCCCTGGTCCTGGAAAGGCTCAATGCAGCAGTGTAGGGGAATACCAGGACAGGGAAGTGGGAAGGGGTTGATTGGGGAACAGGGGGAGGGGAGAGGGCTTATGGGACTTTCGGGGAGGGGAGATCCAGGAAAGCAGAAATCATTTGAAATGTAAATAAAGAATATATCTAATAAAAAAAAGAAGTTATTTTCAGATGCATCAGAAATCCTTATAAAGTTGGTCATGCTTGAGACCATAAGTAAGTCTCTGCATTTCTAAAGGTAAATATCTTATTTTAATATCAACAAAATTGACTATAAATGAATAGAATTGGTAACATATGAAAAATCAATTAACCCTTGGAAGTCTAATAGTACGCATGTAAAGTAGCATGTGAGTTGAAATACATACTGTAAGAAATGTTTCAATATTTTGAAATGAGCAGGGATAAATAAGCCATGTCCTTCTGCCATTTAGCAGATTGGTGGGCTGAACCTGAGCTTGTAAAGACTCTTGTCCCTTTCAAGTCCATGTTAGCAGGGATGTGGCCTGGCATCAAAGCTAATGTGCCCCTATGCTGGGGCATCAAACCCAGGACCAAGGGCCTCCTCTCCCATTGCTGTCAGTAAAGGTCATCGTCTGCTACATATGTATCTGGAGCCATGGATCCCTCCAGGTACACTCCTTGGTTGGTAGTCTAGTCTCTGGGGGAACTGGGTGGTCAGTACAATATATGTTGTTCTTCCAATGGGGTTGAAATCCCCCTCTGCTCCTCCAGTCCTTTCACCAGTTCCTTCACCAGGTTCCCTGAGTTCAGTCTGATGGTTGGCTCCAAGCACCCACATCTGCATTGGTCAGTTGTTGGCCAGTTCTCCCAAGGAACCGCCATCCCAGGTTCCTGTCAACAAGTGCCTCTTGACAATGGCAACAGTGTCAGGTTTGGTGTCTGTAGAGATGATGAACTGGAGGAGGTGTGAGAGAAGTACCGAGGGTCAGGAAATTGAACAAAAATACATAGCAGGGCGGATGAGGAATTTGGGATAGCCACTGGAGGGTCCCAGACACTATGGAAACATGAGGCTCCCAGGACCCAATGTGAATGACTTTAGCTAAACCTCGCAGAGAAGGGGGAGATAGAACATGTGGAGACCACTTCCAGTAGATAGGAATGGCTCCCAGTCAAGTTTCAAAGTTTTTAACCCAGAAATGTTCCTGTCCAATGGAAGAACAGGGACTGCCTTACCTGGGGATCCATCATGTCTGAAATTATTTCTTCTAAGTTTCACTTTTAGCTAATTTGGCTAATAAGGAATGTGGTGGGGGGTATGTTCCTAAGATTTTCATTACCAATCACATTATGAATTACTGAAAACATATCACCACTCCAACACCATCATTTTTTTTAGATCGAATATTGTATATCTTGTTTTGGTTTCATTGTTTTACTGTATTATTTTATGACCATACTTTATTAGTAATCTTCTTTTGATATTCTTAGAATCAGTATCCTTTCTTCCCAAATCCAGGAATCCTTGCCCTGTTATATATAAAATTATTAAGTTCAGATTAATTTAATTTATTAATTAAATTAAAATATATTAAATTTAGATTAATTATTAAAATGTGACTTTGATTTTACTCTTGCTACCATATAAAACATGCTGCATACATAAACTTTTTTCAGCTTTACTATGCTAAGTTGTTTCTAGGAATCAGGAGATGATATAATTCTGTTTTCTTCCTAATGGTTATTTTTAAAACTTAAAATAAAAAATGTTAAACATTTTCTTTCTTACACTATCACTTTTAGGAATACGGTGGTGTCTGTTGAATACCTACCATAAATTCAACAACAATTGCATTCAGTTGGTCCTTGGGCTTCTTTCTTCTGTCTCTCAAATTTGTTAGTCGACTACACCTGTTTTCCCAAACATTATAGCAGATGTGTCTTTGTAATTTAATACCCAGTTGATTTAGTTGTCACCTGAGACTCTTGTTTAAGAACCTTTACTGATATTTTAGTAGATTTTACACCATGCCTCACAAATGTCTAGTGTACTCAAGATGAATTAAGAATTTGTTCTGCTTTGGACAGTGTGACAGGAATGGAACCCTCAGCAGTTACTGGAACTTCTAACTACGTGAGAAAAAAAAAGGTGCTTCATTTTTCTTACAGTTTCAGTAGAAAGTCACTTAATTCTTTCATTTTGGTTGTGCTCTCCTTTGGAAGTTAGTGCTACCTGTGGGAGCCCCAGTCCGATCATTTCATTTGTGTTTGCAGGTGCGCGTGCTCCACGCATTACTTCCCTGCTCTGTTTGATTCTCATGCTTCACAAGCAGTCTGCATCTGAGTGAAGAGTCCCTCCTTCGTTCACCCTCCTGTTTTTGTTTTGGACATTTGGATTTGTGCTCCTTCAATGGTCTGTGAGTCTGCAAGGCCAGGGGAAGTAGCGAGACATTGCAACTCACCCAAAATTGAAAACTTGATCATGCTCCCTTGCACTTTCTGTTGTCACAGTCCATTCTGTTGGAATCACAGAGAGTTCTCGGGAAGTTTTATTTCTTAAAATGTGTTCTGGGGATGAATTTCTGAAGGCTTATGTGGATTTCTGTTTACAGTTCTTTTTTTTTTTTGTTCCCAAATCATTACCAACACCTTTCCGACATTTTGTGTGTGAAAGAAGAGGTTCCTCTTCCCCCTGCCAAAAAAAAAAAAATTACTCTTGAGATACAGTTTTTTTTAATTATTTATTTTATTTTATTTTTTTAAATTTACATTCCAAATCATTTCCCCTTTCCCGTTTCCTCCCTCCCCGAAAGTACCATAAACCCCCTTCCCTCCCTCTTTTCTCCATTCAACCCCCTCTCGTTACTCTGTCCTGGCGTTCCCCTACATCCAGTCTTTCCAGGACCAGGGGTCTCTCCTTCCATCTTCTTAGAAATCTATTGATATGCGGATTGTGTCTAGGGTATTCTGAGATTCTGGGTCAATATCCCTTTATCAGTGACTGCATACCATGTGTGTTCTTGACATTTTTATTCAGCATATGAACATTAAAAATGTCTTTCAAGGGTTAATTCAGTCTAAAAGTGACCAGTTTACACCTTCTATAAGAGCATTAAAAAAGGTGCTACTATCTTCAGCATTAAATATAACTATGAAGTTTTCTTTTCCTATATGTTAATGAATCATAAGAAGGAATCATGAAATTATGTTATTGATAAGAGAAAAAAACAAGACTAAATATACTGAGTCAAAGGTAGCAAAAGTTAATGAGTTTCAACCTTTTTTTTTTTTGGTTATCAAAGATGTTGTGAGTCTAATGTGTGATACTGACATAGTGTGATCTTTACAAGTTCAACAAAGAAATATGAACCAGAATCTACCCTGTAATAACTTATTTTCTGTTGATATAATATGTAATATTTGAAGAAACTGATTGAAGGTCTCATTTGAAATGTGCTAGTTTGCACATATGCATCCTAGGGTTTCTTTTTCTTTTTTTTTTTTTTTTGCTGAGAAAGAATTTTTTTTTTATTTTATTTTTTTAATTTACATTCCAAATCACTTCCCCTTTCCCGTTTCCTCCCTCCCCGAAAGTCCCATAAGCCCCCTTCCCTCCCTCTTTTCTCCATTCAACCCCCTCTCGTTACTCTGTCCTGGTGTTCCCCTACATCCAGTCTTTCCAGGACCAGGGTCTCTCCTTCCATCTTCTTAGAAATCTATTGATATGCGGATTGTGTCTAGGGTATTCTGAGATTCTGGGTCAATATCCCCTTATCAGTGACTGCATACCATGTGTGTTCTTTTGTGATTGGGTTACCTCACTAACGATGATATTTTCAAGTTCTGACCATTTGCCTAGGAATTTCGTGAATTCATTGTTTTTAATTGCAGAGTAGTATTCCATTGTGTAGATATACCACATCTTCTGAATCCATTCCTCCGTTGAGGGACATCTGGGTTCTTTCCAGCTTCTGGCTATTATAAATAAGGCTGCTATGAATATAGTGGAGCATGTGTCCTTATTGCATGCAGGTAAAGTCTCAAAAACAAAAGAAAACCCACGTACACATGGAGGCTGAACAATGCTCTACTCAATGATAACTTGGTCAAGGTGGAAATAAAGAAAGAAATCAAAGACTTTTTGAAAGTTAATGAAAATGAAGGCACAACATACCCTAATTTATGGGACACAATGAAAGCAGTGCTAAGAGGAAAATTCATAGCCCTGAGTGCCGCCAAAAAGAAACGGGAGACAGCATACACTAACAGCTTAATGGCACACCTGAAAGCCCTGGAACAAAAAGAAGCAAATACACCAAAGAGGAGTAGAAGGCAGGAAATCATCAAACTCAGGGCTGAAATCAATCAAGTAGAAACAAATAAAACCATACAAAGAATCAACAAAACGAGGAGTTGGTTCTTTGAGAAAATCAACAAGATAGATAAGCCCTTAGCCAGACTAACCAGAGGGCACAGAGATAGTATCCAAATTAATAAAATCAGAAACGAAAAGGGAGAGATAACAACAGAAACTGAGGAAATTCAAAAAATCATCAGATCCTACTACAAAAACCTGTATTCAACACAACTAGAAAATCTTGAGGAAATGGACAATTTCCTTGACAGATACCAAGTACCAAAATTAAATCAGGATCAAATAGACCATCTAAACCGTCCTATAACCCCTGAAGAAATAGAAGTTGTCATTGGAAGTCTTCCAACCAAAAAAAGCACAGGTCCAGATGGTTTTAGTGCAGAATTCTATCAGACCTTCAAAGAAGACCTAACACCAATACTCTTCAAACTGTTCCACAAAATAGAAACAGAAGGAACACTACCCAACTCGTTCTATGAAGCCACAATTACACTAATACCAAAAGCACACAAAGATCCGACAAAGAAAGAGAATCTCAGGCCAATCTCTCTTATGAATATCGATGCAAAAATACTCAATATAATTCTTGCCAACCGAATCCAAGAACACATCAAAACGATCATTCACCACGATCAAGTAGGCTTCATCCCAGGGATGCAGGGATGGTTCAATATAAGGAAATCCATCAATGTAATCCACTACATAAACAATCTCAAAGAAAAAAACCACATGGTCATCTCATTAGATGCTGAGAAAGCATTTGACAAAATTCAGCATCCTTTCATGCTAAAGGTCTTGGAAAGATCAGGAATTCAAGGCCCATATCTAAACATAGTGAAAGCAATTTACAGCAAACCAGTAGCCAGCATCAATCTAAATGGAGAGAAACTTGAAGCAATCCCACTAAAATCAGGGACTAGAGATACAGTTTTTAAAATGAGGATAGCAGTGAGGACCTAAACAGAGGAGCCCAGACCCGAGAGACCAAATCTTTTAAGTTAAGATTCCATTTTAGAGATGTTGAATTCAGGTAAACTAACTAGCATTAGTTTCCAAGTTATCCCTCGCTCCAGTTTCTAGGCTAACCCCAACAAGACCTGGTCTCCACATTAATCTCCCCCAGCAAATCCATTTCCACGTTAATCCCCAACAAGCCTGCCCCCTACCTAACAACCACCAAGAGGGGAGCAGAAGTTAAATTTATGCTCCAGCACCAGCCAATTATATTAAAGGCCCCAGTAGCTCTCCAATTAGATGCTTGCCAGACTAGAAACACTCACCCCCCCAACCCCACCCCCACCCCCACCTCCACCCCCACCCCCACCCTCACCCCCACCCCAGCTTGCTGCTTTCTATAAAACCTTACCTGATAGATGTTCAGGGCTCCTCTCCACCAAAACCATCCTTCATGGTGGCTGTGGGCTGAGCCTGAGCTAGCTAGAATAAAGACCCTGATGCGATTTGCATCAGATCAACTCCTGTCTGGTTTTTGGGGGTTCATTAATACTTCATTGACACTACCAGACCACTTCTAGATTAGGAATACTCCTCTTCAGCCGTGGACTATGAAATTACCTTACCAATTTGTTCCTTTGTAGGAAGAGGGAAGGAGATGAAACAGTTCCAGGAATGGTCTCTGAAAATAGCTACTCAAAATTCAAGAGAGGGTCACCTGGGCAAAATACCTCCAAAGGCTTTATATTTCTGAATTTTGGAATATGTAATAGTATCTGATATTCTGCTTCTTCTTGCAAAATTTAATCAAAATACCGTTATTCAATTTATCTTTTCCAAAATTTTAACACAATTCATTTCTTTATAAAATACTAGCAGTGTTTTTGTTTTGTTTTGTTTTGCTTTTTTAAGGGGAATACTTGCCCACAACATTGAGATTTATGTTTAATAGAGATGAAGGAGGAAGCAGAGGATATCTTTTATTCTATACTCGACCAACTGGCATACATGCAGAATTATGCTCATATAGAAAGCATGCCAGTTACTGAGTATGAAGCAGTACATACAAGCTATGATGTTTGAAGAATTATGTGTTTGGATAACATGGTTATTTTCTTTCAACTGACTGTACAAATGAATAAAAAAATGTAGCTTAAATTAATTTTCACCTTAGAATTATTTAGATACTGCCTCCTATGTCTCTACTGAGAAGTCTGACTTAGTTCTTTGTCCAAGCCGACTAATATTTGTGTATGTGCATGTGTGTATGTGTGTGTGTGCATGTGTTGTGTGTGTGTGCATGTGTTGTGTATGTTGAGTGAGTGTTGTATGTGCATGAGTTGTATATGTTCATGTATTATCTGTCAACATGTGTTAGGTATATATTTATATGTATTGTGTATGTATAGGTGTTGTTTGTGAATGTGTTGTATGTATGCATATGTTGTATATACATACATGTGTTGTATTTGCATGTGTTATTTGTGCATGTGTGTTGTATGTACATGTGTTGTATGTACATGTATATATGTGTTGTGTGTATGTGTTGTTTGTGTATGTGTGGTATGTATGCATGTGTTGCATGTATAAGTCATGTATGTATGTGTATATGTTGTGTATGTGTATGTGTGGTATATGTGGGCATATGATGTGTGTACATGTTTATCTGTTGTGTGTATACATGTGTTGCATGTGTGTGTGCTATAGGATACTATGCACTGAGTATATAACCATCATCTTCATGAGAATAGCTGTGACTGTTGCAACCAATTTCTAAGATAGAGCTTGGTGACTGATGACATTCCTTTATAGAGAGTCGGGAGGGTCATTGAACCCTTATCTGACATTTTGACTAATCCTTCCTTCAACTCTTCACCATTTGTGTGTATTCTTCCACAATTGCAAATTGCTTCATGGTCTGGAGGTCTTGAGATGCTAGGATATAAGGAGAGTAGAAAGTTAATGGGGTGAAAGACAGGGACTCCATGTGTGCTCTTATGTGGAAGCTGTCATCCACACAGGAGTGAGGCTTCCTGTTGGTGAGGCTGCTTTGGAGACACCCATGGTGCTGTAAGTTTCACCCATAATCTGTAAAACACTCCAATAAACTCTTCGGTTTACCCTAGTTTTTCTTTGTTGTAATGGACTTTGCTATTAAATCTAATAATAGACATTTGCTACTGTCTGCCTAGAGATGGAGTTCCTACCATATTTTCTTGGAGTGAAACCCAGGGCACATGTTAGGCAAGCACTCTGTCACTGAGTTATTCAAAATCCCCATATCATGAAATGTCACTTTTGAGACAGGGTCTCACAGAGTTAACAATGCTGACCTCAACTTAGAATATTCCTACCTCATTTTCTTATGCAGATGAGATTACAAGCATGTCATCAAACTTAGCATGCATGTATACTTGTCTTAAAAAGCCTCAGTAAATGCTTCTTTTCTGCTTGGCCTTGTTTAGACTGATAGCTAAATGGAAAGTTGATTGATAGACTAGAAATTGCACAAGAATAATTTCAGAAAGAACAAATTGATGCTGTTGAAGTAAAAGTTCCTAAAACTGAATATTCTTTGCCTTTCCAACTGAAACCTGTTAGTGAACTTGATGTTCTTGCAAAATTATTTTTTGCAAAATAAACTTTACAGAGCTTACAACAGGAATGATGAAAATTCTGCCACACTGTGTAGCGATATCAGAACATAAACTGGATGTCCTCAGAAGAGAATCTTCTTGGTTTCCATAAGTAAAATCCTACATTGTCCTATAAGAGGAGAAACTTAAGAAATTTTGTAGAAGAACAATTTTATTTCCCCCAAAGAACTCATCATCTTCCCTCTGGGTTTTTCATGTAGGGTATTTAGGTGAACATTAAAAGTGTGAATAGAAATATTTTGTACCCATGATGCTACAGATTGGCATTTTCAGAAGATGAGAGATACTGCCAAGTATATGTAATCAAGTTTCATAATTTACAACCTGTGCAAACTGTGGGCAAGGAACCACCGCAGTTGTACTGAACATTTCTGGGAAGTTACCACCATCTCAGAACCAATTACTAAAACCTCTTACACACATTAAAGCTATAAAGATTAAAAATATAGCACACTTGTTATTAAAAATGGATGACTTCATGTAATATGCATTATAAACAAAAAACAATGTCCTGCTACTTGGGTTTATCACCACCCTACGGAAAATCCACAAGCCCAGAGTCCCACATCAAAGCTTGTTTTGGCAAAGCCCAGGAATGACTTCCTCATGCAAAATAAACACAGATGTTCCACACTCAGGCAACTGGCGAGGATGAGATGGTACATGGGGGATGCTCAGCTCCGTAAACGAGGATCCCTCATGTCTCACATCCTCTTTTGTGGAGGCTGCAGATATTGCTTTAAAAAGGCTGAATTGGGGGCTGAGAAATGTCTCAACCAAACCAGGTGTTGCCTTACTCGAAGCCCTGTGTTAGATCACATGGTAGAAGGGGAGAATCCACTCCTGAAAGTTGCCCTCTGGCCTCTGATTGTGTGGATGAATGTGCACACATGCCCACAAACAAGCTACATAAATGCAAAACCAATTAAAGATGAGTCTGCTGACTTAAAATATGTGACTTTTGACTATAGGGCTGTGGATACATTGAACAAGTTCTTCTCTGTGTCTGCAGAAATGACATCTTAGAACATCAACATAGCTGTTTTTGAGCTGTCAGGAAGAACTGCATTTCATATGTATCTAAAGCCGCACATTTCTTGTCTGTGATTTATTGATTTCTGTCTGTGAGGTATAATATTAATGACTATATTAGTTATAAGAAGGTCTGAGAAAGGGAAGTTTCTAACCTCTTCCATTAGTTGAGAGTTAAGGATGGGCGTTCCAAATGACCAGATAGCTATAATTGACTTTCCTTGGTGCTTTCAATCTCAGCTAATTGCAATAGAATAGCTTGGCTAAGTAAACATTCCTGAGACTCGCAGATACCCACCATGCTAGAAAAACGTTTCAAGTGATAACACATACTTGAGATTTTGACATGTATTTTATAACTGCTCTACTATTAGAATGTTTCTGTTTAAAATGTCTACTCCAAATGAACATCCCACCCCCATATTACCATGACAAATAGGTAGAAGTGAAAACAGAAGAGAGTTTAGGTATTGCTGTGACTTTTGAACTCAGCTATGTTTTGGAAGCTCCTGTCTTAAAATAATTTAAGTCTAAGTACATCTAAATTATATGAAAAGACAGGAATTTTTAAAGACCAATGAATGCTTCCTACATTCTTAAAGTAATCTATCTTGATTTCATTAGGAAGTGAGTTATGGCAATTATATGCTAATTAGTAGAATATTATCTTCAGTTGCTAAGTTCTTAAGAAGACCAAGAGTCTTGCCCATCATTTTCCTCCATTTTGCATTTTATATTTCATGTTCCAAGTATGAGAATTTGGTATGGTCAAAATTCCTCCTTATGATATGATTCTTCTCTCCTTTATGGTAATGTCATTGAATTGTTCTGATACACAATATCAATATTTTGAGGACCAATCATATATACATGCACACACAGACACACACACACATACATATATATATATATATATCACATTTATGAGCTACTAAACCTATACATTATATACTTCAAAACTAATCAAAAGTAAAATTTAAAACAAATGAAACAAGATAGCACTTAAAAAGAAACATTTATTTGAATATATTTATACTTTTATCCTTTTTATTTATGAGTGTGTCTGTTCATATGCACATGTGTGTCAGTGCCCATCAGATCCCCTTGTGCTAGAGACACACATGGTTATGAGCTGCATGATGTGAGTGTTGGGACATGAACATGTATATTCTGAAAGGATAATAAGCACACTTAATTGTGGGACCATCTCTTCATCTTCTCTTGCTATCATTTAAAATGACTGCTTGTCTTATAATTATATTTTTGGAGTAATTCCAAAACAAAGCATTGAGAAGAACATTATCAATGTAAAAAACCTATGTTTTACATAATTGAAAAATCTTATGATAGAGAAATTTAAATACCAGAGTATTTAAAAATCATTCATTTACATGCTTGGTTATAGTAATTTTTATAGTTGAAACTTTGTATAAGTAAATTGTGACAAATGAAAGAAGAGTTTTGACTGAGATTATTCATTCATGGTATTCATTTAAAATCCTATCTCTCATTTAACCAAAACTATCTTTCTTAAAATTTGACTAATACGTTTCTGTCTTCCCTCATGTCAATCAGTTTTCCTTGCAAACAAATCACACTCTGTCAAATAATGTTTAAAATTCCTTTAAAATCCACTAAGATTGTTGCTCATGTTTAGTGTATACAGATTTGGAAATCTAACAGTTGGCCTTCCCTTTCATTTCTGCATCCATTGAACCAACCACAGACAAAGCATACATGAAAAATATTTCATCCATACTAATATTTAAATAATATTACTTAAATAATGTAATACTTTACATAATATTCTTTCTGTACTAGATATTATTAATCACCTAGCAATGATCTAAATGTTATGAGAGTATGTACATAAGTTATACATTTTTACAATAGATGGGCAACCACATTGCTTAATTTTTGAAGGTGAAGACAGTATTTCTAAACATTAAATTTTCAAAATTCATCCTCCATAATTCAAGCTGCTTTCTCACTTGCTAACGTCTTGGGTGTTCCTTGGAAGGTAACTCAAAGATTTTCTTCCTTAAATAATCTGCTAAGTAAATCTTCCTGTCAGCTCCTTGTCAACGTTAAAAAAACTTGGAAATTTTTAAATTTGTCACTGTTTTGTAAATGAAAAACATGAATCGTTCATATTTCAATTCTCACAACTGCTCATGATTTACTGTAAATGCTATAAAATAACCTATCAGTTTATGGGCTAAAAATGAAAAGCTCATTATTTCTCCCCATTTTATAAAAGATATTATGTAAAATTTAAAAACTCTTAAGTTTTCTATTTCTTACTTTAAAATGTTACTTATAGGTATACTTCCTCTGGTATAGTTTTTAACTGTTTCCTAAAATATTTGCCTGTTTCATTATTAAAATAAAACCTGAGATAATACCAGTGGGAAGGAATTATTTTTAAAAATAGTATATTCATCAACTTTCACCAGTGGAACAAATACTTAAAATACTTACAGGATGTAAGGATTGATCGTTGCTCCCTGTTGCAGAGATGCTAGTCCATGGTTAGGCTGCTCCATTCTATGGGCCTGTGGTGAGACAAGATATTATCACCTCAAAGAACCTGGTGGAGAAGGTTCCTTACCTCATGGCAGTCAGACACAGAAAGAGCAGAAAGGTCTGGGAATCATAGAAGAAAACTCCCCTAATCTAAAGAAATAGATGGCCATAAATGTACAAGAAGTCTGTAGAACACTAAATAGATGAGATAGGAAAAGAAAATCTCATCACATAATAATCAAAACACTAATTGCACAGAACGAAAAAAGAATATCAAAATCTGTAAGGGAAAAAGGCCCAGTAACATATAAAGGCAGACCTATCAGAATTACAAACTTCTCAACAGAGACTCTAAAAGAGAAAAGATCCTAGAAAGATGTCATCCAGACTGTAAGAGAACACAAATGCCAGCCCAGGCTACTATAACCTGCAAAACTCTCAATATCTTAGATGGAGAAACCAAGATATTCCATGGCAAAACCAAATTTAAACAATATATTTCTACTAATCAAACCCTACAGAGGATATTGGAATGAAATCTCCAACTAAACATAACTACATCCAAGAAATCATAAGAAACTGAACAGTCCACAACAAACCCAAAGGAAGAGAATCATACACACATGATACCACCTCCAGCAACAAAATTTACAGGAACTAATTATCATCTGTCTTTAATATCATCAATGGACTCAATTGCCCATTAAAAAGACATGGGTTAACAGACTGACTATATAAACAGGATACAGCATTTTGCTGCATACTAGAAACACTCCTCAGTGACAAAGACTGACACTACCTCGGAGTAAAAGACTGGCAAAAAATGCTTTCTAAGCAAATGGTACCAAAAATCAAGGTGGAGTTACCATTGTAATATCTAATAAAATAGACTTTCAACAGAAAGTTATCAAATGTGATAGGGAAGGACATTTCATATTCATCAAAGGAAAAATCCATCAAGAGGAACTCTCAATCCAGAACATCTATGCCTCAAATTCAAGGGCACCCACATTAGCAAAAGAAGCTTTACTGAAGCTCAAAACACATGTGAACTTCACACAATAATAATGGGAGACTTCAACACCCCACTCTCAACAATGGACAAGTCATTGAAGCCTAACTAGAGTCACAGTGAAACTAACAGAAGTTATGAATCAAATGGATTTAACAGGTATCTATAGAACATTTCACCCTAAAACAAGAGAATAAACCTTCATCTCAGTGCCTCATGGAACCTTCTCCAAAACTGACCATATAATGGGATATAAAACAAGCCTCAATAGATACATGAAGATTAGAATAATTCCATGCATTCAATCAGATCACTACAGACTAAGGCTAGACTTCAATAACAACAAAAACAACAGAAAGCCCACATACTCATGGAAACTGAACAACTCTCTGCTCAATAATAACTTGGTCAGGGAAGAAATAAAGAAAACACTAATACTTTATAGAATTCATGAAAATGAAGACAAAACATACCAAAACTTATGGGACACAATGAAAGGAGTGCTAAAAGGAAAACTCATAATACTACATGCCTTTGTAAAGAAATTGGAAAGATCCCATACAGGCAACTTAACAGCACACCAGAAAGTTCTACAACAGAGAAAAGGAAACACAACCAAGATGAGTATAAGGCAAGAAATAGTCAAACGCAAGGCTGAAATCAACCAGTTAGAAGCAAAGAGAATGATACAAAGAATCAACAAAACCAATAGCTGCTTTTTGAGAACATCAACAAGATAGATCAAGCCTTAACCAAACTATCAAAAGGGCATGGAGGCAGGATCCAAATTAAAAAAATCAGAAATGAAAAGAGAAATATAACAGAACCTGAGAAAATTCAAAAAATTATTACAACTTATTACAAAAGCCTATATTCTAAAAAACTGGAAAATATCAATGAAATGTGCCAGGAGCCAAATTGACCTTACTTTATGTTTAGATTCCGTTTTAAAGATGGGCTTAGGTTTTGACTTCTCCTCAGCTACAGACCTTGGAGAAATCGGGTGGTTGAAGGTCACTGCACCCTGCCAGAACAAAACATCTTGCAGCTGCCAGAGATTCACCTTGGCAGAATTCCCAGGCTTTGTGGAAAATCCCATTTGCCTTACTTCTTCCCCTACCTGTATAAATTCCTTGAGAAAATACAGTTTGGGGGGCTTTGACTGAATCTGGCCTTGGCCTTGGTTGTCTGTGTCTCCTGCCCTTTCTATTCTCTGCTCTTCTCTCTTAGGGTCCCCCTCCCCCTTGAAAATCCCTGCAGGCTGGGACAGAAATGGATGACTTTCTAGATAGATACCAAGTACAAAATTTACATGAAAATCAGATAAACTATTTAAATAATCCCATGACCCCTACAAAAAAGCCCAGGGCCAGATGGTTTTAGTGCAGAATTGTACCAGATCATCAAAGAAGACCTAATAAAAATACTCCTCAAACTTCCACAAAATGTAAACAGAAGGAACATTATCTAATCTATTCTCTGAAGCCACAGTAATTCCAGAACCTAAAGCACAAAAAGGCCCAACAAAGAAAGAGAACTTCAGATTAATATCATGAATATTGATGCAAAAATCCTCAATAAAATGCTTGCAAATGGAATCCAAGACACATCAAAACCATCATTCACCAAGATCAAGTAGACTTCACCCCAGGGATGCAGGAATGGTTCAATATAAAAAAAAAGCCATCAATGTAATATACTATATAAACCAACTTAAGGGAAAAAACCCACATGATCATCTCATTAAATGCTGAAAAAGCCTTTGACAAAATACAGCATTCCTTCATGTCCTAGAGAGATCAGGAATTCATGGCACATACCTAAATGTAATAAAAGCAATATATAGCAAACCAACAGCCAATATCAAATTAAAGGGAGATAAACTAGAAGCAATCCCACTAAGTTTTGGGACAAGACAAGGTCCCAATCTCTCCTATCAATATAGTACTCAATATAGTACTCAAAGTACTGAGTACTAAGTACTGAGTATTGAGTACAAAGTATTGAGTACTAAGTATTCAATATAGTACTCAAAGTTCTATATAAAGCAATTAGACAACAAAAGGACATGAAAGGGATACAAATTGGAAAGTAAGAAGTCAAAGTATCACGATTTGCAAATGATATGATAGTATATATAAGCGATCCCTGAAATTCTACCAGAGAACCACTACAGCTGATAAGCAACTTCAGCAAAGTGTCAGGATATGAAATTAAATCAAACAAATCAGTAGCCATCCTTTATATAAATGATAAACAGGTCGAGAAAGAAATTAGGGAAGCAATATCCCGCACAATAGCCACAATTAGTATAAAATGCTTTGGTGTAACTCTTATGAAGCTAGTGAAAGATCTGTACTGTAAGAACTTCAAATCCCTGAAAAAAGAAATTGAAGAAGACCTCAGAAGATGGAAAGACCTTCCTTGCTCATGGATTGATAAGATTAACATAGTGAAAATGGCCATCTTACCCGAAGCAATCTACAGATTCAATGCAATCCCCATCAAAATTCCAACACAAGTCTTCACAGACATTGAAAGAGACATTCTCAGCTTCACACAGAAAAATAAAACAAAAAACAAAAAAAAACAAAACAAAACAACAAAAATACCCAGGATAGCCAAAACAGTTCTCAACAATAAAAGAAATTCTTGGGGAATCACCATCCCTGACCTCAAACTGTACTAAAAAGCAACAGTAATAAAAATTTCATGGTATTGATACAGCAACAAACAGGTCAATCAATGGAGTATAATTGAAGACCCAGAACTGAACTCATATGGACACTTGATCCTTAACAAAGAAGCCAAAAACATGCAGTGGAAAAAAGAAACCATCTTCAATAAATGGTGCTGGACTAACTGGTAGTCTATATGTAGAAGAATTAAAATGGATCCATATTTATTATCTTGCCCAAAACTTGAGTCCAAGTGCTTCAAGGACCTCAACATAAAGCCAGACACACAGAATCTAATAGGAGACAAAGAGGGAAAGAGCCTTAAACTTGTTGGCACAGGTGGAAATTTCCTGAATATAACAATAATGGCTCAGGCTCTAAGATCAAGAATTAATAAATGGGATCTCATGAAACTGAAAAGCTTTTGTAAGGCAAAAGACACCATCAGTAGGACAAATTGCAACCTACAGATTGGGAAAAAATTTTCACTAATCATACATCTGAAAGAGGGCTGATATCCAAAATATATAAAGAACTCATGAAGAAGTTAACCTCCAAAAGCCCAAATAAATCAATTTAAAAATGGGGTACAGATCTAAACAGGGAATTCAAAACAGGAGAATCTCAAATGGCTAAGAAGCACTTAAAGAAAAGTTCAAAGTCCTTAGTCATCAGAGAAATGCAAATCAAAATGACCCTGAGATTCCATCTCATACCAATCAGAATAGCAAAGATCAAAAACTCAAGTGACAGCCATGCTGGTGAGGATGTGGAGAAATAAGAACACTCCTCCATTGCTGGTGGGATTTCAAACTGGTACAACCACTCTGGAAATCAATCTAGTGGTTCCTCAGAAAATTTAAAATATTTCTACCTCAGGACCCAGCTATACCACTCTTAGGCATATACCCAAAAGATGCCCTTTCATACCACAAGGGAACGTGCTCCACTATGTTCATAGCAGCCTTATTTGTGACAGCCAGAAGCTAGAAACAACCCAGAAGTCCCTCAACCAAAGAATAGATATAGAAAATGTGGTTCATTTACACAATGGAATACTCTTCAGCTATTAAAACTGAGGACATCATGAATTTTGCAGGCAAATGTATGGAACTACAAAATATCAACCTGAGTGAGGTAACTCAGATCCCAATAGACATGTATGATATGTACTCACTGATAAGTGGATATTAGTCAAAAAGTAAAGACTACCTAGGATACAACTTACAGACCATAAGAATGTAACAAGCAGAAATGCCTAAGTGAGGAGGCTTAAATCTCACTTAAAGAGTGAAGGAAATAATCATGGGAGGCAAATGGGGGAGGGACCTGGATGGGAGAGGGGAGGGGAAGTGTAAAAAGGGAACAGGATCAGATATGTGGTGTAGGAGACAGTAGAGGAGCTCAGAGGGCCAGGAGAATGAATGAAAATAAGCAGCCATGGGGAGTGGGAGGTAGGGGGACCCTCTAGAAAGTACCAGAGACCTGGGAGGTGAGACATCCTCAGGACTCATTGGCGGTGACCTTAGTCAAAATGCCCAACATTGGATAAAGGGAACTCGAAGAGTCCACCTCCAGTAGATAGAAAGATACTCAAGTGGAAGGCACTGTTACTAACCTACAGTCAAAATCCAGACCCAGAACTGTTCCTGTCTAAAAGAACTACAGGGACAAAAATGAAGAACAGACTGAAGGAAAGGTGGTTAAATAACTGACCCAACTTGGGATCCATCTCATTGAGGGACACCAAGGCCTGACACTACTATGCTATGATGTGCTTACAGATGAGAGCCTTACATGGCTGTCCTCTGAGAAGCACTACCAGCAGCTGACTGATACAGAAGCAGATACCTACACCCAACCATTGGGCTGAAGTCGGGATCCCATACGGTTGAATTAGGAGAAGGCCTGAAGAAGCTGAAAGGGAGAGCAACCCCATAGGAAAACCAGCAGTCTCAACTAACCCAGACCCCAGAAGACTTCCAGAGACTGAACCACAAAACAGGAACATAGATGGGCTTATCTGAGGCCCCTGGCACATATGTAGCAGACTTCTGCCTTGTCTGGCCTTAGTAGGAGATGTGCTTAACCCTGCAGAAACTCGAGGCCACAGGGAAGGAGGAGTTCCTGATGGGGAAGAACAACCTCTTGGAGGCAAAGGGAACAAAAAATGGGATGAAGAACTGGGGGTGGGGGGCACGGGGAGAGCAATGACTGGAATCTAAATAAATAACATAATTTAAATAAATAAAAATTTAAAAGGAACACTCTAATACTGACAAAGAGAAATACTAATATAAACACAAGTAGTAATAAAAATCTATATTAATCAAAAA
Source organism: Tokudaia tokunoshimensis (assembly GCA_036184795.1). NCBI lineage: Eukaryota > Metazoa > Chordata > Mammalia > Rodentia > Muridae > Tokudaia > Tokudaia tokunoshimensis. The sequence continues at coordinate 11,749,584 of BTHU01000014.1, forward strand.
TGTATAATTGCATTATTAAATATAAATGACCAAGGGAAAGAGAATATTTTCATTGTAAATTAGAAAAAGAAATGATAGGTCTAAAATTATTAAAGACAAAATCTCAAATTATATAAATGGAAAACAGAAAAAGATTAGAAGAACTAAATATTCAAATACAGTTATTAAAAGACTACAAAGTTACAACATGAGGAAAGGCAAAAGAACAAGTTTACAAGGCTGTGATGAGAAAGTTATAATTGCAGATGTAGAGAAGATCATTTGGTTTTGAAGCCAGCTCCTTCTAGAACCCTGGCTATTCTAAAACTCACTAAATAGGACAGGCTAGTCTCAGACTCAAAGAAATCCTCCTGCCTCTGCCTCCGAGGTGCTAGAATTAAAGACATGCACTAAATTTAAAATGTGGAAAAATATTTTAAATGTCTGATTATCTATGACTTCTATTAAAACCCTTTTGGGGAGTCCGCCTGACCAAAGCAATTGCTTGAGTCAGAGCGCTGCTATCCCAGTCTAGATTTCTCTCTTGGTCTTTCTCCAGGTTAGTGAGTCTCTCGCAACATTACTGAAACCACACTTAACATCATTATTATACTTTACATTCCTAATTATATCTTCGAACTCTCAGTCTGCTTCACTTTATATCTCATGGAAAGTCTTGGTTCAGTGGCTTACATCGCTCTCTTCAAAACCCTTCATTTATTGAATCCAGACCCTGTGCTGTTTAGGTTCTCTTCTTTGCTGGATGCTCCCCCAGCTCTTCTTGTTAAGTTCCTTTTTAGCATCCTCACCTATTCCTGGTGAGTTATGTATCCTCCTGTGATGTTTTGCTTTTAACTTTTCTGGCTTTCTGACTTTGAATACTTACCCCCAATATTTCACCATCACTCTATCCATATGTAGCTGCATGATCTGCATGATACAACACACACACACACACACACACACACACACACACACACACACACACACACTCACACACAGGTGGGTAGGGGAAGAGAGAGGCCTGTGGGCCACCTAATTTTAGTCTACTTTCTATAGCACTGCCCTTGACTCTCTTCAGCACCCTGTGTCCAATTATTCTGAAAATCATTTTGTCTGGCTTTGAAATTATTCCCAGAAATACTGTCTCCATTACTATCATCATGGATCAAGCCAAGAGCATCAGTACCCCACTTCATTTTGATTCCCTTCTTTACTATTCTTTTACCTTCATAGTCTGTTCTTAATATTTTATGCAGAGAAATATTTATGTTATAAAAAACATTAACTTAAATCACACAAATTCTTTCACTCAAAACTTCTAATGGCTTAGCCTGATGGGAAAAATATTTCATCTTCAATTCAACTCTGTTAGGAACTGTACCAAGTCTGTTAGACAAAAAATGAATTCTACAGGAACAATAAGTAAATAGATATACAATTAATATCAGAAGAATTATATGTTTAATAGTTAAATCTTACCATGGAGGGAAATTTATGGACCACAAGAGTTCACAGCATATATTGTACAATTAAGTATGATAATATAGAAGGATTGTATTATGAGCTATAATATAAATGCTATTTCATTTATTCAATTTCACTGTTTTAGCAGTTTCAAAAGAACATTGTTCCGGAAACTACAGCACAAAATAAAGTCTCTTTATAACTTAGCTTCATATTCTCATTTCGCAAAAGATAAAGACATCCACCAAAGCCAAATAACTAGCCCAAGGTTTTGTTTCAGTGAGCATGAGCAATAGGACCAGGGATTAGACCTGGTGGTGACACCTGGTATAGTCCCCATTCTTCTTTACTCTCCTCTCCTCTCCTCTCCTCTCCTCTCCTCTCCTCTCCTTTCCTCTCCTCTCCTCTTCCCTCTCTTCCCTTCCTCACCCCCCTTCCTCTCCTCCACAACCTCCCCTCTTTCTTCTCTTTACAAGCTGTGAAAGTTTTATATATATTAGTATTATCATTTTGAAATACATAAAGAACATAGAGCCATCTGAGCATTTGGTTTCTGATCTTTCTAGTGACAGCCCTAATACAGATAGTCTTATATATTGGATGGGACCTAAATAACATGAAGTAGAATGCTACTAAAATTAAAAATGCTAAAAGCTATATTTCCAGGATGTTCCAGGTGAAAATAAATATATGGCCTAATTCCTGTCTCATGTGAAGCATTTAATATGCTCCTTCTATTGCTGCGTGTTTTCTCAGTTCATTATTATAGAAGACCTTTGGGTTGAGGCCCATTATTTCCCCCTTTTCCCATTGAGAAAATTGACCTTGGGAGGTTAAATCATTTGGCTAATGTCACAGCTAGCTAGCATAAAATCCAGGACCCAAATTCACATTTTCTAATGCTAAAATTATCCTTCTAACTCTTATGAATTGCAAACTGAAGCTAATTTAATAAAAAAAATCATTATGACTTTGAATCACTGAAAGCTACACTAAGGAATGAAAGGTTATTTTCAAGACTAGGACAAATGATATTATTAAGAATTAAGGCCTGCTGAATTTTGTTTCACAATCTTTGTTTATGGTTCTACTTTTGCTTGAAAATACAATGTGGAACACAAAATACCTGCACACAATGTTCTATATTCCTGCAGATAACACTATAAATTGCCAAGTGACATGTACAAAAGAGACAGTTTCAGAAGCTGATGGGTAAAGAGGAAGACAGTGACAATGACAATGTAGAAGAAATTGGATCTGAATAGAGAACATGGGATGAGTTCTTTTTTGTTACTAACATCTTGGGCTTTAAACTGAAGAGGCCAGCCATACTTAAATGACAATGGGATCAGCCATTTCTTGTTTAAATTCTCATTTTTGCCAAAAGATGCAAAAACAAACAGTTGAACTTATTAGGTATAAGTTATCAGAAAATAATTCCTTTTTGCAAACCAAAATGCACAAATGAAGGAAAAGAACACAGTATCTCCTTTCCAAGACATATCATTAAAGGCCTAGTTAATGAACACATTTTCACACATACAGTCTTCATCTCAAGAGTCAGGTAGCTGGAGATGACACGGGAGCCCAGACTTAACAACATTGGAGTTCTCCTCTACTTTCCTCTTTGGGTGGTGGTAGAGGAGTGTTGCAAAATAGTTGATCACATGGTGACCCCTGAAACTGTGAAAAGACCTGCTTCTAGTTGTGTGGTTCATCCCTTAGCTCACTCCTTTAATCCCCCTGGCTAGAATACAGACAAACCCTTAGTACACACCTTTAATCCCAAACAATGAAGGTAAAGTTTGTAATGTTTGAGTGGCAGACAAAGTGATGAATCAGAGAAAGATTTGGTTGATAGGACATGCCCAACTTTCATGGGAAGAGAGAGGAAAGGGAAGTTACATATCAGGGAGCTATACAGACTGAGAACAGTTTTAAAGAGACAGGTTGAAGAGAGAAGAAGCTAGACATAGGTCAAGACAGAACCAGCCAGAGAATGAGAAGGAGCCAGATTAGAACAGATTGAGAGTTAGTTTGAGGCCAAGCAGAGCAATTCAGTCAGAGGTCAAGAGAGAAGCCAGATTAAGTCTGTCAGCTTGGAGAGGAGTTTGAGCTAGAACAACTGAGTTGAACCTGTCTACAACAATTCAGAAAGATCTAGAAAGGGTGAGCTTATTGAGCAGTAAGTCAAAGGCTAAAAATATTCTCGGCTTAGATTAGACTGTACAGAGACTAAAAGCTTCCAGGACTAGGCCTAGTTTAGCAGACAAGGCAGTAAGCCTCCAGACTACAATGACAATGGATGAATAAAAGTTACATTTATAGAGGAAGGCTGATGGGAAGCATGACTATTGGTATCTCTCGGAATAAGGGGCCTCCTGCTCTGCTAAGATACAAGTGATGCATTTGGAGTCAGGAAGTCTCACCCAGTACAGAAGTGAGGAGGAAGTTCTCCACTCAGTGTTAGTAGAGGTTGAGTCAGGAGGTATTTTCTTGAAGAGAAGACAGAAAGGTTGTAAGACCCAGAGGTGGTGAATAACATCAAACAAACCGAGTTTTCCATACAAAGTAGGGCGATTGCACATGTGAACTCCCAGCTGTGGGACAATGGACCATACCAGGAAACTTGGTAAGGTTGAGTGAGTTGGAAGCCCTGGAACCCAGACAGGACAGTAGGCCTGCTTACTTCTAGTTGCCTGTCATGTGACCACACTTCCTGCATAAGAACGTAATGGTCATGTAGATCAGAACAGAATTCTCCATGCTAATGAGGTATGTAGATGGGCCCTGAGAGTTTAATCAATAAGCTTCCCTCACCGGACATTTCTTCTTGCAAAAGGTAATCTCTGATCAACCATAAGGAGATGGTATGCACCCGTTTTCCACGACGAACAGTATGGATAAGCATGGACTGTCTCTTTTATCAAAACCTGCTGTAGGAAGCATGGAGAAAGTCTCTGTCTCAGAGCCTCACCACCGAAGTCTCCCACAGAAGCCTTCCACCCCCCATTCCGTGCTCCTAGACAGTCACAGCTAAACTAAGGACAATCCCAGATGAGCTAAGCTGGAGTTCCTCCTTCCCCCGGGGCCCCATGCTCCTCAGCCCTCAGGCATCTTCTGTTCCCAAGTCACTGAGTCGCAGCACCTGGAATCCAGGAATTCGGTAGCCCCGGGATCTGGGATCCTCATCACAGGCCCATGGACACCTCCACCCCTGTTCCTGACTCTTTCATGCAATTTCCAGTGGCTATTGGATTCCCAGGAATCAGGGAACCCAGGTTTTGACCTCCCGCATCTTAGGCTGTGTTTTCCTCACCGCTGAGCAGTGTATCAGCGCTTCCCTCTAGCCTATCACCCATTGGTGGCACAGAGCAAGTGCAGTCTAGCATCTCTCAGCGGTTCACTCACCCTGCAGAGTTCCCACACCCCAGTGGCAGGGCAGAACACAAAACTACACCCAGCAATTGTGACTGACAGCATGATAAAATGAACCTAACACCATAAACTTCCAGAGCAAAAGAATGCAAAGCCAGGTTATAAATAGTGAGGTGAATCTGGGATTTGTGGTGGCACACCCCTTTAATACCAGCACTTCGGAGCCAGAGATAGGTGGCTCTCTTGAGTTCAAGGCCAGCCTGGTCTACAGAGTGAGTTCCATGACGGCCAGCGCCACACAAAGAAACTCTCAGGGGGAAATAGTAAGGTGAAATAAATAAGAAAGTCAAGATATCATTAGATAATAGCTGATACTATGAACCAGACAGTGTTCAAACTGAGGAACAACAGAGTAGAAGATAACATTGACTATGTTAGAACCATCAGACAAGGATGTAAAAGCAACTGCCTTATGCACTTTCTATTGCTGTGATAAGATACCATGACTGGGGCAACATAGAAAAGACTTTACTTGGGGCTTATCATTTCAGAGGGTTAAAGTCCAAGACCACCGCTAGGTACATGGCAGCAGACAGGCAGACATGGTGTTGTAGCAGTAGCTGAGAGCTCACATCTTTAGAATCACAAGACAGAAAGAGATACTTGGAATAGCACAAGTCTTTTGAAACCTCAAAGCTGGCCCTCAGTGACACTTGCTCTAACAAGGCCACACTTCCTAATCCTGTATATATGAGCCCATGTGGGCTATTCTCATTCAAACCATCACAAGAACCATGCCCTTAAAATGTTCCCTTATTAAATAAAGAAAAATAAGCATTCTAAGAACGATTTAAAAACAGGCTTCAAAAGCACCCATCTCGGTGAATGAATAGATGATCTAAAGAAACCTCATAAAATAGGATTTCAGAACATAATGCCCCAGAAGAAAGTAAAGAACCCAAGAGGACAAAATAAAGAATCAACAAGAGTCCAGAATCCTAGCACTTCTCCCAGAACCACCCTCTCTACCATCCAATCCTTCTCCACCTATCTTGGAGATTTCTTCTACGTGTGTGTGTGTGTGTGTGTGTGTGTGTGTGTGTGTGTGTGGTGTTTTTCAAGACAGGGTTTCTCTGTGTAGCCCTGGCTGTCCTGGAACTCACTCTGTAGACCAGGCTGGCCTCAAACTCAGAAATCTGCCTGCCTCTGCCTCCCAAGTGCTGGGATTAAAGGCGTGCGCCACCACGGCCAGCTTTCCTCTACTTCTTTCACTATTAATTCCACGTTGCTTCTCCAAACTGGTTTAGGGAGTAAGGAGTGTCTTGGTGGGAGATCAGCCTATTAGGGATCATATCATTATAGAAAACCGACTCCCTCTCCAAGCAGCTATCCAATGTCAATATCTCCTTGGCAGTGGTGGAATTTTGTGTCTACCTTGACCAGTTATACTTGGATGTTTGTCTGACTGCAGCTTGTTCAGGTCTTGTTCACACTGCCACAGTTGCAGAGAGTTCACATGTGCAATCTCTCTTCCTTGTATGGAAAACCTTGTGTACTGGCTGGTTTTGTGTGTCAACTTGACACAGGCTGGAGCTATCACAGAGAAAGGAGTTTCAGTTGGGGAAGTGCCTCCATGAGATCCAGTTGTGGGGCATTTTCTCAGTTGGTGATCGGGGGGGGGAGGGCCCCTTGTGGGTGGTGCCATCCCTGAACTGGTAGTCTTGGGTTCTATAAGAAAGAAGACTGGATGTAGGGGAACGCCAGGACAGAGTAACGAGAGGGGGTTGAATGGAGAAAAGAGGGAGGGAAGGGGGCTTATGGGACTTTCGGGGAGGGAGGAAACGGGAAAGGGGAAATGATTTGGAATGTAAATTAAAAAAAATAAAATAAAATAAATAATTTAAAAAAAAAAAGAAAGAAGGCTGAGCAAGCCAGGGGAAGCAAGCCAGTAAGAAACATCCCTCCATGAACTCTGCATCAGCTCCTGCTTCCTGACCTGCTTGAGTTCCAGTCCTGACTTCCTTTGGGGATGAACAGCAATGTGGAAGTGTAAGCTGAATAAACCCTTTCCTCCCCAACTTGGTTCTTGGTTGTGATGTTTGTGCAGGAATAGAAACCCTGACTAAGACACCTTGTTTTCTTGATTTTATCCACCACCTCTAGCTTTTACCCTTTCTGATTTCTCTTTAAGGAAGATTCCTGAGTCTTCTAGAGTGAGGTGTGAAATGCATGTCCTATTTAGAGTTGCGCAGTTCATAGTCTCTTATTCTCTGCAATAGACCAGTTAAATGTTTCTGTGTTAATCTCCATCTTCTGGGAGGTGTTCTGATATATGGGGATAGCAATAAGCCATCAGGAGTGTGACCTGAACATTCAACCTTTATCAGTAGTATGCAAGTACACACAGACACATACACAAATAAGTATAATAAAAATAAGCATACAAGTAATAATACATAATGATCACAGAATCTTTTAATGCTGAAAATAATGATGAAAAAGTAAAATGATGGAAATAATTTAGATTTCATTAAATGAATGGTAACAAACCAATGTGTTCTCTCTAAAACGCATGATCTTTTAAAGTACATAATAGCACTTGGTGAATATTATAAAGCACTCACAACAGACAAACATAAGATGTTGGTATGCACTTATCAACACTAGTTCATTAACTGTAAGCCATAATTTATCCCCCAAATTTCTTATCAATTGATTCTTCCCAAGAAACTGAAAAAAAAAAATGGTTAAACTCAGTAGCAGAGTTTAAACTGTGGCTAATTCATTATTCTCAGATCTGTTCAAAGGACAAAATGTAAGTAATTCTCAGTCTTCAGGCTTAATTGAGTGTCATTTAAGGATCTAGTTCTTTTTATTTGAGGTACATTTCAAAAGTAATTTGTTTCCACTGTAAGAAGCATCGACAAAGGAGGTCTTTTCTGCCACAGCTTTGACTATTCATTATTAAAGATTTCTAACACCTGCAAGGGTTTGCTTGGAACATTCCTGTGTCAGAGCTAGGTTGTCTCAGAGGGTAATCACCTTGTCAAGTCCTAAGACTGAGAACTGCTGTGGATCAGAATGAGACCATACACTTCCCTTTGGCATTACTGAAAGTAAAACTGGTGTCCAGTACTGTTCATTCCTTTTATTATAGTGCAGAACTGATCTTAATTTCTTAATGTCAGAGCTGAGGATTCTTTGAGTACATGTTAGCTTTCATTGTCAGCCTCTGTCTACATCTCCCCATCTGCAGCCAAAAGGAAAAAGGAAGTAATGCTGTTATTTGTCTCTTACTTAACAAAAAACTAATTTCTTTTAAAATTTTAATATATTATTTCCTTACTCTCTTTCCTCCTTCAAGCACACTTTCCTCTCTTTCAAATTCATGACCTGTTTTCAATAATTGTTACACACACACACACACACACACACACACACACACACACACCAGGAGCACACAGTATAACCTGCTAAGCCTGTATACTGTTACATGTATATATGCTTTCAGAGCTATTTGGTGTTGGATAACAAATTGATGTGCTTTGTTCCCCAAGGGATGACTGTTTCTCTTGCTCTCAGCATTCCTTAGTTGCCTGTAGGTCTTTGTGTAGGGTAGGACTCCTGGGCTCTGCCCACACACTATCCAAATGAGTATGTCAAATGTGTTGTCCTTGTTCAGTTTATGTTTAGGGAGAAATGTTGGTGAGATCTTATGCATGTAGTTTCTGATATTCCTAGAGATAAAATCTCATAGCAAATTCAATGCTCTTTTGGTTCTTACGATCTTCACACTCCCTCTTCTGCAGTGATTCCTAAATCTGCCTTAGGTTAGAGAATCCTGTTGTAAATTTATCCTGCTGCGACTGCTCTCCTCAAGTTTGCATTTTGATTGTTTGAAAACTTTTGCAATGGTCTCTGATTTACTATAAATTTGTAAATGTTTAACTATAAATTTAAATGACAAGCTACAAATTTTTAAACTATAAACTGAACGGTCTTCTACTTCCATTTCTGTAAAGAAAAAAATTAAATTTGTAGAAAAATGGATGGAATCGGGAAAGATCACATCGACTGAGATAACCCAGACCCAGGAAGAGAAACATCATAGGTTCTCTCTCATCTGAGGCTTCCAGCCCCAAATCTTCAGATGTGAATATATAGCCTGGAGAAACCAGGAACATAAAAGGTGACCAGAGCTGGGTTGAGGGGTTGTGGAGGCAACAGATTGGGAAATAGCAGGGTTTGAGTGATCTGCAGGGAAATGACAAAAATTGGAAAGGCTCTGATATGGAGAGGAAGGGGGATAAATATAGAAGGAGGAAGGAGGGTGAAATATCACTAAGGATCTCTTAAAAAGTCATAAGAAACTATACAGTTAATTATCTTTCTAAGATTCAATACAGATAAGTTTATACATAAACATACTAATATAGTTTACTAAAACATTTTCATCTGGGCTGACAATGTTCCCACCAAGAACCAATACTGTCTGCCTAAAACCCAAATACCAGGCACAAGATCTCTCTTTTGAGTTGTTACTGAGGGCTCTCCAAGAATTTTAGTAAATTACACATTATTGCTATTGCCCTGTACTTCAAACTCAGTCAAGGGGCGACTAGTATGAAATTGATTTGAAAGCTTTTTTCCCCGAGGACTAGCTTTCATATCTTTTCATAGAAGGCACCATGCAAGCTTTCAACCCAGCCATGATGCCTGTGAATCACAATGATCACCATGGCATGGTCACCCTAGGGGTCCAAGAGTGGTACAAACACCTTGGTGGTAAGTAGCCACTCTCTAAGTTGACTTAAAACCTGTATGGTAAGAGTGAACTTATGTCTGGTACTGGAAACCTAGTCAACTATCTAGGACTAGTGCAGTCACAAACTTAGTAGAAGAACCTACAACTACTGCTTTATTTAACCAGTACAATCCCTAACTACATCCTAAATCTTTATTCTCATACACAGATAGGTGTAGTCCTTACCCCACCTCAAGGAAATGTCATTTTGCAGCAGACAGAGAAAACACAATTAAGTGATCACACATTAGAAGGACTGTGACCTAAGAGTCTCTTAGTCGGGTGTGTGTAAACTCATTTCCTTCCTTTAAATATTTGCAAAGACCTGGTTAGTAGGGATTAAATGTATACAAAACACATAATTCAGATTTGCATTAGAATATTGAATAACTTCATGAGTATGAATTTGAAGGCTCATTCGTTCATGTTTTGGGTGCCAGAGCTAGATAAATGTGAGGGTTATAATGGAGGAAGATTTCTCTACTTTATATCATTATGGTAAGGGTGAACTACAGACAAAGGAAAATTCACTGGATGTGCAAGAGTTTCTCTCTCTCTCTCTCTCTCTCTCTCTCTCTCTCTCTCTCTCTCTCTCTCTCTCCCAGGATACTCAAAATATCAACAAATTACCTCAGTCAGGAATAGTCACATGTCACTTAACTCCCTAGCTAATGGATGATGGATGGTCTTCTAGACATACAAACCTTTTATAATCATGCTACTAGCTGCTATTAAGAATGCCCTGAATTCCCTTCTGTAAGATCATCGGATGGCTAAGGTTGTAAACTGTGTTACTTTCTTGGTATTGAGGTCACAGACTGCCCTGAGTCCCAGCACAGGTGGCCCATCTCTGTGTGAAGTACCCAAGCCTGGGAAAACAAGAAGGCCTGTCATGGAGTTTTGCTGACTGCTGGCGAACCACAAAGCTCCTTGCTGTGTCTACTGGAGAACTGGCATAAGTCAAAGGCTTCATGAGGCAGAAACATAAAACTGCTGAACTAACAAAGCATTTCTCTTTAGACTTGCACAAATAGTGGGGGGCTAGAGCATGGAAGGAGAGATGCGCTGCCCTGCCTGGTCCCTGCCATGTGTTCTCCAGTTTATTTCCAATGGGTTTTGCCACCTGTCAACACTTCACCAGTTTGTGGAAATGACCCCAACAATCTCTCACAGTGAATTTTATTTTAGTAGGTCTGAGGACCATGAAATTCTTATTTAATCAAGGAACTCCTACGATTAAGCCACTCTGGGAGTAGCTAATAAGAAAGTTTGGTCTTTTGGCTTTATGTAGTGGTTCACATTAATGTAGTTCTTAGAGATTTTGCAATTCTTTTGTCTAATTTTCTCTATCAAACAAAAATAAAATGACTTCCGATGATATTCTGTAGTATTCATAGAGCAATGCCTTGCTCAGTCATCATCAGAGAACATTCTTCTTTGCAGCAGATGGGAACAAACACAGACCCACAACCAGTGGATATGCAGAGAATGAGTGATTTTGGAATACTAAGCCCTAAATGGGATGTCACCATAAAATCCCTCACCTCAGCGATCAGGGAACACTGCAACGAGGAGGTAGAAAGAACATCAGAGCCAGTGGGGATAGAGGACATTAAGGAAACAAGGCCTTCTAAACACAACCGGGCTGGTGTTCACATGAATTCACTGAGACTGAGGCAGAATGCCCAGAACCTTTATTTGTCCACACCAGAAGGAGAAGTGGACTCTAACTCAGATGCTATCTCCAACTGATACACACTTGCAAATGAAAATGTAGCTTACTTCAAGGGACTCTCGCTGGGGAAACAAGCTACTCTTATGGGAAGGCCTAATGTTCCATTGTAGATGGCCGACAGAAAATAAACTCGATGGTGTCTGTATAGTGTATGTATTTTCTGTATATGGCTTCCAGTTTTGTGTTTTTATGGGATCCTTGAGTGGATAAATAAGTGAGTCTCTGCGTCTCTATCTGTTTCTGCATCTTTTCTTGGACTCGTTTACTTCTGTTTATTTGTTTTGTCCTATTACAATGTGTTTGTTCTCATTTTATATAATTATATTGTACTTTATTTATATTGTACTTTACTATTATCTCTTCAATGCCTGATTGTTTTCTAATGAGAGGCAGAAATAAGGTGGACCTGAGTAGGAGGGAAGGTAGGAAGGAACTGGGCAGAGTAAAAGGAGGGAAACAATATCAGGATATATTCTATGAAACAATTCTATTTTTAATAAAAAGAAAAATACATATTTAAAATTCACAAAATAATCTTATGCATCGAAAGGGGTGACTTCTTCAAATGTGGCTTTAGCAATGTATCTATCACAAAAGACACATATGGAAATATACTAAATACTAATTTAAAAATAAGACAGAAAGATAGTAATGAAGTAAGGAACTTTAAACTGTGTACTCACATAAATCAAAGTGTTCTGGTCATAATTTAGCTACTATGGTTACCTACTGGCTTTCACATAATATAGAATCCATTTCCTCTAAAATATTCCTCCTGCAGGTTTATATAAGTTCTGGGAGGTATTATCCTATACATCTCATTTGCATACTAGAGAACTGAAATATAATTGAGTTATTTATTTTATCCTTGGGAATATTATTAATGGAACAATTAGAATCCAAAGGACTGCAGCATTAATGGGCTACTTCATTAGGACTTAAGATGAGACTATGCCACAGCAAGTAGTTAGCAAAGAAAATGGAAAGACATTTTGAAAAGAGAGAAATTAGAGTAACGGGCCTCGGATATTGTCACCAGACTTTGAAGATCCCGGAATTCAAAGCGTTAACACCTATAAGCTATTCCAACAAGGGAATATATACTGTTAAAGACTGGGAGTTATTTAAAATGCCAGTGAGTGTAATAGCAGAGCCCTGAGATAACCATTTCATCAGCCTACATTACTCTAAAATTAATGAATAATGAGGCGATGCCCTTCACATTCTCTTCCCTTTCCATTCCAAGATATATTGATCAGATGACATTTATTTAAGTTTGGGATAATGTATTAATTTCAAGATAATTATTCAATATACTTTTGTCACTGTTGATATGCTTCAATGTCATCCAGGGGCCGAGGGATGAATAAACTGTTATCTGACATTGGTGGTCAGAGTGCTAGAAATAAATGCAGTTTTTCTCCTTGAGATTTACTGACTTGAGTTCTTATGGGGGGGCGTGAAAGGGGAAAAAGCCAAAGATAAAGGGGGGGAGGTTAGAGCAACCCCCAGGTTAAGAGGCTTGGATGTATTAAAAGACCGTACTGGGGGACAAATTTCCTTTTCTATTGTTGCAGGGGTCAGACTGATCCTCAGCAAAGCTGACAGAGCCCATCCTTAGTGGATGCCACTGCAATATTAACACTCATTTGGAGCAGATGTGACTAAAAGCATGAAACATTGAACAAACAGCTGCCACAGATCCAGTGCCATTGCATAAGCTCTTATGTTCTATTAATGGCGCGAATTGGCGAGGCCAGGAGGGCAGGCTCTATTCCCCACAGTTCCTTAGCAGATGGGCTGGGTGATGGCTCCTCAGAGAAGTGCTGCCCTATAGACATGACCCTACACCCCACGTAAAGCTTCTAATACAAAATACCTACCCAAGAAAAAAGATGGATCTAAGGTCAGATTATTCTGTGTCAAGAAATCAGCACATATGCAGAGTACTTCATGGATACTGGTTACTGTTTTACTCCACTTTATTCAACTTCGATTTTTAACAGTGTGCGAGGCTCAGTGATGTTTCCTCTGTTCTCACTTTCTGATTGTATACACACTTGGGTGTGTAGAAAGAGTCAAAAGTTCAGTGCTTCACCCTCAAATACTTCTACTTACCTGAGCCAGTGAGCTCAGAGTGCCTCCCAGTCGATCATGGCCATTCCCATTCATCAGGACAAACTGAAATTCCAAAATGGAAAGCAAAGAGGTCAAATGTTGTAGATCATAGAAAACATCTATTCATAATGAAAACCATGCTCTCTCTGGCTTTGATACAATAGAGAGTACCCGCGGGTGGTGTAAGAGTTTGGTCTGGTTCTGCCTGCAGCCCCACGCTCCCAGAAATAAGACTCAGACTCAAAATATTTTTACAAATACCTTGGACTTATAACTAGGCTCTTTTCTGATATTCTGCCATTTGTCTGGTTACATGTGCTCAGATATCACATGTCCAACTTGTCACATCTTTCTGGCAAATCTACCCCACCTGGTTCTATCCCAGAATTCTTTCTCCTCCTGAATGTCCCACCTCCCATTTCCTGCCTAAGCCATAGGCTCTAGGCTTTTTAATTGACAGGTGATGTATCCATACAATACACAAGATATTTTCTCTGCAGGGTGGTGTTTGCAAGTTCAAATAGCACAGGAGCATGGCTCTGGCTTGTTCTCTTTCAGGACAGTTTCCACTCTTTGGCACTCTTATTTCCCCATGAAGACCAGGGTCACCATGAAGACTGGATAATTCATCTGTAACAAGCTGCAATGACCTCCAGCAAGTGCAGAATTTCATCAAGGTGAGCAGGTGTGGAGGAGGTTTATGGAATATATTTTATTTGTTTTCAGAAAGCAATGCCTCTGAGCTACAATTATACTCTACCCATCATTAGTATCCATGTTACCATCCCCAACCCGAGGAGTGAAGATCAAGGAAGAAAATGAGTATGTGCAGGACAAACAAGAAAAACCATATCTTGAAAATGATGCAGGAAAGCAGCAAATTGTCATTTATCCATTTTCCTTGGTACATACTCTGTGCCAAGCATATATGAACTTGGACTGCGATCATATAACATTTGTATTTCAATGCAGAACAACTGACCAAAAGATAGTAAGCAAAGAAATTGGCCAAATGAGTTAATCAAAGTCCTTTAGACTTGATAACTGCTGTAAAGATAAAAAAAAAGTAGGGGGAATGCAATAACAATCTATGGCAATGAGGGAGGGTATGCACTGAGTGAGTCAGAAAGCTGAGGGGACACTTCCCTGAGGAGGTGTCTGGGCTCGACAGAAAAACAGTGCAAAGAAGACACTACTGGGCACATTCTGAAAATCTCAGGTGGAGGGGAAGAGTTAAAAATAGGCCTACATCTGACAAAATCAAAGAACAGTATGGGAAGAAGGGAAACGTTTTACCACTCGAATTATGTTATAAACTCACCTTGTGACCATCTGAAGAGTTGTGGGTAGAGGGGACACAGAAGGAGACAAAATTTCAGCCCTGATTAGCAAACAGGTCTCCCAGGATTCCTCAAATAATCACCGTTCACAGAGCTGTGATTCATAGCCAAGTTCACTTCTAACCCCTCAGCTGTTCTCACAAATATAGTATCATGCCCAGCCAAAAGGGGGGCAGGCTAAGCATGACCGTCTCTCTTCATACACACACTGTTTGCTGCCCGCTCATTGCAGCAGCTGGCCATAGTTTCAAATATGGAGGACTTTACCACCCTACAGGAAAGGCTGGGTGAGAGCTGTGAGTTGTACATTCGTGTTTGCCTCAAAGGGAATGAAACTAAATGTGCTGAGAATGGTACCAGAGGGGAAGTCAGCTCAGAATGTTCTATCTTTTTTTTTACTCCCTGGAACCTAACATGACATAAATCCAAAGCCAGGAAGTCACAGTTCCAAACAAGTTGTACTAGATGCTGCTTAGAAACAGCAATGCAATGTGTGAAATGCCTGTCATGATGAAAGGCTCTCGGCTTCTCATGAGAGGGAGTGTCTGGAAGCCACCTTCCTGCAGAATGTGGCATAAAAATGAAACAAGTTGAGTTGATAATACCATAAAAAAGAAAAGCTGGTCTTATATATGTTGGCATAATTATAAAGCATATGTGCAGACATGGAAAAGATAAACATGTGCATCTACATGGTGGTAGTGGTGATAGTGTGTGTGCATGCATGTGTGTATACATGTATGTGTGCAAATGTATATACATGTATGTGTACGTGTGTGTGCATGTGCATGCATGTGTCCGTGTGTGTGTTTCTACATGTATGTGCATGTGTGTGCATGTTTCTACATGTATGTGCATGTTTATGCATATGTGTGTGCATGTGCATGAGTATGTGTGCATGTGTCTGCATGTATGTGTGTGCACATACATGTGTGCATGTGTGTATATGTGTGTGAATGTGTGTGCATATTTGTTTATGTTTATGTACATGTATGTGCATGTGTGTGCATGTGTATATTGTGCATGTGCATGTGTGTGTACATAATCATGCAAACTCAGAATGATGAGATGATAAGGTGAAGAAAACCATTCCTATATATAGTTTCATAATTTTGTGCATCAGTTAATTAGTTCAAGGTATATAAACAACATAGTTTTGGTTTTGTTGGAACTGAAAACCACCACTTGCCATTGTCTGCATTCTCTCTTGACCCCAGGGTCAAAAAGATTCTAATATGCAGTGCTTCCAACCATGTTTAAAACTATTGATACCTGAGATGTAAAAAAGAGGGAGGGGAAGAGTACTTAAGATACCTCCTGGGGTCAAAAGGATTAAGAATGCTTTATATTACATTTCTAGATTGTTATACTTTGTAAACTCCATAAAAACAAATATTATCTTCATAAAGATAGATGATTTAAGGATTTTTTTTTTAGCTGAAGCAATATAGTCTGCATTGGGTGAATTTGCCTTAGACACACAGGATGGTTTCAAAGCACATACAGAAAACTCAAAGAACTAAGTGACACCAGCAGCAAGTGTATGCTATTGACAAGGTCCCCTTCTCTAATATTGAAAACCATCATACTGGCATACTACCAGTGTTCTAATGTAGCCCCTGGGACTCCACTCTTGAAGCTTGTTTCAGTGCATGCCATTAAGCTGTAATATAAGACACTCTCATTCTAATGTTAAGTTTCTGCAGGATGAAGCCCCTCCAGGATTCACCCATGCTAAAATTTGCCCTCATCTCTCCTCTGTCAGTGGGTAGCTAATTTTTTTTTGTTAAAGTGACAACAAGCTAGAGTTATCTAAGAAAAAGAAACCAGAATTGAGAAATTGCCTCATAACATTTGCCTGTGGACAAGTCTGTAGGATGCTTTCTTGGTTTGTGATTGATGTGGAAGGGTACAGCCCATGGGCTATGAATCAGACCATCCCTGGGCATGTGGTCCTGAATTATATGTAAGCAGTCTGGGCAAACCATGAGGAGCAAGCCAGTAAGCAGCACCCCTTCACGGCCTTCAGTTCCTGCCATATGTTCCTGCCCTAACTTCTCTCAATGCTGGACTGTAACCTGTGAGGTGTAAAAACCATTTCCTCCAAAATTACTTGTGATCCCAGTGTTTGTCACAAAAATTGCAAACCTAATTAAGACAGACAATGTTCATTGACTACTCAAGGTTGTACTAATCTTTTCTCTTATTGCAGGGACTCTACATTCAGTGAAGAGTCTGCTTGATGTTGACTTGCAATTCTTTAGTTTAGCGTTGCTTTCTCAACAAAATTATTCCATCCTTAAGAGCAGACCATGTAAACAACCACTAGAAAATATTTTCTTGCTGTAGGCAAATGAAAGTACCCATGGACTTAATGATTTGGCTCATTTTAGACTTGGAGAATCTACCTATCTGTCTGTCTGTCTATCTATCACCTATTGTCTATTATTTTAGGGAGTGTTGGTGAATTTAGAACCTTGTATACACTTGGCCAGTGTCCCACCATTAAGCCTGCATCACCCCAGAACATCTTAGAAATATATTTCAACTTATAGAACCTTACTCCAACTTGGAAGACCCTCTTATTACACCAGCTTGCCTAGCTCTGCTTTAGAAAGGATCAAGAATGGATTACATAATTAACAATTTCCACTTCTCTGAAACTCAGCTAACCCTTTCCTAAATAGGAGTTACAGGAAGATTATACCCAACTGTCTATAATGGTTGCTATTTGAGGTATAGAAAAAAGAGACAGAATGCTAGCTTCCCTCAGACTTCTGTGTACCCCACCAACTAGCCTGTTGGATTGTATGTGAAAATGATGTGCAGAACTTTCTTATTTCCATCTTTATTCTATATGTATTCTATCACCAAAGGTTTATGGTTGTAATTCTGATATAGCACATCTAGGTATTATGTTTCTAATTGTGTAAGATGTGAAGCAGCGCTTCCTGATTTACTTGTGAGCAGTGGTCTTAGTGTGGTTTAGTTACTGGTAAGAACACTAACCAACTAACAAGATGGGACTGAATCAATAGGAGAACTCCTAGTCTTTGTGTGCCTGAGACATAATTCCAAGAAATGTAATTTATTGACCTCAGACCTAAGTTGAATTATAGAGCATACGCTCTGCTTGGAGCAGTAATGATGCTTCAAAAATTGCCACCTGGCTAACAAGCCCGGCAAGCAGTGTGCAAGGCTCTGATGTCATTTATAACAATACCTATACATCGGATAACAAGAACAGCACTGGCTCCCACCTCTGTTGGCTGTCCAAAGTGCTGGAAAGACTAATTTGCCTCTCTAAGTTGCTACTGGCCATTGCCACCTGCTGACTTTGGCACTCTGATCCCCTGGCTCCCCTCCTGGAATCCTGGCAGACTTCCCATGATGCCAATCTTAAGCCAGAGAATGCAGGGATGTTTGGAACTGCTCAAATTGCTGAGGCCACATTGTGCAAAGAGGCTGACAATGGGGAATCTTGTGCTCTCCAGGGTCAGCCTGTTGAGTACTCTGGCGATCAGCTGGCTAACAGCAGCAATGGTTGGAAACCACCCCAGAGAAGGCCAGATATTGGCAAGGAAAGAACATTGAGGGAGCAAGCATCTGTAGCGAAAATAAACAAGGCTTTATGAGATAGTTGTGAATCTTTGTTTCCATTCAGCCTGAGTTCATTTTAGACATTTAAAACTTCAGAGTGTTGCACTTGATGATTTATATTTTAGTGTTGTAACTCTCCGTCCACCTGCTTCCACTTTTAGACTGTGTTTTAAAAGTTAGATATTCTCATTTCAGCATGGGAGTTTTCATTTCCTGTTCAGTCAAGATGGATTCTCAGGTTTCTGAGACATTGATATTCTTACTCTGTGCAGTGTTTTAAGACACAAAATCTTGATATTTTTTGATTAATGTGTTTTTAACAACAAAAAAAATGTATAGAGCTGAAGATATATCTTAGTGGTAAAGCCTTCACCTAGCAAGCAAGACTCTATGATTTCAACCCCAATAACTGAAAATATTTTTATGCACATTGTCTAAATAACAAACTAAATAGTCTTCTCCTAATAAGGATGGAACATTTGTGAACTTTTGTCTAACCAGGTTGCAGAATCCCACATGAAATTATAGTTGAGTCTGCACCGTTGCTGTTCATTATGAACAGAATCAGGATAACCAATATAACATTTCACACATACGAATCACGGCATGAATATAAGGCTTTTGGGAGTCTTTTATTATGTCAATTTTATTTAATTCATGTATGATGAAGTCAATAGATTAGGACATTAAAAGAATAGCCAGATGTACTCAATGATACTGAGAACAATGTTCATGGCATGCAATGAGGTGTTACCAGGAACACAGGGAAGCTTTAGAGGTAAGAACAAGGAAGAGAACATTTGCTGTGGGTTCCATGGGAAGGGATGGGTGAGGATGGTTAGAAGGTTTAGGTGATGAACTACTTTAAACAATATCAGCCAACTCTGGGACATATGCTCTATATCTTATGAAATTCCTGACCCTGGTAGGGGTACGGTATTAAAATAGGTGAAGTACTAGGTACAAAGACCTGGGAGAGGAAGTAGCTGGAATGAACTCTGCTTTGGTTTGCTACATATGTTAATGATCCTGAGAAGGGAGGCCAGATATCAAATCATCAAGAACAAAGAGTGAAAAGACTGGCTTCATCCATGAAGTAAGCCAGCCTGTGTAGGATCATGCATCAGTGACTTTATGACAATGGGACCATAACTTGTTTTTCTTTATCTTTTGGTTTCAGAGGAAAACTCCCCAGTCTCTCTTGAGTTCTCTGATGACTGATTTACCATAGAAGGGAAAAAAGGTAAAATGGCTTCTATCATTCATTATGGCCAGCTATAGTCACTTCCTGGCATTATCCAGGGAAGGAAGAAAAGAAAGAGGGAACCTGAATGGAACCACATGCTTGTCCAAACCCCTGTGGGTCATGATGACAGGCCCATTTTGTGTTCCGATGGCAGAGACATATTATTAGAAAAGTGCCAAATGGTGTGTGTGTGTGTGTGTGTGTGTTTTCCTTTGTTGGATGGCAGGGTATTTGAAGAAAGACCCCTTTTCTTCTGATTTTTAGAATTGTAAACAGCTGGTGGTCAGAATTCAGGACAGAGGAGAACCTGAGTCTATAATCTCTGGCTTTTGGGGTCCCACAATGCTTCTTAGTTATTACTATGAAGATAATATACAAACATAGTTTTGCTTTTAGTAATGCTCAGAATTTTGTCGTTGAGTAAATCCAATCTTGCTTTAAGTATCCAACACAAGAAAATTTGATTAATTTTTCATCTGCTAATACTTCTGCCTCTTATTTCATATACTTCCTTAGGGATATGAGATTTTCATCTTCAATTTTTATTCCTCTTAACTTAAAACTACAAAGAGTTTAGTCTTTCTATAAAAATTGCTTCTGAAGAACGAGCAACCCAATCATATGTCATCATTAAAAATCAACAAAATACATAAGACTCTTATGGCCCATTTCTGAAATGTTCCCTGTGACAAATGTTCATGTCTTTAGAACTTGATCTCTGTTTTTTGGGTTTTTTTGTTTGTTTGTTTTTTGGGGTTTTTTTTTTGTGAGGTAGATCCTGGCAGGAGTATTAGGAAAAATATAGAGTGGAAAAATAGAAAATTAAAATGATCTATTGTCTTTCCATATGAATTTATTATCTTTACAGCATAATTTTTAGCTATTAATTTGCATGTATTAATGTGTATATGTGTCAGGGTAGGGTATGTGTGTGTCATGGCATGTGGGTGGAGGTCAGTAGAAAACTTTCTGGGTTCTGGGGATGCTCTGGTTTGCAAGATAAGTGCTCTCACCTGCTGGGACATCTTATGGGCAGTTTTCCATGCATTATTTTCCATTTTATTCCTATGTCATTATCTTAAACATATAAATTTAATAGGAAAAATATATAATTTCTATTTCATTTTACACAGTGTTATAATCACTTGCAAAGCTATCACAAACTCAATCATCTGATGTAATTAAGTAACATCATCTTAAAGTCTTTGAGATTAATATTAGAATAATTGAGCACTTGGGAACGTGTAGCTCTGAAGCAGAGGTCCCATGTACAGGCTAGAGGGGATCAGAAGTTATCCTATGGAGGAACAACTTAAAAGCCTCTAAATACAATCAAAGAACTTTCTTCAAGGCTTAGATTTGTTTGCCTTAGAAACTTAGACACAGTAACATTAAATCTCTCTCTCTTGTAAGAATGAATCAATCCTCAAAAACCAGAACAAAACTCACTTTGTATTGTGATATTTCAATTAATTACAATCTCCTATTCCTTGTTACCTCCTACTAACTTAATTTAACTGCCTTAAGACACTTACAGAAGACTTGAGCTGGGTACAAGGTTGAATTAATTGCCACTGGAGCCACATCTAATTACTAAGAAGGTAAGAGGGACAAGTTGATGGTGACAGGAAAGAAGAGAAACTAGATGTTTCATTGGAGATACTGGAGATGAAAGAAATGAAAGGGTACTTTAAAATATGCATCTGGTTAAGTGGAAAAGAAGAAAATTGCCACTGACAGGTTAAGAAAAGTGACAAATTAAATATTATTTTTATCTTGAAGATTTTTTTTCCAAAATCTTCTTTTGCCTGGAGGTAATTAAAAGTATGAAGTATTGTTGTATCTAGGGGTACAGTATTGTTCCCCTAAAAAGGATGGTACCTAAACATTCTATTGATATCGTCAACACATCAAGACTCTTGTCACTTTACAAGTGCAAACATCAGTTCATCCATGGTAACAGATCTACTTTACTCCTTAATGATTTGAGTATTGTGTGTTGAATATTTCGGTTCATCCATAAATACAAATACATGAGACCAGTTCCAGGAGGGACTATTAAGAGGTTTAGAATATTAGCCTAATGAACGAGATGACTACTTTTAAACACTGAAGGAGAGTTTGTATGCGAAGGAATTGATTTCCCTCAGATGATCCCCAATAGAAGAAGAAATTTGACAATGGAAGTAAACCGTATACTTGAAAAGTTGTGGATAAACACAATCAAGACTCCTGTAAAAGTTGGACTCTTCAAAAGTTCAAAAGAAAAAAAAAAACCCTCTTTGGAAAACTCCAAACTCTCTTTCGCCAGAGGTAAGTATATCGTGGACAAACTGGAAAATGACTTAGAGGGGACCCCAAATAAGCTAAACACCCTCTAAAACCATCTCGACTTTTACAGTCGCAGGATTCTACACAGTAGAATATTATGCAAATGACTCCACAGACTCTTACGCCTAATTTCCAGAACTAGTAAACTCAGAAACTACTGGTTTCCAGAGCCAAGAATGTTGAGTGGAATCCTCCACCTCCTCCTCAGCCCTCCCCTGGGTACCAAACTGCAGGGGAATGAAAGACTGTGCTCTCTTGATAGATGAGCTGGAGAATCCTTCACAGCTGTGTTGTGGAAATGTTCTCCATTTCCCTCACGATAACATTGAGTCATAAAAGGAGAAAATGAACATTTATTTGCCAACTCCACCTGTCTGCTGGGCCCACCATATCTGTATTAGCATCAAGGGAACTTGCCTATAGTGCTGAAAATTTCATCAGGAGGAGAGACGCAACTGCTATTTCCCATAAGTTGTGTTTAGCACGGGTGGTGTCTCTTCTCATCAGAAGCTAGAAGACAGGAATGGAGACTTGGATGACTCAGTTGTAATCACTAACATTAAGTGAAATGGCTGGAACTGAAAATCTCAAGAACATTTGAGCTTTTTATCTTAAAAGTTCAGAGCTAGATTGAAAATTCCTTTTGTTCTAAATCCAGTCTGAATGCATACAAGTTTTTTCATTGGAAAAGAAGAAAGAAAATACACTTCCTTTTGTCTTTTGGATCCAGAGAAGGTCAAATAAAAGGAGGCAATTGGTAAGACTTAAAAGAAACAGAAATTTAAAAATTGCAACATTCTAGAATTTATTCTTTTTTTCCTCTTAAAGTTTGTCAGTTCTCTCTTTCTGAAAGCACTGTGATAACAATCTCTCCATTATCATGGAGATTCATTTGAGAGTTAAGTAAGAATGGAGTTTTCATTCTATTCTCATAACTAATACAAATTAATGTTTCTGTTTTCTTTATAGTTATATTTGCAGGTAATTGATCTGCCTCCTTAGGACTTTTAAGTCCAGATATTTGTTAGGCAGAGTTCTCCTAAGTCTGAAACATGTCAAACCTCCTCTTATCTGTACTCTAAGGTTTAAGCTTAGAGATGACCTGGCAGAATATGTGTTTGTTGCTCTCTATTTAAGAGTAATGCAAATATCACACCAGTATACTCATTAACAAAGGCATAATGGGTTCCCTGGATCACCGTAGTAACACGGGTCCGGCACCCATACCTACCACATTCACCATCAATTAATAACTGTGCATTGCTGACTCCTTCAATTACCCTGGCTTCTTCACTGTGTAACAAAAGTGCCAAGCACTCTTTTTTTTTCTAATTATCTTTCTAGTCTTCTGCTCATATAAAATTCTCCCAAATTAACATGTCAGAAAGAATATAGATAAATTAACTACAATCAAAGAAATAGAAAAATTCATTTCTTCTATATGACCTATGACCTTGGCATCATATCATATCAATACCCCAAACCTATTACCATTTGGGACATTGAGAACTAGTGGACTTCTGCTCTAGGTTCTGCTGATATCCGCAGACCATGACAATTCATCTTTTCTTTACCTCTTCTGGTAAGATTCCCCTTTTTGTCTCCCCACCTTGTCTCAGATGAACAGTATGATTTCTAGCCCATGATGGCAATCTCCTTTTGCCCTTACCTGGTCATTGCCCTGCTTGTAATGTTATTTAGGAATGACACTGAACAAGAAAGAAACAACGATGGCCAGCTGACTCCAGCAGCTAATGAGTATTTTAGAAGTCTAGCTTATTTGACTTGTGTAATGTTTTGAACTCAATCTAAAAATGACAAATCTGGTTTTCTCTTTTTTTTTGGGTGCTAAATATTAGAAACTATGCGTGGCTTTCCTGGAATAATCTTGAGCACATAACCTTGGAGTTCCCAATGTGGGGAAAATTCATTTCTTGTGAGTTCAAATAAAAAATTCTAATGCGGGATCATTAAATGTTAAGGACAAGATTAGGGTCTACACTGTGTGGATGTATACTATAAAATGAACTTCATTGAATTGGCCTATGGGGGAGTGGCAGAGTAGCCCAACATTAGCTGCCTATAGCTGGAGAGACAGAAATCAAGATAGCCCCTCAGTATAAGAAGCTGGAAAGGTAAGCAGTTCCACTCTGGTCCTGAAGCTGTGAAAGATCCTTGAGAGTTGTTGTATCTACACTGAAACATTGAAGATGTTGGAGTATACTGCATGCAGGCGAGAGGAGCAATCACAGCCATACTTAGATAGGCTTGATTGATGGGCATGTCATAACCATACTCAGACAGGCTTGATAGCTGGAATGCTGCTGTCTCACAGCTCCTTCCCATCCTAGCTTTCGGTCTGTTAGATGGTGCTCCCAAAATTCAGAATGGGTCTCCCTTACCCAGTCACTGTCCCACATGCCCTCTCTGGAAAGACATACAGAGGTCCATTTCCTCATTCTTAGACATTTCTTGAACCAGTTACTTAACAATCAAGACCAACTCTTACAAAGGTTGTGAGAATTTTGAATGAATTTTTCTTTGAAGTTCTATTTGTTCCAGTGAAAATTTTCTTCATTTAGATTTGTACAGAACCAGGAAGAGGGTGAGGTGTGTGAGCATTGCTTTTTTTGTGTGTAAAAATAAGGTGGTGGATTAACCTTATAAGATATTAGATAATGGACAGAGCTATAGTCAACCCAAGAATAAAGGAAAAGTATCCAGATTTCATAAATCTGGGACATTTTATAACATCAGGTACAGGAATAAGCTGCATGTCCAGTATTATGGCTTAAATGCATCTACTACCAAGTACTACCAAGCCTGATTCCCTGATTCCCCTGGATCACAAGAGGGAAGTAGAGATCTGACTCCTACAAGTTTTCCTCTAGCCTTTGGCACATGTCCAGCCCCCTTATCTGCACACACACACACACACACACAGCCCAGTTGTAAAAATCAGAAACTCCTACCACAATCCACAGAGTTGCTACGGTTTGCATGTAAAATGTTCCTCACAGACTTGACCAGTTGACCACCAGTTCATGGTTCTGTCCTGTTGTGGAACATTATGGAAACTTTGGTGGCAGAAGTGATGTATAGGCCCAAGTCTGAAAGGTTATGTCTACTACTTATGATCTGAGCTCAAGATCTGTATTTGCTGATCTCTCAAAATGTTGTCCTTCCTTCAGGCCAACACTTTGGAGCCACTTCAAAATGCTCTTCTTATCAGGATGGATGAAATCTTCCGAAACCATGAGCCAAAATGAATCCTTCCTAAAGTTTCTTCATTAATACTTTTCACAATAACTAATACAGTTACAAAAGTCCTGAAGGCCATAGGTACTGCGACGGAAGTCAGCGCTCAAGAGCATTGTGATAAACAGGAGAAGTACATCTAGTCACCACCACGTCTTCAGCAGGATTCTGAACAGAAGTCTGCCATCTGTACTTTTCCAACTAGTTCTGCCAAAAGTAGAATCTTAAAAAGTAAAGGGAAAGGCCATGTTCTCTTCACTTTCGCTTTACAAATTTTAACCAAGTCCCATTGCCAGAAAATACCAAAAAACTTAACTTGACGGGTTAGGCTAGGCTACACGGTTTCCAGGTTTCCAGTCTTTATGGTACAGTATCGAGTTCTGAATTATGGGAGAGGAGATGAAGAAAAATACAAAGACATGGAATGAAAACACCCAACATGGGGGATAAATGGTAAATGATTTGTTCTTAAACATGACAAAGATTAAATAACAAGTATGTCATTAGTGATCATTAATTATCTGATTCTCATTTTGTGAATGCTGCCTAACAGGAAGACTGAACAACACTGATAAATCTGTTTAGGAAGTAGAATAAAATATATGCTACCTCAGAGACACAAGATGGCTTCTCAAGGCTGTGTAAACACAGATTCCATCAATGTTGGCTCCATCGGCCCCTTCTCTCTCCAGGGAAGGCACAGTGGTTACGAGCTCTGCCCTGACCAATCAGAATGTCTTCTGATGTAGCTTGCCTGGAGTTAAGGCAGGCTTCACGGATACCATCACTTCGAACCCCAGACAAAATTACAGAGACTTCCTGACATGCTCTCTCTAGTAGTGTGGTGATTTTCAGCACCTTCTCAGTTTTGATAATTGTTTAAAATGAGTCAAAAAAAATAATTCAAAAGAGCACCGTGTCTAATTGTGCATGTGTGTATGTGAGCACCCATCTATGTGTAGGTGTGTACCTATCCATTCAGGCATGTATAGAAGCTAAAGGTTGAAGTCTGAATAACTTCCTCAGTTGTATCTTTACCTTAGTTTTTGAGAAGTGATTTCTCACTGAGCCCCAGAACTCTGTCTACACGTGCTGACCCTCAAGTCCCTGAACTCCTCCTGTCCTCAAGCCAAATTCTAGGGTTGCAGACACAGGCTGCCATGCGCAGCTTTTTACACAGGTACTGAAGATGTGAACCCAGGTCCTTATGTGTGTGTACCAAGCACTTTACTCATTGAGTCATCTCTGCAACCCAACATCTTACAAATTAGAAGGATTAGACATACAAAATACCAGGGACTCGAGAGGATTCTAAATGTGAGTTTTCCTTCCCCCTATTATCTTGCCATGAGTCACCATACATCACCTTCATTACATGCACAAAAGTATTACCCAGGAAAAATTTATTTGAAGTGTCAGTGTGCAGCTTTATTGGGGCTTCATTATAGGGGCAAGTGTGATTAACTCATGATTGACCTCACCTTTCAGGTCCCATTCTCTTCCAGAAAGTCAGTTTGATATCGCATGGTTTCAAGCCTTAACTCTCTTATCATATGGTTGACACTATCCTGAGTCATGTTATTAATACAGACTGTGTGTGTGTGTGTGTGTGTGTGTGTTACTTTATTAATATAAATTATTATGGCCCACCATATTTAACAAGGGCACTACTGTAAGTACAAAAATTGTGGATAATTAGAGGCTACTTCATAGACCCAAGGTCAAATGACAGCCAAATCCTTTGTTACTAAGGATCAAGCCTTGTAGAACCTTCTTTTATGTCAATAATGAGATCTGAATGTTTCCCATTGATCACTGTCTCATCCAGAGAGTGGTAATAGTCAGATATTCTGAGATTACTTGGTGGAAGATGTTTCTGTTCCCTACTCACCACATTCCAACATGGCATGCTCTATCAGCTCCAAAGTGGTTAATTGTCATATCTGACTCCACATAGTTAAGATCTGCTAAAAGATTTCTATCACCTCTCTCCTTGATGACCCTATCTGCTCTGATGTCACTGCAGCCTAGACTTGATCAGATACATTATGGGTCTTACTTTTAGACAATAGGATTTTGGTCACATCCTATTCATACTGCCAGTTCAACACTGAGGACCCAAGAAATATTTGCAGGATATAATAGGATAAAGAATTAAATTTCAGGCTTCATATCTCCCATTGTTAATTCTAAGGTCACCCTCAGATTTTTTAGGAGTTTCCATTGTCCTAAGATTCTAACTTGCCCCAGAGATGCCTGCCCACCCCCGTGTTGCGGATAGTCCTGGGGCTAATTGTATTTGATGTTAATTCTGCTCTCCTGTGAGGATGCTGAGAACAAGGAATGAGTCAGCACTCAGATGATTTCCTGTGAACCTGCTTCCCACCTTAATTTATAAATGAAGGCTAGAGTCTGTGATTGGGCAGAGAAAGAGGGGTGGAAAAAGAGGGGAAGGTGAAGCTGAAGGTTTTGGGAGAGAAAGAGAGAGAGAGAGAGAGAGAGAGAGAGAGAGAGAGAGAGAGAGAGAGAGAGGATGACAGAGGAGGATTAGAAGGAAAGCAGAGCTGAAGCACGTGGCCTGGAGAAAACACAAATTATAAAGGGTCTCATAGATGGGGAAGATGGTAGTGTAGTGGTAGATCTGCCCAATCTAGGTGCACAGTTTGTATTCTTATTAATTGAGTTGTATTTTCTTTGCCCTGGCATATTTGGGTTGGAGATTTACCTCAATACCCCAGTCTAGTTGTCTTGCCTAATACTTTGTCTTCCCTACGCCTCATCATTCCTGTTCCCATCTCTACTTTCACCTTTACCCAGTCCCCTCCATCCATCCCCAATGTCTAATCTCTTTTCTCTTCTCAGTGAGAGTCAAGTGTCTCCCAACCCCCTTGGACACTCATAGTTACTTAGCTCCTTTGGGTCTCCGTTCTGTAGCATGTTTATCCTGCACCTTATGGCTAATATCAAATTATAAGTGAGTGCATACCATGTTTGTCTTTCTGGGTCTGGGTTACCTCACTTAGAATGATCTTTTCTAGTTCCATCCATCCACCTGCAAATTTCATGATGTCATTGTAATGGCTGAGTAATAGTCCATTGTGTAAATGTACCACATTTTCTTTATCCATTCTTCAGTTGAGAAACATTTGGTTGTTCCCAGTTTCTGGTTATTACAAAAAAAGCTTCTATGAACCTAGTTAAACAAATGTCATTGTGGTATAGTGGAGCTTCTTTTGGGTATATGCCCAGGTCTTGAGGTATATCTACTCCCAATTTTCTGATAAACTGTCAAATTGGTTTCCAAAGTGTCTGTACAAGTTTGCACGTGCACTAACAATGGAAGAGTGTTCCCCTTGCTCCAAGCCCTCACCAGCATGTGCTGTCACTTGAGTTTTTTATCCTAGCCATTCTTATGAGTGTAAACTGGAATCTGTTTTCATGTGCATTTCCTTGATAACTAACAAGGCTAGTCCCTACTTTCTCTTCTTTCAGGTTCAGTGTATCTGGTTTTAGGTTGAGGTCTTTGATCTACTTGGACTTGAGTTTTGTGTAGGGTGAGAGATATGGATATCTTTGCATTCATCTCACTGGCCATCTCCTGTAACCAGGCAAGATTTCCAATGGAGAGATTGGGACACTAACTCAGTCACCAAACCTTAGACCCACAATTTGTCCTGCCTACATGATGTGCAGGGATGAAAGATGGATCAAAACATGAGGGAAGGACCGACTAGTTACTGACTCAGCTTGAGATCTATTCTATGAGAGGGAGCCTGCCTCTAACACTATTAATGATACTCCGCTATATTTGCAGATAAGAACCTGCATAAATACGATCGAGGCTTCACTCAGCAACTGATAGAAACCAGTGCAAAGACACACAGACAAACTTTAAGTGGAGTTTGGGTAATCCTATGGAAAAGAGGAAGGAAGGGTTGAAGGAGTCATAGGGGTCCAGGGCACCACAAAACAAAACAAAACAAAACAAATAAACAAACAAACAAAAAACCCAAACCCTACAGAATCAATTACCCTGGGTTTATATGGGCTCATAGAGACTCAACTGCCAACCAGAGAGCATTCATGGGACAGACATAGGCCCTCTGCACATATGTAACATTTCTGCAGCTGGGTCTTCATGCAAGACTCCTAAAACAGGAGCAGGAGCTATCTCTGACTACAGTGCATGCCTTTGGATCCTAACTGGGCTGTCTTATCTAGGCTCAGTAGAAAAAGATGCTCCTAGTGTTTCTTAACTTGATATGTCAAGGCTAGTTGTTGTCCATGGGAGACCTCTCCTTTTCTCAGAAATGGAAAAGGGATGGATGTGAGAGAGGGGAGGTGAGAAGAAGGGACTAGGAGGAGAGGAAGGAGGGAGGAAGAGCTGCAATTAGGATGTAACATAAATAAAGAGCAATTAAATTTAAGAAGAGAAAACAGTTACTCAGGGAATTATAAAAAAGACAGATTAACATGAATAAAGTAGGCTGCTCAATCTTTTGTATAGTTTTATTAGACTGCATATATTTGTAATTTCATACATTGTTTATATATTGAACCAATATAAAATCTAGGTTTGTACTCAATATCCTCATAGTATCTAAGAAAAAATGGAGACCATTTGTCTATGATTAGGCATTGTATCAGGGACTCTTTATGTAAAAGAAATCTAATTCTGTCATCTTTTTTGACTAGAGAATGTTCACAATAAGGTAAATCTTGAGAAATACAAATTATGGTTTTTTTTTGTTACTTCTCTAAGTAAAATGCTATTGGGTAACATCATTAAAAAAAAGAATAAAATTTCAGACAAGACTGCCATTATGAAAATATCTCTGCTATTTTTTGAGCAAAGCAATGAACTGTTCTTAACAATATTGAAAAACTTTCAAAATATAGTACAAAGTTAGATCTGCTGACTTTCTTAGATGCTTCATTCACCAGGAAATTATTAAACTTTATGTCACAAAACTTGATCACTTATAGGATGTAAATATAAGACTGCCCTATTTGTTTAGGAACATCTTCAACTGGATGTTCAGTTACAAAAGCAGTTTAACATTTCCTGATGCTAGCATGTCATACTTAAGAAAATATAAAAATTATGAAAATAGAAGGGATAAGAATTACTTTTTATAGCCTTATTTAGTATAGTTGTTGTTTTGTCTACTAGAAATAAGCTGCCAATGTTTCTTGCAATGAACTTTAGAACAGGGGCTATGAGTAGACTGAATTTTTGATTAAAACTGTTTAGTCCTATTTAGTGATCTCATACATTGTACTTTTCTCTTGGGCTTCCACAGAAATTTTCAGACCTTCCTGATCCTCAACCATGCGATTTGCTTTGGCTAAAAGGCTGCTAGAGATGATCTGGGATGCCTGAGACAGAGTTGTCTAGCTGGCCATATTTCACACAGTGCTGCCATGACCAGGAGAAGAGCTTCCCCTGGATAGCAATCACCACTTCAGCTTGCGCTCCAGAATTATATTGCACATGGAATAGACCAGTCCTAATCTACAAGAGAGGCTGGAGAGGACAGTTCCAGCACACAGCACGGAGGCAGGATCAGCTGAACTTCCACCTCAGCCAAGACCAGCCGACCCACAAACACACAAGACCAAATAAGTGATTATTGTTTTAGCCTATTGGCTTTTAATGTGATTTGCTGACTAGTATTATTGTGGCTATATTAAGTGATGAGAGGTTTACCATAAAAAAAAACCTTAAAATATGTGCTGTTGGCTTAGAATTGGATGACATAGACCCAAGAAAGAGAAAACTATGGGGGAAATGACAGCAGCAAAACGTGTAGTGACATCACCCCGCAAGGTAACTGCATAAGCCAGAAATACCTACTCACATGCAAACACTGAAGGAGACTGAAGCAGGAGGAGAGACATGAAGCTATTAACTACATTCAAAAAGACTATGCAACTCCCAATGGATTCACAATGGAACACTGCTATTAAAGAGGAAAGAATAGATGATGTAATTTTGGCCTAGGGTCTCACACAGTGCTGTGGCAGGAACAGCCAGCGGATACAGGATGTACTCATTTTAATCTAAATCTCCATTGTCCTGTTTTCTTCACATAAATATTGGCAAAACTCTATGCTACAAGTTATGAAGAATGCCGAGGAGAGGGATGAAGTTTATAGGATTATTGACATTTGTAGTTAAACTTTATTTTCAGATGAAGTGATTTTAAAATATATTTGATAAATAAAGATGCTTGATAAGTTTTATATATCAGCAAATATGAGCTGTTGCATATCACAAATATATTTTTAAATAGACTGGCATCCTAACTACAAGACATATTTTAAATATTGATGGGCTGATGAAACTTCTGAATAATTCAACGATTAGATTATGCTGCACTTTACCAATTTTGCCTGTCAGTGAGGGAATAATAAATATTCTTGTATATACTTTAATTTCTGGTAAATGCATCACTGGCCAAATTAAGATACCCCAGAGTTGAACTCAACCAATATGGCCAGTGTGATTAATTTTGTTTAAATTACTACTGCGGTCCTCATTCTAGGAAGACACCTCATATATTCTAGCATGGCACAAGCCAACAAGGTTGCAGTGCCAGTGTTGATGTGTGTGTTTGTGTCCTGGCTCAGACCTTATCCCCAGATGACAACTGGCCAAAAACACTCTGAAAAGAGATAGATGCCCTACTAATTTTGCAGCATCATAGAAAAGTATATTTTTCCACACCAGTTATCTGTTTGAGAGAGATTATCTATATCTGAAAAAGCCTGTGCCTCACAGAATGGTACCATAGACAAAATGTGGACATAAACATAATTTTATATGCCAGGAAATTCATCATTTGACAGAAGCAATAACAAAGGCTGCACCGTGTTTTCCACAGAGACAGGAAATTCAGTGCACTTATTAATTACTTTTCTGTTGCTGTGATGAAATACCATTACCCGAAAAAAATGACTTACAAAAGAATTTCTTTGGCTGTCCATGGCAGCAAGAGAAGAACGGAAGCAGGCACTGGAACAGGACGCTGGAGGGTGATGTCTTCAGTAACAAGCAGAGAGGAAATTGGAAGTGGACAAGACTATAAACTTCTAA
The DNA here is from genome assembly GCA_036184795.1 of Tokudaia tokunoshimensis. Lineage (NCBI taxonomy): Eukaryota > Metazoa > Chordata > Mammalia > Rodentia > Muridae > Tokudaia > Tokudaia tokunoshimensis. Next base: position 11,781,939 of record BTHU01000014.1, read on the forward strand.
CGTCACACCCAGAGATATACTTCTTTTAGTAGGGACACACTTCCTAAACATTCTATGACCTCACCTCCTTTCAAACCACCAACTGCTTATTGGTCTAGTTTACCCAAATAAAAGTATAACACGGATATAAAAGAGATTAGAGATATTCAAACCTTTTTTTTTCTGATCAAAAACTCATGCCATGAGTCCAAATTTCATTTGTGTCAAGAATCCTAAGTTTTACATAAAATATTTTGAAATAGTTGCTTGGTTTACATACTCAAACAAATCCTATGAGATTATCTAGGAAAAATGATCTTGCATCCCATTGATTTGATAGACAGATATCTTATCACACGTCCTTGATGGTGACATACCACATGCCAGAGGTTCAATTTGTTTCCTTCACAAGCAGAAAAATGCCATGTTGTTTCCATTATCTAACTTTCTCCTTTATTTCTTATGCCAAACCCAGACATTCAGTTGTGTTTTTAAAAAAAAAAAAAAAACACAAGTTGTCTAAGGCCATGCCATCCTGAAAGTACTTGACCTATTATGAGATGCTAAGTGGGGTCAGAACAGGTTACTACTTGGAATGAAAAATTACAGTCTTGCCTAGTTTCACAAACTTTATTCTATTTCTCCTACCCAGAGAGGTCCATGTGCCCTCCCTAAAGTCCCCCTCTTTACCTAACCTCTTTGGGTCAGTAGATTGTAGCTTGATTATCATTTACTTAACAGCTAATATCCACTTAAAAGTGAATACATTGCCATATTTGCGTTTCTGGGTCTGAGCTACCTCATTCTGGATAATTTATTTTTCTAGTTCTATCCATTTTCCTTCAAATATCATTTTTTAAACATCTAAGCAATATTCCATTGTGTAAATGCACCACATTTTCTTTATTCATTCTTCAGTTGAGGGACATCTAAGTTGTTTTCCACTTTTGGCTATTATAAATAAAGCTGCTATGAACATAGTTGAGCAAGTGTCCCTGAAGTAGGATGGAGTGTCCTTTGAATATATACCCAAGAGTGGTTTAGTTGGTCTTGAGGTAGATTGATTCCCAATTTTCTAAGGAATGGGCATATTGATTTCCATGGTGGTTGTACAAGTTTGCACTCCCACCAGGAATGGAGAGTGTTCCCCTTGCTCGACATCCTTTCCAGCATGAGCTATCATTTGTGTTATTGGTCTTAGCCATTCTGTCAATTGTAAGATGGAATCTCAGAGTAGTTTTGATTTGCATTTCCCTTGTGGCTAAGGGTCTTGAACATTTCTTTAAGTGTTTCTGAGCCATTTGAGATTTCTATTTAGAATTCTGTTTAGATCTGTACCCCATTTAGAAATTATATTTAATTTCTTGAGTTATTTATATATTTTGGATATTAGACTTCTATCAGATAAGGATTTGTTTAAATAAACCTTTTCCTCTCTGCCTCTCTGATGGGTTGATAGTGTCTTTTGCCTCATAGAAGCTCTTCAATTTCATAAAATCCTATTCATTAATTGTTGATCACAGTACCTGTAGTATAGGTGATCTGTTGAGAAAGGTTACTCCTATGCCAATGCATTCAAATCTGTGCCCCCACTTTCTCATATATCAGTTTTAATGTGTCTGGTTTTATGTTAAGATCTTTGATCTGTTTGGACTTAAGTTTTGTGGGGGTGATAAATATTGATCTATTTGCATTCTTCTACATGCAGACATCCAGTTTGACAAACATCATTTGTTGAAGATGCTTTCTTATTTTCCAGTGTGAATTTCTGGCTTCTTTATCAACAGTAAGGTGGCCATAGGTGTCTAAATTTATATCTGGATCTTTGATTCAATTCCATTGCTCAACCTGTCTGTTTTTACAATAGTACTATGTAGTTGTTTTATTACTATTGCTCTGTAGTAATCAGAAATCAGGGATGTAGTGTAGAAATCAGGGATGGTGATGCCCCCAGAAGTTCTTTTATTGTTTGAGATTGTTTCGGCTGTCCTGCTTTTGTTTGCTTTTTTGCTTGTTTGCTTTTCCATATGAAGTTGAAGATGGTTCTTTCAAGGTCTGTAAAAAATTGCATTGGTATTTTGGTGGGGATTGCATTAAACCTATAGATTACTTTTGGTAGAATGTCCATTGTTATGTTCATATTACCAATCCATGAGCGTGAGAGGTCTTCTCATCATCTGATATCTTCTTCAAGGACTGTAAGGTTTTATTATATAGGTCTTTCACTTGCTTGGTTAGAGTTATCCACCAAGATATCTTATATTATTTATGGATAACATTAAGTGTGTTTTCCTGATTTCTTTATCAGTTCAATGTCTGTATATAGGAGAACTACTGATTTTTTTTATTTAAGTCAATCTTGTTTGTTGAAACTCTTTACTAGTTGTAAGAGTTCTCTGTAGACTTTAGAGGGTCATTTATGTATATTATCATATTATCTGCAAATAACAATACTTTGACTTCTTCCTCTCCAATGTGTATCCCTTTGATCTCCTTTAGTTGCCTTAGTCTTCTAGAGAGAGTTTCAAGTACTATATTGAATAGATAGGGAGAGAGTGAATGGACATGCTCATCTTGTCCCTAATTTTAATGGAATTGCTTTCAGTTTCTCTTCATTTAATTTGATGTTCACTAGAGTCTTGCTGTAAATTGTATATGTTTAATTTTGTTCCCTTCATCACTCATCTCCCCTAGGACATTTATCATAAAGTCATGTTAGATTTTGTCAAAGGCTCTTTTTTGTTTGTTTGTTTTGTTTTTGGCATATAATGAGATATGTATGTGGAGGTTCTTTCAGTTTATTCATATTGGATTTCATTTGCTAACTTTTATATGTTGAGCTATCCACACATCTCTGAGATGAACCATACTTGATCATGGTGGATGATTTTTTGATGTGTTCTTGGATTCAGTTTGCAAGTATTTTATTGAGTATTTTTACTTTATGTCCATAAGGGAAATTAATCTGTAGTTCTCTCTCTCTCTCTCTCTCTCTCTCTCTCTCTCTCTCTCTCTCTCTCTCTCTCTCCCCCCCCTCTTTCTCTGAGTCTTTATGTGGTTTTGGAATCAGGGTAACTCTGGCCTCATAAAATGGACTGGGTAATTTTCCTTCTGTTCTCTTTTGTGGAATAATTTGAGGAGTATTGGTGTTATCTGTTGTACTAAACCATCTGGCCTTGGGCTTTTTTGCTTGTTTGTTTGTTTGTTTGTTTTGTTGTTGGGAGACTTTTTATGACTGATTCCATTTCCTTAGGGGTTATCGGGTTGTTTAAATTGTTTATCTGATCTTGACTTAACTTTGCTAAATGATAACTATTGTCAACATTATCCATTTCTTTTAGATTTTCCAGTTCAGTGTAGTACAGGTTTTTTAAGTATGTTGTATGATTCTCTGGATTTCCTCAATCTGTTGTTATGCCCTACTTTTCATTTCTGATTCAATGAATTAAGATGTTCTATCTCCATCTTTTAGTTAGTGTGGATAAGAGTTTTTCTATCTTGTTGAATTTCTCAAAGAACAAACTCTTTGTTTCATTGCTTCTTCGTATTGTTCTCTTTGTTTCTATTTTATTGATTTCAGCCCTCAATTTAATTATTTATTGCCATCTCTTCCTAGCTTTGTGGGTGAACTGAAGGCAGATAGGGACAGGAGTGGGAATAATCAGGTTGGGTAGGTGAAGGGAGAGAGTGCAGGGAGAGACAGCTGGAATTGGGGAGTTTTGGAGGGATGACGGAGATGACATTTGGTTGAGTTTCTGTGGAGATTACTAAACAATACAGTTTGACACTAAGACAGAAAGCCACTTTCTAAAATTTGAGAGCTGAGCCCTGTTGCTGAGAACAGCATCTATGCATCTCTTTGAATATAGAGTGGTAGAGCTGATGTGGGCTAGGAGTCTTTATCCCTATGCTCTAGACTCTTTGGAATGAGAAGGTATTTTGCAGACTACTGAAAGAGAACCTGACTACCAGCCCAGCCTTAGAGCCCCTGGCCTACAATTTGTTCCACCTGAAAGTTGTGCTGGGGGAATGGTGGTTCAGAACTTATAGGAGTGGTTAACCAATATATGGTTAACTTGAGGCTCATGCCACAAGGAGTCTACCTTGCTGGATGGCCAGGAACCAAAGACTTGATAGTCCAGAGACCTAAGGGAAAAGCAAACATGACTGGTCTAAATATTAATGACATGATTCCTTATGATATTTTGCTATACTGGTTCCTTGTCCAGTCATTACCAAAGAGTCTTCCTCCAATAGAAGATGGTCTCAGGTGCAGAGAACCCTCCTCAGCTAGACATTTTGAAGAGAAAGACTCTAAATGAGAGGGCTCCAGTGGGTTCCTCCCCATTGAGATTAGGAAACCTCACAGAAGAGCAAGAGGAAAGATTGTAGGAGACAGAGGAGATGTAGGACACCAGGAGAATATGGGCCACCAAATCAACTAAGAAGGCCTCACATTGGCACACAGAGGGGCAAGTACAGAACCTGCATGGGTTTGCACCAGGTCCTCCGCATATATATTATGGTTGTTAGCTTGGTGTTTTTGTGGAACTCCTAACGGTGTGAGTGGGTGTGTCTCTGACTCTTTTGCCTGTTCTTGAGACTCTTTTCCTCTTATTGGGTTGCCCTGTCCAGCCTCTATATGAGGGTGTTTGCCTTGTCTTAGTGTATCTTGTTTTGTCCAATTTGACTGTCTTTTTTGGGAGGACCTACCCTTTCCTGAAGGGGAAATAGAGGTGATGTGGATTTGGAAGAGAAGGGAAAACTCAGGAGAAAACTGAGAGAAGTGGGAGAAAAAACCCATCAGGATGTATTATATGGGTGAAGAATCTAGTTTCAGTAAAAATTAAAAACAAAAAGACAGCCAGGCAATGGTGGTGCACATGTTTAATTCCAGCAGTTGGAGGCAGAGGCAGGCTGATCTCTGAGTTTGAGGTCAGCCTGATCTACAGAGTGAGTTCCAGGACAGCCCTAGTTTACACGGTGAAATCCTGTAAGAAGGAAAAAAAAATCAAAAAATTAAAATGTTTTAAACAGAATTTTAAATTTTTTACAAGCTATGTTATTTTTACTTCACTTTCTTTTTAGTATTAAAATGGGTATGCACAGACATTATTTTCAAGAGTCATTTTAATCTGCTTGGTGATTGAGACAAGGTACTAGAAAAAAAATAAACCGACTTGATTTTTGGAATATAATTTAGTTCAGTGGCACTCTCTTGATGAGAGAAAAATGTCTTTCAGAACAATCAAAATATTCAAGCCAATGTTATTTGCATCCATCAAATGCAAACACACCCACCAGCTTCCCAGTGTGAGACTGTGGGCTTCACTAGCCCTGGGAGTCAAAGGTTGGAGCAGAAATGCATTTGCATATTTCCCACAGGCCAGGCAGTAGAATGGTTGAATCTCTAACCAGGGTCCAACACCACAAGGTACTGCCTCGCTTGGAGAATCCAGCCTGTCAGGTCCTAATTTGTTGGTATTCCCGTCAGTTCACAATTTATCTTTTGAAAATCATCATGTTCACTGCCATGCCTATTGCAAATTGCTTCATAAATGTTAAAGAATAATGTCACACTTCCGATCAAAATTGGCTGGCAAGAATAATGGTTCCATGTATATTTTATCACTGACCCAAGAGGGGATTACAGAAGGAAGAGTTCGAACTATTGTACCCAACACACTCTACCCGTGGGCAATAAGGACCTAAAAAAACCATGTTGATTTTAAAAACGGAACTTGCACTTTTATTTATTTGGAGACTCTGATGTCACCTGATCAAGAGAAACTGCACCAGTGTCTAGGGGATGGCATTCCACATCTGTAAGTCACATATTTTCCACCAGCAATTGATTCTGCTACTAAAATTAGGACCAAGAACTAACCTCTAGCTTAAGCAACTTAGTCAGATTTGAAAATCACATTTACTCATGTAAATGCTACTCTTATAAGATTGTCTTACAATGTAGAATGTTAATAGCCCTTATACTGGAATTCATTTCTTTTTAGTTAGCTGGAGCCAACTGAAGGGCTGTGCTTCCTATTTGAGCTTCCTCAGTTTGGCTTCATTGGGTTGAAAGCCCTGCTCCAGTTTGGCTGAGAGTCGATATTTCCTCTAGACTGGAGTTGTAAAGAAAGCAATTTAAAATGCATAAACACAGTGTCTGAACCACGCTATCTATCTACCACCCAGCAGGGCAGTCATACTAACGCACTGTGTTACTTCCTAAACGCTCGACAAACGTCCTCTCTCCCTTCCCAGCTATTAATATTCATGTAAATTTGCACCAACTGCCACATCACAGTGTCATGTCAGGCAGAATGAAATCAACACTAAAACATCACAGAATTGCAAACACTGTAAGAGCAAATTTTCCCCCAGAACAAACTTTACAGAATGAAGAATTTTATCTTCCTTTAATTTTGGTGTAAAACCCAAAAATTCATAGAACTGAGTATCAGAAATCTCATGTTTCTGTATTGGCTCTACTGCTCACTAACTGGAGAACTGAACTAATATTTATTCATATTTAGTACATGTTTGCTACAGTGCTAGATAACAGAATAGAAAGAAAATTAGTCCTTTCTTTTATAAAAGTACTAGTGGGTGAGTACTAAGTGAATATCTAATTTTAATTGCTAAGAGCCAGTCTACATATGTATCAATACACTGGAAAGTTTGCATCATCTAATAGGTTGGCTAGGATTCTTTGGAGTTTATGTTTAAAGGCCTGTCTCACAAGTCACATCTTCAGAATGTTTCACCATCTAAGTTCTGTGCATTTTGGTTGACATACACAGTCTCCCAGAGCCCCACTCCCACCCTAATAACAGTAATACACACACACACACACACACACACACACACACACACACTTTTTAGGGAAGTATTTATCTACCCTCAAAATTAAAAAAAAAAGATGAACACATAGAACAATAGAATCATATGTAGCACTTAAAAGTACTAAATACCCATTAGCAAACTTCATCAGGACACTCATCATGACAGTTAAATTCATTGAAATTATGGGATACTAGTCTCTTTGGCTAGTTGTATTATCTACTAGTACTCAGCTCTGAGATGGCACCATTGACACCATTGACAACCAGAATAAGTGTATTTTTTTAACAAGTTCCTGTTGAACAACACAGTGAAATTTGCATGCCCACGTAACAAAAGAAGTCAAGTCTTTAAGCATGTATAGTCTAGTGAAATAGACTGTTGGGTTCAACCTAAAATATTTTGATGGTATTAGGAATGTGATAAAGTTATAGAGTAGTTTTATGTAGATCTAGATGAAGAAACAATAGCCTGAGTGATACAAGTATGTTCTATGGGGTGGAGGTAGAGATTTCATAGTACAAGTATAAAAGAAAGGCTACTTCATTTGTCCAACAATGGGTGACTGCTGTGTCATGGGAAAGCTTTCTATGCTCTTGTTGCTGCAAGGGTATTTTATGGGTAAGAAAGATGTTATAGAGAAAGGAAATATGAGAAGGGAAAGATAAGCTAAGTTTAGAATTTATATGTCTTGAATGCTATCAGTAGCATTTATTATGAGGGCCTTCGTTAAAGCCTTTCCTTATTTGAGTTAACTGTCCTGAGAATCCATCATCTCTCACCCCACCAGTCTACTACTGTATACTCAGGGAGAACAACTTGCTGTTTTTCATCTTTTTTTTCTTTTTTTTTTATTAGATATCTTCTTTATTTACATTTCAAATATTATCCCCTTTCCTGGTTTCCCTCTGAAAACAGCCTATCCCATCCCCACTCCCCCTGCTCACCAACACCCACTCCTGCTTCCTTGTCCTGGCATTCCCCTATACTGGGGCTTCGAGACTTCTCAGGACCAAGGGCTTTTCCTCCCTTTGATATAAAACAAGGCCATCTTCTGCTACATACACAGCTGGAGCCATGAATCCCTCCATGTGTATTCGTTGGTTGATGGTTTAGTCCCTGGGAGCTCTGGGGATACTGGTTGGTTCCTATTGTTGTTCCTCCTATGGGTCCTCCCTTCAGCTCCTTTGGTCCTTTCTCTAGCTTCTCCACTGGGGACCTTGTGCTCAGTCCAATGGTTGACTGTGAGCATCCCCCTCTGTATTTGTCAGGCACTGGCAGGGCCTCTCAGGAGACAGCCATATCAGGCTCCTGTCAGCAAGTGCTTGTTGGCATCCACAATAGTGTCTGGATTTGGTGTCTGTATATGGGATGTATCCCCAGGTGGGGCAGTCTCTGGATGGTCTTTCCTTCAGTCTCTGCTCCACACTTAAAATCTGACAAAAAAACAAAAGTCCCAGACCGAAGAGATGCCTCAGTGTTTGCGAGCACTTACAGCTTTTGGACAAGGCCTAAATTTGGTTCCCAGCACAAGTCTCAGGTGGTTCAGGCCTGCGGTGGCTCCAGTTCTAGAAGATCCAGTGTTCTTTGGCCCTTTGGGTACTTGTGTGTATGTGATGCACATAAAATCATGAAGAGTCACATAGATTCCCATCAATTATAAATCAGTAAATATTTTTGAAAAGCACATTGACAGGAAAGCCTCTTCCCTAGAACTACTGTTCATTGGAGTAGAAAGTGAGACACAAGCCACCAAGGAATGAAGCAATCGCTAGCCACACCCATGTGATGGCTACGAAGCCCTACAATTGCCAGCATGGCAGGATATCTATCCCTAAATGTGTGGTCGTGGACCTTAAATCTAGGTGCTAACCAAGTTCTGTCTAATTGGACTCAAGGCCCACTACAACTGGAGGGAAATTGAGTCTGCTACTGCAAATCCAATCGCATGTGGCTAGCAAGCCATAATTCTTAAAGGATAACCTGCTATGGTCACTTTCCTTCCTAAGACAGTGTGATTCCTAATTATATTCTCAATATTTATTCTCACACCTACAAATAAGAGTAGATTTTTTTTCCTTTTTATTTTCTTGGATATTATATGTATTTACATTTCAAATGTTATCCCCTTTTCCGGTCCCCTGCCCCCAGAATCCCTTCTCCCATTCCCCCTTGCCTGCTTCTATGAGGATGCTCCCCCTCCCACCCTCCCACTCCAATCTCAACCCCCCCTCCCCTGCATTCCCTTACCCCTCATCAAAGAAAGTCGTGTTTGCATCAAACACAAAAGCCACAGCTAGTCAGAAGTCACAGAGCAACCGACTGATCATGGTGCGTCCAACCCTAACTGATAATTCTACAACACCACTCCTGCGTACAAGACTCATGAACATCACAGAGAAGAGGGAGGAATGGTTGTAAGAACCAGAGAATGAGAAAAGCTGCTATGAGGTTTTGTGCTCTCTCTCTCTCTCTCTATGGAGGGAACAGCCATGATATCTCAATAACATGGCTACATAGAGAAGACATGAACAGTTCCATAGGAAGTTGACACACCAGCCTGGATGAGGAAATCTCATGGGGTACCAACCCTAGATGAACTGCTATGGCAATTAACTGCTGAGAGGGAAAACATTAGCCTTATCCATGGATGAACCCCCTTGTTGGATAAATTATACCAACTGGTCAGCCCAAGAAACATGTATATATAAGCAACACAAATAGACTTAGCAGACTGCATCTATGCTTTCTACTAATACCAATAGATAACAAAACTCATTAAGGAAGAAGAGGTGGTGCATTTGGGAATGGGGACTCGGAAGGGGTAGGAAAGGGGTGAGTGGATAAAAATGGCATTATATTTATATTTGAATTAAAAATTTTAAATTCTTAGTTTAAAAAAACCACAAGAGGCAGTCTATAGTCTTAATTTTTTTTTATTTTTTAAAAAGATTTATTTATTATTATATGTAAATACACTGTAGCTGTCTTTAGACACACCAGAAGAGGGTGTCAGATCTCATGATAGATGGTTGTGAGCCACCAGGTGGTTGCTGGGATTTGACCTCAGGACCTTCAGAAGAGTAGTCAGTGTTCTTAATTGCTGAGTCATCTCTCCAGCCCCCTAAAAGAAACATTTATAAAGCTAGAGAGTATATTAGAGTCTGGCATATAATGGCGAATAAGCCACAGACTATGCCCATACTTAAACACCTGTGTGTTTTAACTTAAACACAAAGAGTGAGGATCCAGAAAATTGTCAATTTTAATGTGTTTTTCTATGTATTTCCTCAGTTTTGTCAGAAATATTTTGCATGTACATCTTCAATTTTATCATAAAATATTTTTACTTCCTTTTCAATAAAAAAGAATGAAATAATAATAATAATAGTAATAATAATAATGATAATAAAAATGCAATAAAAGCTAAGTCTAGCTAGCAATTCTGATATTTCAGAATAAAACTCTTTCTCCCAGTGGAACAGACATCTACTACCCTACTCCCATTTTGGTAAGCCCTCAAGACCTCAGGAAATGCCAGGCACTGAGCTTGAGCCCTACGCTCTGTAAGAGGATGGGGTTGGTCCATGCCTGGGGTTCTTCTAGTTCTCAGTGTGTAGGACTCCAGAGGCTCTCACCTCAGTTCTCTGCGAGCCTGCTCAATCTGATGTACTCATCCAGTCTCCTTCTTCAGTGTCTTTGATGTTATCAGGCACTATACTATATGCTGGGACACAGAGTGAGCCATACTCCAGCTGTGTCCTTAAAGGGCACAGAACCCATCTTCAATCTCACTAAGTGCAAGGGAAATTTCCAGGCCAGCTCCTAGGATAGCTTTCTTATATTCTTAATTTTTAACTTACCTGTGCCCTTTTAAATTGAAAATAGATGTTAATATATTTATGAAATATTCTGATTATTGTTTTTCCCTTCTTGAACTCCTTCTCCAAGATCCTCTCTACCTTCCCATCCACACAAATACACATCCTTTCTTGTTCTTTCTTATTCCAAAACAAACAGGCATCTAAAAAAGGAAAAATGAGAAAGAAAGAAAAAGAAGACAAAATAAAAACAACTAAAAAAAAACCCTGAATTAGACAACACAAACAAATGAACAGAAAAACAAAGAGCCAAAGAAAAAACAAAAAAGCAAAAAGAAAACACACACACACACAAAACACACACAAAACATACACACAAATACACACACAGACAGACACACAAACACAGACACACACATGCACATTGATGCAGAGGTACAAACAAAAATTTCATTAAAACACAAAATTGGGAACCATAATATATAAGCAAACTACCTAAGGGGAGAGGGAGAAGGAGAAGGTGAGAGAGAGAGGGGGGGAAGGGGGAGGGGGACAGAGAGAGGGAGGGGGAGGAAGAGGGAGAGGGAGCAGAATCAAGACAAAGCATTATGAGAAAAAAAAATCCTTCAAAAATACCATTGGGTTTGTTTTGTGTTTGTCAACTGCTGTGCATGGGCTCTGTCCAAAGAGGAGTTTGCTTTTCTAGTGAGACTCCACGAGAGAGAACTAACCTTTCATTTGTAAGTAGATTCAATTTGCTAATTGGCTATAGCTTTTGGGTTCGAGATAAGGGTAGGTCTGTAGCATGGTCTCTGTGAGTTCATATGTGCATTAGTCCTACTGTGCTTAGAAGGAGTTGTTTCCTTAGAGTCTTCCATCCCCTCTGGCTCTTACAATCTTTCAACCTCCTCTTCCATAGGGTTCATTGAGCAAAGGGAGGGGGAGTTGGTGGAGACATCCCATTTCAGACTGAGTGTTCCAAGGTCTCTCACTCTGCATAATGTATGGTTGTAGGTATTCAGAGGCCTAAAATGCCCATCTCCTGCAGCTTCTCTGTTGATGACTGAGCAAGACAGTGTTCTAGGAGCATAGCAGAATGTCCTTAGGAGTCATTATGTTGCTACTCTCTTCTAGCAAAACAGTAGTATTTGATTTTTCTCCTAGGTATCTAGCCTATCTAGTCGCAGGTTCTCGATCACCAAAGCTGTGTCAGGGATGGGTTCCATCTCATGGAGTGAAGCTTAAGTTCAATCAGGTGTTGGTTGGTGACTTCCACAAATTTTGTGCCAGTATTGCAACAGGGCCTCTTGCTCAGTGTATCTTAGAGCAGGAGGTTACTATTATCATCAAGTGGTTTGGAGCTGATTTGGTGTTTACCTTTCTCCATTGGTAGTTTGCAGAGCACCCTGAAACTATTCAGTAGGGATGAAATCTTTAGGTAGGCACAGCATGACTTCTTCATGTTCAATAAATCATATAGACCTTCAGGAATAGTATATCACCTTCAGTGTGTGGAAAGCAACCAGTAGCCTGAGTGGTTGTGAAGTTCTCGTGGGATACTTTTGGGTTGATTCCTGGCTTTGTCGAACATCTAGATTCACCTCCTTTTTAATTTTCTTAGTAGCTGAGGTTTCCCCTTGGACTTTTCTATCATTTTAACTTTTCTATTATTTAAGACCATTGCAGAAGCATTTTACTAAACTATTCAGCTGGGACCCCATTTTGAATTTCTCTTTATGTTTAGTCTTTCCCAACAGTACTGGCTGGTTTTGTGTCAACTTGACACAGGCTGGAGTTATCACAGAGAAAGGAGACTCCCTTGAGGAAATGCTTCCATGAGATGCAGCTGTAAGGCATTTTCTCAATTAGTAATCAAGGAGCCAAGGAGCAAGGGCCTCTTGTGGGTGGTGCCATCCCTGGGCTGGTAGTCTTGAGTTCTATAAGAAAGCAAGCTGAGTAAGCCAGGGGAAGCAAGCCAGTAAGTAACATCCCTCCATGAACTCTGCATCAGCTCCTGCTTCCTGACCTGCTTGAGTCCCAGTCCTGACTTCCTTTGGTGATGAACAGCAGTGTGGAAGTGTAAGCTGAATGAACCCTTTCCTCCCCAACTTGTTTCTTGGTCATGTTTATGCAGGGATAGAAACCCAAACTAAGACACCAACCCTCCTCCATCCAATTCATTTTCATGATGAAACATGGTGAACCCACTTCTGCAACACCTCTCAAATTCACATTATCACATCTATTCTGTCTTCACTAACTGCATGGATCATTGAACCATCAGCTGTGTGATAATACCTCACAAAGCACCCCTCATAAAACTGCCAGCATTGTCCTATAAATACAGGGTATTAGTCTGAGTCACTAAGCTCCTGCCCCACAGGTTTATTTTGTGAAAAACAATAATTTTAGCTATTTATACCTGCTAAAACATTCTGAACTTTCCTTTAATGCTAGTGTAGCTCAGGGTTTGATAAGGAAAGTCATGACCAGTGTCTAAATAGACTGATTTCTAATCTGCATAAAATGAACTCTCAGCAACTATCACACCTTCATGTTTGGCAAGTCCAAGTTACAGAAGTTTCTGCTGGAAGTACCCTATTATCTGGTGTACATAAACATTAAAGCAAAGCTACACAGTTTCATTACAAGACAATGAAAAAGGTGGGCTAGTTATTCATTTTAAAATTTCCCTTTGTCAAATGCTGCCATTACTTATTTGGCATGTCACTAATGAACAGGAGGCTTTAATGACCCAGAAAATCTGGAGCTAAACCATAGGTCATCAATACTCACATCTAAATTCATTGCAGAGTATCTCCAAAGATCTAATTAGCAAAAATATTTCCCTAATGTCATAAGAGAAATATAGGGGTAGGGAGGTGGCTCAGTGGGTAAAGCATTCACCACGTAAGCTCGTGGTCTTAAGTTCGAATCTCCAGTATGTCACTGTTCTCCCAGTCTTCCTACAGCAAGACTGAAGGTAAGACAGTAGAAGTCCCCAAAGTCCATAGCACATCTAGGTTGGAATACACGGTGATGAACCCGAAGTCTCTGTTTCAAAGTAAAGTAGAAGTTGATGACTGACCTCTGAGGTTGCACTCTGACCTCCATATGGAGACTGTGGCTTGAGTGTGCCCATGTGAACATACCTGAACACTCCAGGATTGAAAGAGGAAACCTGGATCAAGCATTAAAGGAGTTGCTTTTTAGAATCTGACTGTAATTTTCCATTCCTTCACAGAAGAATCATCGTTCTGAGTTTCTGTCCGCACTCTATGTTCCTTAAATTCGGGGGGGGGGGTGGATCTTGTTTGTGAGCTGAGACAGTCACATGGTAAGTGCTGCAGTCCCCTGTGGCTCAAAGACAGATCCTGGCTTCCATGCCAGCTTCATAATCCACTATCTTTCTCCTGAATCTCTAAGCCCCTCTTCCTGAGACACAGCCCCTGTTGGTTAGAGCAGAGCATGAATTAGTCAAGGGAGCAAAAGTCATCAAAAACCTCTCTCCAGCACGGACTTCATGGATAACATCAGAAATATCAGGTTATGTTAATACGGTAAGAGAAGCAGTACTGTGAGAACCTATTTGACATTTAAAATTCTGTAGAGAGAAGTACGTTTATTCGAACTTCAAATTTGAGTACCATGTTTACATCCTGAAAACCTTTTAGTGTCATAACCCATTCTTCAAAATTTGAATGTTTATAGTACACTTTCTTTTCTCCTCTTGATCACAATTGTCTGTTGACATCTCAGACACCAGAGATACCCAGACTCAAGCCAGATGACCGTTCAGATTCTGGACCAAGATTGGCCAAGGATCTACCGCATACCAAGCTGTGTAATTTGGAACAGTTCATGTCTCTCTGCTTTGGATTCCTTTGAATATACAGAGACAATTTTAATAATGTTGATAATGAAACTAGAATTTATATACATTTAGGGTTTGGGTTGTGGAAATTCTGATTTAATGTTGCCATTACACCATTTTTTATAATCTGTGTAAATTATTCCATGGTATTAAAACTTGCCAAAGAGCAGGTAGTACCTCATCACTGGTGATTTTTAAAAGGATATATGTTTTATGACAATGAAATATAAAGATATAAATAATATCAAATATCTAAAATACCTTGTGACTAAGGAGAATAAATGTGAAATAAGATAAAAATTTTTATCTGATGGTCTAAATGTAGCTGTATTTAAAGGAAGGAGATTATACACTGGAGGCCTTTTGGAAAGCTGTAATTCCATAATACAGGAGGAATTGTTCCCAGTTTTTACATTAATGCATGCACATTTTCTATTAAGATATACATAGGAAAAGAGAGTTAGGTAGACATACATTGTGATTCAAATTTGCCTATTACAGATGGTTGCATTCTGTGCAATAATAATGCTCTCAAAACCATTTGCAAATTTGTCCAGCAACAACTCTGCTTTAATGATGAAGTTTCCACAGTGGCAGATGGCAGAGTGAGCAGCGGAGGAAGCTGCTGGCCCACCAGGGTTATGTCTGTCACTAAAGCGATCTGGCTCCAAAAGCCAAAGTCTGTTGAGGTCACACTGGCTATTGCTCCATTGGAAAGACTTGATTGATCACATTTGTGCTTATTCTATGAATGATGACCTTATAGATGGGGTCCTGGCAGTTGCATCCTTCTGTGGGAATGTGATATAGAGAAACACACAGTGTCTGCATCCTATCAGCACATTACATCATGCTATAGAAACAAAGGGGCACTTAAAGAAACTTCAAAAATAGAAATGTGCTAATTTTTGCTATTCTGTTCTTGCTTCTAAATAACCAGAGATCCTGCTGAATCAGTAGCAAGGATATTCTTTAAAAAAAAAAAACTTATTACATCTAAGATCAATGAAAACTAGAACAAGAAAAGAAAGAGGACTGTTTAATGAACTTAATATTCATCATATTATTCTTCTAATAAGGGCACATAAACATAAATTAAGAACCAGTTACTCTCCAAACACCCAACATTGGCAGATGGTGAAGATAAAAAGAAATTAAAAAATAAACTTCATCATTCAAGTGAACTCCTGATATTCTCAGAAGAAAATATAGTACATAAGTCTATGGGACACTTAACATGATTTAATAGTGCTGATGGAGTATATTGTGTCAAAATAAACCACTTCCTTGCATACTGTGAGGTTGTTGGAGCTATTTGTAAAAGAGTGAGTGAGTGAGAATAGCTTTCCAAATGACCTTACCTCAGCACACGCACTAGGAAGTACAGGGAGAGCCTTTCCATCCATGGATTGGAAACTAATGGAAAAATTAAGCCAAATTATTAATTCTCTGGGTTACATATAAAATAAGAAGCATGACCCATGGGCATAGAGCTGTTCATTGAGCATGTATGTGTGTGTGTGTGTGTATATATATATATATATATATATATACACATATATGTATATATGTATATATATATACATATATGTATATATATACACATATATGTATATATGTATATATATACATATATGTATATATATACACACATATATGTATATATGTATATTGTGTCAAAATAAACCATGTATATATGTATATATGTACACATATATGTATATATACATATATGTGTACATACATATATGTACATACATATATACATACATATACATATATGTATATACATATATGTATATACATATATGTATATATATATGTCATATATATATATGGAACAGGGACACAACATGATTTAGTAGTGCTAATGCACTACTCTCTCTCTCTCTCTCTATATATATATATATACATATATATATATATATACATATATATACTTGATTACTCATTTACCTCCACATTATCCCTCTTCAATTTTAATAATAAGCTCTGCCAGATATTTCACAAGTATTTTTTATTATTAAAAATTGAATTATATGCCTTTATAGCTGAATAAATGATATTAAGACAAAAGTAGTAAATACACAAAATTCATTACACTGTAATCATTACATTTTGCCATTATCTGTGTTCATGAGGGATTTTTATATGTGTTCTATATGTACCATGGCTTGCTGAGCTATTATGTATTTCTTCCCAGCTTTATCTTTAATGACACCATGTTTCTAGCTTGAAATCAACCCTCTGTGGTGGTACTTATGCCATGGAAATTGGCAAGTGCTGTAAGTCCTGGCTATTCTAAATAGCTACCAGATGTGGATTGATTGGAGCTGTGTCTCTACCCATAGGTGCACTATCCTTAACTACGTAACTGTGTGTGAATAGTTTTATTTTTAAAGCTTATAGAATAGTAGGTTTTCATATGGACCTTAAAACCATCTTTACCATTAGTTATCCCTGGTCATAGCCACTCCTCTACCCTAACCCAACTCCTTCCCACGTAGTCATTCCCATTCCATAATTCCTCATTCTCCCTTAATACCAGGTCTATTCTAATGTCTCTCATTGAAGCACTTTCTCTCAATGCCCCCAGGAACTCTATGTTCTTCCCTGGCTTCTACCTTTCCTCTGTTGATCATACAGCTAGGACTTACAAGCCTGAAAGAGAACAGTGATGCTTGTCTTTCTTGGGATAGAACACCTTGCCCAGTATAAACACTTCCCACCCATTTACCTGTGATTTTCATTTTTGCTTTATAGCTGAATAGCCTTCCATTGTGCAAATGGACCAGATTTTCATTGTACATTTTATTAGTTGATGCACATCTAAGCATTTTCCATACCCCAGCTTTTGTGAATAGAGTAGAAATGAAAATGGGTGAGCAAACATTTCTTTAGTAGGATATAAAATCCTTTGGTTAAATGTCCAGGAGTGGTAGGTATAGCTCCACAAGAGAGAACTGAAGTCTGGTACTGTAAACCTGGTCAAGAACCCATACCTTGGGAGGTCATAAGCCCTAGGGGAGAGCCTAATACTACTATTGTGTGAAACAGGATCAAAAAACTTTCCAAATACTTGTCCTTGTGGCCAGACTAGTGAATCTCTCACCCTTCATCCCAGAAACTGATTTATACGGTAGATAGTGTGTAATACAGGAACTCACAACTGATCAATGTGACTGTGGATACTTAGCTAGTGTGTAATACAGGTGCTCACAACTGATCAAAGTGACTGTGGATACTTAGCTAGTGTGTAATACAGGTGCTCACAACTGATCAAAGTGACTGTGGATACTTAGCTAGTGTGTAATACAGGTGCTCACAACTGATCAAAGTGACTGTGGATACTTAGCTAGTGTGTAATACAGGTGCTCACAACTGATCAAAGTGACTGTGGATACTTGGCTAGTGTGCAATACAGGTGCTCACAACTGATCAAAGTGACTGTGGATACTTAGCTGTAATCAGGACACCTCTTCCTTCCCAAAGCCCAGGACTTTCCCCCAAGGAGGGTTGGTCCAAAATAGCATCTCCCGGATGTGATGGGCTGTTAGACTCAGGGTCTCACAGCTGTGTGTTTGCCTGAACAAGACTGGTTAAAGCCAATCAACATACCAACACAGTTCAGGGAGGGACTCAGGAGGCAGGCCCTAACTGATGAGCTTTTGCCTGTTAATGTCTCCAGAAGGAGGGAGAGTAGGTTATCTTTGGTGGTGTGGCCTATGGTAGGTTGCACATGTTCCAGTATATGACCATACGTGCATGAATATATGAGAAACACTAATTGTAGTCAGTAAGTTATATGAGAATGGGAAAAGGAAAATGCTTGATATGTATATGTGTATGTATATGTATATACACATATGTGTGTGTGTATATATATGTGTATATGTGTGTGTGTGTGTGTTTCAAATTTAAGTATGTGCCATACATAGTCCTACTGCTTCAAGACACAGATAAAAGAATTGTAATAACTGTTCCCTTTTAAGTAGCTAGTAATTCATTCATACAAAAATGTTTCTGAGCACCAATACAAAGCCATATATAGTGATGGGCTACATTAATATACAAAATAAATGAAGCTATTGCCCATGGAACTTAAAATTTAGTGTGATAAATAGTAAACCAAGAAATTAATAAAGCTGTAACATATAATACAGTGCTAGGAGCCAGGGAACAATTTACAGAAACTAAACGGGCTGGAAAGCAATAGATGGCTTAAACAGTTGGTATTTCCCGGTGTCTTGGCAGTGAAGGCTTCCGATGAACTGACATTTAATAGAAACATGAAAGAGGTGAGAAGTGAAAGAGTGAAGTAAAATGACATGAAGAGGGGATAAAGACAAGCAGAGAGAACAGCCGGTGTGCAGGCCTAGAGATATTGTGTTGGAGTGTGAAAACCACAAGAAGGCAAAACTGACTGGCACAGACTGAAGGACAAGAGGAAAGGATGCTCTGCAGGGCACTTTGCATTAACACACAATTAACTACTGCACCATCTGTGATACTCGAGTATGAAATGTATCGGCATTTCCAAAAGTCATTGTCACACCACCACTCCCCATACTCCCGCCCCTGTAGTATCAGGGACAAGTCTGAGCTAGCTAGTAAGCAATCAAGATGGCTTGGTAGATTAAAGTGCTTGACCCAAGTCCCTCACAACCTGATTCCCATCTTTGAAAATAACTGTGGAAGGAGAGAACTGACCTCCCAAATTTGTCCTCTGACCTTAATGTTGTTACCTACTTGTGCACACACACACACACACACACACACACACACACACATGCATGTGTGCACACATGCACACACACATTATATATATACATACATATATATATAATGTGTGTGTGTGTGTGTGTGTGTACCACAATAAGAGTAATAAAATTAAATTTTTAAAGAACAAGTCTGATCTAATCACATACAACACCCCTGAGGCTCAAGGGTCCCTCAGAGTAGAGAGGCAGAATGTACCAGATATTGGCAAGGACAGGACCAAAGCAGTCCCTTCTGAACATGAGAATCCCTGACCTCATGAACTCAGAGGAGCTGAGGGGTGCTTTGTAGGCTGGGACAAGAGCATTGCAGTCAACACTCAGCTCAGAATGGGAAAGGCTCTGTGGTGGTTAGAATATGCTTGGCCCAGTGAGAGGCACTATTAGGAGGTGTGGCCTTGTTGGAGTAGGTGTGGCTTTGTTGGAAGAGGTATGGCTTTGTTGGAGGAGGTGTGGCCTTGTTGAAGGAGGTGTGACCTTGTTGGAGTAGGTGTGTCACTGTGGGTGTGGGCTTAAGACCCTCACCCTAGCTGCCTGATAGTCAGTCTTCCACTAGCAGCCTTCAGATGAAGATGTTGAACTCTCAGCTCTTTCTGCACCATGCCTGCTTGGACGCTGCCATGCTCTTACTTTGAAGATGATGGACTGAACCTCTGTACCTGTAAGCCAGTTCCAATTAAACGTTGTCTGTATAAGACTTGTCTTGGTCATGGTGTCTGTTCACAGTTGTAAAACCCTAACTAAGATAGGCTCCTAAGCTCCCTCCTCTAGCTGAAGAGCTACCAACAGTTAATAGCTTCCTGGGGAGGGAGAGAAACTGTTTTCATTAAGGTTGCGGTCCCAGATAGATCAGCAAAAGCTCCAGTGGATGACCTCATACCCACCAGCACACAAAATTCTGAGTTCTGAAAGAAAATAAATAAAAAGAAAGAAAATATAAAAGGAAGGAAGAAAGAGAAAAACAAAAGGAAGAAGGAAGGAGGGTGTAGATCTAGAAGGAGTTGGGAAGTATAATATGATAAAAATGTATTGTATGCCTACATGATGTTCTCAAAGAATTAATTAAAATATGTGAAAAAGAGTCATGAAAAGGGTATAAAACCACTCTTTTTCTAGTTTTAACTTTTTTTATGGATTTTTTTTTTCTGATGGACCAGGGCAAAAAGCTATATTCAATAGTGAAAGTGTAATCCCCAATATAAAGGCCCACGTTTTAAGAATAGCTACTCTAAGCTGCCCCCTGGCACTTGGGAGGCAGAGACAGGAAGATCTCTGTGAGCTTGAGACCAGCCTGATCTGCAGAAATGAGTTTAAATATAGCTAAGGCTACATAGCAAAGCTGTCTTAAAAAACAAACAAACAAACAAAAATACAAACAAACTGAACAGACTTTGAGTCTGGCTAATTGTGTGGTTTTCCCTCCTCCTCCTCCTCCTCCTCCTCCTCCCCTCTCTTCCTTTCCCCCTTCCCCTTCTCCCCCTCCTTCTTCCTCCTCTTCTTCTCTTCCTCCTCCCTCTCTCCCCCCTCTCCCTCCTCCCCCTCCCCCTCCTTTGCCTGTTATTTTTTTTTATTTTCTTTTTTGTAAATTCTTTACAATGATGTTTGTTTTTAATCTTTTCTAAAAGTCAAGTAAAAGCCAGGTGTGGTCATTTGTACTGAAATTCCCACCCTCGGTCAGCTCTGATAGACAGAGTATGAGTTTGCAGTGAGCGAGAGAGGCATGCAAACCCAGGCAAAGAAAGAATTTAAAAAAAGGAAAGATTAAAACAATAAATAGACATAGGAGATTTTAAAGTGTCTCAAACTGGACATCCCGACAGAAAAGCGATGTGTTAGGAATAAGTATTCAGTGTGGAGCTGTCAATAGGTTAGACATGCCAGATGGGAAGAGACTGAAAATAAAAAGATAGGAACTTTTCAAAATGAAATGGTTATGACAAAATGCTTTGTAAATAAAACATCAAGAAATAAGCATAAACTAGATATACTCCTGTACTTTCCACTCAGCAGATAAAGACAAGAGCTCAGGGTGATTCTCCATTACCTATCTAAATAGAGACCAGCTTAGGCTCCACAAGATGCTGAGTCAATACATACATACATACATACATACATACATGCATACGTACATACATATGTATAATTTTTTCAAAAGATTTGACATTTTGAAAATGAACACTTAGTATTTTAACTATAGAAAAATCTATACTGCCTTTGAGAAAAAAGGTTTAGTGGGGGAAATTTTCAGAGTTCATGTAGGTTGGCATTTGGGTATCTTATGATATATCCCAAGTCTATCTTAGACACATGTAGATATATCTAAGACTACATCTGTATTTCAACTTTCTACTTTTTATCTCACTAGATGACCAGCCTATGGGTGGAGGCACAGCTCCACATCCTGTCTACAGGTACCTGAACAGCTCCCCTACTCTTTTAGGACTCTTAGTTTAGGTGAAAACAGATTCTTCACTTTGCCACAGGATGGAACTTTATCATGAGCCAGTATGAAGCAGAGATAGAGCTTTCTAAAGACATTTTGACATAGATTTAAGCATGGCAGTTAACAGAAAATTTTCTGAAAGACTAAGGCACACCTCAGAACATAGCTTTGGGCTTCTGTAAGAAAAGCCATAGTTCTTTGTCTCGACAATAGCCACCTATAAAATTTGAATTATTTTTAAAGTTCCCTTCAATGATTGATTAAGGAATTTAAATGAGGATGTAAGGTAGTCCCTGAAGGATATCTGGCAGGATTAAAATGAACATAAAACTACCACACAGGGTTGATGGGAGTTAGGATAGCTCCTGTGGCACAGGGGAATGATGGGAGTTAGGATAGCTCCTGTAGCACAGGGGAATGATGGGAGTTAGGATAGCTCCTGTGGCACAGGGGAATGATGGGAGTTAGGATAGCTCCTGTGGCACAGGGGAATGATGGGAGTTAGGATAGCTCCTGTAGCACCGGGGAATGATGGGAGTTAGGATGGCTCCTGTGGCACAGGGGAATGATGGGAGTTAGGATGGCTCCTGTAGCACAGGGGAATGATGGGAGTTAGGATAGCTCCTGTGGCACAGGGGAATGATGGGAGTTAGGATAGCTCCTGTGGCACAGGGGAATGATGGGAGTTAGGATAGCTCCTGTAGCACAGGGGAATGATGGGAGTTAGGATAGCTCCTGTGGCACAGGGGAATGATGGGATTAGGATAGCTCCTGTAGCACACACAAATGATGGGAGTTAGGATACTCACCATAAACCAACATAGCTAATCTTAAACATGAGATTCCGAGAAAATATCTAGGATTAGAGTGAGGCCCAAGCCCTGCTCATAAACACTTGGGAGTGAAGTGTGTTCTATTGTCATATTAACATTTTTATTTGAAAATATTTCTATGTAAATAAATTATTGTTTTCTTTTTTATTAATCATTTTATCCATTTACATTTCAAATGATATCCTCCTTCCTGGTTTCCCCTCCACAACCCCTCCCCCCATTTTAGGTCCCCATCGGCCTCTCTGAAGGTGCTCCCCCACTCACTTACCCACTCCTTCCTCACTACTCTAGCATCCCCCTACGCTGCAGCATCAAGCTTCCACAAGACCAAGGGCCTCGCCTCCCATTGATGTTAGATAAGGCCACCTTCTGCTACATATGTATGTGGAGCCATGGACCCCTCCATGTGTACTCTCTGGTTGGTGGTTTAGTCCCTAGTAGCTCTGGGTGGTCAGTTAATTGATATTGTTCTTCCTATGGGGTTGCAATCCCCTTCAGCCCCTTCAGTCTTCTATTGGGGTCCCTGGGCTCCATGCGATGGTTGGCTGTATTTGCATCTGTCTACTGTCCTTGGACCATCTGCTTTATGAAAGGCAGAAAACAGGTCAAATGACAGAATTGGGGGAAAAGCTAATTGCAGGCTTATAGGTCCTACCGAATACCTTATCAAAAGGTCCTAAGTAAAAACTTCTCAAGTTCACGGAGAAGATGGCTATGGTAAACAGCTTCAACTCTGTGTTTAATCACTGGCTATTGTTTCCATGAGATTGCATAAACACCTGAGTTCAGTGACCACTCTGAGTTGAATGTGCTCAAATACTCCTAAAAATTTAGTCATCAGAAATTGATAATTTGATAAGAAGAGTAGTTCACCATGTATGTAGGGTAAAAATGAAAATGATCAGAAAATGTTTTAAATCCAGTTTGCTACTTGATTCAAGCCTGCCTCTCAGTTTCTCCAAGTGCTGGTTTTTTTTTTTCTTCAAGTGGGCCCATAAAATAAGAAGGTCACTTATGGTCCTGTTCTATAGGGACAATTTTCAGGGCTGGATGGACGTAAAGTATTTCTAAGATTAAGGTATTAGATGAAGGTAAGGAACTTTGCTTTCAGGTTTTTTAAAAGAAGCTGAAGGAAAGAGGAAAAAAAAATTTGACATTCATTAGGAATCTAAATGTACCAAGGAGGGCTGTAAAATACTTTTTATTGAAACTCGTTTAGATTGGAAGCAGAGGAACATCTGTAACTGCTCTGACGGGAACTGTGGTAGAACTTTCTATGAGTAAACTGGGATCTTTGCGTTTAATTATTTGAGTGTGTAGATTACTCAGTAATGTGTGTAAAGACTTATTTAGGTACCACCTTCAGGCTGCATCACTGAAATGCAAGCCTGCCTTACTCAGAGCACTTTGCTTGTATTCTTTAATTAAAAAAACAAACAAACAACAACAACAAAAAACAGGATCTTGAAAGCAAATGAAGCAAGTAGAGAGGTTGATTTCTCCGCAGCTTTGAATGGCGGAGGTTTTCCCTTGAGGATTTACTTTTCCGTGTGTACACTTTCTGGAGTGTCCTCAAACACAGCTCACTGGCCTTGTTCCACACTGCATTCTGGAGGTGCGGGGACATAGTTTTTCCTAAGAATCACTCACGTTAGCTAGAATTGGATTCTTCCCGGAGTAATTTCCACAATCAAAGTGACTATGGCAAAGCCGTCTTCTGTTTACAAAATGGTTTCATATATCATCTAAACTAAGGCCTCACTAGGTATTTTGTTTTTGAGGAAGTTGACATAATGATTCCAACATTATAAAATCAAATATCTTTAGCCTCTAAGCTGAAACATCAAAATAGTTAACAACCTCCACAGTCATTAACCATCTCGCCACATTATTAGATTGTTACATTGTTACAGTGTTATATTGTTACTCTGTTGCATTGCTGCATTGCTTACTGAATGGGAAAACATTTGGGGAAGGAAAGGTCATCTAGCCTTATCTTTTTGCATCATCAAACATGCAAAGGAAAGATGGATAATGACACATACTTCTTTTAAATGTAATTCAAATATATTCTCTCTCGTTTTACCCGATTTATCTAAATGATAAAGACTCATTCTAAAGGTGCTGCTACATAGAAAATCATCACATTTGTAGAATAAAGCACAGATAAAAACATTTTCAGTCCAAAACATAAGACTGTTTTCAGAACTATATTCACTAAACAGCAACCAAAGTCTGTACTGGCCAGCCTACATGGGACAAATGGCAAAATCAATCTGAGAACTCATCAGCGATCTTTCTACAGTTTTTTAAAAACCCCACTGAATCTGGAAATAACTTGACAATTTACTAAATTATGTCTTCCAGTCCCCTCTGCTTAGTGTGACAATTAAGAAAGAAAATTTTGAAAGCACAAGCTTTAAATTGGTCACCCTGGCATGGCAGATTTTATTATGGATGGCTACGTGCTCCTCAGAAAGACACTTCTCGACTCCCTGGGAAGAAAGCATATGACTGAATTTCAGCAGTTCAGTTTTTACATTAAAATATGGCCAGTGAGGGGTTCCAATCTGTCAGGGAAAAGTGGCCATGCGGCCAGAGTTATCATTTTACTTTGGGGGTCTTGCGTTTGCCAAGTGGTCAGCCAGCTGTCCGTCCTTTTAAAATGCTGAACTGAAATGTCGGAACAGTAAATTGCTTTGGAACATTTACTACTCATTGAACCTGAAGAATTTTAAAGAAAAGTTCAATAATAAAAACTAAAATTTTATTCTGTATCCTAAGGGTCAGGAAATCTAAGCTATGGAACAGCTAGAGGATGTGTCGAGGCCGAGGAAGAAGATATTTGCTGATGGAGCGGATTTCACTGGTTATGAAACGTCTCTCTGAGCTTAGTTCTATTGTATCTAAACTGGGAATCATGATAATAGCACAGAATTTGTGTTGTACTTACAGGAATATATTCAAAGCTCTAACAGAAAATAGCAAATGACAACTCACTATTTAAATATACCTTCCAGGCTTGTCAGCCAAAGCAAACCATTTGGAAATAGATGGGTTTTTACTAGTTAGCATATACTAAGAAAGGGCTATATTTCCAGAACTCTGGTAAGGAAAATCTACTAATGGTGCATCTTTCTATCTGCCTGAGGGTGTGAGAAGTGAAGTCTTTGAGGTGAGGGCTCCAAACCAAAGAGCCTTCTGTTTTGTTATAAAAAAAATCTTTTATATTTGTCTTCCCTGCTTTCCTGGGGGAGCCATGGGGAAGGATGGAGGGGAAAGTGCCAGGCAGTCACGTTTACATGAGATAAATAATCAGTTGTGAGCTCAGTGTGTGATTCTCGTTAAAAATCCAGACATTGGAACAGCTCCTGAAACACACTGCCGCCACCGCCATGGCCGCCGCCTCCACCGCCGCTGCCGCAACCAATCTCTTTTGCATCTCATTGGCATTTGAGGACGTTAATTGACTCATTATTGCGATTCACATTCAGGAAAGCAAGTTGATTAAGGAAGGCAGATGCAGAATCTCCAGACGCGGCCATGGCTGTCTTGTTTGTCCCGGCAGTGTACTCGAGTTATTAGGACACTTAGGAAGCTGAGGCCAGAGGGACAGAGAACATGTCCCACTCACAACTACCCTTAAAACACAGGCTTTCATAAAAGCATTCGAATTCTGTACAAGCTTGCAAATAAATAAAGATGTTCTCCACCCCTTTTATACTAACTACAGTCGCTTCATTTTATTTGAATTGCTTTTTTTGGGGTTGTGGGGGGTGGGAGAGGTTTCTGTTAACAATACTTTTCCAAGGAATATGTAGTTTTAAGTCAGTAACACATAGTATTAGATTCAGAGTCATGCCCTAGACGATTGTTACCATTCGTGAATTTTATGATTTCTAATGTTTTCCAACGTGGAAATTCTTAGTTTGGATAAAGTCAGCTCCAATGAGTAGAGATCAAATGTGTTTCATAATTCATTTGGCTCCCTGTTTTCTTGCTTTTTAAAGAACTCTAGACTCCATTTTCATATCTAATATTCTCATGAATATAATGTATGAGTTAAAAGTGCATTTTCTATATTTAAATTTGGGCTGAACAGCATTTTAAGCATACTAAGTAAGATATGTTCTAAATAATTGGTCCTTGCTACTTTGGAAAATGTTCAGAATTCTGGGGTTAGCTGAAGACAGAAAGTATAGCTGACATATTATTTATATTAAATCCCTCTTAGTAATTATATTGAAAACTTCAAACTTTTCCTCCCACATTATATGTTATAGCTTTGTTCAGACCTTGCTCTGAAGGAGAAAAAAAATATCAAGACACATAAAAACTTTTTTTTAAAAAATTCTCTTAATAGATGAGAAATTTATCTAAGAGACTTACTTATACAAATACTTTTCTAGGTCTTAAGACTAATCAAGTGGACTGGAGAGATAGATGATCAGTGGTTAGATGCATGCATGCTCTTCCAGACGACTGGAGTTTGATTCCCAGTATCCACCAGGTGGCTTATGGCACATACAACTCCAACTACAGCTCCATGGGGATCTGACAGCTCTGGCCTATACAGCAGTCTTCACTAATGTAATCTCCCATCCTCACATATACACATAGTCAAAATAATAATAATAATAATAATAATAATAATAATAATAATAATGATAATAATAATAATAATGATAATAATAATAATAATAAACATTTTACACAAAAATCAATGAGGTTAGGAGATGACTAAGCAGTTAGGAGCAGCTGGATGGTATTGTAAAGGACCTGGATTCAGTTCACAGTTCCTGAATAGTGGCTAACAACCTCTTCTTCCAGGGAATGCTTTGTTTCGACCTCCATGGGCTGGTGCATAGCATATACAGGGTGCATGCATGCAGCCTAAACACTTATACATATACAATTTAAAAATAGTCACCTGACCTCAACATGCTTCCATGCGTACAATAAATTAAGAAATAAAATATAACAAAAAGAATAATCACTGCCATTTAATATTATTACCCCACATACAATCAATTAAGAAATAAAATATAACAAAAAGAATAATCACTGCCATTTAATGTTATTATTGCTTACCTAACTAACCATTGCTCAGAGTTAAGGAAGTTTACCTTTTACTTGATTAATATTTAGATTTTAGTCTGAAAATATATAGATATATAGAGTTAATACACTTTCTCATGCATCTATGTTGACTCAGAATAAATGAACAATAGATTTTTATCCTTTAAACCTTACTTCCTTCACTAATTAATTTCTTTGGATATAATACAAAGAAGAAATATTCATTCTCCTCATGTACTGATTATTTTAAGCATTAATATTTCATGGAGTTTTTCTACATAATATTGACTCAACAAAATTTGATGGTCAACTATTACGTATGTGACAGGAATTAGGGAAGGAACAGGTGCCATCAATTATCAACACATGACACATTCTTTCTTAGACTTAATGTCTCTTGAAATGTCAATAGTGGTGTAAAACAGTTCTATAAGACACATAGGTAACGTAGAACTTCAACTGAAGAATGAGCAATTAATTGAAAAATTCAAGAAACAACTGACAACTATTTATAAAACTGTAAAGGAAATCCAGAGAATATTTGTATCTGGGCTTTGAAGTATGTGTACAAATTTGACAGAGAGAAAAAGTCATTCCAGTTTAATGGAATACTATGAACAACTACACAAAGCTGAATGCAAGTCTTGGAAAAAATAAGTACTTCTGCATTATCCAAGCATTGAGTGCCTGCAAGGAAACCCTATGTGTGGCCAGAAGGCAGGCATAGATAGAGCCAGACTTTGAGAGATACGCCCAGGAGTTGACACTTTATCCCATATATGACTTAGCAGTGTAGCAAATTTTAGCAGAGCTAAGGTGGACTTGAGGTATTATAGATACTTGGGTGGGTGATGTTTCAGTGAAGGGACACTGGCCCAGGCAGTTTGATCTATTGGAATAGCAAAAGTGAGTTATTAGGAGAAGCAATCAGATAGCTCTGACAAAAATCAAAAGAGAAGTTATCAGTCTCAGGAAAGAGGTATCTTACTAAGAAAGCATATGTGTATGTAGGATGGAGGTGTAGAACTCTGTGGTAAGAGAAGAATGGTTGGAGACCTGAGAGAGGAAAGGAAATGAGGATAATGTAAATATGCTTAGCATGGATTACTGGCCTTACTATTGAAAGAAATAAAAGAATAGAGTGAGAGGTAGAGAAGAGGAGCACTGTGACAAACTTGTTATGAGGCAGTGTCCGGTCTGTCACTGTCAGTGTGGTTGTGGGGACCAGAGGTAAAGTTAGCAACCTCCATGAATGGCTGTCAAACAGCGATGAAAATGAAAGTTACTGGAATTATAACATGTGTAACCTGTCCTTTTCAGAAGCCATAGTGGAGGAGGCTACTTGACAGAACATCTGCAAATGTGTGATGGATAGGAGTCAGTAAACCAGAGTCTTCTTGTTTTTATGAGACCTCTAATTATGGTGACCTAGAAAATGTGGTCAACTAAAGGCAAGACAGAGTGAAGATCAGACCATGGAGGCAGTATACAGGCAAGGAAAAGGACAAAACCATCTTACTATCTTCTCAGAAATATGCTCCTTTCTTCAATCATCACCATTTATGGGTTTCTCTGTGTACGTCAAAAAAGGAAGGAAAGAAGGAAGGATTAAAGGAAGGAAGAATTAAAGGAAGGAAGGAAGGAAAGAAGGAAGGAAGGAAGGAAGACATGAGGCTGTCCTCAAATCAAAGATTACTCTCAATAGTTTTGTGCAACTCTTTGTTGATTTTTCTATTTTCCTCATATTTTCATATTAAAGAAGAATATCATTGAAGATTTCCTTCTATTTGTAAAAATAGTTGCCATTGTGGCTACAATGAAGGTAGTACTTGAATCCTAAATACTTCCTGAATATTTTTCTCATATAATCCTCTGAGGAACCTTGCAAGAAACTTTAGCCAAGCATTGCCGCTCCCGTGTCACACATGAGTAGCAAAAGCACCATACAAAATGTTGTATGCAGGAAGTACTCAATAAGAACTTATTGACTGAAGCTTACTAATTAGTCACTTGTTTCGAAAGCCTTCTCAAGGAACCATAAGGTATTTTGAAGTACACTATCTTTTCCCTAAGATGTTGATGTGCTAAAATGTAGAACATGGACGTGAGATAGCACCTGCTTTACTCTATCATTCCAAGACAAGTCTCTGTTGTCCTAGCCACAAAGAACTGTTGCTACACTGTTCTTGATCCAGCTCTCAGGTAATACACCCAAAGAGCAGGCCTCTCAGCCCAGGAGCCCATCGCTGTCAAAGGAAGACAAGCACTGTCTTCATTTACCAACTGGTCGTCTGTTAGCGCCATCTTTCTAGTTTCCCACTTAGTCAAGCTCACTAATCTCCCAGGGTTCTCTCTCTGAGAACAAATCAGAGATGCTACAGTGACCATTTCTGAAAAGATCACTCTGTAGAATTTCCAGACAGCTTCTTATTAAAGCTCACAGTTCATCCCCAGGCCTGAAAAACAACTCAGATTGTTTCAAGTGATGGGTAAAGGCTTTCTGAAAAGCCTTTGTAAGCATGATAGGGATCAGTGGGAGAGTGTCATGGAGACCTGGAGACCGTGTGTCAGAGACACAAAGTAGAAAAGGGTACTCTATGTACTCAGCTTCATGCTATCTTGTTCTGATTGGAATGGGGTATGAGTATCCTGGGTTATAGGATTTACAAGAAAATCTTGCTATGTTCAGCTTTCTTAAGAACAAGGTTGGGTTTATTGATGGGAGCACCCTTGTCAACCAATAGAAAGCCCTCCTAAGAAACTTCTTGTGATGGTGGAGATGGCCGCTGATGCTTTAATCAGGCACAGAAGTGGACAGCTGTTTTAACACAGCCCAACTGCATGTTTGCAAATACTTCAAATAAGTTCCGAACTCTGTGTGTTAGCAAGCTCACATTCATTGCAAAAGTTTAATTCAATGAAAATTAAGTGATTATTTTAAATTTGAATAATAAACTTAAAATGACTTTCCTTTTTAAAAAGTGTTTTTTGTTTTTTTTTTTGTTTTTTTTTTTTTTTAGCATAACTATCCTTTGATTATAACTATCCTTTGAATACTGATTACTCTCACTGTCTAGCTTCCTCCCATTTTGGTTCAACTTCTTCCTTCCCCACTAATCTTTAGAAAATTCATATCTTTTCACTTTGTTTTGTGTTCCACCAAGGTTACCCTGGGCCATCTGTATGTCCATGGGTTTGGAGTTATACACAGGATCCCGGTGGTCTCAACAGAATGCTTACAACAACTGCAATAGAAAAATAGTAACTCCCTTTCTATCCTAAACGATCAGTAGCCAACAGTTCATAGGTAAAGAATATGGTAACTCCTTGAATGCTTGTTAGAGTTGCAGTCTTGTGTGGGCCCACTGCTTGTAACCAGTCTGTGAGTTAATGATTGCAGTAGTTGTATAGTTTCTAGGAAATGACATGTCATAGCCATTCACACTATCTCCTGGCTCTTCTATGATTCCTTCCCCCCTCTTCCACAATGTCCCCTGAGTGTCAGAGACACAGCATAAGTGACTTGTTTAGGGCTAGGCCCACTTCCTCACTTACTGTTTTCATCCTGAGAAACTATGTTGCTTAGCTTTCACCACTTTCTAGGGTAGGGGGAGGCTTCTTTGAGTGGGGTCGGGAGCCATGTTTTGTCTGCCGTGTAAGCATAGGTACTTAGGAGGCAGTTTGCTGCTTGGTCAACTTACTTTATCATCAGAAATACAATTCCCCTCAGACTGACTTCCCTGGGCCAAGATTGTTTGCCAAGCTTGCAGAGGGCATTGGTCCCCAACACTACTGTGAGGAGGGTTTTGAATCCAACTAGAGGGAAGTTGGTTGTTTACTCTCCAAGAGTCAAGCCATTATTGCAAAGGTAGGTATATCTTGCTTTTCCAGTTTCTTTATACTCTTTTTATTCCAGTTGACCCCCTCCCATCCCCCACCCACATCCTTACTGCCCCAAGGCTCTGTCCCCCATCCCTGCCTAAAATGGATATGTCCCACAATAAATTTTCTCTTTAATTTCGTTTTTAACTGACATTCTTCTGCCCCTTAAAGGAACCCCTCTACCCCTCCCCTTCCTCATTTTCTGGTTTACCAAGATACTCCAGTTTACACACATTTTTCTAAAGAGCAGAAACTTGGATCTTTATATAACAAAAACATGTTGCATTTGTCCTTTGGATCCCTGCTTACCTCTCTTGGTCTAATTTTTCTTCAATTCCATGTTTCCCCGTACATTTCTTTATGTCATTTTCTCATTACGGCTTGGTGATATTCCAGTGTGGATGCATACCACATCTACTTTGTTCCTTCATCAGTTGCCTGACATCTAGGCTACCTCCATTTACTAGTTTTTGTGAATAGGGTAGTAATAAACATGGATGTACAGGTATCCCCATCGTAGTGTATAGAGTCTTTTGGGTACCTGCCCAGGAGTGCATAGGTGGGCAATAGAACACGTTTATTCTTAGTTCTTTTAAGAAACCTCCAGACTGACTTGCAAAGGGTTTGTACTAGGGTACGTTCTCACAACATTGTACAATGGTTCTCCTTTCCCCATACCCAAATCAGCATTCATCATTATTGGTATTCTTGATGGCAGTCATTCTAACTGTGGTGAGATAGAATCTTCAAATGGTTTTAATCTGCATTTCACTAGTGGCTAAGGAGGGAGAATATTTCTAAAGAGTCTTCTAGCCATTTGTAGTTCGTTTAAGCAGGTTCCATTTAGTTCTGTCATCTGGATTTTTATTGTGTTGCTTACTCTCTTGGCGTTTAGTTACTTGGGTTCTTTGTATATTCTAGACACCAATTCTTTGTTGGACATGGACAGCTAATATTCTTCCCATTATGTAGGCTGTGTCTTCACTCAACTGACAGTTTCTCTGCTGTGAAGAAGATGTCTTATTTCATTAGATTCCATTTTTGGGTTGTTAGCCTTATTTCCTGTGCTACCGGGATCCTGTTCAGAAAAACATTACCTAGATGTTGAAGCTTTGTTTTAGGGGTTCTTATGTACTTAGTAACAATAATGACAGAAATATAAATGGCTATGCATCAACACAAACAGATATATATATATATAGATACAGCTGATTAGTAGTAGAGAAAATGCTCAGAAGTTTTCATACACCAAGTACATATTTCATACATCAAGTACAACTTTCCTTTGTTGAACTTCTGTAGCCCTGATATTTCTGTTCTCAGCTTCAGTATAGTTTGGATTGCTGTCTTAAACAGAGGATTATTTCTTCAAGACTGTCACCTCTGCTTCAGGTGACAAACTCAAGGGCCAGATGGTGGATACTTCAAAGGCTTTTCCATTCCAGGTCATTGCTTAACCCATTGGAGCACATAGAAGAAATGTTAGAAAACTCTACAGGTCTATTTATCAGTAGATCTTCTCTCATGGAGATGGTACATTTATAAAGTGATACCAGCACTCATGCCATGATCCATTTAGCTCAAAAAGTTGAAACTAGTTGTACTCATTCCCAGAATTCAAGCTTTCTAATTGGACTGGAATTCTTTATCGCAGTATAGACCAACCTGAGGATTTCACAATATAAAAGATATCAAGGAAATACTTTGGAAATGGGAGTAACAGAGAATATAGTTGTACATCTTTCCTTAGACATTTGTGTCAGAGAGTCTCTAGGTTGTTGTAAAAGTTTAGTTCTTCATCTTAAGTCACAAATCCTATGTCACCGTCTGTCGCACCTAATGTTTCAGATCCAGTTCCTTTCCAGAATCCCCATTCTGTATCCTTGTCCTGCCTTCATGAAAGCAGCAAGGTGGCTAGGTTATGTGTATCCAAGTAGTCCAAGCAGGAAAGCAAGCACCACCGTGGACATCTGAAATGAAAGCACTTAATTCAAAGTAGCAAAGACATAGGAGAGTGAAGGCTGAACATGGGATAAGAACAAGAGGTCAGCAGAAGGACAAGGTACCATTCCCAGGGCTAAGGGAACTGGAGCAGGAGGAGGTATTTCTAAGACCCAGAAGTCAGGGCCACGAATTGGAACTGAAGCTTTCCTCCCCTCCAAACACTCCTATATATCCCTCCTTGCTCTCTCTCTCTCAAGCTCAAAGCCTCCTTTTCCATTATTGGTTACACACACACACACACACACACACACACACATATATATATATATGTCCTAAATATATAAGAAAAATCTGTTGCTCCATTTTGTGCAATGCTTATTGTATGCATATTTTCAGGGTTGGCTGTTTGGTGTTGGATAACCAATTGGTCTGTAAAAGAAAATTTTAAAACTCAGAAACTCTTTAGAAGTCTGTCTTATATACTCCCTGTGGATATGAAGTGTGTATGTATCCTAGAAAAGGCCACTTTAGAGTAAAATAACAATTATCACAAAGGGTAGTGGGGAAACTTGTTAGAATAAATCCATTCCTCTCTCTACTTCTGTTTTTTGTTTGTTTTTGTTTTTTTAAGGATATGATATCACCTTGCTTCTTCAGGAATGTAAGAAATTTTCCTCTTAGTTTCCATGTTGACTTATATAATGGTATTCAAATATTATCCATAAAGTATCTATGTAGGTATGGTTTAATATCCTATAAAGAAATACACAATGAACTTAAAATGAAGTGCTTATACTTTTAAGGGTTATGATTTTACATATCAAAATTTATGAATAAACAGAAGGTTATGGTCTGTGCTACTGAAAACAGATCATAACATTATGTATTATCAGTGAATGAAAGGTTCTCAGAGCCTACTCCTTCCAGATGCCTGCTTCTAGAGGGGGTCACTACCTGGGGACTTCATGGCTCCCAGCAACTCCAATTTTGATATCCCCATTATAGCCCTCTCCCCTCCCCCTGTTCCCCAATCAACCCCCTCCCGCTTCCCTGTCCTGGTATCCCCTACATTGCTGCATCGAGCCTTTCCAGGACCAGGGGCCTCTCCTTCCTTCTTCTTGAGCATCATTTGATATGTGAATTGTGTCTTGGGTATTCCGAGCTTCTGGGTTAATATCCACTTATCAGTGAATGCATATCATGTGTGTTCTTTTGTGATTGGGCTACCTCACTCAGGATGATATTTTCTAGTTCTGACCATTTGCCTAAGAATTTCATGAATTCGTTGTTTTTAATAGCTGAGTAGTATTCCATAGTGTAAATATACCACATTTTCTGTATCCATTCCTCCATTGAGGGACATCTGGGTTCTTTCAAGCTTCTGGCTATTATAAATAGGGCTGCTATGAACATAGTGGAGCATGTGTATCCACAATTCTTTACAATGTGTAGTCAAAAGCTCAATGCCTGTTTCCTGTAAGACATCTCTTCATAGAAGTAAGAGTGCCCAAGGATGGTGCAGGTGCCACGATGAAAGGAAAAAATACCTGTTCCTCATGGTCTCTATAGAAACAGAGTCTGCCTAGACTTTTTTTTTTAATGGTTAGGTTTTCTTATTGTCCTCAGCTTGGCAGGATGGGGTCACCAGCCTGTGACTTCCTCCAGCCGGCCTCTCGCTGCAGGGATCTCGAAGCTCTAAATTCTGAAGAAGGAAACTTGAAATCATTTCTCTCAATCTTAGTATTTTAAAAAGAAACTTCTCTGTGCTTTGGGAAAAAATGCATTTATTCAAACCCTGTTCGTCAGCATTCTAGAAAAGCGATACCATTTTGCGATGAATTTTTAAATAAAAAAAAAAAGTTGGCCGATTAACAAATATAACTTCTCGGGATTCTGTTCCAATAATCTTGGCGAATTGTTACGCTATAAACCCAGAAAATTATCATTGCTAGATAAACAGTCTGACTCTCTCTGGCACCATTGAGGTTTGGAAGAGAGAAAACATAGCTTCCTAAGGCCCATGACAGAAAGCTGCTCTCAGACCTTTTCAAAGGCTATTCAGAACTTCTTCCTGGAGATTAGCTTTGACATGAACAAAAAGGGTTGATGTCTTGTTCAGAGCTGGCCTGTGGCTAGGAGTTAGCAAGTTCTCTCTTAAATGATCAGTAGCTGAGATCTGGGTGCTAATGAGCGAAGGCTGGCCAGAGGGAATGTGTGGGAAGGGAGCAAAGAGCTGGACTCTGAGGAGGAGCCACTGGAGTAATAAAACCTCAGGACTGCTCTGTAGTCAAATTATGTTTTAATCAATTCTTCTGGAAGAAGCTGAAGAAGTCCTACTGACACTCGCAGTTGTAAGAGTAGAAGTCTGGTTTCACATTTGCATGATTTTGAAGGTCAAATGCCTGCTATCCAAATCTTACTGATCCATATGGACTAGAAATGCCACAATATGCAATCGTCATGAAGGCAGATTGTCTCCTGTAAATCTGTCCTTTCTGTAACACATTCAAAATGTACCGTATTGGCTGGATTATAAATCCTTTCAGGAAATGCGCGCACATTTGCAGAAGCAGCCTCACATTGATGGATGAAGCCATTGGTGTTCAGAGAACCCTTACAATAATTTATCATATGTGTAAATCTGGTTTTGCATGTGTCTGGATCTCCTGTGGCCCAGGTATACCTGTAATTCAAAACTCTTTTTTGAGAAACGAATAAAATGATCACCAAGTTGCTTCCTATATTTTCTGAATATAGGGAGTATTTTGTATTATTGCGGATCTAAACTTTGTTTCCTACGTAGAAATTCCTGTAAATAAATCGTGATTGGAAATGATGTATCCAGAGTGTCCTCACTCGGCATTGTTTATGTTCACCAAGTAGTCAACACTCCTCCTCACCTTATTCAAAATGTTTTATCATTATTTAAACATTTGCACCTCCTGAAACACAACCACTTTATACAGGGAAAACAGATTTGCTAGGAGATGATTTTAAGGCATTCCATTTTGTTGCAGAAAGTTAGTATCTGTGTATTTATTCTTATGGATCCTCCAGAATGTACGTCCTAAAGTGACTGAAGCCAACACCTATTTACATTATTCTCTAAGTAGCTCCTCTGTTGTTACTTAAGGGTCCCATGGCTCCAGCTGCATATGTAGCAGAGGATGGCCTTGTTGGACATCAAAGGAAGGAGAGGCCCTTGGTCCTGAGAAGTTCGATGCCCCAGTGTAGGGGAATACTAGGACAGGAAAGCAAGCGGGAGTGGGTGGGTTGGTGAGCAGGGGGAGGGGGGATGGGATAGGGGGTTTTTTGAAGGGGGAAACGAGGAAAGGGGATAACATTTGAAATGTAAATAAAGAAAATATTCAATAAAAATGAATTAAAGGAAAAGAAAAAAGAAAAAAATACCTTTTCTCTTAGAGGTCCTGCACCTTTTTCCTTAAACGACCATAGTCTAGGAAAACAGGTTTAGGTTATCCAAAATTCCACGTTTTAACATGGAAGCAGTTTCATAAAATTTTATAGTTTAACAGAACAAAGAAAGTCATAAATTAAGACAAGTTTAAACACACTGGTGGATATATCTGAGACATGGTTACAGCCAGGTGGGGAAGTTTTTGCATAGGCCTCAAATGCTGTTTGATGGCATTCTTACCTTTGGGTTTGGTGGAAACTAGGAGCCTGCTAAATTAATCAGTTCCAAAAGGTTTTTAAATACTAGTCACAGGATGTTAGTTCAGAAACAGAGATGGGCAGGGAATGGTTATTCATGTTGTTAATCCTAGGCCAAGAGAAACTGTAGTTAGCCTCTGGACCTGCAAAATTCCAACTTCCCTTCACCCCTGACACTCAGGCAGTCTTGGCAGACCAATTGTTTCTTCTTTCAAGGAATTTTCATCCATAGGAATATCATGTACTTTTAAGAACTCTGACAAAAGCATTTTCCACGCTCATAAAGAACTTTATTTTTAAAAAAGAAACTAATGAGAAATATTCCTGTGGTTACTTTTTAAAAGATAGGATATAATTTTAATCCTTTGAAAATTCGATGGCACCTGAATCAAGAGAAACTGCTTTCTAAGTAATAAATTGAATCTCGGACTGAGGAATCAAATAAAACCAAGTGGCTGGTGAGTATGCGGATCTTAACCCAGAGTTCAGTTTGATTCAGGTTAGCATCACAGTAGTGGAGGGTGAAGCACCCTGTGGTGGGAGGGGAGGGAGTGGGAGAGGAAGAGTAGGAGGAAGGGAAGGAGGAGGGGAGGAAGAGGAAGAGAAAGAGGATGTGGAAGAAGAAGAAGAAGAAGAAGAAGAAGAAGAAGAAGAAGAAGAAGAAGAAGAAGAAGAAGAAGAAGAAGAAGAAGAAGAAGAAACAAGACATCTACTAGATGTTTCACACTGTTTTTATTTTATCTAACTGGTGTCTTGTTTTGGTGGCTAGTTAGTTTACTTCTGGTGTATCCAAGAAAATAAGATTTCGTCCATTCATTCATTCCACAATCACTTCCTTAGAACTGGCTATATGATAGGCATTCTCATGAGTGGGATTGGAGAGATTTTACAGGCTGGTAATATAACCTCATGTTCAGCAAGTCAAGCATAGGTGAACAAAGGACCCCGTGATATTATCTTGACCTCTTTCTCCATCAGCTGTAATATGGGATGCAGTCCTGGAACCACATTGTCTTGTTTTAAACACCACCTCTCTCCTTGCCTTCACACACACACACACACACACACACACACACACACACACACACACACACACAAACCAACCAAAAAGCAAAACCAATAAACAAAAGGCAAACAAACAGACAAACAAACAAAAAAACCCACTGTCTTTCTGCTGGAGGGTTCTACTATGCAAAATGACAGTACTTGCTTACAAATCGCCGTGATGAGCAATTAGGTATATTTTCAAATAACTTGAACATTTCTGAATCAGCCAAACATAAATAATATTCGCTAAACATTATAGTCGCTGTTATTTTTGTTTCCTTCAAAAGTGAGAGCCCTCTGCAACAGCTACAATCTCTGCCCAATCTCTCTTTAAGTCTTTCTCGGTTCCCCTCTGTGTCCTTTAATTCTCATGGCGCATCTCATTTTCAGGCACATTTTAGTGGCTATTTCTGCAAACAGAACAGCTAGCAGTTTGGTGATGAAATCAGGGCAGTTTGAGACGTCGCACGCTAACTAGTTACACTGTACAAAGCCTAACAGTTTGCTTTCTGTTTTTAAAGAAGCATTCGTTCAGCCATCCTTGCGGCAGCACATGTAATTGAAAAGAGGCATATGGAGACCAGCATGCGAAGCCTAACAAACACTTCAGAGTGGCTTAAAAACTATGCTAATCAGTTTAGAAAACCATGATCTCTTTTAAAATCTAAAAAATAAAATAAAATAAAAAATACAGAACTCACTTAAACCTCAGGTGATATTTGGAGAAATACAATCACATTGGCATTATCTAACATTGGCTTTATTTTCTCTCTGCCTGGAAGGTCCTGGAAACTATAGAAAAGGAAGGAATATGAACACCCATGACTCGTAGGTTTCTGGAGGACATATGACTTCTTAAAGGAGGTAAGCCAGGACGACAGCCCATGATTAAGGTCAGAGTGCGCACTGCCCCTAGCAGTGACTTAGAGACCCTGTAATGGGCTCACGATGCTCCTCCCTCTGCAAGAAGATGCTAAGCATTACCTGAAAGCAAGGAAGGCATCAGATGAACAGACCTTTCTAACAGAATGTGCATCTGCCAAGACAAAAATACACGACAAGCTTCTGGCGCTGGCACGCTGACAGTATGAGCAAGCTGTCTTAGTAGTGATTTTGCAAATCATTTGAGTTTAAATCCTATATAGGCCGTAGGGCCCCTGGAGCATCACTTTCTATATTTGGCCTCCCCATGTAGTTATGTTTGGAATAAATAGGCTATGGATCAAAATCATGGCCTTTCAGAGTTTTGCATACACTGACTAGTTCTGCATACGTATCCTAGGTGGATTGGGCGGTGGATGCCAGCATACGCATGCATACACATGCACTCACAGGCTTTTAAAATGTATTTTTAAATCCCCTCCCCTCAAGTTCAGCTCTCTGGCACTTAGTAACCCACAAGCTGCTGTTTCTTTTTCCAGAGAAGTTCAGCTCGATGGAGGGGCCAGGAGAAATGAGCCCAACTGATGACTGCAATCTCGGGAAAAAAATATGCTTTTTCTCAGAGACCACATGTTGCCAATGCCAATTAAAGTGAAGCTGGGAGATTTCATCAGATTCCAACCTGGAGAGGAGGGACAACATGCCAAGAATAAGAAAGGAAAAGTATGCTTCAGGTTGTTCATTCAAGGTGAAATCCAAACATCGAAGGTGGGGGTGCAGATTGAGCAATGTGTCAAACACAAGATTAAAAAAAAAAATCGCAGAGCGACATCATGGATTTTGACTTCAGCTGACCTAGATGGAACCTAGATGGCTCTGTAACTGACCTGCCTGAAAAACCTTCTCAATTACAGCCCCTAGTTTCCCCATTTGTCAATCAGGAATCACTGAATTCTACCTTAAAATAAAAGCACTTTAAAAAAAATAATGACGTGAATCAAAGTACCATTCTCATAATACTTCCTTAGAAGATATTGAGAGGTGAAATTTTTTTGAATGTTGATAGATGCATTTACAAGGAGCCTTGCTTTGTTTCTAAAGGATTGTGGATCTTCTCATCCCCAAAAGTATGCATCCTTACCATTGTTTAAATGCCTTTTAATGCTTGGTAAGTAGAGAAATACTGATGTGACATAATCCTATACTTTTGTTCTGGACACCAGTTAACACTATTAACAATCTAGATACTCAATCAGCCAAAATAGTTAAATTATAAAATAATGCATAATAATGTTAACATCTACACAACTAATGTTTGTTTTGTTTTCCAGATTTTATTTATGGAGACTTGCAATAAATAATTTTGACTTTATATCATAGCTGCAAAATGAAAGTTTTTGCAAGACTTGCCAGTCAGATCACCTTTAAATGCTCAGAAAACAGATCAAATGGCTTTGAAGAATTTTGCATTGGAATGAAAGTCTGAAGTAAAAGCAAGAACTGCTTTTGTTTGATTGCTGCATTAATATTCTGAACATCTGAGACAGTCAGGAAATGTATTCTAAATTTATATATTAGTTTTATTATCTTCTATGTTTTTTCAATGAATGAAGTATTTATTAATGTGAAAAGGCACTCCATATAAAATTTAATAAAATTGAGAGTCAAAAATACCTTTCTTCCAAGGATCCAAATGCTATAAAAATACATTTGTAGATGGGGGAAATGCCCACTTAATAAATTGCCAATGTAAGACAGAGATGGTAAACATAAACACAACAAAATTAAAATCTTTGTTTTCAAACAAGGGCCTATACTGAAGTAAAAGCTGCAAATCATCCAACACAGGACCTGTGTAGGGACCATGAAAAAGAATTCTAAGCTTCACCATAAAAAAACACTAACACAGATTGAAAATGGGAAAATATTTAGCCATATTTCGCCATAGAAGATATTCTGGTGGCGAATAATGCGTAAGGATAATCAGAGTCAAGGAAACAAAAATTGAAACTATGATATTTTAGTGGGCAGATATTAGTCTGAAGGACTGACAATACCTGGGAGATGGGATACATGGGTTTCAAAAAAAAGTACTTGTTTTATAGGGCTGGTCAGGGACCTGATTTTGGATCCCTTGAACTTATGTAAATGCTGGAACAGTGGTGTTTGACTGTCTGCTAATTAGGCATTCCTAAAGGAAATGGGAAGCAGAGACAGGAGGAGTTCTAGAAGCTGGCACACCATAGCCTGGTTCACCTGCAGCAGAAGGAAGCTGTTTCAGACAAGGTGGATGAGTGAGGCCTGACATACAAAGCTTGTCTTCTGACATTGTAAGGGTCATGCTATATACTCACTGGCACATACCACTCCACACACAAAAGTAACAATGTTGAAACTTGACAGTTCAAGTGCTGGTGCGAAGCAGATAGAACCCTGTGCATCTCTGGTGGGAATCTGTACTGTAAAGCTTTTCAGAAATGGTTTGCTGTATTAAGTATAAATTAAGTATACATTAACCTTGTAACCCAATTGTCTACTTTTTAAAATTGGATATTTTATTTATTTACATTCTCACATGTTAACCCCTTTCCCAGTTTCCCCTCTACAAACCCCCTATCCCATCCCCTCTTACCCAGCTTCTATGAGGGTGCTCCCCCACCCACCTACCCACTCCTGCCTCACTGGCCTAGCATTACTCTACACTGAGGCATCAAGCCTTCACAGGGTCAAGGGCCTGCTCTCCCATTGATGCCAGATAAGGTCTCTGAAGTTCCTCCAGTCTAATTCCTAATTCTTCCATTGGGGTCCCTGTACTCAGTTTGATAGTTGGCTATAGGCATCCACATCTATATTGGTCAAGATCTGGCAGAGCCTCTAAGGAGACAACTGTATCAGGCTTCTGTCAGTA
The DNA here is from genome assembly GCA_036184795.1 of Tokudaia tokunoshimensis. Lineage (NCBI taxonomy): Eukaryota > Metazoa > Chordata > Mammalia > Rodentia > Muridae > Tokudaia > Tokudaia tokunoshimensis. The sequence continues at coordinate 11,823,927 of BTHU01000014.1, forward strand.
AGCACTTCTTGGCATCAGCAGTAGTGTCTGGGTTTGCTGTCTGGGTTTGGTGTCTGGGTTTGGTGTCTGGGGTTGGTATCTGCATGTGGGATGGATTCCCAGGTGAAGCAGTCTCTGGATGGTCTTTCCTTCAGTCTCTGCTCTGCTCTATACAAACATCATCATCTTTCACATACACATACAAAAACCTTCACATGTGTGCTAATGGAAACTTTATTTATAAGTTTGAACAGCTAGAAACAATACATATGCTAGTAAACGAAAAAACATAATGTAGCCATACAATGAAGGCATGCACCCCCATGCTGTTACCTGAATGATTCTTGAAATTATTATGCTAAGCGAATACTGTATGTGCAAATCTGATGCAATCTCTATGATCCTTTGGACAATCTATCACCAATTTAAAGAAAATATAATCAGTGATTATCAGGGTTGAGGGTGAGAGAATTTGACTATGAAAGGGAATTTAGATGGAACATTACAAGTGTTTTACATTTTGACTGTGTATTCCTCCAAACTTTATGCTACATATACAGTAGTTAATTTTAAGACAGATAAGATGAAATAACTTAGGAACTAGAAGGAGTTGACAAATGAAAGAAAAAAGGGTTGGGGAGAAAAATCTCTGAGCGAAGTGGCCTCTTTATAAGCGTCAAGACTTGAATTTGGAGGATGCCGATATCCATATAAATAACAAAAGCAAAACAAACAAACAAAGCAGCATCTGCAGCTATGACTCTAGTGTTGTGAAGGATGAATACAGACAGACAGAGGACAGACAGATCACCCAGAGCGTTCTGGCCAGTCAACTTAGCAAAGTATGTGAGCTCCAGGTTCTAGGACAGACCTTGCTTCAAAAAATAAGGTAGAGATTAGCTGATGAAGATGCTTGATGCATGCCTCTAACCTCCACATACACAAGTTTATAAAAGACATACCATCAAAGGCAGGTCCCCATCCACATACACAAATTTATAAAAGACATACCATCAAAGGCAGGTCCCCAGCTACCCACTCTCTATAGTCAATTTTCCCTACCTCCAAATAGTCCATTCAGTTATGAATCCATCAGTGCATCAGTTCATTGATAAAGTCATGCTCTTAAGATACAAAAGCTTTCCAAAGTCTCCCCTCCATTACACTATGTACCATGTCTTCAAACCATAGGTCTTTTGAGAAAGCTTTTCATATTCAAACCATTGTAGGTAACAGGAAATCTTCTGGCCTCAGAGAGAATCCCATCTAAAATAGATGTGAGAAAACTACCTGTGATGACTATTCCTGGCTGTCAACCCTTTTACATCTGGAATGAACTACAATCCAGAAATGAAGGGAACATCTGTAACCCAGATCTTAAGGTTGGATCTGATATGGATATGGATCTGACCTGGATCTTAACATGGAGATCTTGAGGCATAGTGACCATGAAAAAGCAGACAAAGTAGTACATGCCTTTAAGTCCAGGAGACTGAGGCAAGCAGATCTCGGACTTCAAGATCAACCTGGGACAAACCAAATTTTAGATCCAGGCATAGTGGGAAAACTTTACTGTGAGCATACATTCTACTGGAGGCCTTCATAAGGACATTGGAAGAAGGAAGATTCGCTCTTTTTCAACCACTTGCACTTACTTGCCAGCACATCTGTTGAAACCTACTTCTACTGAAGACCAGCTTAAACAACTAGCCTTGTGGACTGACCAACTACTAGACCCATTCCCAGCTGACCATTGTTGGGTTAGTTGCACTACAGACTATAAGTCATTACAATAAATTCCCTTAATATAGAGAGACATTCCATAAATTTTGTGACTCTAGAGAACCCTAAGACACTACCATTTAACCACATCAAATTATTTATGTGTTTAATCACATCAAATTATTTATATGATGCAAATATTTTTGGTTTTATAGATAAGCTCTTACAATGTGGCTCAGGATAGCCTGGAATTCACAATGGTCATATGTGTAGCTTACAATCCTCTTGCTTCAACACCCTGAATTCTGGGATTTAGGCATAGACCATCATGACCAACTCTCAAGAAATAAAACTTAGACTATCTTATTCAGCTAGTCAGTAGGGGAATTATAGCGAAATACCATAGTAACTGAATCATTCATAACTTAGTAATTATTTTGAATGTTTAAAATAAAACAATGAGGAAAGTATACATGTATTAATTCACAAAACAAAATATCCATACTTTTCTTAAACAGAGACTACAGCATTTATGTTATATAGTCATGCTTTCTAGTTCTATTACTTAATTCATCAGAAATAGCATGACACTTTTTTTTTTACTTTACTAAAAATATTCCCAATGCACTAAAGGCAAAATATTTAAGGAAGATTATCCCCAGCATATCAATTCCACAATAGAACATAAACCCATAAACTGCTTCAATACTATTCAGAAAGGACAGACGATGTCTAGTATCTACCCGAGGCTGACTCCATGGTAAACAAAGAGGAGTTCAAGTTGCTAAGAATAATCAGCGTCTAAAATAACCACATACAATGACCGGCTTCTCTGAGTCTTAGTAATCCATGGCACCAGTTGTCAGCAGGGATGACTTAGAAGCTGGCTCGTGTGCATACTTTCAAAGACAGGTGGCTAAGCAACTGCACCATGAGCCAGCTCTGCTCCTGCTCATCTCCCAGGGACATCCACTCGGTGTGACGCTTGCATTTGACCCACAAGCAGAGACATTCACCTGATGCAGGGTGACCCCATTAAAAATAAGTACCTGTCTCTCTCATCCCCAGCCCCTTTGCTTTCAGAGCACGGCTTCCATTAAAGGTATTACATGGAGACTCAATCACTTGTCCAATGTGGGTAATGAAATCAAAAGCGCTGTGAGGGTTGCTGTGGTATCTCATGGCTAACAAGAGACCCATCAGATTCAGTCAAAAGAGTCAAAGTGACAAAGCTGGTCCCTGCTGACTACCAATTATCTCCAACAAAAATAGCAATGGAGAGAGAGAGAGAGAGAGAGAGAGAGAGAGAGAGAGAGAGAGAGAGAGAGAGAGAGAGAGAGAGAGAGATTGAGAGATGCTGCCTACCAGGTCAGGTCTCTAGCCTCAGTCCAAGCAAGTCTTCTAAACCCTAATGCCCTTGGGTAAGAACTTCTGCAGAGAAAGCAAATGCCTAACCCCAAGCCTCTTCTGTCCCCTTGATTAAAAGTTTAAGCAGAATTTTCTGTCACTGTCTCTTTGTGTGAAAAGTATTCTTTCTTTCCCCCAATTTTCCAATATAGAAATTAGATTAAACAGCATGTTTTGTGAACAATAGATGAGAATGGTAATAAGACAGACATCACAGCCACATTGAAAAAAGTACTGGACAAATCTATTTCATCTGAACTGTGGTATTGCCAATTTGGTCAGGCAGAGCTTTTGTGAACTCTGTTCATAGAGACCAGTAGTCTTAGCAAAGAAAGGCAAAGCAATTTCATTGAAGCAATGATTCCACCCCCCTACCCCCTGCTCTTCTATTATGATTGGCAGTATTTGATTGGTATGGATGAAAGTTAATGTTTTGATTACAGATGCCAGCAAACTAAGTGTTAGAAAATCCTGGGCACCTTCTAAGAAAGGCAAAAATACAGTGTTTAAATGTGATCTGACTGCTCAAGTTAACTTGCACGTTTTATTATTGCTCGACGAGACAATTGTCATGGGGGAAGAATCTTAACTTTGAAAGCACAAAGGCTACAAAGGCATAAATATATTCTAATCTTGGCTTTTCCTAATTTTTGTCTAATTCAGGCTTCATTTATTCACTCAACAAGCTGATAGTGAATGATATTTGTAATGAGGATTCAAAGAGGATTACATCACATGTCTAGCCCTAAACAGTCAAGACAGCATTTTTTATTGGCTAGGAATGGAGAACAGTGCACAAATGGGTACAAAGTAAGACAATGAAGGCAATAATATCAAAAGTGCCCAGTACTCCAAAACCTTTCCTAACCAAAGGGTGCCTTACTGGAAATACCATTGAGGGAGGGTAATCAGGCAGTAATCCTTGAGAAAGGACAAAGTGAAAGTAAAACAATTTTCACATCAATAGAGCAAGAAACTCAGATGGTATGTTATTTCATTAAGTAATTTGTGGTTTTTTTCAGTGTACAGACTTAAAAGGCATTGCAGAAACTAATGCTCAGATTATAGGTACTAGTCAAATTAGGAAATCCCACTGCACAATGGTATGACAAAACAGTCTGTGTTGCCTACACTCGGAAGCTGATATCTGTGAGCACTCCAGTCTAGCTCTGGTAAATGCATGGTGAAGAGGATCCCCAGGGGGACTTGTCATGCTCTTTTCACCCAGAACCATATATCCACTCCTTTAATAAAGAATTATCATATGCCCATTTTCTGTCATGCAGTGTTTGGGTATCAGGGTTGATATATTGAATAAGGTAGCAATACCCTTCCTCTTCGAGGAGCAACAGTTCAATGATTTACACTTTTTTTTAAGCTGTTACACACAGGATGGATTTGATGAAACCAAGATTAGACACAAGGAGACAAATTAGGCAACTTTAGAAATAATGAAGCCAGCAGGTTCTAATTATGGGTTGGAGTACTGATACTGTGCAGAAGGGGTGGATTCTAGAGCCATTTGGGCAGTAAAGGAAATACGACATGGTTATTGGAGGTAAGAGTTTGGAATTAGAGAAAATGGAGAAGGAGACAGGTCAGCGTGAATCTGAAGTTCCTAGCTCAGATAATGGCCGATGGCTCCACCAACCAAGGTAAATAATGCATAAGAGGCAACCAGTCCTTACTCATGGGCAAATACTTAAAAAAAAAAAAAGATTAGGAAAAAATCTAGCCTTCTACGTGTGTTACATGTATTACTTAAATTGCATGCCAGATTAAACTAAGGATGGACATAACAGCTGTTGATCTATACGGTGCCAGAAAAGGATACAACATTTAATGATATACCAATGGAATTTTAGGAACAGAACATTTCTATTTTCTGAGACGAGTAAAAATTCATTATCTCATTAGAAGAGGGCCTAAGGAAGGATTTCAAAAATTCTAAAATGTCCAATTTACTTTGTAAGTCCTTTTTCCTTTCTGCGTGGGTCATTATTCATAGTTAAGCTGGAAAGATGGAGCAGAGGCTCAGGTAAGAGAACCATGTGATGGACGGATGATATATTTTTCTTTGCCAGAAGCTCAGGAGGGGAGGAAGCCACAAATTAGGTTGACACATGGTGTCTAGGAAGAATTAATTCCCACTCGGTTCTGGGCAGACATACAAGCTGGGCTTTAGCCATAAAGGCCAAAGGGAATTCTGGGTTTCATATGTGGGGTGATATTTTTTTGATGCCATCAAAATTCAGACAAAATACTGCAGTCAGGAAAACACCTTGTTTTGCTGTGGCATTATCTAGAGCCACTTGAAAACTGTTTCCGATTTGGAAATCTTTCTTAATCTATGTTGGATAATTTTTTTGTGGCACTTGTCATGCTGATATCCTCTGAAAGGAGCATTTAGACATGTATTGAAATGTCTTTTATCAGGGGACAAAAATATTTTGGCTATGCCTAATCAAATTATAGTGCACTTGAATAGTAGTCGCCATCTTGTATCCATGATTAGCCTTCATTACACAATATCAAAAAGATCTACACCCAGATTAATAGACATCCTGAAGAAAAAAAAACCCCATAATTTAAAGGCTTCCTGCTCAAACCAGTTACATTTAATGAGCAGTTATTCAGTAGAGCTGGATTAACTATCCACATGGTAGTCTCCCAAATATTTCTAGCATATATTGGCTAGAATTCCAACCAGCTTTAGACAACATGGTAAAGTATGTCAAATTTTGTCTCAGAGTTTCCTTGTTTCTAAGTTGCTTCCATTCATTTAAAATTTATTTATTGAGCACCCATTGCACGTAAGATACGATTCCAAGGGAAAGCGTTACTCCAAATTTCTTCCAACTCCTCTAGTTTCCAAACTTTGGTCTGTCCCTCTGCTGCAGTTTTTCTAGAAATGAATGGTCCTCGCTATTCTTCTTCCTTCTCTAGACTGCGAAAGTATATTTCATCCTTTAATGATTACAGTTCCAGAGGCTCCCGGAGATGGCGGTGGGGGAGAAGTTCTTCTCAAAGACATTGCTACACAGAAAGTATCAGTTAGACTGGTGCGGGAGTGCAGAGACTGTGCGGTCCACACATGACTGAGTCTCTCCATCAAATCGCAGCATCAGGATATCAGAGCTCCTGGTTGAAGCCTTGTGGCTAAGCTGAGCAGGGAGCACACAGTCCTGATACCACAAGCAGAGCTGAAGTCTAGTGGTAGCTCTTGCTGACACACATGTTTGAACTTTCCTGAGACACATTGTCCTACATTTTGATAGTAACAGCTAGATTATTATCCTAATTTTATTTCTTTAAGGTTAAATGAAGAGATACCTCTACCCCCCCATCTCCATTTGTCCAGTGATTACCAGATAGAGGTTTGGTTTTGGGCTCGTGAAACTCTGAAGTGGTACTCTTAAAGACGTATGCAGTTTTGAGGGGGAAGGATTCGTCTTAGATTTTTGAAATACATGTGCTAAGCTAGATATTCAGCACAAAGAAGGTTTGATTTTGCTGAGTAACTTGTAAATTGCTCACCTGACAGGCTCTCAACTCTATCTACCTCACCAAGTAGTTCCTTCCTACAAAGATGTTTTTAGCATAACCATCAAGCCATTTGGAGCCTTAGAATGGCAGGGATACACTACAGACTTCACCTGCTCAGGCTCCACTCAGGGTTCACAGATCTTGCTGTAATTTCCTCGGTAATAAACTATCCCATACAAAATAGCATGGGTTTTCTTTCAACCCCAAAAGGTTTTTAGGTTTTTGTTTGTTTGTTTGTTTTTGAGGGGGTTTTTTGGTGTTTTTTTCTCTTTTTTCATGAGCTTGACTATTTTGAAGCTAATATGCAAGTTATTTGATTGCATCTCCTGCATCTTCAGAATGAAATGTGAATATTTCCTTGTGTTTCTTCACGATGCGAATCTTTAACAACGTCACAGATATGATGATATATTCTCAGTTCAGACTTTTGAGTGGAATTCTGTCATGCCGCCCCATTCTAAGAACAGTCATTTAGTCCAGGGACCAAGATTGTCTCTGCTAACTGTCGCCACTAAAGATATTTGCTCCCTTTGATTCTGTAGAACAGTTGTACGAAACTGTTTTCCTCCTTCCTCATAAAAATAACTTATTATGATGCTTTATTATCTACTAGCACCATTGTTTACTATATTGTTTAAACTCCCCCGTATTTGGTCAATAGGTTCTAGGTCCTTTGGCCGTCATTTCTCAGAACCACAAGATACAGGAAACTCATCTTTGCCACTGCATACTCCAGCCATAAAAATTAATACTTTGTTCAAGAGTAATGTTTGGTGAGACTGTTCACAGTGATGTGCTCCACGAGAGAGTGTGAGTAGTGGAGTTCAGATCTCCAGCACAGGAGACAGACACAAAGGATGCCCAGATTAGGCTGTCTAGCTAGACCAGTCAAAACTATGAGCTCTGGATTTATCCAGAGACCCTGCTTAAGTATATAAGGTAAAGAGAGATGAAAAGGACACCATAAGTCAGCCTTAGGCCACCACATGCACATGTGTTCACATGTATGTGCATATCTCACACATGCAAACATGTAAACACACATTCATGCACCATGAACTATACACACACACACATACACACACACACACACATATATATATATGCAAAACATACTTTTTTATATTTTATTTTTATTTTGTAGCCAGGTACAGTGGTGCCTACTTACTTGTATTGCCACTGCTTGAAATGTTGACACAGGAAGAGTGTTATCAATTCAAAGACAGCCTAAGGCTCATAATGAGTCTGACTCGGAGAGATGGATAGATAGATAGATAGATAGATAGATAGATAGATAGATAGATAGATAGATAGACAGACAGATGATAGATAGAAAGATAGATGATAGAAAGACAGATAAAGATAGATAGATAAATAGATAGATAGATAGATAGATAGATAGATAGATAGATAGATAGATGGACAGACAGATGATAGATAGAAAGATAGATGATAGAAAGACAGATAAAGATAGATAGATAGATAGATAGATAGATAGATAGATAGATAGATAGATAGATAGATAGATAAAAAGAGATAGATAGATAGATAGATAGATAGATAGATAGATAGATAGATAGATAGACAGACAGACAGACATATACACATATCAGTGGGTCTAGATAACATTTATATTGTTTATATTCCTATATATCAACAAAACAAAGCCCAACAAACACCACATCTTGCCAGTGTAGTACAAGAAATGCTTAAACCTATCTACTAGGAGATGATGAAAACCAATGCTGATTGTGATGGAATATGGAATCATCTGGGAAACAGGCTTTTGGGCATACGTGAGGAGTTATCTGGGCACACTAGAGAATGGTTATATGGACGAGGTGAATTGAAGCACTCTTCAGGGGGTGGTACCAGTCCCTGCCTTAGGGCATCACCTGTCAACGCTTCCTGGATGCTGGCACATCCAGCTGCTTCAGTTCCTGTTGCCTTGACATCCCCATCATGACGCGCTGTACTTTCATCTGTGGTCCTAAACAAGCCCTTCCTCGCTGAAGCTGCTTTTTGCAGGGTATTCTATCACAGACAGAAGAAAAGGAACTAAAACAACAATGGATGGCGATACAGGACTGGCTCAGTTCTTATGGGTGAAAGAATGCAAGCATCCCACCATCCTGTTTGTTCTTCCTCAGAGCTGCTGGCTGCAAGCTATCCAGTTAATCTCTCTATTCATATCCTTCCAACGTGCTATGTTCCTTTTCTGGTTTGAAAAACAAAAAACCTTATTCAATGTAGTTTTCTAACTGTGCCTTAGCTAACAATCTTCATCAGAGTGCTAATTATCGTGGTGGATTAGTGCTATATAAAGTTGTAATTAATGGCTTCCTTATCCACATACTTGGGCCTCTAGTGTCTGACGTTTGGTTTGGCCATGTGACTCACTGTAGTCAGTGACATTTTAGCAAATAGAACCGTCAGAGGCTTTAAAAGTTCACCTACATTGCTAAGCATGTTCTCCATTGCTGAGCTGTACGTGTCCGACGTCTAGTGACATGCTTAGCAGATTGCTCACTCTTACACCTATTTGTTCATGAGAACATGGGAAGGATTTCTAAGGCTGCTCCAAGCTAGTCACTGGCCACTGATCTCCAGATAGCTGAGAGTTCACCATCTTTCCTTTCATTGGGAGAGAACATTCACTAGGTTAGAGAACAAAATATCAAATTTTGGCCAGTTTTGAAAGCAATGCTTATTTATGAGTGAAGAAATGAAGATCCAGAAGTCTTTTTTATTATATTTTTATATAATATTATATTATATTATATTATATTTTATAAGGTATTATATTATTATACCTTAACTTTAATAAAGTTAAAGTATAGAAACTAATCCTATAAATATAAGTATATGAATGAAGAAGCATATGAGTAAAAGAAAAATGGCAAACTAATGGGCCGGTCATTTTACATTTATTTTTAATTATGCATAATTGTGGGGGGGGGTAGAGTATGTGCACATGAGTGCAAGTACCTATGGAGGCCAAAGGAGATCTCAGTAAGGTCCCCTAAAGAATCCCCTAGAACTGGAGTCACAGGCTGTTGTGAGCCACCTGACCTGGGTGCTGGAAACCCAAACCTGAGGCTGCTACAAGACTGGCATTAGTAGTGTGTACTCAGCTGCTGAACCATCTCTCCAGTTTTCAATATTACCATCACAGTAAAAGAAAGAGTTAAACACAAGCATTTTATTTTCCTAAAATAAAAGCCTGCCCTGGGCTTCTTGGGTAATATATTCAGTGAACGCTAAAGAAGTCTATCTAAGACTTTTTAGATATGTAAACAGATCAATATCATCTTAGAAAGGAAATATATGTACACACACACACATATATATGGAAAGAGAGAAACATTGGAATTAATTTGTTAGCATCTTTGAAAAATAAAAATAAAAGCTTAGCTTGCCTGTAATACCCTCCAATTAATATCTGAATTTTAATAATTATTCCTGGAGACCAGATGATGTTGATACATTACTTTGGGAGTATTTCTGGGTTGTAGCAGTGATGTTTTGTGCTTGGATGATAATAACTGTCAAAATGCAAGGGGTTAGTGAACAGGACCCATTGGGAATGGCAGGATGACACTTTATGCAAGACATTTTGCTAATAGGCCTGAGAGCAATTACTGTATGGTTTATGATCACAACACTTAACCCTCTCATTCTCAGGCTGGTAGAAGCCCAGCCAGGAAACTGCTCAAGGAAAATTTCAACACTTCATAATGTTTATCAGTAAAATTCATTATGGAGTATGTAATGAAGGCTTCCAAATATGTTCATATATTGCAAACATCAATGTGCTCTATAACGTAACTGTGGTGCAGCAAATGAGCAAAACAGAGAAAGCACAGGTCTGAAATCACCGTTCCTGAGCCAGAATGCTTGCTTGCATTCTGATCTCTTAGTTCAATTGACTCCTTACTCTTGCTTTCACGAGCTGCTCCTTCACATCAGCATTAAGGTCTCGTGGGTAATTCTTGAGTCCTGTTGAGGCTTTCTGCCAGTTCACACCTCTTAGAGAAAACATAATGGTGAGTTATGGATATAGAGTGTACCGGAAACCCTTGGGACTCATTTCACCTACTTGCCATTCACCAATCTGCTCAGTGTTCCAAATATGCTCTGTCCCTTTGTGGCGAACAATAAAATTCCCTGTCTCCTCAATGCCACAATTGTTCTCTGTTCCAATACTGAGTCTGTAATGTATTATTGCATCATCATTCGCCACAAAGAGGAACAAGTTGTCTTCAGGCTAAACCGTAGCAAGAGTGTGGCGCACACAAGCAAGGAGTGTGCAGCACATAAGTGATCGCACTGAGAGGAGGCATCATAAACTAGCCTTGTGGAGGAAAAGATGGCAAATGGTTCTGGCTTGGTGTTTCACTAGATGCTAAGTCATTGCATGATGCCTATGGCATTCAGATATATGTCTAATTCCAAATAACATGTCCTCCATTAGTTGATGATGTAAGTAAAAATTAAAATGTGATGATGACTTGTAGAGAATATTCTTACGGAGAATATTTTTACGCAGTGCCAAAAAGTCCTTCCGACAAATGCATGTTTGGATCACGATAAGGTCACATATGTTTTTCTCTACAATATAAAACAGCAAGCTTAGCTTCTTTTTATAATATTCAAACTGTACCAATTTGCAAGACTGAAGTGTTATTGTCAATAATGATAATTTTCATTTTTTTTAACACCACAAGATGTGTCCTCTTGACAATTTCATAGACAACTTGCTAGGGCTTTTCACGTGCTTGTGTGGTTTGTGAACCCAAGGTTTGTCCTTGGTACCCATTGTAGACATACAATTTTTATTATCGATATGTTTGGTGGTAAGTTTCTGGTATTTAAAGGAAGACTTTGGTGAGGTTCTCAGTTCTTTTTACAAACAACTAAAAGTGTGAACCCAAAGAACAGCCTCTTCCCTGCCTGTTTCTCTGTGAAGCTGAAACAAAGAAACAGGAGAAAAGGGAGACTTTTTTTTCAGCTTATGACAAACAAGTCAAAGAAGCTAATAATCATTAAAAACACTAATAATACAAATACCAAGAAGAAGAGTCTGGGGAAGAGGCTGTGTCTGGGATGCAGCTGGCTTTGCAGTCCCTTATTTTCCATCTCCTGGTGTCAGTCATTTTTGGAGTCAGCATGTTATTTGTAACCATGGATTTTAGGAGATCACATGCTACTTATAAAACAAATTTACTATAATTCAATTTGATTAAGTGGAGGGCAGCAGTCTTCATCAAAGGAAATTTTGTGATTTAAGAGCATTTGGGCAGAGTATGTCAAAAACCCACAAGAGGAACCACAGGAGGAAATATTTTCTATAGAAATATAAGGGATGTGTTTGTCGGACAAATGATTGAGAAAGGTGTCTAGAAAGAAGAAATAGAACTATAAAGACCATTTCTCATACCAGAGATGAAAAAGACAAGGGAGTTGGAAAGAGGGAAAATGATTCAGGATTGGTCAAAGAAGATACTGGACAATTAAATTAAGTTTAGGCTAGACAATTTCAGCAATAAAGAGGAGAACAATAGACAGGAGGCAGCCAGGCAGGTCCCCAGGGGCCATTTTGTCTTACATATTTAGGTTTTATCCAAATAGCATAAGAATGTATTTCCATGCTTTTATTTTTTTTCCTTGAGAAATATTTCTCACTTTCTTCATTGGCATATTGTGATAAAGTAGAAAATATAGCTGTTTATAACAAGACTGAAGAGGTCTATATACCCATGAATCATACCCTATTTAAGAAAACTTTTCCAAACCAAATAAAATATTCAAGAAGGGAGATTTGTTCTGAATGAATATGAGAAAGTGATGCTTCTCAAAACTTCTTTATGTATTGGCAAAACATGCCAAAGTAGGTTAATTTTTTTATTAAGTATTTATTGAGTCTGAGCTCCTTGTATGGTTGGTCCCGGAGATACACTGTACAAAAAAAAATGTACAAAATTCCTGTCCTCATGGAGCTTGGAGATTACAAGAGGAGATGGCCATTAACCAAAAATGTTTAAAAAGCATTAGTAGTTAGCAAGTTATAACTGACCTATGTGCATTTGAGAACTCTTGTTTGAGGAGCCAGAAGTGAAAAGAAGTTACAGACTAAGTCACATGACCTTGAGGTCATATGTTGAAGCCTTGACATGCCACACCCTCCCCCCCCCCAGAGTCAAAATGGAGGTAAGGTTGGCAGCAGTACAGCATGCCAAGGGAAGAGCATGTATTCAGATAAGAAGCCTCATAGGGGCTGGCACACTGAGATATCAGTGCTGGGAGGAAGGAAAGAAGAAAGATAGAAAGAAAGAAAGAAAGAAAGAAAGAAAGAAAGAAAGAAAGAAAGAAAGAAAGAAAGAAAGAAAGAAAGAAAGAAAGAAAGAAAGGAAGGAAGGAAAAAGAAGGTAAGGAAGGAGTGAGAGAGGGAAGGGAGGGAGGAAGAGAGAGAGGGAGGGAGGAAGGGAGGGAAGAATGGAGGGAGGAAGGAAGGAAGAAGGAAGGAGGGAGGGAGGGAAGAAGGAAGAAAGGAAAAGAGAAGATAAGGAAGGAGGGAGAGAGGGGAGGGAGGAGGAAGAGAGAGAGGGAGGGAGGAAGGGAGGGAAGAATGGAGGAAGGGAGGGAGGAAAGAAGGAAGGGAAGAAGAAGGAAGGAGGGAGGGAGGGAAGGCGGGAGGAAGGAAGGAAGGAAAAAAGAAGGGAAGGGAGGAGGGAGAGAGAGGAGGGAGGGAGAGAGAGAGGGAGAGAGAGAGAGGGAGGCAAGAGATTATGCAGAACCCTAGGCCTTTAGAGGCTTAGAGTTACATTATAACAGGAAACTTGTGGCTGTAACATGGCAAGGAAGCTGGAGTACACAGTTCTCTACATCTAACATAGAATCCACAGCATAAAGTCCTCAACCATGGCCACTTGTCACTGAGGCGGTGGACACTGTGAAGGTCAAATGTGCTCTGTGGTCACCTGCATAGACACCTAGCTTCCTGCAGCATGGCTGCCTTTAGCTTCTGTCATTGTCATCTTAAGCACTCACTGCCTCTTGACGGACACAGGATGGGATCAGATAATAAGTAAGACCGCATTCTCAGGGTTTGTTATAGATGACTCAGGGATCTTGAAACTGGTCTCCACTCTCCAGGGGCACAAAGGAGTTCCCAGAGTTGGGCCCCAGGTACGTTCCATTATCAACTCCTATGTTCTCAAAGACTTTTCGGTTGAAAAAAAAATGCCATATGTCCTTTTAGAGGAATCCCAAGAATAATCCATGGTACATTCAGTGGGAGCCAGATGGGCTAAACTAGAGACTGTGTCTGCTTAGGCAGGGAACACAGACAGCTCTGGCAGGAGAGAAGAACAAGCTGTCTTCTTGTGGCCTGATGGGAGAACTGAATTTCCACTGCCTGCTGTCCACACCACCCCGGTGGGAGACAGGCATCATGTGAATCTGATGGATTGACAAGGAAGAAATTAGGAACACCCCTTTGCAACATAACCAGTTTTTACCTTAGCCATCAGCTGACTTGCTCTTGCACTCTCCCTCCCCAACACCCTAGCGCGTACTTTACTCCTATATTCAAAGCGTGTATCATACACCCATATTCAAACCTTAACTGGGAATTTTATTTAGGACTCATCCCAAAATTAATCTAACCTAGGAACAAGAAACACCTTAATACCAAGTGAGTTTGCATCTAATTCCATCAAGATTATGAACTATTTCTTGCCTTTTAATTTAGATCAGGTTATGCGACATGCTTTAAACACTAAAATATTAGCAGCCATATGTGACCTAAGGCTTCCACAGAACATTCATGTTTCTACCTGTCCTCTTGCATACCTGACATGGCTGTGGTTACATTCATCATAGTCCGTTGGTTTCAAGAAGAAGATGAGTAATTCAGAAAACACAGCTAACGTGCCATAGTCGAACCAAGACTGAAACGGTCACTAACAGCCATATTAACTCAACAGAAGCCTATCAGAACATTAGAACTCGTGGATTTTGCAAACATTGCACCATTTTAATAGACCTTTCATGTGCTTCATACCTTCCATTTTTTTGTGAACTTCTGGGGATCTTTGTCTTCACATATTTTTTTGACTTGTCTTCTGCAATGATACCCTATATTAGCGTCAAGATTTTACATAAGATTGACTCCACCTCCTCAGGAGCGTAGTTATCACAGTGAGTTCTGAATGTATGTGGGACCAGTTAAGTGAAGTCATCAACTAAAAAGCACAGCCCAAGAAGTACTCACATCTCGATCTCGCACCACTTTTTACTCACATATTTTATTTGAATCATTTCAGCAGTGTGAAATACTGTTGACTTAGTTATCTTAACGATAGCCTAACTTAAATTTTTCTTGATCAAATAAGTTGAGTTGAAGCCAAAGGAGCTGTTCCCAATTGCTATGGATAGGAATTGCAGTTTCCACAAATGAAACACGTAAACAAACAAATAGAAATCAGAATCATAAAGCAAACATACACCTTTATGCAAAGAACTGAAACTCTACCTGTAGGCATGGTCCTACAGATCTACTTTTCAGAACTCTGATATTTCTCCACCAGGTTACGAAGCACAATGCAGAATTCTTAGTCTGGCAGTCAAGCCCTATGCTATTATTTTTGCCCAAAGCATTTTGTTTTAGATACCCCATACATTGAACAAGATGACCCACAATATGTAACTCCATAGACAACTTCATTTTTAATATTTCACAATGCCTTTGAAACTGTTCAGTATGAATATGTAAACTGAAATAATTCTGTTATTTTTTAAAGATATTTTTCCTTCATTTCTGCCCTTTAATGTGTAAGCATGGTCTGAGTTCAGTGACTATGCTTGTCAGTGCACTGTAGCACTCAAGTTTGTGCAAAGCTTGAGATTTTCCATTCCCTATGTGGATCCTTTTGAGACACTGCAGCTCATAGTAGAAAAGGTCCTTTGCTGTCATTTTCTTTCATCTTTACTAGCCACTGTTGTTCCCACCCTCGCTGAGGTAAGGGGGAAAGGGAATAAGGGAAAGAAAGGCCCTTCCATCCTTACTGCTGTTTGAAGATGCTTCTTCCATTTGCTGAGCCTCTACAAATGCAAATCCCCCCACATAAGGGTACAATCTTAGGTAGACACATTACCATAACCTAGGACAATTGTCTTCTTATAAACTTGTAAAGCATCTTTGTTTTAAAACACAGTTTTGTAGGTTCTGTTCTATGATTGGATGATCCGATGCTTTGGGGCAAATGGCAAGGAAGCACATGAGGACATGGAGATTGTGGTAGTCCAAAGCTGTGACCCTACAGTGGCCAGGAGACAGAAGAGCAGGACACCAAGGGGTTATACTCTTACTTCTTTCTTCAAAGGAATCCCCTCAGTGACTTAACCTTCCCCTGGGACCCAGTCATAAAGGTTTTACAATTCTGCCAAGAGCCCCTTAAAATGAGGTAACCCTGTTGTACCCTCATCCAAAACATAGTTAGCATCTTTGAATTTCTTTCATTTGCCAATGACACTTCACAGACTCTCATAGCAGAAAGCCTAATTATATTAGGCCACCCTTTGGGACAAAGTTCATTTCAAATCAATTAACCAACCTTCGTATCATGGCTGGTACTGAAACTAATAAACATTTAACCAACTAGAAGAGGAGGGACAATTAATTCTACTATATTCTTTGTTGCATATATAACTAGGCCAGAGTTCAGTAGCAGTCATCCATGTCTGAGACAATTGAGTGCTCTGAGTCACCCCAAAAGAAACAGTAATGGGACCAGGGAGAGATCTCTTGGTATATTTTTCTCCAAAAAAAATCCTCCTCTATAATTCTAATTTTTATTTCATTTTCTTCAGCCTTTTTATAATTTGAACCACAACTTTAATGAGTCAGATAGATGATTTTAGGCAAGCCTTTAAATTCTTTCCTATGGTCCAACATCTCCATTGTATATGATTACCTCAGATAAGAAAACAACCCTTAATTTGTCAGTGTTTTTATTTGTATAACTTGTGTCCTAGTTATTATACCACTGCTGTGAAGAGACACCATGACCAGGTCAACTCTTATAAAACAAAGCATTTAATCAGGGCTTGCATACAGTTTCAGAGTGTTAGTCCAATATGATAATGGTAGTAAGCAAATAGGCATGGTGCTGGAGCAGTAGCTGAGAGCTTTACATTCTGATCACTAGGTATCAAGGACAGAGAGAGAGAGAAAGAGAGAGAGAGCGCTTAATTGGGCTTTAGAAACTTCAACACCTCCCCTCCCCCCCAAGATGGACACTCTTCTTCTAACAGGCCACACCTCCTAATCCTTCTAATCCTTCTCAAACAGTACTACTCTCTCTGGTGACTAAGCATTCAAATATATGAGCCTATAGGGGCCACTGAAACCACTGAAACATGTTTATGTTATTACATGATTCCCATTGTCCACCGAAGGTTTACACGTTTACTCCTTTGAGAATGCTTCTGTCCTAACCATATCTTTTGCACAAGGCTGAACTGCATTCTTGAGGAAAAAAAAAAGCCATCTTTTTTCTCTGCTTCATAAAACCGTCTGTGAACCGGCCGAAACCAATCCTTTCCTCCAGGAATGCTACAGCTTCATTCCAGTTCTTGATATGGCATAACTTGGGTTAGAGTTCCTGTTTACCATATTTCACGGATTCTAGGATAAACAGTGTTCCCACTAAAACATCTTTGAAACCAGCATGCATTTTGTAGTCATTGAAGTGGCACCCTATGATTGCTTGGCAGGAGTTTGTTTTGTTTTTCTTCTTTCTGTTACATGAAATGATGGTGCATCTTGCCATTGATGGCATGTTGGTAGTTTATGAATTCCTTGAGTTTAAAAAAACTTTGTCTCATTCTCTGTGCTCTCTTCTCTGATAATCAATGCAGTGCCTTGCATGCAGTAGAGCTCACAACTTGAATGTTAAACTGAAGATACATTCTATATAGTGCGGAAATGCCGTAATTTTCTTCAGTGTCCACAACATCCCCAATTAGAATCTCACTCAAATTAAAAGGGCTTTGTTGGGACACACACGTATTCCCTTAAAAGTATCATTTATTAGTCTGCATGTTGCGGTGATCAGAGCTTTAATGTCATCAGGAAGAAGTTTAATCTGACTTCATTTTCGCTCCATAAAAACCTTCTAACAATGTTCATAAATTATCTCCAGTGTCACAAAATTATATGTCACGGCTCCAGTGCAGTTTTAACCACATGTGAATACTTAGCATAGTTTTACATTTAAAAAAAAAATCTCTACCATTGATATTCATTAATGTTTCCATGATTTTAATGAGGACGTGCAAAGATATAACTGCATCTGTCCTATGGATGGTACCGGTAATCCAGGGGCACATTGCAACAATTAGTGTCCATATCTTTGCTGAATATGAATACTCTCTCTTTACGAGTTTATCACAAATTTACTGTGCTTATAATGAATTATACTTAGAAATCATGAACTGATTCAACCGGACATTATTTTAGTGAAGAATGTGAACTGAGGAAGCAGCAGCAGCAGGAGAAGGAGAAGCGGCGGCAGCAGCAGCGGCAGCAAAGATCTAATACCCAGAGCTATGGCACACCCACGATTCTGGACAGCCATCGAACCGAACAACTTCATCACCAAGATTCTTAGTTCAGTCTTTGAAGAATTTACTGGTTACTAACTTGTAAGTTATTTCACTTGTTTACAGGAATGAAGGCCTCAGAGAGAATGAGCGAAAGCAACATGTTGGATGCCAGTATGAAAATGTTTGGAAATGGAAGAACTTACTTCATGCATATAACTGAGTGAAGACCTTTGCATATGCATAGAAGTTTTCTATCTAGCCATTTATCATCTCCAAGTATGCTCTTAAGCACTTTCTGGGGCCTTACAGAAACAAAAAAGGAACTGGTATAGTTCCAGCAGAATATGGAGCAGTTAGTACATCAAAATATCATTCCTAAGAGGAACATGCAGGTTCTGGTATATGAGGTCATTGTAAGTAATGGTCCCTAGTTGTGAATGAAAATAGTCACATTTCATAATGTGTAATTAAATTCACTACATAAATATTGCTCATATTAACCCTGAAAAATAGATGTGAAACTCATTTTGGAAAAGAAAACGGAGACTAGGTTATGAGAATATCACCACTGTTCTCATTACATTGATGCCAAGAATTGAATGTGGGTCTCTCTGCCCCTAAAGAACATTCTGCCCCTAGTCTAACCTCACTGAAGATATGAAAATTCACTGCAACTTTGTATCTTTTGGAGTATACTCATTCTCCCATCTGTCTTGATTCTATTGAAAAATTAGAATACAAAAACCATCAAATCTGTAAGATATTAAGTCTCTCTTACCCTACTAATATACATACTGAGTCACATTTAGTTTCAGATATAAGAGAATATTACAGTGGTTTGGAGCTTTTTCAACAACTGGAGAAATTCAGCTCACATGCAGGGGCAGGACCTCTGAGGAGAGTTGCCAGACTTCTCTGCATCAGATATTTGCATGGCTTATACCTGTGAAGTATTTTCTAGTTTTGACTGCCTAGTGGGAATGTTTTAAAATTTCTCTGTGGTGAGGGAGGAAAGGAAAGCTTATGTATTCTAAGCCACCCACGGAGTCAGAAATTGTGGATTCAAGTAGTTATTTCTAATGAAAAACTGTCTGAAAGTTAATTTAGTCCAGTTTATTCAAGTAAAAAGGAGCATGAGAACAGAATTGCCTGCTTTTCAAAGTCACAATGAAAATTAAAAGATGTTTAAAGTAAAGACTTTTGGTAAATTATGCTAGACTGGCCAGGTACTCTGTTCCATATAAGGGACAGCCAGCACTGTAGACTGGTCCCCGGGTCCCTCGGTGCTAAGCAGTGCTCCACTGATACATTCCTAGCAAGAATCATCCTTTCAGTTTAAATTTTATTGAGAACTTTACACTGCTGTAAGGGAATAGATTTGTTTTCACTGCAGAATCCTAGAATTCACATAGTCTTTCAATCATTCTTTTCTTTTCCACTCGCTATTTGAGATACAAAAGGCTGTGTGTTAATTTCTTTTTGTTTATTTGTTTGTTTGTTTTCTGGTGCTGTGTTTGATGATATTTAAGGGTTTGATGTGGGTGCCTTTTGCCAGCTTCACTTAATCAATTACAATGCCTATTCCTTCAGAAAATTACGGGTCTGTCAGCCATCTTAATCCACAACTATAAGAAGATAGATTCTATCTATCTATCTATCTATCTATCTATCTATCTATCTATCTATCTATCTATATCTATATATCTATCTATATATCTTCCTACGTTATGTTCAGCCTGCCCCTTCTCTGAAATGGAATCTTAAGGGTTCTTTGGAAAGTCAGTTGGACAGTGTTTTGCTGGAGCAAACACATGAAGGAACATTTTGTTAAAGTAGACACAGATGTGAAAGGCTAAGGCAGACTCATGAAGGAACGTTTCACTGAAGCAGGCACAGGAAAATGTTCTGTTAAAGCAAACATGTGAAAGCACACACAAGGAAGTTTTCTTTGCTAACAACACACATGTATTGGTCTACCTTACATGGTTGAGCTGTACTTGTTGGGGCTCCCTAGAGAGAAATACACCAAAAACCTTTTGGTGGTGTGCTGCAGTTTCTTGCTGTTTCTGCAGACTCGGGCTGATTGGATGCCTGTGCTGAGGCAAGACAAGTACTGAGGCAAGGCGTGTGGAGGACACATGATGTTTGGAGGGTATAAATAGGACTCTACAGAGTGACAGAGACAACGCTTGGCTTGCTGGTACAGCTAGCTGTGCAACACATGCGGGTCTCCAGTCTTAAGAACTTCTGGTGTTTCTGTTGGTCCCTCCCCCTGACTCAAGCTGAGGCTGAGACCTGGCCTCTGCTAGGTTGTGTCACTGCTGTTGCTAACCCACCTCTACCGAACTGGAGGTGTATCCATGAAGTGTTTGTAAGTGGATCGAGCTGCTGCTGCCTGCTAACCTGGGAACTGAACTGCCAATTTTCAGACAACACAGATGGGAATTGTTCCAAAGAACCTTTCTAAGCAGGTCCACTTCCCCGATATCCTTTCTTTTCTACTACCTCTGGTGGGTGATAGGTTACAAGGGAGGTTAGAGCATTTAAGAAGCATCATTAAAAATAAGATTTGAAAAAAAAATTAAGTTACACCTATCACAGACTTACCTTTGAGAATGACTGCTTGTTCCATGTTGAGTTCAACGAACCACATTATAATGGTCTATTATTATAAAGAAGAAAAGGGGTCCATAACAATTCTCCACCCTTCCAAAAGTACTCTACCTCCAACAGTACTATTCAACTTCTTAACAAGTAGTATCTTCCGAATGTTATTTAGGCTCATGCAAGAATATCTTATGAATTCCTAAACCTATTTCATTTCTAATAATCTAAGAACTGTATAGAACAAAAAGAGAAATTTCACATAGACATACATATTTACCTAACTCTTGCAATCTTGTTATAATCAACAGAGATTTTTTTTTTTGCACTGCAAGAGAAATGCAAACATCCTAAATAACAGGAGCCCTTACTTGAAGCATTCAGCTCACAGAGCAAGGTGGGGTCAGTTCAAGCAAACAGTGCCAAGGCTGAAGGAACAGGCTTGACACCAGGCTCAGCCTTACACCAGGACATCAAAGGGCAAAATGTGACTGAAGAGGGAAGTAGTAGTCAGGGTTAGATGCTCAGATAAGTGCCCAGGGCGGTAAGCAGAGGCAGTATAGGGTAAAGGAATCAGGGTCGGTCGTAAGCAAGGTTGTAAGCTGGGAGAAAACAGGTTGGGTTAAAACAAAATTTAAGAGTGCCTGTGATGTTCTAGCTCCTAGTGAGTCTTCTCGACTGTCAGAATTCCCAGGGTGAGCCCTGCAAGAGCATAAAACACACAGTGAATGCAGGATTTACACATGAGTGTATGAAGTTCATTCTTTCACAACACTGTCACCATCAGCTCTGTTTATAAAAAGGCAGGTCGCATTGCCCAGGAACAATTCAACTGTGACAGGGCTAGCAGAATTCTCTGGCTTTAAAATGACACCCTGAGACTATACATTCAATTTCTATAAAGAATAAACCACAATGTGAGTTCCATATTTGTCTGACCACTAAAATTAATGCGGTCATCTTGGAGCTGGGGGTGCAGGGGGGTGACAGCATCCCACAACCCAGCCTCTTCTCTATATGCCAGTACACTGAACGACAACTTCCCATGCTAAAGGCAAATCAAATGAGCAGTATGCTTCTCTTTCTGACTCCCAGAGAACAAGATCACTTATATCTTCCACCCGTCTTATTAATATCTAAAGGAACAGCACCCATTCCTCACACTCGCAGGGTAGTGTCAAGTCATCCCGACTCGCTTCTTCTTCGTGTGTCTTCTGTGTCATGGGTAGTTTCACAGTGCCTGCTGGAATTGCCATAGTGAACAGGCTGTCCGGGTCTTAAAAATAAACACTTGTTGGCAAGGACTTCTATCTTCCAAATTGGGTCGGAATTCTGGCACATAAAATATCAGCTCCTTAAATGATTTTCATGGGTTTTGTCGTATGATGAATTTGTTGCACAGAGTTCTTGTATAAAGAAAGAATGATCAAGGGAAGCCACCAGAAAAGATCATTGATTTATCTCAATGTTTTAAGATGGTTCTTTTCAAAATGTTTCTTGCTTTTGGTTATGTGTGTATCTGTACGTATTTATGTTTTCACATGAGTATCTTGTTTCTGGGCTTACATGTATGTGTAGTCTGTGTGTGTGTGTGTGCGCGCGTGTGTGTGCGTGCGTGCGTGCGTGTGTGTGTGTGTGTGTGTGTGTGTGTGTGTGTGTGTATGTATGTATGTGTGTGTGCAGGATGAACCTGCATACACATACAAAAGCTAAAGGAGGATGCTACGGGTGTTCTTTGTGTTCTTTGCCTTAGTTAACTAGAGAAGGCCTCTCACTAAACCAAAGCCACCTGGCCCTGGGTACTCACCCGCCTCTTTGCTTCAACCCCTACATTTTGTTGCCCATCGAGAGGTCTCTAGCACAGACATCCTTGCCTGGATTTTTCAGGTGAATTCTGTTTTTCTGAGCCCGTGACTTCATCATTCTAAGCAAGTACTCTTACCCACAATGAATACCATCTTCCCAAACCCAATATAATTCTTTATTTCAGCAAAACGTCATAAGTAAACATGTTGCCACTTTTGTTCTTTGTATTGACAACTCTACTATAGTTGTTTGAGATTCATTTTCTCTTGTTATTAAAAATCCATAACATTTGCAGAGCAGAAAGAGAAGCATGCTGCTCATTTGATTTGCCTTTAGCATGGGAAGTTGTCGTCCAGTGTACTGGCATATAGAGAAGAGGCTGGGTTGTGGGATGCTGTCATCCTGCACCCCCACCTCCAAGATGACCGCATCTTAGAGCAGACTTTGCTTTTCAAGATCATTTAATGATGAAACTACAATGTAACTATATATAAAACAATATCCTCAACTTGTATGGAAGAAAAGTCTATTAATGAAAACTATTATTATTATTATTATTAATTATTTTACTTTTGTTGGTTCTTTGTGAATTTCACATCATGCACACTAGTACCACCATCTCACCCTGCATTCCTACATGCCCTTGACCCTTGCAACTGCTCCAAAAACAGAGAAAGAAAAATCTCTTGAAGATGTAGTGTTCACAGTATGCCCAGCCTTCTTTGCTCGCAGATGTTCATTGCAAAGACTAGTTGGTCTGGTTCAAGGCCTATGACTCCTGATATTCTATCAATACTGGAACCTCACTGGGACTGTTGTTGCCCTGGGTCATGGAGATCCTGCAGTTTGGGATCTGTAGAACCAGCCCCTTCACGCACTCCAGAAGTTCATCGATGGGATACATGTTGGGGTGGGCCAGTTTGAAGCCCTGGATCAGGGTTTAGGAGATATCTGAGTTGGTCACTCCACAGGCTTTCCCACTCTTGTGCCCTTAGGGCTGGATCACTAGCAAGCCCCCACAACCAGGGCCAGCTCTACCCAGCCCAGTCGAGATACAGAGCCCATTCTCCTGAGTGCCACATTATGTAAGGGACGTGGCCAGTTCTTCAGCTCTCATGACCCCTAAGTCATCTCTCCTGCCTGCTACAAATGGTGAGGGACAAGGGAGGGGAGGTGGGTATCTTTCCCTGGTCCTTACCATGGCCCAGCTGACAAGAGGGCAGCAGGGCTTCCTTTCCTGTGCTTATATGCTCGAGGCTGGCTCACTTGTCACCCCCACATTCAGGGTCAGCTCTACTGTGTTGCCCAGGTGAGGTGCAGGGCCTGCTCTCCTGCCTTGATGACCTCAGGGACAGCTCTCCCGCCTGCCATAGATGGCAAGGGGCAGGCGATGCATCTCTCCCTCTCCCATGCACAGCACAGCAGACAAATGGCAGAGACAGCTCACCCACAGACCCTGCAGTGTGCAGGGCCTGCTCTCCTAAGTACTGCAGCTAGCTGGAGTGGGATAAGCTCTCCTGTTCTCATGCAGGGCTGAAGTGGGGGGAGGGAGGGGGAGGGGCAGTTCTGCACAGCCCTCAGATGTCAACAACTCCGCGTGTGGCAGCTCAGACCAGGGTCATCTGCCTGCCCTTTGGTGGTAACAGACCCCTGCTCCTGCAGGGTTATGGACCAGACCAGATGTGGCCCCTGGTGACAGCACAGACCACAAGCCCACCATGGTCCCAGGAGGCATCACCAGCTAGCTACTCACATCAAGCTATTCCTTACTACCCTCATGTCTCCAGTTCATCCTCTCTTCATTGCTCCCACATCCTTCCGTTTCTTTTTCTCTTCCATTTCTTCACTACTTACTTGCTCATCTAAGTGGTGCCACTGACTTGGCAAGTGCTAGAGCAAGCTTTCTCCGTCATTCAGCTCTACTGACCCTATGACTGTGTGCCTACAACAGCATTGAGGCCGCTTCCCCATCGATTGTGTCTCCGTCTTTAATTTTCTCAAAGCTCACAGCTACTACTTCCTGGTTCCTGTGCAGGTCAGGAAATTTATGAGCACTTCCGGGCTTTCGACACCTGAGAGACAAATCTCTCCAAAGACTAGAAGTCTGTTTCTGCGTCTGTTCCAAAAATGCATGCACAGCTGACGTCCCACCTCATAAGACATTCTGACAAATTGTGGGCATGCTTCTGGGACATGTGCTGTGCTGGCATGACAATAATAAGCTACCTAATAAGAACTCTCGACTTGGCTGAAGACTATTTGCCTTCACAACCCGATGAAGAAATTATTTTGATTTCAAGATTGGAAATCCAAGTAAAAGGAAGTGACTTGCCCAACTTGTCAGCGATGACTCGGGCAGTAGCTTGTGAGGGAAGATATTTTAGTGCCGACTTGGACTTTACAGCCTCAGTTGGAACCCATGCAGTATTGTTTTACTTTCCAAAATTTCAAACTAAAAGAAATGTAATGCTCCCTTAGGTCTCATCTAACCACACAAGGTGTCAGGATAGCTGAAATCACAAGGGAATTAGTGTCAAGGATTTGCATTTTGCCTTGGACAGAGAGGGACATAGGTGCCCTCATTTCTGGCTCTGAAGCAAAAAAAAAGGGGGGAGGGAGTAGAAAATTATATAACAAATGTTTCTTTGCAAATGGTAAATAAGATAACTCCTAGACAAAAGATTTTGTTCTCTTTGTTTGACTCATATACCTTAAAAGCAGCAAAATTAGCATAGATGCACACACATTTATAAACATAAAACAGTTTTCAAATGTATGTGAGTCACCAAAAGTAAGACAACTTAATAATTATCATGTTTATCTGAAATTTCTCTAAAGTTTATTATACTTAACCAAATAATAAAATAGGAACTCATAATTAACAAAACATAAAATATTTTAATAAACTTTTTCCATTCACTTTAGCAAAATCACCAATTATGTATTTATAGTCAATGTTTTCATATAACTTGTATATTATTTACAACATTGACAGATTAACCATTCTTTCTTGGGACACTGTAGCTCTTTGATGGGTTACTTTAATTAATTTCCACTTAGAAGAAATTTCATTTTGCTGACAAAGTAGCACCTGGAATTTTAAATGGCATTTTAAAGCAGTCCTTGTATTTGTAAATTAATCATGAATTTTACAAATCATGTTTAATCATTATAATGAGGTCATATTTGATCATCATTACAGAATTTATTACAAAATATTTTAAATGTATCATATAAGTCACTGTCATCTATACAGAGATTTTGCCTCCTCTTAAGATAATAACTATGTCCCCAGAGTATTTAAGACCTGTTTTATAAGACTTCAGTAACAGAATATTACACAAAAAATAATGCAGTCCACAACAATTTTTTTCTGAATTTCTCTTTAAAAAATATTATATTTGGTCTACAGTCCAGAACAAATCTGTATGAAAATACAAAGCTATTATTTGTTTGTAAACTTTAACTTTAGTCATACAAATATTTTCAAGTTTTTTTAAGTATTTTAAGGAGCTCCATTTATGATACACATTTTAATTGTAATTTACTACAATGAATGAAAAATCAAATTGATTGGATTTTTGTGTAGGACTTTGACAGAAGAGGGAGTCAGAGGCCCTGGAATTGGAACTAACAGCTATTATGTGCTGCCCTGTGGGTGCTGGCAACTAAATCCTGGAGTAGCCAGTGTTTTTATCTGCTGAGCCATCTCTCCAACCTCTACACATATTTCTGAATAATACGTAAGTAAAATATTAAAACCTAGATCCTCTTGACCTATTTTGCCATCAGTAACTATGAACAGAACAAATTTTACATGAATTTTGTTTTTCATAAAATACTATGATTAAGTATTTCACAGACTTGTCTTATCAGGTTAATTCTCAATGTATGTGTCTGACAGTTTTTTAAAAAAGAAGGTCAAATTACTTAAACACTTGAGATGCTTCTCATCAGTCTCAGTCTTTAGAACAAAATTCAGGAAGGAAGGAACTTGCCACTGATTTACACCTGTGCCCTCTTCAGAAGGATCATTCTGCTGTTCTGACAAGCTTTATATCAACTTGAAACAAGCTATAGACATTTGGAAAATAGAACCTCAGTTGGGGAAGTGCCCCTATCAGATGGAAGAAAGCCTGTGGGTTCATTTTCTCCATCAATGATTGATAGTTGGTAATTGATACAGGAGGGCCCAGCTCACTGTGGATGGTGCCGCTCCGCTCCTGGATGTTGAAGAAAACAGACTTGAGCACACCATTCGGGACAAGCCAGTAACGAGCATCTATGGCTTCTACATCACCTCCTGCCCCCAGATTCTGGCTTTGAGTTCCTGCCCTGACTTGTCTCAGAGATGGAAAATAACCTTAGGTTTTTAAGATTAAATAAACTTTCTAATCTCTGATTTGTTTTTGGTCATGGTTTCATTACAATAGAAACTGTAACCAAGACACTTGAATGACTGACGTTCTCTTCCTTAGAAATTTCCAGAAGTTCTACATCTTCTGCTTACAGCAGCCAGTGGCCAAAGGTTAGTATCTCAGTTTATACTCCCAGACATCTCATGGGATGCTAAGCTAGTTGACTAGTAACCACACTCCTTCAGAGTGCCTTCCCATTTTCTGTCTGCCACCCTCAGTCTCTACTGTGTGTGTGTGTGTGTGTGTGTGTGTGTGTGTGTGTGTGTGTGTGTGTGTGTGGTGTGATGTATTTTTTTAACATTACTTTCTCCATGTAGCCTGTCTTCTTAAATTCCTGACTCTTGATAAAACTAACTGAAGAAAGAATGTAATCTGTTCAATATAGTAAAAGAGACCAGCCTTTGAATTAGGTAGCCTAGTCAAACAGATAGAGAGATTTGAAAGGGCAAATGCAAAATTCTGGATTACTAATATACAGTTGTAGGTCACATTTAAAAATATCATTTCAAAGCAGGTATATCCCACTTCTCCTTTACTAATGATTCCGACATTATAAAATTTCATATTTATTGGAAGTAGGCAAGCCTGTGTACAAGATAGGCCAAAGAGATATGAATAGAAGTCTTGGTGGAGATGGTGTCTTTCCAGGTAAAATAGAGAGGTTTCTTTAGAAAGACATTTTATCTCTCTTCTTCAAGCCTAAAACATATGAGCTTGTAGCCTGGAAGAACAAAAATCATCTGATGACCTTGACAAAAGAGGCAAAGACAAGAGGTACTATGTGAAGATTGCATAGTGAAAAGGCTCTTGCCTCTCTGCTGTGTCTACCTATGCTGTCAACTTCTAGATCTTTGGTCTCACAAGCAAATTAAACCCTTCTTTTAAAGCACTTATGGTCAGATGTTGTGTTCTACCTTGTATTTGTTTGTTTGTTTTGTAGTTGAACTCAGTCTTGTTACAACACCATTAGAAGACAAACAGAGCCATACCCAGAGCCCCAAGGGTTATACTTTATTAGAGAAACTCCTACCGACTACATACTAGTTTCTACCTATAAGCATTTCCTGTAATGTATAGCTTCTATGTCAAGTTGCCTGAAAAAAAAAAATAAAGCCAAGAACCCTGCCTAGACATATCGTTATTTTAATCATGTGTCGACTCATGATTCTGTGGTCTAAAACAAAATATCTGGATCACAAAAAAGCCACTCAGGTCACAGGGCCATGTTAACAGTTCAAAAACATTAACCAAATGGAAAGGGGCTAAATCTGAAGAACTTTTTTTTCTTTGTGCATTAGCCAGAAATCTGTCTGGGAATCATCACCAATATAAATGCTGTGGCTCTGGTTTCAAATCATGCCCAAGAGAAGAAATAAGTCTTGTCACAACAAAGTAGTCAAGAGGTATTTTGGCAGATTTTGCCCATGCTTCTCAGGAGGAATGGTTTTCTGGGTTGAGTAACATTTATATTACATAGACGTGGACATAAGTGTCTTACTTAAATAGCATATAAAATTTGATGAGTGCTAATACTTCTGACAAGTGCTAAATTGAGGGTGTAGTGTTTGAGCCTTATGAGGAACATTCTTTGTCCTTGAAATATATGCATAATTCTGTAGTCAAATATCAGGCACAAGGGCTCCAAGCTTGAATAAAATAATTTGGGAACAGGAAAACTATGAGAAATGAAGGAACAATGGCCAAAAATAATCTATCACATTTTATATTAATGTGCAAAAGTTATAAATTTCCATAATCTTTATGCATGACTGATGAAATGCTATTCTGTCCAAAGAAATGCCTCTCTACACAGTGGAGAGCCAGACCATACGTCACATTACACACAAAGACATGCACACTGCATCATTACCACCACCAGTCCTTGTCAGTCTTTCATGGACTTTATAGCACATGCCAGTATCCTCTGTCACTTTCAATATTCTTTATAAATCTTATACTTGAAAACAAAATTAAGCCAATGTTTATATAAGAAAGAGTCCCTCCTAAATAAAGTAAGATCATTTACCTCAGAGATCATACCTTCTGGGTGTGAAATAGTCTAAGAAGGAATTTAAACTTTCTTCTTTCAGAATTTCAAAGCAACACTTCTGACTGCATTTGACTGATGTACAATTTAAAACATGTTTAATGTATGCTTAGAACAATCAATGACCGAATGGAGAAGCAATTTATAAAGAAATTTTCATTTTGGAAAAGAGATTTTAAACTTTAATTTACACGTACTTGGTTCTCTAAGGATTTTCATATAAAATATATGTACAGTCAACCATGGAAAATTACGGTCACCTTCTAGTCTGAGTGAGTCGCCTACTTCATCACCTAATCACTTAAGACAGATATTGAGCAATTGGGCGAGACCACATAAGTATGGACTTGAGGAATATAAATGCCAAAGTTCCTCCAAGAACCTACAGAAAATTTTGCAGCAGATTCAAATCTTCAGAAGGACAATGAGAATTACGATTGCATACATGCAAAAGCATGTGCAAAATGACACTGGTATTGTATTGTTCTAGAGCAGTGGTTCTCTTCCTGTGGGTCACGACCCCCTTGGGTTGGAATGACCTTTTCACAGGGGTTTCATAGCAGATATCCTGCATATTAAATATTTACATTATGATACACAACAGTAGCAAAATTAGTTATGAAGTAGCAATGAAAATAATTTTATGGTTGGGTGACCACCATGTGAGGAACTGTATTAAAGGGCTGCAGCATTAGGAAGGTTGAGAACCACTGCATTAAAGGGGGAAAAATGGAGAAAAAGAATGCCAAGAAAAGGTTGCCAAAAGATTTAGAATTTTAGAGAACCAATGAGAATTTATTAACATAAGCTATAGATAAGAAATAGAACCAACAAAATTACTTTTGTAGAATATGTAAGTGGATAAGGAGACAAGGGCAAACTCAGTTCTACAATTGGGTGGGTTACTTGACATGTTCATAGTGGAATTCACATTTAATGGGCAATACAAGGTCACGGATAATTTTAAAGATAAGTCATGAGTACTTATGTATTTTGAGAATTCAACTTTGATCAAAGAAGTCATTTTAGAGTAGAGTATAAGCAGAGACAGAGATAGCAAGGCAATAAATAGCTTGGTATAGAATAAGAAGAAACGAAACTAATATGGCGGCTCCCACTGCAGGGCAGACAATATCAAGAAGTACTTGAGGAAACTGAGGCCAAAATGTTGAGAACGTGTCTTAGATTCCTCCTATGAATGGTTAGGTAGATAATCAGCTCAGAAACATAAACCAAATACAAAGATGTAAAGCATAGACAGAAATTGATTATATGCAGGGTACCTACCTATACTGCAGCATATGCTGGTAGAATCTTCTGCTGTACATTACTACTATAAGCAAGAACTTGAAAAAAAGATAAACACCAGAAAGTCACAAGGAGTAAAATTAGAATTTAAAGAAAAAAGACTAAATACAGCATATGATAGAGAGTATTATTGAAAAGGGAACATACTAAGGACAAGTTCTTAGGGGAAAACTTATTTAGGGGTTCAAACAAGAGACAATGCTAATTTTAACTCTAAAAATTATACCCACTTTCTTTTTTTTTAATTTTTGGTTATCTTATTTTATTACTTTGTTTTGTTTTATTTTGGGGTTTTTGAATATTTTTATTTTTGAAATGAAAATATATTCACATAATTCTCCCTTTTCTCCCTTTAACTTCTCCCCTGTACATCCTTCCTGTAAAATGCATGTTTCTTTTTCAAATTGTTATACACACAAACACACACCACACGCACACTCACACACACACACACACATGCACACACACATACACAGTCATACACCACACACCACACACACACTCTCCTAAATATATAAATGCAACCAGTGTAGTCTGCATAATATTCCATGTATGCACATAGGATTTCAAGTCTGACAGCCTGGTATTGGATGAACAACTCACCATGGGTGCCTAAACAAGACCCGAATGATACCTTAGATGTGCTAACATGGAACAGAGAACTCTCACTAGGCTCTACTCTTAGACAAAGAACTATAGGCAACTAAGGGCCTCGGTGAGCAGGAGAAACATTCTTCCATGAGGAAGGCTCCTCTTTTATTTTAAATACATCTGTGCTTCTTTGAACATCCCAGTCTGTGTTAAATTCTAATAATTAATAAAATGGGCCGGGGGCAAGGCCTGAAATAAAATGCAATTTCATTAATTGTTCTAAATATTTTAAGTCTTAAAAATCAGTTCACAAACATATTAAACTGTTATGCGTAGTTTTTCATCTTGGTAGCAAGAGTTCTAAGGCTTGCATGGTAACTTTATGGATGTTTAGTCAAACAATCCAAGCCCATTAAATAAAACTCTAGAGTGCAGTCTAGCTGTTCCTCGGGATGACTCAGCAAATTACAAACTCAACAACGACTACAAGTATTTCTGGGAAATATGAGGAGAATATCAATCTGGCCATGGGAAATTTTACATCTTAGATTCAAGGCATATTTAGCACTGGTTTACTCACATTTCAAATTCTTCAGTGGCTTAAGAGAAGAGAGATGTAGAAATTGAAGTTTTCACTTCCAAAGAATAATACACAGTGTCCCATTTTTTCACCGAAAATGGAAACTCTACTGCAACAGCTCCTTTATGCATCTAACACTGAACACTTTCATCTCAACTGATCTATTGATGCCAGACAATGACTCTTTACCACTGATATGTTGACAGCTGAGCAACCGAATTACCTCCCCATTTTTACTTCGTCACTGTTTAGATAGTAGATATCAGAAGACCCCGAGACTAGATGTAATCAAGCACGACATTTTCCAAACCTTAGCATCTGGCAGTTTTTTTGTGCCTGTTTATATATAAGAAAAATATCTAACAAACATATTTTTATATATGCAGTTTTATATACCTTGTCAGAGGGTAATATACTTCAAACAACCTGTGGCACACAGAGATGAAACAACTATTTTAACTTTGAAAATAGAAAAGTCAGCCAACATAGTGCTAAATACAATTATAAATAATCATTCAAATGTTAGCAAAGCTTGAACATTCTGTCCCTGACTCCGCTTACATTCTCAGCCAACTACTAGATTAATACATGATTTGTGTTATTCCTCCAGATGAAGAAATTGAGCTGTAGAGGTTTGGGACCGTGCCCAAGGTGACATAACAGGATCAAACTGGCTCAGTCTTGTCTGGTCTGCTTTCTGTTTGTGAGAGCATAGCATTTCTGTTTAGTCTTGTCAAGGGAGAGGTTACAAAAATCCAGAGAATCCAGATTACTTCAACTAAGCCACACAATGCCACACCCCAGTCTTTGCAGGGTTCCCTAAATACTGACACACTTGAATTACACAGATGACCAAGTTCAGATAATGACCAAGTTGCTCATTACCATAGATGGAAAGAAATGATCAGCTTTGGGTTTTACATTTTCAGACCATTCGATGACGATCTACGCTGACACTTAGAGTGGTCCATTTATTTAGAAATGACATGGATTCCATGAGTGATTTACAGTTTGTTGACAAAACCTCCCTTAAGTACTAAGCCTGGAATCCTGACAATCATGAGACTATAGGGCACTTCTTATACTCTGGAGCCCTACCTGCATGACTCTTAGGCAGTGACTGTTCTTAAAATGTCCTTGTCGCACGACCACTTTTCATTTGTTATTAAACCACCGGCTATTTTTAAATTTTGAGAAGTATTAGGTTTTTCAGTGAAATAATGCCCAGGAAATGAAACTGACATACAAAGATCTAAAATAATGCCTAAGAACATTCAGAAGCAATATTTGAGGATTTGCAATATAACCTATCGACACCAAATTGGTTGCCTGTTGAAAATGTACGCCTGTCATTCCTAGACAGAGAAGGTGACTAAGTGGTTAGTTACATGCTTGACTGGGTAGCGCGGCCATGATCTTTCCTGGGAAGGGTGTCCTTTTCCTGTGGTTATATATGAAGAGGAGTAACAACTTCTAAATTAAAATAATACTCTTCCTTTGGTTAGTGGGTATGAACATAATATTCCATGGAACTTTTCCCCCAGACAGTTAAATTAACTCACTGGAAATGTAGCAGACTAAATGATTCTTTCCAAAAAGTAACATAATCATTTCTTTTTCAGGCTTGATTAAATTCCCTCTGCCTGTGCAAATTTTATTTCTGTTCCCGAATTTTATGTATCCATTCCTGATCGTTGAACAAAGCATAGACCCTGAAAGGTCTGTCTCCAACATTCAGTAAACTCAAGCAACGATAGCTCCAGGCATTGAGCATTCCATGCTCAGGGGCTGAGTTGAGAGCTCTGCTATATACGAGGCTATTTGAATAGGCATATGACTGTGCACACTATGAACATATCATCAATAGGATTTGTTTTTGTATAGTGATAGGCAACCAACCCCAACTGACGTAGGGCATTCCTGTTAATAAGGTCTCGGCCACCTAAACCCAAAGCAGGTATCAGAGAACCTGACAAATCAAGTCACCCAAGAAATATTTGCGTTGTGAGAGTCAGCAGGACTTAAATTGTGTACAGAACAGGGATCTGCTGCTAACACCCTGCTGACGTGGCCGATTTTCTAGTCATAGCAAGGATTAGCCCTTCAGCCACATCAGGAGGACTGAGTGTCAGGGTTTTGTTGAGGGATAACAGGCAAGTGACAGGAATAAAACAGCCTACTGTGGAACTTGTGATAGTTGATGATTGTGAGCTTCTTCAGTCCGGAAGCATCAGAAGCTGAGTAGCAGGTTTGTGCAAATCAGTTCTGCTCTGTGAACTGATTCGCAATGCATTTTCTTCAGAGGCACAAGAAAAATGTGAGGTCAAAACAATGAGAAATAGATGTATGGACCTAAAGAAACTAAAGGCCAACAGAAATGACTATCGTTCAAATTCAGTGTAGGTGAGTATTCAGAGGCAGATTGGCTACTTCTGCTGTGCTGCCCTTACTAGGAACCCAGGAAATGAAGCCACCGAGTCTCTGAGGACACAGCACTTGAGAAGCACTAACTGACCTTCAGATTAAATGTCTTTTCAATAGCCTCCTTCAAATGCTTACCTTTGCGGGGGAGCTACCATATGGAAACAGGATACCAGTTCACAAACAGGAGAACATCCATTTGCACGTTTCTAATAAAGTCTAAGTGACTATTTGAGTAAGGGTGGCACACAGTAGGCATTTCATATATTGATTGCTATGAACAGTGAACTGATCACCCTGTGTTTACCTGCTACATATTTTCATATTTTGTACTCCAAGCAAAGCTAAGGGTCCCCTTTAATACAGGAACTTCAAAAGAAAGGGTGGACCACTGAGGAAGTGTACATTGGCGTGGAAACAGCATCCAGTGCTGGGGCCAAAAAGGTGACTAAGAGTTAAAGCTACAGCGCTCCTATATCCTGGCCAGCTGTCTCACCAGGCTTTCTTCACATCAAGACTTTTGGAAACACAGAGTTAGAGCTCAAGGCAGTGTGGTAGACTCAGACCCAAACTGAGGGTGAAAGTCTAAGAAAAGCATGGTTTCAGGAAGTCCTCTTTAAATTCATATAAAAATTGAATGAAGTTTCATGCAAATTTCTAATAAAAACAGGAATGATTACTCCTCGTGTTACATAATTAGTAGTCGTGCTGGGGTAAGGAAGGACAATAGCCCCATACGACAGTGAGTCCAGTCATGCCGAATATGATTGGAAGCATGTCTGATTGTATTTTTTCCCTGTTGATATAAGTCTTTTAATCATTGTCCTGTAACTATTTTATAAAGGCACGAAGCTAAAATTTGATAAACAGGAAAAGAACTAAGCATCTAATTTACCCCTACGGGGTTCTTAGTGCACAGTAAGCTAAGCAGAATAACAAAAAATACAAATATGAAAATAGAACCCAGCTAGATCTGTTCAAATCAGCTCAAATTATTACTATTTTCAGTTAACTTTTTTCCTATTTCAGAAATCAAACGATACAAGAAATAATACATCCACCAAGAAAAATAGTTGATAAACCAAGATAACAGTCAGATGTTGTTGTTTCTGTTTCACTTTCATATCACAATCCAATAAACCTTTGTGATTTCTTTGAATTAAAGCCAAAAAATCACCTTTATAGTGAAAGGCAAGAGGAATTTACATGCCTCTGTGCAGGTGTATTACCAACACCATCAATTCTTTGAAAAAGAACAACAAAAAATAAAAACAAAAACAAAATAAATCAGAAAAAGCAACAAAAAGAAAAATACTTCTCTTAGGATTTGAAAAAAAAATGAGCAAAATGCCCTGCCTTGGGAAGAAACGAAAGCAGTGGACTAAAAGTAACCTTGCCGAGTTCCCAACTAGTACAGTTTCTAATCAGTAGAGGGCTCCCTCGCCTGTGCAAGACCTGAGGTGGAAAAGCACCGTCTAATGTGCAACAGCCACGCATTGTGCATGCCCGTGTGTCACACACACACACTCGTATGCACACATCTACGTGAATAAAGCTGTCATCTTTATTGTTTTCAAATCGCCCTTAATATCTGTTTATTTGAAATCTTAGGGAAATGAAGGCACAGGCAGCATCCATCGGCAATATGCTAGAACATTCTCTACCTAAAAATACCGATAGGTGTTTGCAAGTTTCCTTCGTCTGGCCGTGACCATTCCTCAGTTCTCATGAACACTTGGCTGCTTTCCTGAAGTCGAGTGCTTCTGGTTTCTCCTAGGCTTGTGTAATTTACAGAGGCATCACTACTCAAGCCTTGCAAAATAACTAAATAATAAGGGATGCTGTTGAGGCTTCCTCTTCGCCATGCCCTACGAAACCGGATGTTACAAAAGCCCCCATATGCATACAATGCAACTATTGACGTCACTGAGACCAGCTATGTTTCCCTCCACTGAAAAATAGATGAAGATATCCTGATTAGGTTGACCTTTACTGGGGATTGTTTTCCTTTATTTGGCTTGGTAGTTGAATCACTCACTAATCGGCAATGAAAAGGCCAAAACTATACAAACCTCACCAGGGTGGAAATTTGCAGCAGAAAGAGAATTCCTAGCTGTGCCAAAGCAGAGCTGGAATCGTGTCCGGCTGCACCCGTAGGACAGTTTTCGTGATACAGTTAAAAGTTGGCTGGGCTAACAGCAGAATCGACTGTTTAAACATCTTGCTGATCGTTCTCATTGCCGACTCGCTGTTTAAAAACACTGACTTGCAAGAACCTCTTGAGGGGCTCTCTTACGTCCAGCGGATCTGAAGTTATCACTCATGAGTTTGCTCAGCCGCCAGATTTCTGAATGTGTGTGTTGGATGCTCTTATAAGAAGGGAGAGGAGGAAAGCCCGTGCATCTCTTCTAATTCTAGCGTCGCTACATCTGCGAAAACTTGCTGCTCATTTCCCAATCCACACGGAATCCACTGCATGTCTCTGCTTAATGCCCTGACAAGGTCCTCTGGGATACCTTTGTTTCTTTAATACATATCGCACCTTCTTGTCTGCCGCTCTAGCCTGGAGCATTACGCTGGAATATTATACAAGTGATATGTTGAGGCTCGCCCTTTGTCTCACCCAATTTTTTTCTGAAATTGAACCCCTGAAAAATCTTATCACCTAAGTGTTTTTGTCCATTTCCAGAAGGCATGTTATATATGCTCTAAAGAAGTTAGGCAGATCTCACGACTGCTGAAATATACCCAATAGAACCAGCACTTTGGCTCAGGACTAGGGTGCCCAATGGTGTGCACCTTGCTCGGCAACCTGAAGCTATTACTCTTGACACAAAGCTCTTCATCTCTTCCTTTCTAAGTCCTGCACTGCTCTCTCAAATGCTCTCAGAAATGGAAAGAAGTATAATTACTTATGCCTCAAATGCCTTCCCACCCTCAACAGCTACATACCTTATCCGCATGGAGAAATGAAGGTTCCGAGAGGTTCAGCAACCCATGAAGTCACCCATCGTGAGCAGTAACCTCACATTCAAACCCATGCTCTCTATGTTTAAACTCTGGTGATTGTTTTCACAGAAGCCGACCCTTGCATAGTAAAGCTTCCCATAACGAGTACCATGCTGGGCCCTAAAGTCCAAAATATCAAATATAAACATTTTGCAGACTGAATTGGCAGACACTTCTAGACAAAGCTCATCTCTAGTGCGCCTGCGCATTCCCATATCCACCGCTTCCTGCTGCAGATGCGCAGGATCTGACATCACTGTCCACTGAATAAGACGTTCCTTTCTGCAGCGCCCTTTTTGACACTGTGCTTTTCCTGTCTTTTATTTCTACCCGTCCCCATCTTCCCCTCTTTGCTCAGCTATTGCCATAAGCCTCCCCTGCTTTATGGGAACCCCTGCACTATTTGACTATTGCAAGTACACAGGTTATTTTCACATGGTCGGGCAGTTTTATATATGTAGCTAGTGAGTTTGTTTGTGTATAAATTGGCCACACAATCTCACCACTCACTTTTCTCTGCACTAGCGGGCCAATGATCCCTTCCACTACTTCCAAACTACTCAATTTTATAATCAATATATCTCCAATACTCTTCCTTCAACTGCCAAACAAACCTGTACCTTCTCTAGAGGCTGTAGGTACAGCCCAGAGATAAAGTGCTTAGTGGGCCAAGGGTCCATGGTCACCCTTCAGCATCTAAACCAAACAAAACATAAATTAAAGGAATCGTCCTGAAACATCAGAGTTGACATCATAGTCATAATAGTGTAAAGGGCAAAAAGTGCATAACATTTTATTTTCTAGACTGTTCTATCTGCAGGGGACATCCTAACTGTAAAATTTTAACTTTTTTTTTGTCAAGACTAATCTCCTTTCTCTTGATTATCAGCTAAAGAATATTGACATTTAATTGATTTCAAAGAATATATTTATTTCATTAACTAACTGGTCAAAAAAGAATATATTTATTTCATTAACTAACTGGCCAAAAATATACATCCCCAAAATATACAAAATATATTTTTGTGGCCAAATATACATTCACAAACACACATGCACACACTTATAAATAGCATAGTGATTATGTTACATGAGGCAGAATGACAACTAGACCTTAAGCTCAGATGTTCAATTTTTTTTTTGTAAAACTTAGTATTTCCCCTATATGGTCCTCATTTTGAAGCCTATGACTCGCTAAAGACTCATAACTTATAAAGGGTGAGAATATCCTAAGGTGGGGATAAGAATTTCTGGTTCTAGGTACAGTAAATAATTTGAACTCCTATACCAAGACTAGAAGGGCTGTTCAGATGAGAGAATATTGTGTTGATGGGGATTCTGGGGCTCAAGCCAAGTTCCATCATGTCAGGACAGATTAGTGATATCTGCCATGGATGCAGAATTGAAAGAGAAAGCTCATGAGCCATATGCTACATGGTTGCCCAGATGCTGACATTCTACCATTGTGGGTTATTCTTTTGGGTCCAGGGAAAGGTTCAGATCCATGAAAATTGGCATTGTAATGCAACAGGGACTCCATAATATAGAAAATTGTATATGAAAATCTCTGTTTAGGGACTACTTATTCACTGGCAGGAGGATAGTGAAGCAGAGAGAGTGCTGTAGAATAAAAGACGAGGTGAGGTATGGGTGACGGGCATTTGTGGTTTTCATGCCCTAAACAATTCTGCTTTGGTGATTTCAAGATACCACCTTGAGGTCATTAGCCTCAGCTCTGAGAAGACATGCGTAGTCAAAGCCAGGGGAAGGAGAGAGTTGCATATGTTTGTGGAACTTGGAGGGTTGTGGGTGTTGAGAAAATCTTAGCCTGCATGATGGAGGGCAAGGACTGGGATGCACAGGAAAATGCAGGTTATTCATAAATAGATCAGTGTGGAGCATTATCAGCTATAAACTCAGATCTTACATCAACTTACAGAGGCTAAAGATGAACTAAGAATCAGTTTATATCACCCATCACATGAATACATGGATATAGACAATAAGCGTATGTATTCCAGGGACATATTCTGACCCAGCATGGTACTTGGGTAAAACTTTTAGAGGAGACGGACCCCACGGCAGTGGCTCTCAACCTGTGAGTCACAACTCCTTTGCAGTCAGATGACCCTTTCACAGGGGTCACCTAAAACCATAGGAAAACACAGATATTTACATTAGGATTCGTAACAGTAGAGAAATGACAGTTATGAAGTAGCAATGAAAATAATTGTATGGCTGGGGGTCACCACAGCATGAGGAACTGTTTGAAAGGGTCACAGCATTAGGAAGGTCGAGAGCACTGCTCTAGGGACAGAGTTCTAGCTCAACTTGGTCTATCTCACAACTTAGAAAATGTTCCTTAACTCCTCGTACCTCAATTTCCTCAACTGCTAAACTAAGGATATTATTTGGACCTCTAGTACAAGTACATTTAAGAGGAAATGAGCTAGTCACTGCAAGGTGCCTAGAGCAATATATGTATGTGGTGCATGGCCAGTGTTGTTTATACAATTATAAGTCTGTAAGTACTTATATAGATGGAACTTTCATCAAGGCAGCCTAAGGAGAGTAATTTAATAGCTGTGATGAGAGCATCATTGGGGTCATAGTTGTATGCATAATAATATCATTTTCCTTCTGTACCATCTCAATATTTTGAGATGATAATAATACTATTTATGTGTAATTAGTATAATTATACTAATTTATTATATTATTATTTGCTATCATAATAGCAAAAACGTAACATTTTCAAAGTACCAACTTACAGGGATTTGGATATTTGTGGCAATTTCAGGGATGGAAAGCCAAAATTAACTTATCCTTGACTTATAAGTAAATCGAGTGTTAAACTGTAAGTTGGGGCTCACTTCTTACAAGTACGAGAGTTACTGAAGGAAACTCGTGATAAAAGGATCTAATGAATTTTTAATGTAGACAGTATTATGAACATAATAAAGCATACCTTTTCTATTTGAAGTCTAAAGCAGTCACCTATTTTAAACATAATCTCATAAACATTAAATAAACGATAGGAGTGGTCCAGCTCGTTTCACCGAAGTGGGTCCATTTCCCTCTACACTGATGCTCTAACCTTTTAAGTCAATATAAACTCCATATTTAGCCACGTTTTAAAACTAAAAGAAGTTAAGAGAGCATGGAAGAACCTTTGCTGCCAATTCTACTCAGTAGCATGTTAATCAGATTGCAGTAATAAGTAGGAAACAATGCATGCAATTAGCAGTGGTTAATTTGAAACTACTTCATGTCAGTTTCTTTCAGAGCAATACGTTAGTAGAGTAATTATTTATTACCCTGAGGACATGATCAATGATATCCCTCCATAATAATGTCTACAAAAGGAGTAGACATGCTCATTTGCATAAAAAGGAAGCCATAGAACCCGATTTTTCCTCAGCTAAATAAAAGCAGAAAATGGTTTCTAAGCTGCTTCCAACTATTTCATTAGTAACGACAGATAAGCAAATCATTTGTTACACTTCAATATTTTTATGGCGACATAATGCTGGGTGGGAGGTAGAGCCAACATTGATGATTTAAATCCCACAAAGACTATTTTTATTGAGAAAGGGGGAAAATGACCCGTTTCTAAATGTCATCACAGTCATTAATGTGTGTGTGCCAGTCCTATCCACACACACAGTAATTCAATGATCCTTTAGCTGGAGATGGGGAATAAAATTTACGGGAGCTCTGAGTGATAACACATGGTCTACACAGCTGAGTCCTGGTTGTCCAAATGCAAAGAGAGTTGCCAGGTTAACCAGGTGGCCACCATTACATGGTGCA
This sequence comes from Tokudaia tokunoshimensis, assembly GCA_036184795.1. Classification (NCBI taxonomy): domain Eukaryota; kingdom Metazoa; phylum Chordata; class Mammalia; order Rodentia; family Muridae; genus Tokudaia; species Tokudaia tokunoshimensis. Next base: position 11,864,788 of record BTHU01000014.1, read on the forward strand.
CTGAAATCTCTGGAAAGCTGGGAAAGACTAAGTTGGCTTTCTGAAGTCAGTGAACACTGGAGAAGAAATCATATCTTCATAATCAACTGATTTAGTTCTTTTTATTATATGCCCATCATTCAGAAAGTAAAAAAAGAAAACAACCCCACTTTGGGCATCATTACTAAGGACCATGGAAAAAACATAACTCCAGAATTAGTGGTCTGGAAAGGCTTTTCAGAAACTAATTACATATATATGTAATTACACACACACACACACACACACACACACACACACACACACACACGCACATCATGCCCTACACAAACAGGTGGGGGACAGTAATGATGTGGATAAGAGCATGCTTCACATAGTTACACATGCACTATGATGTACGAGGAAGAAGTATGCTAAGCTCAGCACCCAAAGTGGTTTTCCATGTAGGCAAGGTCTCCTGAGTTCTAATATACTCAAGGTAAAGTAAAGCTACCAGTTATGCTGCCCCTATGTCACATGCAAATTCAGCATGGAGTCATAGCTAGAAAAAGAGAGCACAATCTCCAAGCATGTAAAATTAAAGTGTTCGGCAAAACAAAGATATCTACTTTTATAGGTGGCAAATGTTTATAGTTGTATTGGTGATGGATATTTACTGATGCCCAGCACTGTTCTCCAGAAACAGGTGGCCTGCATTCCTCCCTGATGTAATCTTTTACAACAAATAAGGAAAGTTGGTGGGACCTACTGTGGTAGCTATACAGGGTGAAACCAAGAGAAGCCGGAAGCCAAGGCTTCTGCCAAAGAGAGACAGGGAGTCCTAGGTAGAACACTGGGGGAGCATATAGAGAAGGAAGAAAGAAATGAGTGAGGGGGAAGAGAGGAAGGACAAGGGAGAAGAGGGTGGGTGAAAGGGATGAACGGAAGGAAGGAGGCATCCAGTTATGTTATGAATAGTTTCAGAGGTCAAAATATATCTTTGGTCTTCCTGACATTGAGACAACTTGTCACTGCACACCCAGGCCTTCTTCCAAAGCTTTAAGACACTTAGAACTAGATTCTGAGAAAAATCACAAAATCACATCTTTGTTAAACTCCAAATGCAATCTTTAGTGGGTGAAAAAAAGAAAGGAAGGAAGGAAGGAAGGAAGGAGAGAGAACCAGAGTGAAAAGGACAATACATTAAGCATCAAATCCTTGTGAGCCTCCAAGAGTTCTTTGCAGATGAGTATAATTGTTTCCACTCTGTCCTATGAAATAGTATTTGGCTTCTTGGGATAACATGTATTATAAACTCAGATATCTCAAACAAAATCTAGGTTAAAAATAGTAGCTGAAAAATATTTACTACCTGTTTGACCTAGTTTGCTTTCTATTGTTTTAATAAGTGCCACGGCCAAAAGCAATCTGTGAAGGAGGAGACTTATTTGATTTTGCAGCTTATAATCCATCATGAAGGAAGACAGGACAGGCACTCAGGGCAGGAACCTGGAGGCAGGAGCTGATGCAGAGACCATGGAGGAGTGCTACTTACTGACTTGCTCACTGCTTCTTATAGCACCTGCCTAGTCATGGCACCCTTCCTAATGTCCTGGGCACTCTCATACCGGTCATTAATCAAGGAAATGCCCCACAGACATGCCTATAGACAATTTTATGGAAGCATTTTCTCAGTTGAGCATCCACTTCCCGAATGTCTCTACTTTGTGTCAAGTTGACAAATCTAACCAGGACTTAGTTCAAATAACTTACTCTAAAAATCTTTCCTGTTTTGGTTTTCTCCAGTGATCTGATCCACTCGAAGTAATGAGCACTCAATGTGTGCCAATGAGAGACAGTACCTATAGCATCTCTGGGGAGCCATTACCAGGTTTTCCTCTTAGATTGAACACATTATTGATATCAGTTGGTATGCTACTAATTAGGTAGCTTCACATATGGAAAATTATGAAACTTAAAGTAGAATTTTAGGCTTTTTATTTTGATTCCCCCCCCCATCGAATCAACTTTAAAATTTAGAATAATAGTCATATTTCAGATATATAAACAGAAAAGTCCAGTCAGGTTGTTGAGGTGTCATACTTCTCCATCTAGCAAATCCTATAAGCACAGTTAGCAGCAATAGAAAAATGTTTCCTATTTTATTTTATTAACTGATTGATATGAATTAATGCATTAAGATATTTGATTGTGTCATAAAATGTGTATATGAGCATCATGATTCAATTTAATGTACCTATTACTGGTTGATGTGCCATTATATTAGGCTAAATTAAAAGAATTTTATGGAAACAAAATTACAATTAAAGACTCAAAATTGATTGCGTTCATAACCACAAAGAAGATACTCTGTTCCATTAATAATTTGAATAATTATAACAATGTATCAGAAAACAATGTGGAAAACTCAAGAGCCAGGCAAAGTAATGATAAATAAATAGATCAGGAGTCAAAAACAAAGTTCACTTTCTGTGCTAAATTTAACATTTTTCAAGTTTTTAAAAACTGAAAGTAAGGAGAAGTCACATGGTTAAAGCTTCTTAGAGGTAAGCAAGTTTTCGGGGCCCATTGTCATAAAGGAGATGAATATTCTCTTCATCATGCAAATTGCAAAATAAATTATTTCCAACTAAATCATTTTAATTTTGTAAAATGCTGTTTTCTTAGAAGGATGGCTTTTGGAACAGACCAGAATGATTCTCTCTGGGCAGCAGGCTCCTTGTGAATGCTGGTCTACCATCCCAGAATACGCAGGACTGAGTAGAGGAGAGCATTCTGGGGCATAGGACTGTTGGTGTTAAAATTCAGAATAATCTTCTGGAACACTAAGGTGGTTGGTTGGTCACTCTGTGTGTGCAAATGATTTGGATACAATTGGAAACATAGCTACCAGTCAGGTTGGTTTCAAAGATCTCATAAGCTTCTCAATCACTGGGAAAGCCAACTCAAAGAGAAGCCTGGAGATGGTACATTGGAGTTATTCTAAGTCTTCTTCCTCTTATTTCTGAAGAACAGAGAAAACCTTTGACTCAGTAATTATTTCATACTTCCTACTGGAAGTGAAGGCCACAGACCGAGAGTGTCAGAACTACCCAGGATCCCCATAGAAGCTCCCCATCTCAAACCTGAGCTCCGTCCTAGTGACAACCTCATGTCTGGGTTAAATAGCCATCCTGTACATCTGCAGGTGGAATTCAAAAGCGTTAAGTTAAAATCATCAGTAAGAATTATACAAGTTGACTCCTGGTTTTCTTTCCTCTCAGCTTTCTGTTGGATTTCTTTCTAGCCCATTTTGATGCTACTGTAAGTACTCCTGTCAGGTCAGCTGCGATTAATCTGGGGTGTTTTATGATCTGTCCTGGATGTAGTTTGCCCTACAAGCTTTGCCTTACTTTGGAAGAAATGTCACTAAACAAAAAAGCACATCCTATACAACCTATAAAAGTCCATCCGTTTAGTCTGTAATATATTAACTCTTCATAAAGCTATGGATGATATCTGGAAACCAAGTAGGCATGTCTAACAGGCCCTTTATTCAGAAAACTATGGGCAGTTCTAATTAACAAAAGAAGAAACACTATATGACATTAACAAAATGTACACAACTTTTTTCAGTTGGCCAAATTTTGAGATGTTCCATTGATCATTTACTAAACTCTTGCCCTAGCAATAAAATTGATTTCCCATGCTTCTCTTTCATGCTCAACTACAAAAGTAAGTCTCATTTTAGGAACAAGCCATGTCCCCCCCAACCCCCAGGGATCTGATTTGTCCTTTCTTTCTGCTGTAAATCTTCTCTCTTCCCTAGAACTACCACACTCAATCCCATATTGCTTGTCTGGTGGAAAATTCCTATTCATCCCTCAAACATCACTTTAAGTATTATATCTCATACAACCAATCTTCCTGACTGGTCTCCTCCAAATCTTGTTCTCTTCTCTCTTAAATTACAAAGTTTTTGCAAGGCAAAAGACACTGTCAAAAAGACAAAGCGGCAACCAACTAACTGGGAAATGATCTTTACCAACCTTACATCCGACAGAGGGCTAATATCCAATATATACAAAGAACTCAAGAAGTTAAACTCCAGAGAGGCAAGTAACCCTATTAAAAAATGGGGTACAGAGCTAAACAAAGAGTTCTCACCTGAAGAATATCTAATGGCTGAGAAACACCTAAAGAGATGTTCATCATCCTTAGTCATTAGGGAAATGTAAATCCAAACAACCCTGAGATTCCATCTCACACCAGTCAGGATGGCTAAGATCAAAAACACAGGAGACAGCAGTTGTTGGCGAAGATGCGGAGAAAGAGGAACACTCCTCCACTGCTGGTGGAATTGCAGGCTGGTACAACCACTCTGGAAAGCAGTCTGGCGGTTCCTCAGAAAACTGGGCATGACACTCCCGGAGGATCTGGCTATACCACTCCTGGGCATATACCCAGAGGCTTTACCTGCATGCAATAAGGACACATGCTCCACTATGTTCATAGCAGCCTTATTTATAACAGCCAGAAGCTGGAAAGAACCCAGATGTCCCTCAACGGAGGAATGGATTCAGAAGATGTGGTATATCTACACAATGGAATACTACTCTGCAATTAAAAACAATGAATTCACGAAATTCCTAGGCAAATGGTCAGATCTTGAAAATATCATCCTTAGTGAGGTAACCCAATCACAAAAGAACACACATGGTATGCAGTCACTGATAAGGGGATATTGACCCAGAATCTCGGAATACCCTAGACACAATCCGCATATCAATAGATTTCTAAGAAGATGGAAGGAGAGACCCCTGGTCCTGGAAAGACTGGATGTAGGGGAATGCCAGGACAGAGTAACGAGAGGGGGTTGAATGGAGAAAAGAGGGAGGGAAGGGGGCTTATGGGACTTTCGGGGAGGGAGGAAACGGGAAAGGGGAAGTGATTTGGAATGTAAATTAAAAAAATAAAATAAAATAAATAATAAAAAAAGATACTACATTAAATTCTTACAGTCTTTATACAAGTGAACAACCGAGTCTTGAAGGAAAATGACCTTTGTAGGTAATTCTACTTTGGACTATATACTGTCTTTGAAGTTAGTTTGAAAATTCATGAATAAATAAATTATTGAATAATTTTTTAAATAATGGAACTTCACAGAGAATGGACATCTTTGATGTTTTTATATGCTTTATCAATGAATTCTGCCAGTCCCTGTACGAGAAGGTAAAATGGATAGCAACATGTGTGTCTAGAATCTTGATGCAAGGTTATCATTTGGTTCCCATGAACATCTTATTTTTGAGGCTAAAACTCAAGTAAATCACTATTCTGCAAGGTTACTTCAAGTTTCCTTCCATTTAAAGGGTTAATCCATTGTAGCACCCCATTTAAGGTATACTGTTTTAATCTAAGAACTTTTATTTCTACTAATACTATATAATATATATTTAAAATATATAATATAATATAATATAATCATGACATGGTACATACTAGCCTGAATTTAAGTGGATGTAATTTTTTTCTTTTATTGTATTTCCTTGTTATTTAACACAGGACTATAGAACTTACGATTTGTTGGTTTAGCAAAGATTACATTTTAAATAAGAAAAATTTAGCATCTTCAAGGAAAAAGGCTTAGGTATAATTTAAATTAAACCACACTTTTGAAAAGATAAATTGAATATAAATTGTTAGTAGTGAATTATAGTGAAGTATTTGCAAAAGACCTGTACCATAACTAAATCTTTAAAATAACTGCAGCACACCATCCTACATTTAGAAATACATAGCTCTTTTATAGTTAATTTTTTTCATGCAATATATTATGATACTGCTTTTCTTCTCTCCAACTCTACCCAGGTACTCTCCACATCTGTAACTCCAGAACCCTTCTTTCTCTCTCTTTCTTTAAAAACAAAAACAGGCAAACAAACAAATCAAAACAAAAAGAAGAAACACACACAAGAAATCCACAAATATACTAAATTGGAAAACATAATATACAAGCAAAAGACCATTAAGACCCAAAGATAATGTCCAAGCAATATAAGATAAAAAGTCTGTAAAAATAGCATTGAGTTCTCTTTGCATTGGTCATCTACTGCTGGCCAGTGTGCCTACCCTGAGTGTGTTAATATACCCAGTGAGACTCCAGTCGAAAGAACCAACTTTTCCATTGCCAGTGGGTGTCAAGTATGGATAGCTTCTTGGTAGAGCTGGGAGGCTCTGTCCACTTCCTCCCTCAATTCTGGGAACCACATCTGGCTCGTTATTCTCTCCATAAAAATTAAGTGTGTTTGAATTTGGGAGTAGTGTCAAGGCTGATGAGACAAATAAGTGAAGGGGAGCCAATCTGGACTGACATAATTCAATGTTGTGGTAAAGGGGTGACTTGTACTCTTCTTCAGTAGGTTAGGGCAAGGCAGAATATGACCTTGATGTTGCTTCATACATAGGTTTTTGTTTTTGATGGTATTATTGTTTTGAAAGGCACAAATCTCCTAGATATTTTCATGAAATATCCTATTGTTTAATTATCTGCAAGTAATACAAACATTTCTTTAAAAAAATCAGGATAAATAGAATATGTCGACTGAATCAATATGGAACTATAAATGGGTATAAACTATTTTAAATGAATTTTCTTTTAAAGATATACCTCGGGGTTGGGGATTTAGCTCAGTGGTAGAGTGCTTGCCTAGCAAGCGCAAGGCCCTGGGTTTGGTCCTCAGCTCTGGGAAAAAAAAAAAAACACAAAATAACAAAAAGACCAAAAAAAAAAAAAAAAACCAAGGTAAAGCTATACCTCCATAAAGTATTATGTGTTCATGCTGAGTACTGTGTGGACTAGGAGTAAACCTTAGATGGAACTATGGGAAATTCACATTCTAGGAAAGAATGAGACAAGGCGATCAGAAATGAGTTGGTGACGTGTTACTCTTCATGCTTAGCTAGTCTCCAACTTTTAAAGTGTGTTCCTGGACTCTAGTGACTATTCTTCAAGACACATCAACACCTATGTGTATGTATTGCCTATTGGAAAAAAATCTGAAAACTAGGATGTATTTCCATGGATGTCTGATTCTCTAGCATGTAGAAGGGCCTAAGATCAATCCCCAGTACAAAAAATAAATTCACAAATAAGCAAAATTGTTTTAATTGTGACCATTTTAAATAGATGATCAAGTTTTTCTGTTGTACTTCACATCCATAACTTTTGACCCTGTTGAATATTTTAGCCTAGTCTCTTTTGTGATGTGAAATAAACTTGCCTGCACCAGGTTTCAGGAAAAATAGTAAATGAGCCTGGCATGACATCTCCCTAATATCGCATTGGGAATTCAGCAATAGTTATTAGCCTTGCTGTGGCATGCAGAAGAAGTCTAAGAATACTGGCTGTATCATAGGCAGCAGCCTAGCAACATGGAAATAAGACAAGAAAACACAAAAGGAGAATGAGCTGTCTGGGAACTCTCAAGAGCCCCCAAATATTTGGGAGAACACTGAAAATCTAGTTGCTGGTAATTAGGCTTGAAAGAGAATAATGCCATAACTATGTACTGACTCCACAGGGACCCACGAGGGAATGTTTCAAAGATCCCCACAGATACCCAAATCTGACAGTGCTCAATCCTTTACATATCAATTGGCACAGTACTCATTTATAATGTACAATATCCTCCTACACACTTTTGTTTCTCTGCACATTGCACATAACATGTACAACAAAATGTAAATACAACACTGTTTCGGAAATAGTTACAATAAACACTCCGTGCATGTTCAGCAAAGACACAAGAAGCAGTCATCGCAGGATCAACTGTACCAGACACAGCAATAGCTCAGCACTTTCAAAGCTTGGTTGGGTATCTCTATTGAGGGGAACCCATGGTCACAGAGTGCTGTCCTCATATGACAGAATTTTGTCACATATTGCATTTACAAGCTGTCGAGGCTTAGATTGCATAGCTTACTCTACCACATGAACACATGAATGATATAATGCTTTGACTTTAGTGACAATTCAATTAGTGACTTTGCAGGGATGCAAACTGACATCAGTATTTTCCAGGACCCTTAGCACTGCTCCTGCGGAAATGAGAGTGAAGTGCACGGTAACTGCCCTTGTTCCCTCCTTCTCCTGCAAACTGGGGTTTCCCTAACAGCTCAGCATTCTAATATACCAAACAATCCTTTTCTTCCCCATTGTTTCTCAGAATCCACTTGATAGCGCCTTATACTCAAATCTCTACCACAATGTAAGATTTTAAAGATAAAAACTGAATGAGTTTTATGAGACATATGTATTGGCATATGTTTTTTTTAAGCTATTTTACTGGGTTCTTGCATCCACCACCCTTCCAACCCTTTTTCCACTCTAATCTATTCCAACCCTCTCAATATTAGGTAGGAAAGAAGGAAGTTTAGAGGGGAGACGGAGCATAGATCTCTTTAAACTACTTCCTGCTGATTGGGAGAGTTGGTTCCTTGGGACAGGACGAATCTTTTTACTGTTTCATGCATACATATGATGCATTTTGATAAAACCTAGCCCCTTTCTCCAACGTCCAGCTTCTCCACTATCTTCCCACTGCATTCCCTTCCAAATTAATGTGCTCTTTAAAACAATAGTGAGTCTACTTACTAGGTGTAGAACAGTCTACTGGGGAACGGGTAGTCTCTCTGGATACATCTCTCATGAGAATTGACTCTCAACCCTTTAGGCCTCACTGGTTATCAATAGATCCTCAGCTAGTAATGAAACTTCATGAGCCTCTCACTACATCATCCATGCTGGGTGTTTGGCTGGCTTGTGTAGGCCTTGTGCTTGCAGTCACAGCTACTGAGAGTTCGTGTGTACAATGACACTGTCGTATCCGGTAAAGACTGCTTCTCTGCAGGCATACACTACCTCTGGATCATTTGATCTTTCCTTCCCCTTCCTGTGATGATCCCTGAGATTAGCAGGTAGCTTCTCATTTAGTGCCATGTGACCCACAGTTTCTATTCTCTGCATGTTGACTGGTTGTGAGTCTTTTATAAATTGACCCCTACTTTAGAAAGAAGCTTCTCTGATGAGAGTTGAGAGATGTACCAACCTGTGATCTCTTGTTTCTTACCAATTACAATATCATTCCAGAAGAATAGGCATTCCCACAAAATGGGTAATGTGAGATTCATGTACTTATAACATCCAGCAGAAAGAGCTAAGGAGGTGCCATTGAAATAGCTTCTGACTGAGACTCTTGGGCTGAACATCTCCATGAGTGAGCCCCATCTTCTCATTCCCTCTGCTTTTCCCTGTCCAAGTACGAGAGCAGGGTCCCGGCATGCTCAGGTACAGGTAAACTTGGAGATGTGCTGGAGTCTATGATGAGAAAAGAATTCCTTCCTCCCAGAGCCAGCTTCAATAGGCTTATAAAGCACACAATGATTTAGTGACAAAGTATATCATACTAAATAATTACAGTGATATAGTAGACAATTTGTGAGTTGGATGAACCATCATTTCTAATGCTTTCTCATGACTGTAATTTTTCAAGATATAGGTTTTCTAAGAGACTCTCCTATGTACACATGAATTTCTGTACCGTCAATCTGTTTGGAAGGCAATGTGGGCATTAGGTTATTTTAAACTTCTTGCCTGTCTTTACATTGCTTTGCCATCTATTTTATTAGAAGGCTAATAAAGGACTCTCCAAGGGATAGTGAATAGATTGTGAATTATCCATTTTCACATCTTTAGAGAACTTCCTTTGAAATACCCTTTTATTTAGAAACAATATATACTGTCGAAGAAGGAATCCATGGGGAAAGGCAGAAATGCTAAGGGTTTAACCGCTATAACAAATTATTCTGACAGGAAAAGACATTTATTTCCACTTTGATTCTTGACACACAAACTCTGTTCTCCTTGTTTTTAGGAGATAGAAACAATTAAAACAGAGCTCTAAACATCAAGGGAAACCTCCAAAAGGTCACTAACCACTACTCTGATCTGTCCTCACTGTGATACCTCACCAATGTCTGCAGGGCTGAGCCCCCATAGGGCTCTAAATGCCAACTTTCTTCTTCTGGATGACTACTTGTTATTGAACCTGTGTTAACTACCATTCAAAGCAAGGTTTAAAACTAGCCTGTTTTCATTTTGACTGGGAGTAGGGAGAGCAGGTAGAGTTTCTTTCTAGCCTAGCAACCAGAAAAGACCAAGGTGACATTGATGAGGAGGCTGCCTTGTGATACTATCATTATCAGTAATTAGCCACAGTTTGTAAGCTTCTATTAATCAAATCCACATCTGGATCGACTTTAATTCTGTGAGATGAGCAGCACTATTTGCCAGTTTAAAGCATAGAAGGGATTCTTGAACAACTTTGCAAGTGGATGCCTGGGAGAAAGAAAACCTTATTCTGGGACAGATAATCTTATCCCATCAAAACTATAATTGGCACATAGGTATGGCATTTATCTGTGCAGGATAGGAATGTAGGAAACCTTCAAAAAATTCTAAATCTCAGAAACAATTTTGGAACTGTTCTGCATACATGACTCATTCACTACTTAATGAGATGCTGTAATAAATGTCTAAACCTGTCATGAGTAAATAAAAGGGATGAAAAAAATACTATCCATTTCAGGGCCCATAGGGCTAAGTCATTGACATGTGTATTAGTCAGGGTTCTCTAGAGTCACAGAACGTGTGGGTAGTCTCTATATAGTTAGGGAATTTGTCAATGGCTTATAGTCTGTAGTCCAACTCCCCAACAATGGTCAGAAGCAGCTGTAGATGGAAGTCCAATGATCCAACAGCTGCTCAGTTCCATGAGGCAAGCAGGCAAAGAAGAGTGAGTGAGTCTTCCTTCTTCCAACGTCCTTATGTAGGTCTCCAGCAGAGGGTGTGGCCCAGATTAAAGGCATGTGCCACCGTGCCTTTAATCCCAGATGCCAGATGATCTTGAACTCAGAGATCTCCTTGTCTTAATCTTCTGGAATTCATAGCCACTATGCTTCAAGATCTCCATGCCAAGGTCCAGGTCAGAAACTTGTCTCTTTGAGCCTCCAAATTAGGATCATAGGTGAGCCTTCCAATTCTTGATTGTCGTTCATTCAAGATATTGTCAAGTTGACAACCAGGAATAGCCACTACAACATGTGTAGGGAAATGCACAGTTCTAAGGATGTAAGAGTGATCAGGGTGTTTTGGTTGTGTGAAAAGGGGGAGATGAGATATCTTGTAAGATATTCATCTTGTAAGATATCTTGTAAGAGGTTCACCTAACTTCATTTTCCTGTGTTTCTAATTGTGTGTTCTGAGATCCTGGACCCACTGTAGAGACTCACCATATCCTGTAAAATGGAGAACTCCCTAAAGAAAAACAAAGTGAAAAGTTTTAAAATGACAACAGCCCTCCCCCAGTTCATTCTTTTTTTATTTTTAAGACTATTGTTATGACTATTTTCTCCTGGAGAAACATTATACCAGAATAAATATTTTCTTTTTTTTTTAATCTATTAAGAAATATTTCTACCAAATAATGCACATTCCAAAAGCTTGATAAAAATCAATGCTTATTTTGTATTATTTACTAAATAGATCAATAAACATGAAATATTTCCCTTGACTGAATCACAAAGGTTTAAAGTGTCCACCAGGTTTCCCAGCCAATTGATATTATAAGTCCCGACAGAAAAATACTAAAGAAGGTTTAATGTTACTAATGAGGTAAAATCAGATACTGAGATAAACTTCTACATCATGAACATATACTAAGACTTGAGAACAATATCAACACGTTTGCATCATACCTTGCATGTAAAGACACTCTTCCTACATTCCCGTAGTTCTCAGATGAAGTTCTCTATGGTCCCTGTGCCTCATTGCCCCTACGCAGTGCTTAGCTACCATTTATAACTCCATCTCGTCCATTTAGATCAGCAGCCCCACATCTCAACACATCTTCCCCATCCTGGTTATGTGCAAAAACCCTTTCAAATGGTCCCACTCAATTCTCTCATCATTCAGCCTCATCTGCAGCGTGCTCACTTATGAGAAACGGCGAGGCCTTCCTTCAAGGACTGAGGTTGCAGACAGCGAAGACCTCCTTATTCATAGAGCTTGCCGTCTGCATGAGACACGGTGAGTCCATAAAATAAGCAATGTATTAAACAGGTAAGCTTTTTTTTTAAAGTATATTAGATGATTTTTAAAGCTATGCAAACTACAAAAATATATTGCCTGTGTTTATATTGTAAATCTGTCCCTAGCAAAAAGCTTTGCCCTGTATTTATTGAACAACACAGGAAGCATGACCCGGGAAAAAAATGAGGGACACTTTCACCAGTTTCTGGTAGAGTTTTACAAAGGATTAAGTTATTTAATCCATTTGACCGCAACTGATTCTAAAGCATTCAATTCTGCAAATATACCATCTACCAAGCAATATTTCCAACATTTATGACATATTTATTGTATAAGACACCTTTAACCTGTTTGCTGTTTTTAAGCAAATGATTGCCATAACACACACACACACACACACACACACACACACACACACACACACACACACAAATTGCTGTCTGGTTCAGAGGCATAGAGGAATTCAGAACTTAAGTATATTACAGAACTTAAGTATATTCAGAACTTAAGTTATCATTGCATGGGGAAATCCAAAGTAGCACCAAGAAATACTATTAACTCGGCTGTGAGGTCAACAAAGTTTCCAATCTCTTAGAAGTAAGAGATATATTAATAAAATTGTATCACCACAGCCCAATACCTAAGTTGCCTTGAATATCGGATCAAAGCAAAACCAGTAGAATTTCTGTTTTTAAAGAGATGACATTTAGATAGAAAGTGTCATTAATCCACAGAACTAAAACACACTGCTTCAGATAATAGGTGCTATGAATAAGAGAAGAATAAACCTATCCTGTTTCTCCCTTCCCCTCCCCCTCCCCTCCCCTTCCCCCTTTTCCTCCCCCTCCCTCCTTCTCTCTCTCTCTCTCTCTCTCTCTCTCTCTCTCTCTCTCTCTCTCTCTCTCTCTCTCTCTCTGCACTCATTCCCTTTGGTTATTCACTTCTCTCCTTAATTAGTTGTTATTTATGGGTCTTCATGACAATCACCCCCTTGTATACAGTTACCATTTAACTACCTTGCCTACTGCCTTCATTGTGCCCACTTGGCAGAAACCCAATCTTAATTAAACTACTCAATCTTGCATCTCAACAGCTAAATATGGTAATGACTCCTTGCAGTTGTTTCCGTGCTTTAAGCCCCTGATAGTTCCTCTTCCCACCCTAGTCTCATTTCAGGGCCTAAATCCTAGATTCTTGAGAACCTCAAGTTCTGGATTGTCCCAACATAATATTTCCTCCCAAAACTGAGTCTAGATAATAAATTGTATTGTATATCTTTGGATCCTGAATAACACAATTTACTTTAGGAAGAACTTGTCTATTAACAGATACCACTAAAGTAAATATCTTCTAATTTTCCTTTTTATTAAGATCCCATATTATCATACAAACATGCTATAAAATCTCCCTTCAAAAAAAGAGACAGACTGAACTGGTCGAACACACCTTAACCAGGCACTCATGAGGATAAGACCAGAAGATTGTAAGTCCTTGGCCAATCTGGACAACAGAAGGAGGATCTAGCTGAAAGAAAGAAGGAAGGAAGGAAAGAAAAAATTAATCATATGCATATAGCACTCTCCAATTCCCTTTCTCTGATTTGCTCTAAAATAAATAAATAAATAATAAATAAATAAAATAAAGCTGCATTACTGGCACCATTTTGTCTCCTGTTTTTCCAATCTGGAAGCCATTAAGGTTAGTCTTTTGTTTCCACACATCTAATAAAAACGGTCTGGACAACCTCCATACTTTTATCATCACAAGTTAAGGCTAGTGTTTGTTCTTCTCATCTTACTCCAGCTCCCTATGTCTTCCTTACAGGTGATTTCTCCATGCTTTATGAAGTATTCACTCACTTGGATTCCATAACATGCTTGCTTTCTCTCCTTCCATTTCATGTACTGCTTTTTGCTATTCTTCTGGCTGCCTTTTGACACATAATATTGAATTTCCCCAAAGGTAAATCACCAGATCACTCTTCTTTTTAACAAAAATCATGTTCACTTGGTCGTGTGATAGTAAGAGCTATATCCATACTCACAACTTGACAACTGGCATTTCCATGTAGTTCATTATTTTGAAATCCACTTATTATCCCTGGTGTTTAATTGATGTTATGAAAATAGTTCGTGATCCAAAGAGGCTTAAGAAATAGTTTGTTTTGAGCCAAAGATGAGGGACTATGGTCCAGGAACACTGTCAGAGTGCCCTAGATGACATTTTCCATCCTAGAAAAGATCACATAAGTTCTTATAGTTACAGAACAAACAAGGAGTCGTGTAACAATGCATTTGCCAAAACACATATAGGCAAGTTTAATGGGTAAGTTTGGTTCTCAACTTGACTGCATTTGGAATTAATTAAAACCTAAGAAGAAGTGGGGCATGTCTTCAAGGGATTTTCTTGATCGGATCTTTTCAGGTGGGAAACCCAAGCTAAATCTGGGCCACATGTTTTAATGGTAGCCTACAAAAAAGGACATGGAAGAAGGAAGGTTTTAATCTTTGCTGGCTTGTCCTCACATCCTGTTGTTAAGGAATCCTTCCTCTGCCTTCCCTTGGTATTAGACATAGTTCTTCAGAATCCTAATGTAGAATGAAGGCCAGCAGCTCTCTAGGTTCCCCCAAAATTCCAGAACAAGATTGCAACTGCTGAAACATCCAGTATCATAGAAGGGACAACTCCCAGATTCTTGGGATATCTTTCAAAGACAGTCATTGTTTTATTAGCTGGAAGGAACACACACACACACACTAAAGCTGCCTTTGTAAGTGCCTTGAACTTACAGTACCCTTTCTTTATTCTGTGTTTTTAATGCTTTAATGAAAATAAATCGCAGTGAATTTATTTTTCGTCCTGTGTACTTGGAGTTTTGGAGTTCTGGCAGGCTCTTGAATTTGTATGAGTATCTTTTTCTCCAGATGAGAAAAAAAATGTGATTTTATCCAAATTATTTTCAATGACTTTTATATGGAATTCTTCTCCTCCTACAATGCCCATAATCCAAACTGTGGATCTTTTCATGGGTCTCCAAACTCAAGTTTCATTCATGAATATAAATTTACCATTGACATTTTTAATGAATGATTCATTTTTTTCTATGTTGTTTTTCTCTGTTTTCCATATGATTCATTTTTCCAGTGAGGATTTAATTTAGCTTTCTATATATTTTTTAATTTCCAGTCTCATTTCAATTTGACTTTTATTTTGTTTTCATCTTGCATTAACTTTCTTATTTTTTTGTCCTTGTTTTTGTCTCCTTTGAGTTATTTAAGCAGTCTTATAATCACTTTTGAATTCTTTGACATCTAGGCTTGAGCCACAGACAGGATATAACAATCAAGGAAACTCATGTCTTGACTTGGTTTACAATTAAAAGGTAGGGGAGAGTTCAGACCTTCAGAGCAGAAACTTCTATGAACACAGTGTGGCAGGGGTTTAGCACAACAACTCGCAAAGGTCATGTGACTTACTCGACTCATTCTCCTCTGTATATGAAAGGATGTGAAGCTAAGCAAAATCCTGAAGAGTGAGACATGACTAGAAAATTTTAGATCAGCCTCTCAGCTGGGTAGGTGTGCAGAGTCTGAAAAGTAAATTGACAAAGGAATAACAATTCTCAGAAAGCATGTAAAAACTGGAAAACTGATCTAAGCAGGTCAGCCCACAAATGTTAAAAGCGTCAACATTCTTTATCTTCAAATAAGACTCAGCATCTTACATCATGTTCAATTTATATGCACAGGATATAAAGACATAATATGCAATTTTTCATGAGGGAACTCAGGAGAATTTTAGGGAATAAAAGAACTGGAACAAACTAAGGGTAAAAAGCTAGAAATGTAGAACCCAGGAAAATGATCCAATAGCTGAAAATAGGAATCATTCATGTAAAAGAAAACAAAGAAAGTATGGTGACATTATGCCCTGTTAGAATGAACTACTGAAGGAATTTATTCAAAGGCAAAATCATACAAGGAGTAACGTAGAGTGTCCAGAATTAAGGACTAAAAGAAATGGAGCATGTATGCACCATTTTTAGTATGTTTCTCGGCAGTCATGGTGGCACATATCTATAATTCCAGTTTTTGAGAAGTAGGTGTTTAAGGGTTACCTTGGATACATAGGAAGTTTTAGACTTGCTTGGACTAAATGAGAACTTGTTTCAAATAAGTAAAAAGAATTCTCTTTAAAAATTTAAAGGACATATTGGAAGATCCTTCACTAATAAGATTAAGAGTTTATAAGGAAAATGAAGTTACAAATAAACTTAAAGAAAAGACAAAAATTAACAATATGTAAAATAAAGAAAGGATACCAATATAGACACATCACACCTCAAACAGATAATACAAGAACACCGTAAGGAAAGTAGTCATAAATTTGTTAATTTACATGGAGTGGGTCAATTCCTCAAAATTTTGAAAACTGCTAAACCCCATCCTAGATGACACAGGGAACCTGGATAATTCTACTTGCAAAATAAAGTTGCAACTAAATACATCCTCCTCAATTATCCTCAGGCCCACATGGGCTTGTAAGTATATCCTACCAAATATGGAGAGAAAAAATAGTTTAGAGGAAAAATGTTGCAGACAATGCAAGGGTAGACAATGACTTCTAAGAACAGAAGGAAGAGAGTACCCTAACTTGTTTTACTAAGCCAGAATTATCTTAATAAAGAAAATAAAAATTGCATGCACACAAAACTCTGATGAACACAAATAAAACAGTACTTAAAAAAACAGTGGATCAAATCCAAGGATACATGACTATGACTATGTAACTATAACAAAATAGCCTTTCTTTGTCACATACACTATTAGTTCAATGTTCATTATCTAATCAATACAAGTCACAATATCAGCAGTATGTAGATGATGTCATATGACCATGCCAACTGATGTATGAAAACGCTTTGATATGGCCTAATTTTCATTAATCATAAACACTTTAAGCAAATTGAGAATATAAGGGAACTTCTTCAACCCAGAGACATTCTCTCATTAAAAACACCTATGGTTAACATAGTCACTGTCAAAGGTCTGTTTTTTCTCCCTAAGATCAGGATGTAGACAGATATCTATTCTCATTATTCATCTTCAATATTTAATGGAACATCATTAAGAATAATGGAGCAAAAAAAAAAGGAAAGAAATGTTCATAAGTTGAAATGGAACAAAACCTTCAATCTCTAAAAACAAACAAAGAATCCCCATGACTAAGTAAGATATGAAGACACAAGGTCAATATGTACAAAATCTATAAAGAGGTACCCAGGGACCCCCCAATATAACATCTCTTGGGACACAGCCTGTTGGGCTTCCATCCACACCCAAGAGTGGGGCAGCGCTGTGGTCATATGGGCACCAGCTCTGCTGTGGGCCATCTGCCCTGCAGAATGATCTGCGCAGAGAGAGTGCAGAGTGCACTCCGCCATCTTTGCTCCTGCAACAGGGCAACTCGAACCTCCAGACACAGAGACAATCAAGCATAATGTCGCTTGGGTCTCAATCAGCTTGTGTGCTCCCGGCTCCCAAGAGCTGGGCAGGTCTGCAGTAACCTACGCGCCAGCTCTGCTGTGGGACTTCTGCCCTTCAGAGGGACCCCCCCCCCCCGCTCTGGGAGAGATCACACCCGCACAGGGCAGGAGCCTACCAGCCTCCCTTTGGCGACCTCTGTTTCAGGGATCGACTGCACTGAGTATACAGGTACCTAGGGACCACCCAATATAACATCGCTTGGGACACAGCCTGTTGGGCTTCCATCTGCGCCCAAGAGCGGAGCAGTTTTGCAGTCGTCTGGGCGCCAGCTCTGCTGTGGGCCATCTGCCCTGCAGAGTGATCTGTACTGAGAGGGTACACAGTGCACTCTGTCATCTTTGCTCCACAAACAGGGCAATTGGGACCTCCAGGCACAGGGACAATCAAGCATAATATCACTTGGGACTCAGCCAGCTTGTGTGCTCCCTGCTCCCGAGAGCTGGGCAGGTATGCGGTCACCTACACGCCAGCTCTGATGTGGGACATCTGCCCTGCAGAGGAACTCCCCCTCCCCCCCTCTGGGAGAGATCACACACCCCTGCACAGGGTGGGAGCCTACCAGCCTTCCTTTGGTTACCTCTGCTCCAGGAATCCACTACACTGAGCCTTCGGATGTGCAGGGATTCCCCAATATAACATCACTTGGGACAAGGCACATCAGGGCTCCAAAGTCACTCAGGAGCAGGGCAGGCCCCAGAAATCGGTGCCAAGGGAATCCCGGTAATCCAGGGGGGTCAGAAATAGCCTCGCAGGCTTACAGGAGGTCCAACCAACAGCCAGTGACAGCAGGACCAACTAACACCAGAGGTAACTAGATGGCAAAAGGCAAACGTAGGAACGTTACTAACAGAAATCAAGGCAATATGGCACCATCCAACCCAACTCTCCAACAGCAGCAAGTCCTGGATACCCCATCACACCCGAAAGACAAGATCTGGATTTAAAATCACTTCTCATGATGCTATTAGAGGATTTCAAGAAGGACACAAATAAATCTCATAAAGAATTACAGGAGACCATGAATCAACAGTTAGAAGCCCTTACAAAGGAAACACAAAAATCGCTTAAAGAAATGCAGAAGAACATGGATCAAAAGATGGAGGCCCACAAGGAGACAACACAAAAATCGCTTAAAGAAATGAATCAACGGGTAGATGCACTTTCAAAGGAATCACAAAAATCGCATAAAGAAATGCAGGAGACTATGGATCAACAGATGGAAGCCCATGAGGAGGAAACACAAAAATCGCTTAGAGAAATACAGGAAGAACTTGGGTCAACAGGCAGAAATCCTGAAAGAGGAAATGCAAAAATATCTTAAAGAAATACAGGAAAATACAAACAAACAAGTGAAGGATCTCAGCAAATCCATCAAGGATCTAAAAAAGGAAGTAGAAACAACTAAGAAATCACAAAGGGAGACAACTTTGGAGATAGAAAACCTTGGGAAGAAATCAGGAGTCATAGATGCAAACATCAAAAATAGAATACAAGAGATGGAAGAAAGAATCTCAGGTGCTGAAGATACCATAGAAAGCATTGGCTCAACAGTCAAAGAAAATGCAAAATGCAAAAAACATATAACCCAAAACATCCAGGAAATCCAGGACACAATGAGAAGACCAAACCTAAGGATTATAGGTATAGATGAGAGTGAAGATTTGCAACTTAAAGGGCCAGTAAACATCTTCAACAAAATTATGGAGGAAAACTTCCCTAACCTAAAGAGAGAGGTGCCGATGAACGTACAAGAAGTCTACAGAACTCCAAACAGACTGGACCAGAACAGAAATACCTCCCGTCACATAATAATCAAAATACCAAATGTACTAAACAAAGAAAGAATATTAAAAGCAGTAAGAGAAAAAGGCCAAGTAACATACAAAGGAAGACCTATCTGAATCACATCAGACTTCTCACCAGAGACTATGAAAGCCAGAAGATCCTAGGCAGATCTCATGCAGACACTAAGAGAACACAAATGCCAGCCTAGACTACTATACCCAGCAAAACTCTCAATCACCATAGATGGAGAGACCAAGGTATTCCATGATAAAACCAAATTTTCACAATATCTTTCCACAAACCCAGCCCTGCAAAGGATAATAGGTGGAAACTGCCAATACAAGGAGAGAAACAACACCCTAGAAAAAACGAGATAGTAACCTTCTTGCATCAAACTCAAAAGTAGATAACCACTCAAACATAAAGATAGTGTCAAGAATAGCAGGCGGCAATAATCACTATTCCTTAATCTCTCTTAATATCAATGGTCTCAATTCCCCAGTAAAAAAGACATAGACTAACAGACTGGATACGTAAACAGGACCCAGCATTTTGCAGCGTGCAGGAAACACACCTCAGTGTCAAAGACAAACACTACCTCAGAGTAAAAGGCTGGAAAACAATTTTACAAGCAAATGGTCCCAGGAAACGAGCCAGAGTAGCCATCTGTGATGGTTTGTATATGCTTGTCCCAGGGAGTGGCACTATTAGAAGGCGTGGCCTTCTTGGAGGAAGTGTGTCACTGTAGGGTTGGGCTTAGAGATCTTCCTCTTAGATGCCTGAAGATGCCAGTCTGTACCTGGTTTCCTTTGGATAATGTATAGAACCCTCAGATCCTCCTGCACCATGCCCGCCTGGATGTTGCCATGCTTCTGCCTTGATGACAATGGACTAAATCTCTGAACCTGTAAGCAGTCCCAAGTAAATATCTTTTATAAAACTTGCATTGGTCACTGGTGTCTGTTCACAGCAGTAAAACCCAAACTAATATAGAAGTTGGTACTGGGAGTGGGGTATTGCTGTGATAGGCCTGACCATGCTTTTTTGTTTGGAAGAATGTGGGTTTTGGAACTTTGGATTTGGAAAGTCATGGAATGCTTTAAGTGGGGTTTAGTGGGCCAGCCTAGTAGGAATATGGAAGACAGTGGTATTGAGGGTCATTTGAACTGTGTAGGCTTGATGACCCAAAATATTTCAGTGGAGAACTTTCATATGTGGTTGAGAGACTGTTTTTGTGATGTTTTGTTGAAGAACATGGCTGCTTTTTGCCATTTTCTGAAGAGACTGCCTAAGGCTAAGGAAAAGGGATGTATATTAATTGTATTGACAAAGGAAGTCTCAAAAAAGCCCAACAGAGACCTTGTTCTTTGGTTAAGTCTGATGAAAAGCATTTTGAACAAACATAGCAAGCTGAGAAAGGAAACATACAAAATATATAGTTTGAGCATTAAAGAGACACCAGGAAGTTAAATGAGGCTGAATTCAAGGATATTAAATTGAATTAAGGAAGTAGTGATTTTGAGGCAAAATTCCTCCCAGCTAAATTTAGGTCCAGGCATGGCAGTACAAGCCTTTAATCCCAGGAGACAAAGATAAGCAGACCTCTGATTTCAAGGCCATCCTAGAACACAGCAAATTCTAGGTGAAGAAAAACTTAAATCCAGGCTTGTTGGATCACACCTTTAATCCCAGTGCTTAGGAGACAGGCATGCAGATCTCTGAATTCGAAGTCAGTCTGTGGAGCAAGATCCAGGTCAGCCAAACTTAGGCAGTGAAGGAACTGGAATAAAGGAAGCTAGTGATAATGTAATAGAACAAGGTGGCCAATGTTCCAGCTCCTGCAAACAGCAGAACTCAGTAGCTTAGGCCATGTGTCTCTGGCTTTATATTCAAGAGGAGAAGGAGACTATTGGGACAATTGATGCTGGTTAGCTGGAGCTAAGAAATTAGTGGTGATTAAGAAAAGACCAGCATCACTTAGGTGATATTTTCTGGGAAGTGTTTCCTGAGAACACAAAGAAGCTGTGTTCCAGAGATAGCCAAGGTTGTCCTTCATGCTGCAGCTGTACTTGGTAACTTGTAAGAATAATCCAAGTGGTACTGCTTTTGAAGGCATGAAGACATCACGAAGAACAGCTGAGTTTTGGCACTGTGAGAGGCCATGGAAGGCCGTTGGTGGAAGTGTAGCCTCAGTTGTAGTTGACAGTCAAGGACTGAAGGGGTCATGGAAAGGAGTTGAGGCTTGATACCATAAAGACAGCCTATGAGAGGCTTTGGTGAAGCATAGTTGCAGTAGAAGACCCTAGCGTATTGGAGATGCCAGTACCATGGGTTGACCACCAAGAACAGCAGTGGCATCAGAATGAATCAACTTGAAAAGAGGGCAGAGCTGGAGAAGTGATACCAGCCCTTTGGAGATGCACAGAAGATCATGTGTGGAACTCAGATATTGGAACAAGAAGCTGTGAGGCTGAAGTTGACTTGGGGACCCCAAGATGTTAAAGATGCCAGAGACACAGGATGCCTGCCAGGAAAGCTGCTAACAGGGAGTGGAACCAGCCCAGGAGAAAGAATCTTGTTACAGTCAACAAAGATGAAAAGGGAGTTGAAGATCTGAAGACTGCTTTGCCATCAGACATGGAGATGCAGAGTTTGGAGACTGCCCAGCTGGTTTCCTGTCTTGCTTTTGGGATTACAGTTAAGTGATTGGATGAATCTCAGAAGAGATTTAGAACTTTGGACTTTTAACACTGTTGAGAATACTATAGACTGTGGGGGACTTTTGAAGTTGGACTAAATGTATTTTGCATTATGCTATGTTTAGGTATGGCCCCCATAGACTCATGTTTGAACAAGCCTATGGGGACCAGGGAGTGGAATGTGATGGTTTGTATATGCTTGTCCCAGGGAGTGGCACTATTAGAAGGCATAGCCTTGTTGGAGGAAGTATGTCACTGTAGGGTTGGGCTTAGAGATCTTCCTCTTAGATGCCTGAAGACGCCAGTCTGTTCCTGGTTTCCTTTGGATAAAGGTGTAGAACCCTCAGATCCTCCTGCACCATGCCTGCCTGGATGTTGCCATGCTTCTGCCTTGATGACAATGGACTAAACCTCTGAACCTGTAAGCAGCCCCAAGTAAATTTCTTTTATAAAACTTGAATTGGGATTTCTGGGGGAATCAATATTCTGGACCTCAAGCTGTATTACAGAGCAATAGTCTTAAAAACTGCATGGTATTGGTACAGTGACAGGCATGAAGATCAATGGAACAGAATTGAAGACCCAAAAATGAATCCACACTCCTATGGTCACTTGATCTTTGACAAGGAGCTAAAACCATCCAGTGGAAAAAAGATAGCCTTTTCAACAAACGGTGCTGGCTCAACTGGAGGTCAACATGCAGAAGAATGCAAATTGACCCATTCTTATCTCCTTGCACTAAGCTCAATTCCAAATGGATCAAGGATCTCCACATAAAACCAGACACACTGAAACTAATAGAAAGGAAACTAGGGAAGAACCTTGAACATATGGGCACAGGGGAGAATTTCCTGAATAGAACTCCAATAGCTTATGCTCTAAGATCTAGAATTGACAAATGGGACCTCATAAAATTACAAAGTTTTTGCAAGGCAAAAGACACTGTCAAAAAGACTAAGCGGTAACCAACTAACTGGGTAATGATCTTTACCAACCCTACATCCGACAGAGGGCTAATATCCAGTATATACAAAGAACTCAAGAAGTTAGACTCCAGAGAGCCAAGTAACCCTATTAAAAAATGGGGTACAGAGCTAAACAAATAGTTCTCACCTGAAAAATTTCTAATGGCTGAGAAGCAACTAAAGAGATGTTCATCATCCTTAGTCATTAGGGAAATGCAAATCAAAACAACCCTTAGATTCCATCTCACACCAGTCAGAATAGCTAAGATCAAAAACACAGGAGACAGCAGTTGTTGGCGAGGATGTGGAGAAAGAGGAACACTCCTCCACTGCTGGTGGGATTGCAAGCTGGTACAACCACTCTGGAAAGCAGTCTGGCGGTTCCTCAGAAAACTGGGCATGACACTCCCGGAGGATCCGGCTATACCACTCCTGGGCATATACCCAGAGACTTTACCTGCATGCAATAAGGACACATGCTCCACTATGTTCATAGCAGCCTTATTTATAATAGCCAGAAGCTGGAAAGAACCCAGATGTCCCTCAACGGAGGAATGGATTCAGAAGATGTGGTATATTTACACAATGGAATACTACTCTGCAATTAAAAACAATGAATTCACGAAATTCCTAGGCAAATGGTCAGAACTTGAAAATATCATCCTTAGTGAGGTAACCCAATCACAGAAGAACACACATGGTATGCAGTCACTGATAAGGGGATATTAACCCAGAATCTCGGAATAGCCTAGACACAATTCGCATATCAATAGATTTCCAAGCAGATGGAAGGAGAGATCCCTGGTCCTGGAAAGACTGGATGTAGGGGAATGCCAGGACAGAGAAGCAAGAGGGAGTTGAATGGGGAAAAGAGTGAGGGAAGGGGGCTTATGGGACTTTCGGGGAGGGAAGAAACGGGAGATGGGGAAATGATTTGGAATGTAAATAAAAAAAAACTCAGAAAATAAAAAAAATCTATAAAAATGTACATAGAACCTTTCCCATCCAATAGTAACAAAATAAGCACCCCCTTTGAAAGCAGATAGAGATGTTAACAAACACCAGAGAAGGCACACAGATGACAAAGTGTAAGAGTGGCGCTCAGCAATACTTGTCCTTTGAAAATGTCAAGATGAAATGAATCATCACACATATACTAAAGTAGCAAAGATCTGAGCACCACCAAAATCACATGTTAGAGAGGATACAGAGTAGTGGCAACTGCCATTCATTGCAGTGAGAGTACATGATAATGGAGTCAACTTAGAAGGTAATTTTGAAAACATTACAAAAGTACAATACACTCATGTTCTTCTAAGTTAGCAATCACATCCCATAGTATATAGTCAAATGACTTGAAACATGTCCATATATTATCCTATAGGCAGACATTTGGTAGCAATTTTATCATAATTGTCAAATTGTAGAAGCAACTCGGTGTGTCCCTCTGTGGGGTAACAGAGATATTTGGTACATACAGACACTGAAAGATTATTTACTGCCATAAGAAAATGACCTCTCAACACATGGAATGTCTCAGAAGAAACATAATAGCATATGACTAAATAAAGGCATACAATTAAAAACTATACATATATATGTAATTATTATTTTACCATGTCACATCATTGTCCATATGAAAAGGGAAAACCAATAAACACAGAAAAACATCATTTTATGACCTCAGAGAAGGGAGTGATTGATAGCCAGCACGTGGGAGAGCTATAGGGGGTGACACTATTTTCAGTGGTAGAATAACGGATACAATGCGTAAGTTTACCCAAACCATGAAACCTGCAGGACCTATGGTGTCAACTATGTGCTGGTACTGACACAGCAATAAAGATCCCTTAGCTGTCAATGCTCCACCTGGGCTTGGGTCATTACTAGTGAGTAAAGCTCTGTTTACGGAGAACAGAGAGTATTTGGGAATAATCTCAGTTGTATTATTTTTTAATTTTGCAAAACATAAGAATTCTATAAAAGTAAAGACTAATGTTGAAAACCCTTGATTGATGAGGCTGATGAGAAGGCAACGAAATAGGCAAGACACTTGACCAGAAAATTCACAAAGGATGAATTGCATCATGAGGACTTAGAAATAGCCAAGCATCTTTAGCCATTAGAAAATGGAAACGTTATATTTTTTATTTACATATAGTGCATGTGCGTGTGTGTGCCTGTGTGTGTGTATGTGTGAACATATGCCAGTGCAAGTCCATGTGTGAGTGTGCATTCTAATATCTTCTCATATCTTGGGGATAAGAAAAACATCTTTCTTCTTAGGTTAGGTTTGAAAATCCAAGGAAATATTTTATTTGTTCAAATTTGATCCTGTGACCAACTATAGAGCAATTATAATAGATAATTTATTAGGGGTCAGTGATTACCTCTGATGGCTGAGTCTTTGACGAGCATTGTGGTAAGAAAGGCCAACTTATAACTGGAGGAAAAGGGTGTTTTTAGAATAGAAATTAAAGTCAGAATTGGAGAAGAATAAAACTAAAAGCAAACAAAAACAACAAAAGAGTGTTGATTAAGACTAAAAATTCACCCTTGCTCATTTCTCTAATATTGAACATTAAAAAGGGTATTTTGGACCTTCAAAGCCTGGGCCTAATAGAGACAACCAATTCATGAGTTCATTTTTATCTCTAAACTTCTATGCCAGAATGTAAACATTTTTGCTTTGCCAAAACGATGATTTTGTGTCTTCCACACAGGCTAGGAGTGAATAAAGCAATCCTACGATGGCTTCATTCAAGTAAAGTAATGAATCACTGTGGGCATCATCAGCATCAGGTCCCTTTTATGAGAACATTGCAAAACTGCTACACATAGGATTCCTCTTCTCACCTTGGGCTCCATCCACTGCAGATGGTCCGTTTGACTTTAGAGCAGGTGTCACAGGCATGGCCCAGAGCATCCCGATCCTTGTCATTTGGCTAAGATCAAAAACTCAGGTGACAGCAGATGCTGGAGAGGATGTGGAGAAAGAGAAACACTCCTCCATTGCTGGTGGGATTGCAGGCTGGTACAACCACTCTGGAAATTAGTTTGGCTGTTCCTCAGAAAATTGGACATAGTATTAACCGAGGACCCAGCTATACCACTCCTGGGCATATACCCAAAAGATGCTCCAACATATAACAAGGACACATGCTCCACTATGTTCATAGCATCTTTATTTATAATAGCCAGAAGCTGGAAAAAACCCAACTGTCCTTCAACAGAGGGATGGATCTAGAAAATGTGGTACATTCACACAATGGAGTACTACTCAGCTATTGAACACAATGACTTTATGAAATTCTTAGGCAAATGGGTGGAACCAGAAAATAGCATCCTGAATGAGGTAATCCAATAACAAAAGAACATACATGATATGCACCTACTGATAAGTGGATATTAACACAAAAGCTCGGAATACCCAAGATACAATTCACAGACCAAAGGAAGCTCAAGAAGAAGGAAGACCAAAGTGTGGATACTTCGATCCTTCTTAAAATACCCACAGGAGGAGGTATGGAGACAAACTATGGAACAGAGACTGAAGGAAAGGCCATATAGAAACTTTCTCACATGGGGATCCATACCATATACAGTTACCAAATCCAGACACTATTGTAGATGCCAAGAAGTGCTTGCTGAGAGGAGACTGATATAGCTGTCTCCTGAGAGGCTCTGCCAGAGCCTGACAAATACAGAGGTGGATGTTCGCAGCTAAACACTGGACTGAGCATGGGGTCCCCAATGAAGGAGTTAGAGAAAGGACTGAAGAAACTGAAGAGGTTTGCAGCCCCATAGGAAGAACAACAATATGAACCAACCAGAACCCCTGAGCTCCCAGGGACTAAACCACCAACAAAAGAGTACACATGGAGGGACCCATGGCTCCAGCCGCATATGTGGCAGAGGATGGCCTTGTAGGACATCAGTGGGATGAGGGGTCCTTGGTCCTGTGAAGGTTCGAAACCCAGTGTAAGAGAATGCCAGAACAGGGAAGTGGGTGTGGGTGGGTGGGAGGAGGCAACACCCTCATAGAAGCAGGGAAAGGGGGAATGTGATAGGGGGTGTTTTGGAGGGGAAACTAGGAAAGGGGATAATATTTGAAAGGTAAATATCTAATAAAAAAGATAAAAAAATAAATGGTAGTTTTCTTTACTCTTCTCAAAATACAGACTATGCATCACAAGACTGTTGAGCACCTATGACACCTTCACCCAGAGATAGACATTACCCAAACAAATCAGAGCATGGTCACTTCAGTGACCTGCTGTTGAGTGATGATGGGAATCGACTGAGTAAAATCCAAGATTTACATACTTGAAGGATATCTGTGGTAACAATTCCTTCTGTGATTCAGTTTGGCAACTATTACCTCTTACCTACCCAGAACTGCCAGATTCTGTTAACTAGGTTAAGTTAGGCTGCTGTAACAAATGAAGCCCGAAATTTCAGGGCTAAACCCATTGTACTTCTAATGCACTCCAGCAATGCTAGTGGAAGGGGAGGAAAGTTAGGGAATCTGCACCAAACAGTCACTCAGAGACACGAGTTTTACTTACACTGTCCCTGAGTGGAGTCCCAGAAGAGTCAAAAGGCATTCTGCATGCTTACCTAAGTAGTCTGGTGACCCCCATCCCATCTTTTAATATGTGAGTGTGTGTGTGTGTGTGTGTGTGTGTGTGTGTGTATGTAAATGTAAATGTATATGCATATGTATATGTATTTGTATATATATATATAAAACTTATCATGGGTAATTCTATGATGCTTCTTAGATAATATGAAAGAGAAAGAAATGAACTGACTACATGTGAGATGTTTATATAGATGTAGACATGGAAGTAATAGTTACTGTATCTCTTATTTATTGTCCTAAAATTGGGTTGTACATCGAAAACCCAACTGTGAGGGGTCAGAAAGGATTGCTTAGGAGTTTGCAGGGGAGAAGGAGAGTGAATGGGATGCTCTGAATCCTCGGCCATGTTTGCTATGGAGTCACTGATATAGTAAGTGAGAAATTGTGCAGATTGAACATCCAGGTCAGGGCTGGAAAGAAGCCAGTGATTTTTCATTCTCAGAAGTTTTGCAATTAATTTATTGATTGATTGATTATATTCTCATTAGATGGATTCTCTTTTTAAAATCAGTAAAATTGTTTTTAAAGCTACAAATAAAAAATGTAAGGAAACTGTCATCATTTATTTTTATCATTATATATTTATGAATTTGTATATACATATTATACCTGGTACTGAGTATCATAGAGACACTGTCATATAAGTATGTAACTTAATTTGCATATATCACTCTTCCTCAATTTTAATAATAATATCTTGGCTATCATAGCTAATGACAGATAGTGTACCTCCCTTAAGCACTCGTACACTTTGGAGGTAAATAAAATCCAATGAGAAGCTATATCAAGAGTGGAAGAGGCAGCTTAGAGGTGAAGGTGCAGTCTCCTCAGGCCTGATGACCTATGCTTGGTCTCTGGAAGTCCTGAGAAGGTGGGAGGTCAGGAGAGAACTGACTCCACACAACTGCCCTCTAGTTTCCATATGAACTCCATGATCACATATGGCACACACACACACACACACACACACACACACACACACACATATAACACACACAACACACACACATGCACACAAACATTTAGAAAGAAAATGTGCGTCATAAAATTTCCAGTTACTACAAGAATAATATAAACTGTAAATAACTGATAATGAATAAAAAAATACTGTTAGTCTTTTCTTGTGTTCTTTCCATTTGACTTCATCTACCTAGATCGTCTAAACTCAGCAGTACAGTGATTATTTACCCACAAATATTGAGATATTTGCAGTTTACTTCTGGAATGTCAGAGGAAGCAGCCATCATGACTGTGTGAGTGATCACACACCCTGACTTTATCCCACCCAGTTTCCCTGGACTCAGGATCTTCATTATAATAGTTGTCATTTTGACATTCATCCTTATGTCAAAGGACTTTTCTAGGCTATTTCCACAGGGCTATACATCTTCTCAGTTTCATTTCATGCACTCAGCAGAGAATGTTAGTTTTTAAAATGAAATTTGGAAGGAGGGAGAACATTCAACATGTATATTGATGCTACTATTGACAGCCTATCATATGCAAACTCAACCCACAGCTAGTAACATGTACTAAAGCACCATGTCCAATCTACCAAGCATCACACATTGCTGTGAGTGTTTGTGTCCAGTGCGAGTCTTTTGTGAGACTTTGGATATGCCCAGTATGTGTCTAGTGACTGTAACATTGCCATCACTTCCTTCTCAAGACCCTGTCTTGTTGAAGTGAATCTAGTCATTTGGATTTCCAGAATTGCCTTATCTGTAATGATTCCTGGTAGAGTTTGCTGATGATAGAAAACTGCAGGCAACTGTGATGGGGTGTGTGTGCAGTTCTTATTTTTCCACGCACAATTTCAGTCAGACTTACAGGATTCCTGGAGAATCCTTAACAGCCACCAGCTTTCCTACCACAGACAGGAAACTTGATGAATATTCTTAAAGATTCTGGATAACTGAAGCAACTGTTACAAGAACTAAATGAAGTATTGTTATTTTAGTCTAAACTCTGTCATGCCAACTTTCCAAACCTTTATGGTGGCTTCTTCTGGAATAAATTGAGGGTTTAAGTCTTAAGGGTCAACAAGCACGAATGTTCTGCTTTCATATTAAAGACTTTTCCTTAACATCATATATTTTCATTCATACACTGGGTGAGTTTTCTTCTACTTAACTATGAAATGATACAAGCAACCAGACTATATTTTCAAATAAATATACCACATATAATCTACATTCTCTCAGATATATCTGAAGGTCAGACGAGGGAGGTACATTGAGAAAGAAGTTGCATACACTGAAGCAATTCAGTGTGCTGAATCTCGGGACCAGAACCTCCACTCAATTGCTGTACGAGTCGGCATGAACGAAAGTCACAAAGTCTTCCTTGATCAATGATAGCTTGATGTCCAGGGCATATACATTGTTAATCAGCTGTACAACTCCTTCTGTAAAACTAATGTACCCAAAACAGGAAGAGGGCAGGACAATAGCTTGGAGCTTATTTTCTCAAAGTATCAATGCTATTGATGTGAGTAATTATGCATTCACGCTTGGGATTTATCTACTCTGTCAAACAACTTCGAGACAGAAACACAAACAATACTACAAAAATCTCTCTTCATAGAGCTTATATTTACCAAACATGAAGCTACTGTTCTAAGAGAGATGGCTGTGCTGTGACAGGTGAGTGACAGGAAGTGAAAAATCAGAATAAGTTCAGGAGGGTGGATAAGGCAGGGGGTTGCCCTTTCTATACTACAGGCTTGGCAGAATTTGACGGGGTTTCTTTCCACTGACTATGTTCTTTAATTAGCTGAGCACCACACTCTCCACCCAGGCACCCATTGTAGAAATTGACAGGTCACAGAAAACATCTTCAGACTCTCTCCCTTCCTTTACATCAGTGGTTCTCAATCTTCCTAATGCTGCAACAGCCCCATAATATAGTTCCTTATGCTATGGTGACCCTCAACCATAAAATTATTTTCATTGCTACTTCATGACTGTAATTTTGCTACTGTTATGAATCACAATGTAAATATTTGATATGCAAGATATTTGATATTCAAACCCTTTGTAAAGGTCATGTGACTCCCAAAGAGGTCACAACCCACAGGTTGAGAGTCAATTTGCATTCCTCTCTGTCATTGCCCTTGATTAGAGCTAACTCTCCTTCAGATAACACACCAGTCATCTCCCCAGCATGGTCTGTTCACCTTCATGTTTCCTCCACAACAAATTTGTTTTAAGTTTTAATCAGATTACTCATTAGAAATGACAATTACGCCTCTTCATTGTTTAAAACCTCTCCATCTCTGTGTCTCTACGTGAATATCCTACATCTTCCCCCTTCTGATCTGAGGCTGTGAGCTGTTTATTAAAGAGCTTTTCAAGTAACTCATCAGACTGATACAGTTTTGAACAAAACCTGAGCCTTTCCTACTAATATCTTTGATGTCTTCCCCCCCTCCCTCCCCCGATCCACATGCCTACATGAAATTGTGAAGACTCTTCTTCCCCCAGGACAGCTCAAATTGTTCTTTGTTAGTGGAGAATTTCTTACCTGTTCAGGCATTCTGAGTAAGTGCCATGGTTTGTGTTCCCTCATGAAGTCCTGTTTATTCCTCGTGGCATTGAGGTTTTGTAGTTTGTTTTAAATTAGATCCCTGCCATTATTGTATACAAAAGACATTATGGCTGATAGACTGTAAGCATTCTCAGGACAGGGACCCTTCCTTGCTTGGCACCAGACCTACCTGCTCCACCCATTGCTCAACCAATCTTGACTTTAAATTCATTTTCTTAAGCTTTGTTTCATCAAAAGAATTTTTCTGAAGGTCAAAGCTGCAGAAATTTAATTCATAGAATGAACATGATGGGTAAGAGCATTTTTTTTAACAAACATCTTTTAATAATTATAAATGCCAGATTTCATCAGAAGCCTAGAGCAAGTATTATCACTGTGAGACAAACTAAATGCTACATGTGTCAATATTTACACAAGCAGATTACAACAGTGTGGTCTCATCAGTTCAGATATTGTGTCTTGTGAGCTTAACGAAATTTCAAACTCCATAAGGAACTCCATTTTCCCCTGAAGTTATTAGAGGATGGATTTCTTTTAATTAAACTCATTTGCATGACTAAATTAGATCTAATTACTCTCATTCATTTCACTAATACCTTTCTTTGATTGAAGAAAGAGAACTTTTATAACTGATTAAAATGGGATGCTCTTGCTTTTGAGACTAATATTAGAGAATAGTTCTTATTATGATATTTAATGACAAGGAGAAAGGTAGACTGTTTTAGTTTTACACCAACATGTTGCATGAGTATCGTTTGTATGACATGTATTATGTCCCTAAGTGTCTCTTGTTAAACTCAAGAGCACTAGAGGTCATGATGATGTATTGTCCTTCCTTATAATAAGTGATCCTTTCAATAAGAAAGTGTTGCGAATATTTATATAAATTCTAAATGTTGATTATTAACGAAATTATTAATATCAAAAATTGAGGATTTTGCTTTAAACTTCCTAAAAATAAGGCTCCTCTTCATCTTATGAACAGAAGTTATTGCTTTCCTATTTTCTGATGACCAAAATTTGTTGCGTTCATTTTTCACTCATGCCTACATGTATTTGTCCAATGCAAATTTGTTTTCACACCATGTTCCAGACATTGTGACTGTCCCTGGATAGAATTCAATAAACACTTATTAAGTCTAACAAAGCATGTTCCTCCCCGAGGAGCTCAGTCTTGAGAGAGAGACTGGTATGTAAACAAATCTATTTTCAAAACTGTAGAAAAAAATCTACATACAAGGTTTACTGCTGAAAGGGAGATCTTTCTACTGAGTTTGAAGATGCCTAATGTAGACCTTTTCAGTGAGATATAAAAATAAAATTTAAAAAAAAAACAGTTAAAAGGATAGCAAGATACTGTCATTTTATGACAAAGAAATTCTCCATCCCCGAGGCATTCTCTCAAACAAGAGTGTGACATTAGGAAGATAGTTGTTTTCTTTTCCTTTGAGCTTATACTGAAATGGAACAAGTTTGGAGAAAAATCACCCTGTGAATGCTTTGGCTTACATCAGGTAGCAACCGTGACTGTTTCATGTGTAATGAAGACAGTGACCTGCCAACATGGACAGATTAGACAGCAGTAAACACGGCTATGGAATTCTTTAGTTCACGGATAATATATACTTGAAATATGTACCAGCAGTAAGTTTGGGAAAGCAAGAACAAATAGAAAACATATTTCATATTTAGAAGATAGAACTGACAGACAGGACCTAATAAATCTGTATTCCAGCTCAGATTATTATTGTTATGTAGCGGTGACATTATCAAAGTACATAACACAAAAACTACCTTTTAAGATGAGTAGGAGAAAAAAGTCACACATTAGGTTTCAGGGTTGTGGTTTTAAAGTAAAAGTACATACATCTTTATAACCTGAGGAACATCAGTGGAACAGGTAGAAGAGTCTACTCTCCCTTCCAGTGATTCTTATCTCATGAAATAGACCCTCATTACACTTTCCGATCCCTCTACTCCTCCTAGTTCCTCCCCACCCCTTTCCCCTCTGGATCCCCTCCTTTTCTGTCTCTCATTATAAAAGAATGGGCTTGTAAGAGAGACCAACAAAACATAACAACATAAAATATAATAAGATAAAGTAGAAAGCATCACAGTGAAGTGTGACAAGACAAACCAAGAGAAGGAAAAGAGTCCAAGAGAAGGCACAAGGATCAGAGACTCACTCTTTCCCACATTCTGGAGCCCCGTAAAAATATCAAACCGAAAGCCAATGTGTATGTTTTATGGTGCAGATCCTTGTAGGTCCTGCGCTTGCTGCTTTAGTCAGAGTTTGTATGTGCCTTGCTTAGATAATTTAAAGAGCCTTGTTCTCCTAGTGTTCTCTATCCCATGAGACTTACATTCTTTCCTCCTCCTCCTCAGATGGGTTCCCTAACCTCTGAGGGGAGAGATTTGATCTCAATTAGAGCTTAGTGTTTCAAGGTCGGTCGGTCCCTCTGTCTCTGTCTGTCTGTCTCTGTCTGTCTCTGTTTCTCTCCCTCTCCCTCTCCCTCTCCCTCTCCCTCTCCCTCTCCCTCACCCTCTGCCTCTGCTGCTGCCTCTGCCTCTCCCTCTCCCTCTCCCTCTCCCTTTCCCTCTCCCTCTCTCTCTCTCTCCCCCTCTGTATAATGTCTGGCTGTGTTTCTCGGTGTTTGTTTCCATCTGCTGCAGGAGGAAGTTAGTAGAGGTTTTCATGTGCTGTTTCATTTTGTTTCACTTTACACCAGGAAATGTTTATGAAGCATTGCATTCCTACTTTGACGATTGTGGTCTGGCCACTTGATTTAAGCCAATCAGAAAACAAAAGTAAGTACTGGGGATAAGCTAGAAGAGGCACAGATCCTACCCTGTGGGTTACCAAATAAAAGAACACTTAAGCACAAAATGAATGAAGGGCTCCTTTTCTTCATAGAGGTAGCATTCGACAGTGATGACACACAGAGGATTGGCTTCACAAAACAAGAGAACCAGGGTCTACTCATATGCTGGAGTCACTGGATTCAGCTAAAACTCTAGTTAACATTTTGCTTGACTCTTTAAGAATCACCAAATTTTAGATTTTATTTCTTACATGTACATATTCTGTAATACATGTATCCAAAAACATCTGAATGGATTCCAGAGTTTTCACAAAGTGAGTTGTGACTAAGTGTTAAGGGAATAAATTCTATAGCTCAAGCCAAGGCCTGGTGGGGAAGGATGTATATATAATCAGGGACATATGAACACTACAGGGAAGGTGGAGGGAGTAATGTCATAAAGGAACTTGGAAAGATGATTTCTGAACTTTCTAAGGGTAGTTGATAAAAGATAAGAAAGGATAGAGAACACCAGGAATCACAGAGAATCAAGGGGAATAGAAGTGCAGTATGACTTCATTAAGACCTATTTGGGGAATGGTACCCACAAGACACAAAGCCGGTTTAAGAAAGGAGCCAACAAACTGAGAGTCTCTCAAGACTGTAAGTAGAAATAGGAGGCTTGGAGACCCCTCTGACTATATGTGAATAAAGGCTAGAAAAGGGGTTTCTTTTTTAACATGGGAGAATTAAAATCTAAATATATGCAGAAGAAACTTTCAGTGTCCCCTTGCCTTTGTTTAAATATGGGAGATTCACTGTGGCAGATTGAAGAAAACTGAGTCAGGATTAACAGCCAACTAGAAGCATCATTGGCAACAGCAGTCATAGGCCTGATGGCATTTTTCATTCATTTATATAAGACTTATACCAGCTTGCAGTCCCACCAGCAGTCGAGGAGTGCTCCTCTTTCTCCACATCCTCTCCAGCACCTGCTGTCTCTGAGTTTTTGATCTTAGCCATTCTGACTGGTGTGAGGTGAAATCTCAGGGTTGTTTTGATTTGCATTTCCCTGATGACTAAGGATGTTGAACAGTTCTTTATGTGCTTCTCAGCCATTCAATATTCCTCAGGTGAAAATTCTTTGTTTAGCTCTGTACCCCATTTTTAATAGGGTTATTTGACTCCCTGGAGTCTACCTTCTTGAGTTCTTTGTATATCTTGGATATTAGCCCTCTGTCGGATGTAGGGTTGGTAAAGATCTTTTGACAGTGTCCTTTGCCTTACAGAAACTTTGTAATTTTATGAGGTCCCAATTGTCAATTCTTGATCTTAGAGCATAAGCTATTGGTGTTCTGTTCAGGAAATTTCCCCCTGTGCCCATGTGCTCAAGGCCCTTCCCCAGTTTCTTTTCTATTAGTTTCAGTGTTTCTGGTTTTATGTGGAGGTCCTTGATCCACTTGGACTTGAGCTAAGTACGAGTAGATAAGAATGGATCAATTTGCATTCTTCTGCATGCTGACCTCCAGTTGAACCAGCACTATTTGTTGACAATGTATTAAGGACACATACTCCACTATGTTCATAGCAGCCCTATTTATAATAGCCAGAAGCTGGAAAGAACCCAGATGTCCCTCAATGGAGGAATAGATACAGAAAATGTGGTATATTTACACTATGGAATAGTACTCAGCTATTAAAAACAATGAATTCATGAAATTCTTAGGCAAGTGGGTGGAACTGAAGAATGTCCTCCTGAGTGAGGTGACCCAGTCACAAAAGAACACACATGGTATCCACTCTCACTGATAAGCAGACATTAGCCCAGAAGCTTGGAATACCCAAGAAACAATTTGTATATCAAATGATGCTCAAGAAGAATGAAGGAGAGGCCCCTGGTCCTGGAAAGGCTCAATGCAGCAGTATAGGGGAATACCAGGACAAGGAAGTGGTTGAATGGGGAACAGGGGCAGGGAAGAGGGCTTATGGTACTTTCTGGGAGGAGGGATCCAAGAAAGGGGAAATCAATTGAAATGTAAATAAAGAATATATCTAATAAAAAAAGACATAGTTTTTCATACTATAGTAAATCCATTTTCTTTTCATACTGAAAAGTAGAAAATATTGTTTTCCACCAAAATACCCATGCCAAGACATTGGAAGTCACAGTGTGTCCTTATTTATAATGTAGCATCCATAGGAGCTAAATTTTAAAGAAATACAAATTATCCCAGTTTTAAAAAAAATAAAAGCTGCTCTTTGGTACTAGACAGATAACTGTCATTGCCCATCTTAGGACATATGTGTTAGCAAAGGATAAGAAAATGCATTTCAGTGAGTGAGCTTTAGTCCCTTATGTTCTCCCTACACAGTATTACTTTTAACCTTTTGTTACCCTGTGGTGAGTAACATATACCATACCACTCAAGTTATAAACCTACTCATTAATTTTGTGTTTTCTAAGACACAAAGAAATGCATGGCATTGTTTATTAAGCATCAAATTTTCAGTAAATAGCTGATTACTCATTAAAAAGAAAAACCCTTAAATCCTACACTAAATAGCATTATTCTGGTAGGAATATTTTTATGCCTACCATTTTATCTGTATAATTTTTCCATGAAATAGTCAATCTTAATGTGTTTTTCTATATATTTCTTCAATTTTATCAGAGATAGTTTCCATGTATATTTATACAATGGAATACTACTCAGCAATTAAAAACAATGAATTCATGAAATTCTTAGGCAAATGGAGAACAGGGGGAGGGAAGTGGGCTTATGGGACTTTTGGGGAGGCAGGAACTGGGAAAGGGGAAATCATTTGGAATGTAAATAAAGAATATAGAAAATAAAATAATAATAATAATAATAATAATAATAATAATAATAATAATAGACATCTAGCCTGTATGTACAGTCTTGGGTAGACTGAACTAATAGAGCTCTCAAGGACAGATAGGTTTAGAAGACTAGGAATCTACCTGAAGCCCTGATGCAGACACCAGGTTAGGGAGGGACATGAGTGAGTGCCTTCACTTACAGGTTAGGGGATGCCAGGAGTGAGTGCCTTCATTTGAGCCTGCATTTGGGTATTTAGCTTGGGCATGCACAGTCACAAAAGAGAATGTGTCACACACATACAAAAAAGAAGTGGAAACAAACAAATCACAATACCAAAAGAAAGAAAAAAAATCCACAAAGTACACTCTCACAGGCCTCTATTTATACTAGCACATTCTGGGAAAAATCACTCAAAAACCTGTTACTAATCGTCGAAACCTTAGGCTGTCGACGTTTTTTCTGCTTTGCTAGCCAAATAGTCATGTGCAGCAGCCAGAGGGTTAAAGAGACAGATTTCCTGTCCCATACTGCAGCTTTGTGTGAGCAATATGGAGGACCTCATCATCGCTGCAGAGGCTCCTGTTGAACATGAAGGGTCTATCCAGGCTGAAATATGTGCAGCCTTCTGGGCCAGATTTGCTCCGGAAGGGCTTCTGAGTTGGCTGTGCAGTGAACTGAGCTGTCCAGACCTGCTGTTCCACAAAGGCCAAACATGTCTCTCTGAGAGTCTGGCTCTCCAGCCAACAGACCATGAGATGTCTGAGCTTCACCTGGCCCAGACACTAGGCAGAGATACAAAACGGGTCTGAGCTGTTTCAAGGTATTCAAGGTGTGACCTATTACTCATCAGATGATTTATATTTTGATAAGGAAAGACATTTCAATTATTAGACTGAAGTAAGACAAAGGATACTGAGCTTATAATTTCTGAGATTTACACAGAGAAAGAAATGGTTTTTTCTGTTAATTTATAATTTAATACAATCTATAATTTTTAAAAAAAAAAGTATACTCACTTAAGTGCACCACAAATTTCACCTCCAGTTTTCTAGAACTGTACTGTTTTTATAGTATTTAAATGGAATATTTATAATATATTTTACTGACTCTATTTAATAGTAAATATATTAGAAATGTTCAATACCAAGGGAATAGGATAGTGGCCCTCTCATACTCCACTAATGCATCAATATTGCATCTTGCAACATAGAGCATAGAATAGTTTAATTGTTTTATTCTCTCTCTCTCTCTCTCTCTCTCTCTCTCTCTCTCTCTCTCTCTCTGTGTGTGTGTGTGTGTGTGTGTGTGTGTGTGTGTGTGTGTGTGTGTGTTGACACACATGTGAGAATGTGATTGGTAGAGGATAGCTTCGGGCATCATCCTCAGGTTCACCGTTCACCTCCTTTCAGGCAGGGTTTCCTATTAGTCTAACATCCATTGATTCAGCAAGACTGGCTGAATAGTGAGTCCCAAGAATCCCCCTGTCTCTACCTATACTATGTCATGGTCACAAGCACACCACCTACCACAATGCCTGGAAGTTTTGAATAGGCTCCAGGGTCAAAGTTAGGCCTTGGATTTGCAAGGTTAATGATTTGTTGACTGAGCCATTCTCCCAGATTCTTTCTAATCCTTTTTTTTAATTTGACTCATTTGTTAAATAAACAAAACATCTTCAAAATTCTGAAAGTAAGCAGTATGTTATGCACAATCATTAATATTTTTAATTCACAAATAATCAAGCTTTAAGTTCAATTTGACTGAATGCTCACAATCACCTTCTGATCCTATAGAACTCTAGTCTTCAGCAATAAACTTGGCCATAAATTACAAAGTCAAGGAGAAAGGTGCAAGGTTTGGCTCATACGCACACTGAGGCCAAAGGCCACGGTCATCAACACCCACTGTGATTCAGCCACTGAGAGATGAACATTGAAGATAAGCTTTGAAGGTTAGAAAAAAAGCCAATGAGATGGTTACACTGCCTCTGTCTGTGAGCATCATGCACTTCTCGCTTAGAATCTGGTTGGATCATATCCACATACGCTGTACAGCCACAGCTCAGTGACTGGAGAGAGGTGAGGCTGAGCCCAGATTAAATGTAAGACACTGTAGATCTTTGGAGTCAGACTCAAAAACTTAGATTCCACCATGCCCTTAATTATCAAATGTGTTTCCTGCGAAGAAAGGAGTACTGTGTAAATGTTGGATAATCTGACACGGCCATAAGGCTTAATGGAATTGATGATTACACACAGATGGGCGATTAACTCTCGAGGTTTAACGTTAAGGGGAAAAAAAAAGTAACTGTGCTGGATTGCTACTTAATGGAATTACACTGCCCATATGGAAAAGAACTCTACCCTAAATACACCCAGAATGACGGAACAGGTGGCAGAATCTGGGCAAGACTGCTTGGAATGCATAAAAGCATTCTGAACTTGTAAGTGCCAGAAAGATTCCTGGAGGAAAAAGAAGAGGAGAATCACTCAAACTGTGTTAACTTTTCTACATTCCGGAAATATGAATTGTAAAATAATTAGAAAACTAAAACACAAAGTACCTTTTTTTCATACTGTCTCCTAGAATCCTATATACCACGTCTCTTTGGGATGGAGGGAGGATTATGTTGTATGGTCGATTATTCTCCTCCAACCTAAAATCAATGAGCAGTGACTATATCTGTCTTAATAATAGTTATATTGACCAAAAGATCCCGTTAAATGAGCTGTGTAAAGACTATTACCTATCGTAAGGATTGGACATTGCATCTTGCTTCTGTGTTTTTAAATAACACTATATTCCCAGGTTCGTGGACAAAGAAGAGCTGTGTATGTGTAGATAACAAGGCATGAGCAGTTCTGAGCATTCACATGTGATGAAGAAACATGTGATAATGTGCTGATTCCAGTTTTCAAATCAGTGCTGAGCTGGGGGTGTGGGTCAGGTGGTACAGGCCTTGCCTAGCACACACAAGCCCTGGATTCAGTCCCCAGCACCATCAGTAAAATCTGATGTGTTCACCATGCCCCTAATTTCAGCACTCAAGAGGCAGAGTTTAGTGGATACGAAAAAAGTGCAACAGTTAA
The DNA here is from genome assembly GCA_036184795.1 of Tokudaia tokunoshimensis. Taxonomy (NCBI): domain Eukaryota; kingdom Metazoa; phylum Chordata; class Mammalia; order Rodentia; family Muridae; genus Tokudaia; species Tokudaia tokunoshimensis. The sequence goes on from BTHU01000014.1 coordinate 11,904,822, forward strand.
ACAGTTAGGGAGCTGCCTGGAATAGAAGAGGCAGTGTCTGAGAACACAGAACAGAACAGATGAAGCCTGTGTACTGATGAAAGATGAGTTAGTTCTAATGTTTCGCTAATGCAGGAGCGTGTATACTTAGATGTTATTGTCCCTTCTAGTCATCCAGACACTGTTTTCCGTGAGTGCAGGGAGGTATAGAAACAGGATCAGGAAATTTGGGGTTGTAATAGCTCTGAGAAGGGAAGTGGGTATGAGCATTAGGTTCAAATGACTGATCTCCTCTATAAATCATTTTATTGAATTCTAAACTTGAAATGTATAACCATTTATACTGTCTGCATATTCTACTGATGAAGAATCTGATATTGTGTGATCCTCCTAAGGTCACAGAGCCAAAGCTGCTTTCAGTTTCTCTTTTGCATGTTCTGCCCATGAGTTAAGGCTGCTTTGGTGGGTTTTGAGTACTCTTCCCTTCTTCCTGTGGTGATGCCCTCTGAAGTCTTATCGGCCTTCACTGGTTGCCAGGGCTCAGCTAGACTCTTCAAAATAGTTATAAAGATGGAAGGTAAAATGGAGTACCATCTGCCATGAAATAGTAAATTTGATTACTAAGTGATTAAAAATGAGGTTGAAGAAGTCCAATACGTTTTTCTCCTTAACAAAGTTCTAAGTTTAAGTTTATCTTCCCCATTTTTCTTTGAAGTACTCAATGTTAATAGCCCTGAAAACATTTTTGTCGCCTTGTTTCATTGATCCCCGAAGTACATACTCATTAGGCCCATGTATTACTCAGAAAAACTCTATCCCTCAGCCAACTGTGTGATTCATGCTGTTCAGGATGATAGTCTTCATACATGGGGCCTTTAAAAACAGTCAAATCATGATTGTACAGAGAAGTGGAATGGGATCAATGTCCTCATGAGAGACGTGAGGTTGCTGTACTCTGTCTCCTCATGGGAGGTCCTTTAAGAATGAAGCCATCTGCAAATCAGAGGACAGTCATCACAAAGTACCAAATGGACTGATGCCTTGATCATGTGCTTCCCGGACTCCTGAATTGTGAGAAACAAGTCAAATTTTGTTTCTTTAAGCACCCCACCTATGGTATACTTGTTACAGAAATATGACCTAAGACAAACTTAAACAAATGGAGAAAAATATCTTAGTTCAATTAATCAGTACCCTTCATTACATAATTTTAATTTCATCACACAAACCAAATGGTTACTGAATGTATATCCCCAACTCCTTGTAGTTGTCTGCTCCTTAGCTTTCAATATGCTCTGATATTTAAGCATTTTGCTAAATGTATATAATCTTTTTTTTCAGACTGTTCTTTTTCAGAGAAATTTTATCACTATCAGGAGTCAAGATAAACAGTCGAAACCCTTCCGGTCTGGCAAAAAGACATTTCAGTTTTAATGCTGTATATTTGGATAATTAGTTTTGATCCTTGTTCTCTGATATGCTTGGGGATTCTGTTTCTTTCCGAAGATATTTATACAGATTATATCATAGGAATTATGAATTTAAAAAATGTGAAATTGCTTGAACTAAGATGCTCTGGTGAAAATGGGGAAGTTTATGCTGTCTCCTCACAAAATCCTATGGGCCATAAACATGAAATTAGCTCTCAATTCCATCATATTTTCTATGGTGTCACTATTTAAAAGCAAAGCAAACCAAACAAAACAAAGAAACCCTTCAGGTAGCTTAAGAAATGGAAATCATCCTGACTGGTGTGAGATGGAATCTCAGGGTTGTTTTGATTTGCATTTCCCTAATGACTAAGGATGATGAACATCTCTTTAGGTGCTTCTCAGCCATTAGATATTCTTCAGGTGAGAACACTTTGTTTAGCTCTGTACCCCATTTTTTAATAGGGTTACTTGCCTCTCTGGAGTTTAACTTCTTGAGTTCTTTGTATATATTGGATATTAGCCCTCTGTCGGATGTAAGGTTGGTAAAGATCATTTCCCAGTTAGTTGGTTGCTGCTTTGTCTTTTTGACAGTGTCTTTTGCCTTGCAAAAACTTTGTAATTTAATGAGGTCCCATTTGTCTATTCTTGATCTTAGAGCATAAGCTATTGGAGTTCTGTTCAGGAAATTCTCCCCTGTGCCCATATGAGACACAGGAGACAGCAGTTGTTGGCGAGGATGTGGAGAAAGAGGAACACTCCTCCACTGCTGGTGGAATTGCAAGCTGGTACAACCACTCTGGAAAGCAGTCTGGCGGTTCCTCAGAAAACTGGGCATGACACTCCCGGAGGATCCGGCTATACCACTCCTGGGCATATACCCAGAGGCTTTACCTGCATGCAATAAGGACACATGCTCCACTATGTTCATAGCAGCCTTATTTATAATAGCCAGAAGCTGGAAAGAACCCAGATGTCCCTCAACGGAGGAATGGATTCAGAAGATGTGGTATATCTACACAATGGAATACTACTCTGCAATTAAAAACAATGAATTCATGAAATTCCTAGGCAAATGGTCAGATCTTGAAAATATCATCCTTAGTGAGGTAACCCAATCACAAAAGAACACACATGGTATGCAGTCACTGATAAGGGGATATTGACCCAGAATCTCGGAATACCCTAGACACAATCCGCATATCAATAGATTTCTAAGAAGATGGAAGGAGAGACCCCTGGTCCTGGAAAGACTGGATGTAGGGGAACGCCAGGACAGAGAAACGAGAGGGGGTTGAATGGAGAAAAGAGGGAGGGAAGTGATTTGGAATGTAAATTAAAAAAATAAAATAAAAAAAAGAATATGTCTAATAAAAAAAAGAATATCAACTGGGACCCTTTAAAAAAAAGAATAAAGAATGTTTAAATTGAAAAAAAAAAAAGAAATGGAAATCAGTAGAGGACTTGTGTTGTAGAAAAATGAGTTAGCAGGGATGTTGCAATGTCCAGAAAGCTTCAAAGGGAAGGATGTGTGTCCCCGTGGGAGTGACAGCAGGGTTTCTACTTAAAAGCACAGTCTTCAGTTTAAAAATTGGAACACAGTTCACAGCATTAAGGGTTTTGTTGCTGTAGAACTGACCATGGTCCTGAAAACAGTGCTTCCTTACTTCCTGGTCAGTCCTACTATGTGATACTATGCTTTTCAAAAGACAGCAGGAGGAAAGTAGTCATGCCTACTACTGGATTGTACTGCAGAACTGGGCAATTAGAAGTGTTGTAAAAAATAATGACAAAGAGCAGGATTCCTCCTAAACAGGAGTGTGTTCTCACACTCAGACGGGGGGGGGGGAGGGAGGGGGCAGAGGGAGCATGAGAACAGCAAGTCAAGAGTCTTAGCATATGGGAATGCCACTCCATCATCTCACAGAGCTCCTTCTCTCAGTAAGGGAAGACCTTTCCATTAACATGATGACTCGGGGCTTAGCATGCTGACTTCAGAAAATATGCTATGGGGAGGACAGGTGTGTGGCACAGGGTGGCCAGTTAGGCCAATGATCGTGTCGAAATTGTTCTCCAGGCAGGTTATACCGTTAACTATGAAACACTACAATGAGGTAAGCATGAGTTGGACCTATGGGCTGTAGCCTACACAGAATTAGATTTCTTGACATAATAATAGCTTCAAAGAGTCATGAATACAACTTTGTCTTGGTCATCCTTCTGTGAAAGACAGAAAAGTACACCAAAGCAGAGCACTGATGATTGCATTAGAAGTAATTATAACCACCAATGCTTGCTTTATCCCGCCTCTGCAAAAAAATGTTTTCTTATCTGGGGTAGTTTTACACCCCCTTCTCTTCCCTCCTTTACTGCCCTCTCTACAGTCCAGCTGTACCATTCCAGCCACGCATCAATATTTCTCTAAGATTAGGTTTAACTCCCTGAACATAGCACTTACATTAAATGTTTATATGTGTCTGCAAATATCTGTCAATGTTCATACATATATGTATATTCTGTTGTTCACCAAGCTTTATGACTGTATAAATAGGAACACAAATACACAAGGCAATACAGCACAAGAGAGAGGGGGGAGGAGAAGGAGGAAAAGGAGGAGGAGGAGGGGGAGGAGGGGAGGAGGAGGAAGAGGAGGAGGAGGGGAGGAGGAGGAAGAAGAGGAGGAGGAGGAGGAGGAAGAGGAGAAAAGGATGGAGAGATGGAGGAAGAGTGGGATGTCTCAGTAAATCATCACTAGGAACTTCACAAAGGTAATAATGTCAAAATCAAAAGGTCTGCATCCCAAATTTCCTTTGCATTGATTGCCTTTGAAGTTAGGCAGTCTGTAGCTAAAGACTAATATCCTTCTCTATTTAAAAACCTAAAAAAAATGATTTTGATCAACATGCACTTAATGCTTTTTATAAAGACAAGTCTGGTGTCATTTAAGATTTTCTGAAATTCATAGTCCAGAAAAACTGGCTTTGAATTCATATGACAGTCTCCAAGGTAGGACTTCTCTTCACCCCCAAATCAAAATCTATGAACTTCAACTGGTTTCAGTTTACAATCTGGATTGTCCTCATTTTGTGGATCTAGTAGACCTGATATTTCATGGTAATGCCTGGGGTGTTTATTGAGACCTGCCGTTCTCATCTGAGTGGTTTGTTAGACAGCCATCAAGGACATAAACAGTGTCCCCAGAAGCAGGAAAAGACAAAGCTGCACGGGTCCCATCACAGCTCCTAAGGGACAGTTTGTTCACATAAAAGATTTACACAGTAAAATTCCTCATTATTTTTAGCAATATAGTCTCAGAACTTCTTGTTACTCCAAAAACTTCAGGGAACCAACATAAAACAGTACAAATGTGTTGTACAAACTTCTGGTTCTTCTATTGCCCATACAGATCCTGTTGGTATGCTAAAACACACAGCATATAAAAGTAGCCTATTATAGGATAGATATTCTGAAAAGTTCTGCACCAACAAAATGTAACCTGTACAATATAATGAATCTGTTTGAAAGTAAAAAAAAAAAAAAGATTTTTACTTTTTTTATTTGGTATTTCTTTTTCCTTTTTGGTTGTTATTTTATTTGTAGAGTCGTTTACTGCAAGTTATTTACTTGGAGAGGTCTCTAAAATTACTTTGTAACTTTTATAACTATTGGCTATTAAAAGTTAGTACTCAGCTTGAGGCTGAAGTGATAGAGGTCACGTACATGGGGGTCAGATCACAAGATATACTGCTCTGCTAGAGTCAGGGCGCACGCCTCCTGGGCAGCGGATGTCTTCTCAACAAACAAGTTCAGTAGAAGCAGGCTTAGCATGCAGAATCACTCCTGTGTCTAACTTTAAATAATTCAGTGGTTAGCGCAGCAGTCAAGAAACATGAAGGGAAGTTACCTATCTCCCATATGTATCATAATTTCCTCATGAGATGCATTTTGCTCACGTAGCATTAGTTAGGAAGGCATTGTTCATTAACACATCTCTAAATGGTCACTACAAAACTAGGAAAGACTAAATCCTAATTTGAGCTGTCGGGCTCCAGACGCCATTTGACCCATCTCCTTGTATGAAAGTGCATTGTTTTGGGTTTTTTTTTTTGTATCAATGGTTTTCAATATTTACTTGATAATTTAGTATTTACTGAGCACCATGTCATCAGTGAAGAAAGGCATCAGTATTTAACTTACAGATGCTAGACATATATAAATGTCAATGTATGTAGAGAAATTGACCTGTGGAACCAAATGAAGAGAAAGATACACACACACACACAATATATATATATATATATATATATATATATATATATATATATATATATACATATATATATGTATGAATATATGATCAGGTGAAATGCAGGTGGATAGTTATAAAATATCATTTACTTTAAAAAAATTAATACATTTACCTTAGTAACTAACATATATACATTTGTACAACTGGGAATAAAACTTCCATAATTCAGCATATTATGGAACAGAAATTATTCTTACACAACAGTGAGAATACTTATCATTATGAATGACAATATCTTATTTTCAGGAACTCAAATCAGATGATTTCTATTCACTGAATCCAAAAGTGGACCTGGCCGTTATTTTGTTTTGAGAGCAGTTTCCCTGGTTTAAGCTTTTTTATATTACAATTCTATTCTTTACTTCTGGGTAGTTCTTACTCAGTTTTAAAAAACTGCCTTCTCTTCTCTTTTCTCTTTTTTTTCTTTTCCTTTCGTCTCTTTCTTTCTTTTTCTTTTTCTTCTTTTTTCTTTTATTCTTTTTTTGCCAAATAGCTAAATTTTCTGTTTGACGAGCAGAAATCTAACACTGTTAAATAAAATGGTCAACATTCCCAAGTTTTTCCATAAAATTCTCTAGCCCTGTATATATTGTCCCAGTAGCCTTCCTTTACAAAAATAACAAGATATGACCATATCCCATCACTGAGCACAAGGACAAGAAGTGCCACTGACCATTGGCCACTTGCCTCAGAAACTTTGGGATTAAACTCCTTGGAGGTGGTTATCTCAAGACCCACTGACTGTCATAGCACCTGTGACTGTCTTGACTGTGAGCTCCTGACCTCAGTTCTTAATGAAGCAACTCCAGCCATGTTAGAATGAATTATCAGGAAAGCTATTAGTACGTTCATTATAGACCCACCAAACAATTTCAAATCCTGTCATGATTCCATCAGCTCTGGACTCATTGAAAATGCAAATTGTAAACTGTTTGAAAAAAGAATATGTAATCCAATTCTAGTATATGCCAAAATGTGCATTCAGTAAGATGCTGGAAAATTAGAAATAAGACATTAATTTTTAAATTTCACAAGACATATTCTTGAGTCACTATTAGATATGATAAATTGAAAAATGTCAAAATGGTGGTGTGGAAATGGTCCTGAGATATCCAATAAAAATATAGCCAAGGAGCATCTCATTAAAAATCAGCAACCACAACTAAAGTTTCAAGACGTATGTGACATCTGGATTTAGTCTTCGGGGAAAGATAGTAGAGGGATAGTAGAAATCAAATAAACAATAATAATAGGAAAGTACAAGTAATAAATATTTATTAACTTAAAATATCATAGTGACAGTAAAATTTCCTTCCTTCTTGGCCATAGGTTGAATTTCTCTATTTTTAAGCTATAAAATATATATGAGGGTTAAGTATGCTTCATTACATTTCAGTAACTGATTTCTTCAGATGAAGTGGCTCTTTTCATATTCATCCACCTGATAATCTGGGATCATTTTGCAACTGAGTGTGCAGAAAAAAAAGAAAAGAGGAAACCAAAAAGCTGTTACATCTTGAAATTTGTTAAATTATACAAACATCAAAAAATAAGGACATACTCCAAATGACTCATTTGTTTCTTAGCATGCCATATCTGGGAGTGTAAAGAGCTCATGGTGTCACCTCGGTGGGACATAGGGTTCTACTAAAAACACAATTCTATTTCCTTCAACCTCAGCATAAAGGTGATGTATTTGTTTCTAACTAATGAGGACCTGGAGTCTTTCTGCTTGTCACTGAGCATTTCCTCCTGTTTTGTCTGTCTGGACAGGCTAGCTGTGTGGAGGCATGCACCAGTTTTTGAGATTCCGGATCAGAACTCGATGGCTTTGCGACAGTGATAAACCCAACTTCTGGTAACTGCAAATTTGTGTTCCAAGTGACAGAGGCCGTACATAAGATGCCACAGCGAAAGCAATTACTCAGTCAAGTGTTTGGCAGTGTTTAGGGATCAGTAGTTCCAATGTTTGTTTGCCAGCCATTAAAAAGAACTGATGCGGGTTTCGGTTTTTTGTTTGTTTGCTTGCTTGCTTGTTTTGTTTTGTTTTTCTTTCTTTTCCCTTAGTGGAACCAAGACCTCAGATTAATGAAACAGAGTGCAGATAAGAGAAAGCAGGATCTGGGAGAAAGGGGAATTGAACTGAGAGCTATCTGAAATCCAGGTTTTTTTGTCCCACAAGTGTGGGGCTTGAATAAGGGAGTACACCATGGGTATTGGTCAGAATGCACATTGGGGAAAGAATGCTGTTTTGTAAGATGGAGGTGAGTCTTTTCTGGTTCCCCCACAATCACATCATAGCATCTAATGGTGGAGAAAGACTTCGATATGATGCCGTTTCTCTCTAATTTCTCAGTATATCGTAAGGTCATTAGTAATGCATGCCCTATTTGGGAAAAGCAAAGGAATGTGCTAGGTTTGGGAGTGAAACATTAAGCTCCAGGAGAGGTCCAGCCTTTTGGGGGCAGAGGGGTCTATCCCTCAGTAGTATGTCGTAGTATGTCTGGAAGCTCAGTTAAGTGCATAGAGATTGATTTGTCACTGTTGCTCGTACTTGGCCTATCTATGCCAAATGCATTTTTCAACAAGCCAAATGATTAAATAATGGTTGCAAAAGAAAGCAAGGAGCTGAGGCAAACCTAGGGAGCAAACATTTTGGAGGAAGCCTTGAGGGAAGGTAACAGTCACTCTTTGTAAAATTGGTAAGATGATTTCTAACTTTCTGAGACTTTACAAAAGAATTATCTTAAAATGCATTAACTCTGTCTCTCTCTCTCTCCCCTAGTAAATCCAGTCAACAGAATTTAAAGTTGGGAAGAAGCCCAGAAGGTTTGAAATTCTGTAAGAAAAAAAAATAAAGAGTATATTTTTAGAATCATGGTAACAGCTGCTAAGGAGCGTATTTCTATTTGTAGTTAGTCTGAGCTGCCTAACGTGAGTGTGTGGTAGAGAAGGATAACGTGGACAAGGCAGGAGGAAAGAACACAGCAAAGTGAGCACTGTCTTTGCTTGTTGTTAAGGGGGAAAACTGAGTACTAAAGATGGCATCCTATCAAAATAAAACTCCAAATTACATATCCAAGAGCTCGAATTAGATATCTAGCCTTCCCAGTTTCTGAGTCTCTCTGTTTCTTAACTATTCTTAAGACTTTCCTAATGGAGGCTTAGGCAACATTTACATAATATAGGTCTGATTTAAAAATCATCTTCAGACATTCCTACCTATGTGACTGCTTGTCAAGTATGTAATCTATCAAAAATTTCACCTTAAAAATTGTGTGGCATGCTTAAGTAAAAGTTCCATTAAGCTACCGGATGAACTCTTTTGCAAATGGCTAAATTAATTGATCATTGATTATTTTCTTATGGTGTAACTTTTATTTCTTGGTTTTATTAATAAGCATGGAATGAATAAAAACACTATGCACTATAGATGAAATGGGTAACAGAGTCAAGATTGTGATTTTCCTATGATTGGATGTTTTGAAAAATAATGACATCATCACATGTCTGGGAAATGATTTTTAATCACGCAACATGGTATATATTTATGGTATGTTTCTGGTTCTTATGCTTCTTTCAACTTTGAAATTAGAGGCAGAGTCTCTTTTTCAAATGAAAGCAAACATACTTTTGCTATCAATATCTTCCGTACCTGGAGCCAACTTAGCACTAATATCAAAATTAGATACTGTGAATATGGTTTGTAATCTAGGTACTGTTATAGAAAAGTAATTTACTGTTTCAAAGGTTAATAACATTAATAATATGTTGTTATGATTAATGCAAGCCACTAAATGGATATTTGTGAAAGGCAGAGTATGACAATGTTTCATGTTCTTCTTGTTTTGTTCTTAAGATTTGTTTATTTTTATGAGTTTGTTTTGCCTGCATGTATCTATGGACAATACATGGGTACAGTGTCCACAGAGGCTAGAAGAGGGCATTGGAACTCCTGGAACTGGAGTTACAGATAGTTGTGGCCACCATGTGGGTGCTGAGAACAGAATTCAGCTGGTCTGAAGAGCATTCAGTACACTTAACTGCTGACCCATCTCTGTAGACCCAAGTTAAATCATAATAATTATTCATTGATCTGGGATAACACATTTTGACCCTTAGTTTTACTTTTCCTAAATTGGATTGGAAATGTTCTGTAGCTTTATAGATCAGACAATCAATTCATATCCCTTGCTCATGACCAGCTTGCTTTCTCGTACAGTCCAGGACCACTTACCCAGGAGTGGCATCTTGTAAATGAAGTACATTCTTCAGCTAGCCTGCATAAAAGACACAGAAGTCTGGTGTTTTATTTACAAGCTGTAAGCCTAGATTGGGGAGATTCTATGCTATTCTCACCTATATCCAAACCATGTATCCCTCATCACTTGCTGTTTGAGTCTCTCCTGGATTGCTTTTGCTCCACCAGTCTGTCCTCAGAGTGCACATCTCTTGGCCACGTGCTCCTGGTCCATCCCAGCTAATGAAGACCTCCTGCTCCCTCAGTCTTCTTTCTCCTTCTTCCCCATGGTCTCTGTCGAGATCCCTCACTTGATTCTCAGGTCCCGCCTTTCTCTCTCTACTACCCAATCACAGGGTCTCATATTTTATTAACCAATAATTTTAAATTGGGGTGTAAAGGTTACACAACAAAGGCCCCACTTATATGCCAATATATTGTTGGATATTTAATAACTTTATTAGTTCTTATTATGACCTGGGAGCCCCCAATAATCGAGACAGAGTCCTATCGATTTATTTAATCAGCCTTAGGGCAATTACCTAAACTACTTTTTTTCTATGCTAGACCGGATATTTCCCAGCTGTGCTCGCCAAGAGACTATTAGCTAGAAATCAAAATATCATTTACTATTTATTTAGTACTTTTATATATTAAAGTCAACTCTAAGAGTATTGTATATTTAACCTCGTTTTATTCAACCTCATATTATTCTCAAAGTTAAAGTGTAGATCAGATACTAGTATCATCTGGAGTATGAGATGTTTGGAATAAAAAAAGTTCTTGACCTGAACCATTGGTATCTGAATGATGAAAAACAAATTGAGAGTGGAAAGATTCAAACTTAGGTATTGTATGTTTAAATAACACATTTGATATCTATACCAGACAGTAATTATCGTTTATAACTCTGCCAAAGGTCATGACATTTATTATTTGAATTTTGTTTCCAGTTTTGATTGACATAATTTTCATAGAGAAAAGAGTAGACTAATGCTATCAATCTTCAGAATATTGAAAAATAATAATATATCTGCATGCAAAGAATCTTTAGAGATTCACTTTTTAAATGAAGTAGAAAGGGATGTAGAATATTCATTGAAGTTAGAGCTGAAAAACTGTTCAGAAGGGAGTTCAGGCTTTTTTTTTTCAAATATTTATTTTTATTATTTTTAATTATGTTACATGTGTATAGTCTGCTTATGGATATTCACACACCAGTAAAGATGCCCTCAGAAGCTGGAGGTGTTAGATCTCCTGGACTGGAGTTATAAGCAGGTCTGAGTGAGCTACCTGACGTGAGCACTGGCAGCTGAATTTGTGTTCAATGCAAAAGCTGTACATGCTCTTAACCCATGAGCCCTTCCTCCAACTGCAGACCCATTTTTTAAAGGAGAATAAAAGAAATGCCCATAATTCCCCTCTCCCTGAATCTTAGTTTTCTGAAAAATAATTGCCATATAACTCAAAAAGATGTTTACATCCTGTTTCTCAACTTTGTGAATCAGACCATGCAAAGGGCTTGGCTCACCGTGTTGTGAATGAAAAGGGTGCACATGTTTTCTCCTCGCGAACCCCAACAACTATGATCTAAGTGAGCAAGCCATTGACTAGCATGCCAAATGTTAGAAGAGACATTACCCAGTGCTCCCATCACCTCATCCTTTAATAATTGGCTTCCAGAAGCTGGAGTTCGAGCTGTAAGAGGATGAACTAGTCCAAGCAAGACTAATAAACTCAGCATACAAAGACACACACACACACACACACACACACACACACACACACACACACACACAGAGACAGAGACACAGAGACAGACAGAGACAGAGAGACACAGACACAGAGACAGAGACAGAGACAGAGACAGACAGACAGAGGTGAAATTTAATAAATGGCTAAGTGTACATGTATTCAGTACATGCATTTGTATGTGAGTGGAGGTTTGAGGACAACTTGGAAGAGTTGGTTCTCCTTCCACACTGTGGCTCTGGGAATTGAACTCAGATTATCAGGCTTTTTGGCAAGTACATTTTCTCACCAAGCCATCTTAGCAGCCCCAAATGACTCATTTTAAAAACAAGTTTAAGAGAAGATTATAACATATTAATAGATAATGACACAGCACATATTTAAGTTGCTTAGAAATTAGTGTATCTGCTTTAATGCAAAACTGTGCTTGCATGCTGGCTGAATCTCTGCCATTCTGTGACTATCTCACTCCATTTTAAAAGCATCAAGATTTGCTTCCATGACAAATTCTGCCTTTGCTGTCTGTGGCAGTGGCATTGCCTGTATGATTTGTCACGCACTTTTATTTTTAAAGCTCAAAATTAATTACAAACACGAAACAAATCATAGTGTTAAGACACACCTTAGAAACAAATTACAACCTCAAAATGGATAATTTACAACTTAGAAAATTAATTGATTGAACCTGAATTGCATACAAATAATTGGGAAAACCAGAGAGTGAACAAGATGATGACAGTGTTATCCAACTAAATAGGAAATAATGTCCAGAGCACAGAAGCCACAGGTAAGACACCAGTGGTCATAATTAAACCCCAATGCCACAAATAGAGATGGGTTGAAAGGCAAATGCTGCGGCAGTGTCTCTACATTACAAATGAAGGACAGATGACAAAGGGATACGGTCCTCTTCTCTTGGCAAAATAAAAATAGACACTATTCATGGGTAGCAAAAGAGCAAAACACAATAATAATATAGAAGATAATGCAATACAAATCCCACATTGAAACAACTACAAAATTCTAAGCAACATAGCTGTCATATCCTAGTCCATGATATATTTATTAGGGTGACTTTTGTGCAATCTATACATATAAAAATCACTCAAGATATTATCTACAATCTAGAAATAATGAGACAAATGGAGTGAATAATAATATTCCATTTCTACTAAATCAAGTTTTGCTCTAAGTTTTATGTATTTGCTATCAGCTTTATGAATGGGGATTTGGATTTGCTATTTGGAACCAATATAAGGCATTTAAGCATGTATCATGGCCAAAGACTATGTTCAGACTCTTGTCTATATATTAATGTTTCAGGTGACCAAATATCCATTTTACTGGGTCCTATAAACTTGGTTGCAAACAACTCATGCAGAAGATCAGCATAAATAAAACACTGTAAATACTGCAATTTGTAACAAAAACAAAAACAGAACAACAATCTTTAATTCTGTCATTGAAAGATGATTTAGACTAGATTTTCATTCACTTTGTCAATAAAATTTTCTATGTGTTCAGTTATCACTAAATAATTAAATACTTTATTTCCGGATAATCCTGTAGTTTTTCAGAATTATGTCAGTAATGTACTTGTACCTTTGCAGACTAGAACTCATACATCAACAATTGGGATTCATCCAGGAACAAAAGTGAAGGAGTGTTTAAAAAAATCATGAAAATGTTCAAACAAGCAGTTCACACATACATACACATATCTAGACACACACACATATATATACACACATGCACATATGTATACATACAGATATCACACACACACCACACACACAGACCCCATGCCTCATGTTACATTTTACTACTGTTGGCACTGTTACCATTATAGAATAGAAACTCAATCCTACAGACACTGTTAGAAACTTTATAAAATGTGGGGACTAAAATACAAAAAAAGGTCCTAAAATCCCATAGACTCCCAGGGTCTTTGGTTGCTGTGGCAAACGCAGCGAACCTAAGTAAAGGGTTCTTTATGTCAACAGTTACAAGATAAAGGAAAGGAATGGGCATTTTAGTAGGATGAAAACATCAGCCTAGAGATGCTAATAATATATTTACATATGCATTTGTTCATTCACTTATTCATAAACATTTTCTAAAGATCATTATGACCAAAGATATTTATCAACATATTTGTTCATCAATAAATTTATCTTTGCTCGGAAGACCTGTTAACTATTACTCTGTGCTGGACTGAACTACTTATCCTAGTGACAAGATCACATTTAGCAGATACCTGTCTGCTGTGAACAGCCGTTATGAATACTGCTGTGGAAACAATTAACCAAAGAGTAGTCTCACCAAGGAATGAGGACAGTGATTGTCCACGTGCAAAAAGAAAATGTTTAAATTGTCTTATGTCATACTACAACACCGAGGAGGGTAAAACTTTGGGATGAAAACTAAGAAAAATGTTTTTTATGAGCCTGGGTCAGGCAAAATTTTTCAGGATATGCAGAAGGAGCAATCGATCCATAGAAGGTGAGATCACAGTGGCTGGAAGGTGGTTCATTTGGTGAACGTATTTACTACAGAATCATAAGGATCTTAGTTAAGAGTCCCAGAACCCACAAAAGTCAGACCCAGAGCATAGCCTATCCTACTGCTGCCTACAGATGGAAACAGGAGGACCCCTTGGGCCAGCCAGCCCATCAGCCTGTTCACAAGCATCTTAGTTCCAGATTCAAGGAGCAACTTCATCTTAAAAAAAATAAGGTCGAAACCAATTGAGGAGGACCTTCTACATTAATCTTTGACTACTTCATGAGCTCCAACCTGGAAATCAGTCTTCACCCACTGATAGATAAAGGGTGAACAAGCTGGTATTTCCACACAATAGGATGCTACTCGGCACTAAACAACAACAACAATAAAAAGCTGAGTATTTCGCTCAATATGGCTATACCTCAACTACACAGACTAAAGGAATTCAGGTACAAGTGCCATCACAAGTTTCCATGCACATAAAATCCCAGAACGGGCAAACGTTCTGCACTGGTAAACTGTGTCTCAGTAGCTTCCTGAAAAATAGTGAACTGAGTGAGAGGACTTGAAAGAAACAAGGCAAACTTGGAGCAATGAAGAGCGTTGCGTGAGTTTATCCTCACTGAGTTACTATTCCATATGTTAAAACGAAGTCAAAGCATAACATGCAGAGCATGTCAGATTTGAAAATTCATTGAAGGTTAGCACTTTCTCGATGGCGTTGCTTAAAAAGAAAGAAAAAGAACCCTGATGTAATAGAACACCCTTACAAGTCAAAATAATATTTATTCTCTAAGTGGAGAAAAATTGGACATGTCTAAGTTTTCCCACAGCATTGGAAGATGCCTGCTCTGAGCAGGGAAACCACACAGGCAAGATGCACGTCGGAGGAGAAGGTAGCTGTGTGGAGAGAAGGAAACATGGCCCAGGGGAAGTGAAATGCATGGCAGAGGCACAGAGGACTGGCCTCCCTCCTGGCACTGAGTTCTCGGGGCCACCTTTGAAGGTTCCTGTACCACGTCTCCGCCACCAGAATGGCAAATATTGCTACTTTGGGTGAGTTATCCTTTCTTCCCAATATACAAAGGAATG
Source organism: Tokudaia tokunoshimensis (assembly GCA_036184795.1). Taxonomy (NCBI): domain Eukaryota; kingdom Metazoa; phylum Chordata; class Mammalia; order Rodentia; family Muridae; genus Tokudaia; species Tokudaia tokunoshimensis. Next base: position 11,920,129 of record BTHU01000014.1, read on the forward strand.
TAATGTCAATACCGAAATTTCTAAATGTGCAGGTAATGACTTCCTATCTTTCAAAACTGAAGTAGGATTTGGTGAATAACAGTGTACTCAGTGTGCCATCTTGGAATGATTCTATGATGGCTCAGCTGTCATGTTGGATGCCAGCTAATATATGTATGGTATATATATATATATATATATATATATATATATATATATATGTATGTATGTGTGTGTATACATATACACATATACATATGTATATCTACATATGCACATATATGTGAATTTTATGTGCATGGAGATTTATGGCGGACACTTCTGTCTGAATTCTTTTAAGCTGTATAGTTGAAATATACCCATGTTGCATGAAATACTCATTTTTTAAAAAAGACTTTTATTTTTTTGTGTGAATTTGACATCATGCACCCCAATCCCAATTCTTTTAGAATCAGTAAGTTCGTTCTGCTCAGATGTGTCGCCAGACTGCTGTGTTTGGTAGCTACCTCTGAGAGAGTGTTCCTTTAGCACTGGGCTGTAAAATTTTAGCCACTCTGCATATTCCATTGTCCAGCTCAGATGCCCCATTCTCTTCCAGTTCTATCTCTTTCTTCTATTTAATATGCCTTTCGCCTTTCAGACACAGTGCTATCCCATAGTTTGCTGTTAAGTATGAAAAACGATAGGATCTCTACTGTTTTTCAAGAGTCATTGTCAAATTATACCCACCAATAGGTAACATACCACTTGAGTTGGTAATTTCAACTATTTGTATGCATTTCAGGTTTGCCAATTACCCTTCCAGGCTGTAAATTGCCTATTTTGAGAGCATAATTTAATTTTTAATGTTTATCTTAACAGGCTGATTTGTTTTGTCTTTTGATTTGTTTCACATTTTAGTAATTAATTTTAAGCTGACACCTTCTCTCCTAAGAGGAAGGTGGGGACTGTAAACCCTGGAGAGCTGGAGATATCTGACACAGATAGAAATGTTGGTCTAGCCATAGGCATCAGGTGAAGCATATCAGGGTCCCTTTCTTTTTCTTCAGAATCAACTTGTCACTTCTTTTAAGTGAAATGTGGTAGCTCAACTCTCAGTATACACTGCAGAATCTCTCAAGTTTAAACATTCAGGAGTAAACAAAATTAAACCTATTAAATAGACTTAAGATGTAGGTGTTTTCTAAGTATTAGTCTGAAAGTAAAAGGCAGAAGCTTGTTTCCTGGTCAGCCGTTCTCAACTTGTGTGTCATTATCTTTTTGGAGGGTCACCTATCAGATATCCTACATTTTATATATATATATATATATTATATATATATATATATATATATATATATATATATATATATAATATATATTATATAATATATATAATATATATAATAATATATAATAAACATATAATATATATTATGATTTGTAATAGTAGCAAAAATACAGTTACTAAGTAGCACACAAAGTAATTTTATGGTTGGAGTCACCATAATGGGAGAAACTGTATTGAAGGGTCTCAGCATTAGGAAGGTTGTGAACCACTGCTCTAGTGATTCAAATCCAGTCAGTGTTTACAATGAAAATTAAGTTTCCTGAGTCTTATTCTTGTTAACTACAGGCTCACAATGCAAGAATGCATTCACCTTATGAATTACTTTCTTAAGAATTTTTAATCTCTTCTTTGGCAATTCCATGTGTGCATATAATGTACATTATTTATATTCACATGGCCCAATACCACTCTGATCTTTCCTCAGTGACACTAAAAGTATTAACAATTTCAACAGGGTATATAAATCTAAAGTCTCTTCTGAAACTTAAAAAAAGTTAACTGTAAGCCCCTATAAAGTCAAAATCTAGTTTCATACTTTTAAGTACAATAGCCCAGAACACAGAATAAGTATTTCCATTCCATATGGAAGAAATGGGGTGCATGTCAAGGAAGGACTGAACTAAAGCAAGACTGAAACCCAGCAAGGCAAACATCAGGCCATGCAGCTCCATGTTCAACATCTAGGGCTTGTGATGACATAATCAGGGTTACAACATCCTTGGTAGCCCTTTCTCTCCATCTTTGCTGCCAAGTCAAATGTAGCCTTCCTCGGTAGGGATAGTTCCATTCCTTGCCAGCACTGCTGGCTTCCACAATATCCTGGGTTCTCCACACTGTAGCTGAAGCTTCACCTCCACAAATTATGCACTGGCTTCTCAGGTCCTTCCTGCTTTGGCTCTAATACCATCACATATTGCCCAGCCCCATTCCCCACATACCTGCCAGCATCCTTGTCTTCTGTTTTCTTAGATATTGCCTTTCCAAATGGGGTAAGAGGAAACCTCAAAGTATTTTAAACTGGCATGTCGCTGATGACTGAGGATGGTGAACACTTTTAATATTTCTTATTATTTGTGTTTCTTCTTCTAACATCAGTTGACTTCTGTACCCCAATATCATGGTAATTTTGATGAAGAAATAAAACTCAACAAAAGCATGATCATGAATACAAGTACATTTATGGCATGTATATAACATGAAATAGGTAATCCTTGAAATAACTGAGCGACTTATCAACTGAAAGGGGGAACTGTATTGACCTGGGTGCACAAGTTAATCCTTACCTATAGTTGCATGTGTAAATTATGGTTGGCATAGTTTCCTCCTTATTTAGGTATGGTGGTTTTTTTGGATGAAAATGGCCTGTATAGTTCATATGTTTGAAATACTTAGCTCCCAGTTGATGAAACTGTTTGTGAAGAATTAAGAGGTGTGAGTTTATTGGAAGAGGTGTCCTTGGAGGAGGGCTTAAGGCTTCAAAAAGACTCACACCATTCCCAGTCTCTAACTGTCTGAAACCATAAGCCCCAAATTAAATGTTTTCTTTTAGAAAGTGCCTTGGTTGCGGTGTTTTATCACAGCAATTAAGAAAGGTTGGTAGCGGAGTATAAGCTATTGCTGTGACAGGTCTGACCATAATGCTTTTGAGAAGAATACAGAAGACTTTGGTACTTTGGACTAGAGACAAGGTAGGTGAGTCCTATAAGTCTTCACTTATAAATGGACCAGTCTAGTAGAATCTCAGAAGACAATAGTACTGAGAACCATGTGGACTATTAAGGCCTAGCTCAAGAAGTTTCTGAAGTCAATAATATTAGCAACTGAACTAGAGACCATTCTTGTGGTACTTTTGTCAAAGACTACAGCTTCTTTTCCCCTTATCCTATGAATTTGCCTAAGGTTAAATTGAAAATTAATATCAGCTCGACTCTGTCATTTGGTTATTAGTAATCAAACTTAGGTAGGGATACAATAAAAATGTGCAAACAGGGCAAAAAGAGAAACAAAACAAAGTTTAAAGTGAAAAGGAAAACTAAAGAATTTAAAGTTGGAGCTGAGGCTTGTGCTGAAAAAGATCGGGAAAGGTCTAATCCAAAATGAAACAAAGGGAGGGTTTTGTCAGGAAAAGGCCCCATCCAACTATGCGTCTGTGGATAGAGAAGGAACTTTCTGCTCCTAACAATGACAATAAATCAAAACTTTTGCAGATGTGATTTAAGGGTGCCAGGCTCCACCTCAAGCAGTCAACCAACCTGGCTACCTTTAGAGGCATAAAGGATATATGACTAAAGGCATTGTGGAGTCTTCCTCCATGGTTAAGGAGAGCCTCTGAGGCAAGAACTTCGGCAGGCGAGTCCTTGTCAGGAGACCTTGAGAGGCCATTGAGTGATCTGTGAAACTATGAGAGTATAAGAGCAGAAGATTTGGAAGAACATTCAACGTTCACTTGCCTGCTCTCTTAGTTACTTTTCTATTGCTGTAATAAAATCAAGGTAACATACAAAGAAAGCATTTAATTTGGGGCTTATGGTTTCAGAGAGTTAGAGTCCATGACAATAGAGAAAACCAGCTTAATTCTGTTTGTTACCCTTTCTCCATTGTCAATCATCTTCCAGAAGCTACAGGAACATTAACAGCATGCATCTCAGAATCAAGGGTTGTGCAGGGAAAAAACAGTGAAGGAGGAGGAAACAGAGAACCAGCTGCTTGAAGATTGTATTTAATTGCTTCCTAGAAGATATGGATGGATATAATGAGGGTGTCAAGGATAAAATGAATGGTAAACCTTCCTTAATACTTAAATTTACTCTCCTTTTAAAACCTTTTCTCCCAACTCTAACATTTAGAGAAAATGAAACAAATCAGATATCATAAATAACTATATTAAACCAAAAGCAAATAATAAACAAATTTTAAAAATACTATATACTCTGTGTTTCTGTAATCTCTACATGGGTATACTTAATGCTATTAAATCAAAACTTAAAGGGGAGGGATGCCATGCTTAGATAATCTAAGTAGTGGATTAATCTAAGTGTCTGAGACATTCCAAAGCTTGGCTGTAATAGACACATGATAATGGCTCAGTTAAGCCTTTGGTTTAGCCTGTATTTCCTGTGAATGAGAAGAAAAATTCATTCCTTAGTTCTAAGTTGTTTTATTTGCTTTTGTTGATTTCTTTAGTTAAGAAGCAATTTGAACTTTCTTCAAACAATGGCAAAAATATATACATCATTGATACTCTGCTTCAGTGAATAATTCCCCAGGGCAGAGTGCACTGTCTTTCAGGTTTTTTTCATAAACCACTGTGTTTATTTCCGTGTGTGTGTGTGTGTGTGTGTGTGTGTGTGTGTCCCACTCTGAGTTGAAAAAGCCCACTGTACCATCTTCCTTCTAAACAGAAGCATGAAGAAGCTGACTTCTGGTCACCCTTCCACACTGAGCATGTGTGACATCAGACCCTGACTCCTGAGTCTTTCCCACCTCATTCACCTGACAGCCTTCTCTGCAACAGACGTCTTATCAGACGTGACTGATTGCTGTAATCTGTACTCTGGGCAGCCATTAAGCAAATTACCTGAATCATTGCAAGGATTAGTCTCATTAACACATGATTAGCATCAAATTAAAATAATGAGTGTTTAACTTCTGATGTCTTCCAGTTGTTTGAACAGCTTGATCAGCCACACCAGGCTGGCAGAAAGGTGGGGGTGTCAAAAAGCTACAGAAAAAAAAAAAGAGTAAGGGGAGGCTGCACTGTGCAAGTCCTTGTGCAGTTCGCCAGCAGAAGGAAGTGAGATCATACCCAAACTATCTGGATGAAAGCTTTCTTCCTAACAACAAAGATGCAGGGTCTAGACAGAGGTCCCTCTGCTTGCCAACTATTCATCAGAATGAGGCTTTGCATAGTAATGGAGTACCACTTCACAGCTCCATATCCCAGGTGCTCAATTTCCTTCCGCTTCCTTGCCTCAGACAGCAGAGAGAGCAGCCTTTCTCCTTCCTGTCCTGAACTTAACAGCCCTAAGGAGAAGACCTCTGAAGTGTAGGAGGTTATAGTGGACTAACCATCTAAAATCAGACCCTCCATAGCACCCACATTTTCCCATGAATTAATGACTGAACAATTATCAAAATTAGGAAAAACTTGAATTATCTCTGGCGCTTAAACAGAGCACTGTCTACATGTAGAAGACACTATACTCCCATGGAAGATTTATGTGATAGAGGTCAAGAGGACCAACTTAACTTTATCTTATCTATCAAATATGATTTCAGGAAGACAGCCAGACAGATGAGAGCAGTTCTTTTATTCCCAAAGTGTTGGCTGTGCTGAAAACAAATCCAAGGTGACCAAACTTCCTGCATAAAGAAGTGAGTGAAACATATCAATAGATTTCCAAGAAGATGGAAGGAGAGACCCCTGGTCCTGGAAAGACTGGATGCAGGGGAATACCAGGACAGAGAAGCGAGAGGGGGTTGAATGGGGAACAGGGGGAGGGAAGAGGGCTTATGGGAGGGAAGAGGGCTTATGGGACTTATATATATATGCACACATATATATGATATAAAATTAAATACATACAATATATATGGGGACTTACTGCAATGACTTATGACTTATAGGCTTCAGTCTAGCTAATCCAACAATTGCTAACTGTGAACAGAAAGTCCAAGAATCTAATCAAGGCTGGACGTCTATCTGGTCTTCAGTATTACTTGAATCCCATAGAAATAGGCTCTAACGCCAGTGGAGGAATGGATGTGCTAGTAAGGTGAAGACAAGCAGGAAAAGAGCAAGCTTCCTTCTTCTAAGTCCTTAGATAGACTTCTAGAGGAAGGCATGGCCCATATTAAAGGTAAATCTTTTGCCTCAAGATCTGAAATAAGAGCCTGTGTCTTCCTATCCCAAGATGTAGATCAAAAATGTGTTGTCTTCCTACTTTGTAGGTCTGGACTAGAACTGAATTCACCTGCTTCAACCCGAGCAGAATGTATCTCACTGGTGTGTCCTCCATTTCTGGACTGTATTCATTCCAAATATCATCAAGTTGACAAGGAAAAAGATATAGCCATCACAGCTACTATGTCTTACTCTTATAAAAGAAAGCATTTAACTGGAGCTGGCTTGCAGTACCAGAAATTTAGTCCATTATCATGGCAGGAAGCATGGTGGCCTGCAGGCAGTCATGGTCCTGGAGAAGTACCTGAGAGTTATGCATCTAGATCCACAGACAGCCAGAAGAAAGAGAGACACTGGGCCTGAGTTGGGCTTTTGAAACCTCCAAGTTCATACCAGTGATACATTTTCACCAACAAAGCCATATCTACTCCAACAAGAACACACCTTTCAAATAGTGTCACTTCCTGGTGACCACACATTCAAATCTATGAATAGGGGCCATACTCATTCAAACCATACTGGGGTGAATTCCTATACCAAGTCCATGAAAAAGGAGCTTAATATGAGTCCAATATTATGGAAGAATCAATGTAGAATCAAGAAAATTATAAAGACAAAAATCCTAATAGCTAAATATTAACATTTGCTGTCAGGTAGTACAGGAGAAACAAAGTATTTTCCTCTACTCATCTTAGATTCTCCACTGTTTGTCTCATAACTGAATGGTCACAATCAGAATAATTAGAGGAAAACAAGTGGAAGTGTCCCAGCAGCATTAGGATAGATATAAACACAAAAATCATTCTAAATATGCCATCTGAAACTTAAGGGCACAATTACTGTTTAGTCTCCTTGATGAGGATGGACAATTAATTCAAATAAGTTTTTAAATGCATAACAGTTTTCAGAAGTGATATCACAATGAGATGAAGAGTAAGTCCTTAAGAATAAATAGTCTTAGGGAAAAGGGAATAAAGGACAGTGTAGCTTTGGAAAAGTCCCTTAAATGGCTGTTATATTTCCATATTTCATGTCAGTTAGTACAGCATTAGATCTGATGAGACCACAAAGACTTGAGCATTCATGTTGAATTCCCCAAGAGCAAATAACAGAAGTTCAAAGAGAGAAGATTAAAATAATCCAAGCTGGAAACATATATAATTCCACAATTGTGATAGCCAATCTTATTCCTCTTAGCAATTGATAGAACTAGATATAAAAGTAAAATAATGAAGGTTTACTGGTTTATTAACTGCTTTGATCTACTTGATATAAGTCATATATCCATCAATACATATGATTTTTTTAAACAAGATATGAATTGGTCCTAAAAATACCTGCTAATTAAAATGGATTGAATGTGAAAAAAATTATAAATAATCAGTGGTCAAGGAAGAAATAAAAAAGAAATCTGAAAATATCTTTGCATTTAAAAAATAACATAAAATTTTATATTATATTATGTTTAAAATATAAATTTAGAAGGGGAAAGGCAAAATTAAATAGCAAAGACCTCCAGCCTGTAAATTTTTACATTAACAAACTGTAAAGAAGCAAGTTGTTCATAAGCAACCAAAAAAATTAGAGAAGAAGAATAACAAATAACTAGAGAACAGGAAAAAAATAAAGCATAAAACACACACACACACACACACACACACAAACACACTGAACAAAAACAATGGTTGTTGTTTCAAAACCACAAATCATTAACTAAACTAACCAAAAATTTGCAACAGTCATTTAAAGTGAACTGAGAGTATGTCACCAATGTCCTGCCTGACATAGATGCACAGTAGAATACTAGTAACAATGGTCAGCAAGAATGTCTCCATACATGTTGGATGAAGTAGACATCTCCCTAAAAGACCCAGTGTTGATGGAAGGCAGAAAGCACTCAGACTTGTGGGTGAGGAACTCTAACCTTGGACCCTCTACAGAAGCAGCGAGTGCTCTAAGCCACTGGACATTCTTTCCAAAGGCTACCTTGTGTTTTGAGAGACACTTTCTTCCTGGGACCTGAAGTTCACTGAGTAGGCTCCCTCCCCAGCCTCTCATTTAGTATTACTGTAATTACTACCATCAACTTCTCTGTGAAAGCTGGAGCAATTCCTATGCTGAATTAACCTTCTCAAATGGTGATTGTCTTATTATCATGGGAAAAATAAAGCTAATTCTCTAATGACAATACGATTATGAACAACCAGAAACAACTGAAAGTAAGAAAGTAACAGGTCACTGATTTTGTAGTACTAATGAAAGCTATAATACTTTATTGATGCATATTTATAAATAATATTAATATACATAAATTGGCATGGGTCAGTTATATATTCATCTTCTAGTATAGCTTAAAATTATTAATTTACCACAATAGATCTGAATAGCAGTCAAGGTTATATTGCCTACATTTATAATGATTATCAGCTATCCTTACAGCTTTTGTTAGACAAAACCAACTCTGATTTCTACGATCAGATACAGATGTGAATTGGAAATCAGAAATGAATGAAACAACTGCATCTAACTGGTGATACATGTGTGGATGTAGACACCTGAGATAAAGCAAGTGGGACATTTTAGCAAGAAATTGCTATCTGCTATTATAAGTAAATAGAGTTAGACAAAAGGGGCAACCGCCATTAAAATTTCATTTTTTAAAAAGTAAAAGTGCAAGGTCCCCCGTCCCCTATTTAAAAAAAAAAAAACTTAGATACCACCAATAATGGCAAAGAGCTCCTTTATGCCATAAGACAGTAAAACTCACAAATAACAAATCATGTATCAACTTTTAACTGTGGTCACATATATATAAGATGACGGCTGTGAACATGGAACGTTTTCAATGTCTGCCATTGTGATAAATATTCATGGGTGGAAGACACTAAAACTAGAACAGGAAGCTCTCTTGTCACTGCTTGAGCCTTGATATGTCTTCATTGGCTGGAAAGGCAGGCTGTGTCTGAAAACTGAATGTGCCTTTCTCATGTGCCCATCCTCTGTCTTACCCACCATGGCGTATATGACTGCACTGTTTGTCCTATCAGGTCATCATCACCTTCTCTTCATTATCCTGCTGATATAGATGTCATATATGATATCAATCTATTAAATTTTAACCTGAAAAAATTGTGTATCAGATTCAGAAGCTGTTTTGCTGTCACTGAAGCAGAGATGTGCGATCATTACACAAACTGCAATCCAAAGTCACACGTGGACAGGGCTTTCTATTTCTATACTTGATCCAGATTTCTTGACTTTAAATACACACTAGTATATTCACTGCCCAGAGGAATGTGCCCTCACTGATTAGAACACAGCAGGAATGTAGGGAGCAAACGTATTCTTCAAAACACTCCAAAGTAAAGCAAACAAAAATTGATCTCTGAAAGTTTTCAAAGTGTTTGGATGAAGCCAATGTGGCCAACATAAAACTTCCTTTAACTCCTCAAGACCCAGAGTGGAAGTCTTCAAAATCAGGCTTATATTAAAGACAACATGCAGGGAGTTCAATTAGGACCCTCCTTCTACCAAAATAGACGGTACATAATGAAGTAAAAAATGTGCAGGAAAAATAGTATATGAGAAATTAACATCAGAAGCTCTTCCCACTGAAATGGTCTCAACTGATGAGTCTTAGTAAAGACTGAGGAAATGGAACTCTGAAAATAATGTTAAGAGCATACCCATTTCACAGATACTTAAGCCCACCTTCTATAAATAACTCTACATCTAGAGTCCAATTCCAAAATGAAAAATCACACATTCTCTCTACACTGATTCAGTCTTCAGTATTAGAGTAAATTCAGTTCTAATAACGGATATAAGAAGTTTTCAGTAAATAATTGTACTGTGTAATTTTTCCATATCTCTGTAGAGTTCAAAGTAAAGGGGAATTAAGCATGATTTAGTTCAATTTTCAAGCCCAAGTGAAGATACTGAAAACTAAAGAAGCCAAGCACTTAGTCCTAGGTCATATGTTAAATAAACCAAAAGTAATTAAAAATCTCTAGAATTAAAGAAAGTCATTAGCAATCTAGCATAATGTCAATTCCTAGAAATCACCTTACTCATAGTAAAAAAAAAAAAACAACAACATTGTTTTATGTATGTATAATAACTTTTGCTAGCTTAGCATGATTTTTCTTAATTACTAAAAGCATTAAACCAACTATAAGATGGTGAAATTATATGGGGTACGGGAGGGATCTGGGACTTTAATTCCAGAAACAAGGCACAATCCGGCTCAGTAGGACACATATGGATGTGCTGAAAACATTTGACAATTTGAACACATTTTCAGTGTTTCTTTTTATTTAGCCTAGAATTCTCCTAGATCTGGCTCTGATTAAAGAAGGCATGTAGAGGGGCATCTGGAGAGTCCAATTCAGAAATGAGAAGCACAATTCTCTCTGCACTAATTCAGTTTTCTGTGTTAGATCAAATGAAGCTCCAATTATGAGTATAAGGAGAATTGAGCAAATAGCGACTCTACAGATTTTTTATATTCTATCCCACAAACTCCGCTATTATCGTAGAGGAAAGCTTGATCTTTCCCCTTTGTCTATCTGTCAGACTTGCCAAGTCTCTGTAATGACTGCAGAAGCCACATAAATGACACCAAATGTTCCACAAAGGAGTGGGACAATTTTATATACTTTCGCTTGTGTGTTTGTCTATTTCTTCATTATAAGACATAAAACCCTCTTCAGATTTCCATACCCTGGTCGAATGCTACTGCCCCTCTTGATCACTCCATTTCCATCTGTTGCCTATGACTGGAAATACATCAGCATTTGATTAAACTTATCTCAATCTCCAGAGATGTGTCTATACATTAGAAATGTGAATAACTTTAGTGATGAACCAAATATGCATTGGTGAACACTTGGCCTTAAATAGTGCATTAAACAGATAAGTGTAGTGTCCCGATATCGCTAACTTTTAGGCAGGACTTGGAAAAAAGCATGAAGTTCATAAGGAGGGCCAGGAAGGAATCCTTAAAACTAACTGCTATAGAAAGAAAGACATGTCTATCTCTAACATTTGAAAGTTCAATAATCTGATGTTGTCATACTCTGTAGGAGGTTGGCATGGCCATGATCTGGGCTAGCTGTATACTCAGTTCGCCCACTGTGAAAAATTCCTCAGCCTAAATCTGCAGTTATTGTCTGTATTAGTCAGGGTTTCTATTCCTGCACGAACATCAAGGCCAAGAAGCAAGTTGGGGAGGAAAGGGTTTATTCAGCTTATATTTCCACATTGCTGTTCATCACTAAAGGAAGTCAGGATTGGAACTCAAGCAGGTCAGGAAGCAGGAGCTGATGCAGAGGCCATGGGGGGATGTTACTTACCGGCTTCCTTCCCCTGGTTTGCTCAGCTTCTTTCTTATAGAACCAAAGACTACCAGCCCGGAGCAGGCACCACCCACAAGGGGCCCTCCCATCCTTGATCACTAATTGAGAAAATGCCCCACAGCTGGATCTCATGGAGGTACTTCCCAACTGAAGCTACATTCTAGGTGATAACTCCATCCTGTGTCAAGTTGACAAACAAAAACAAACCAGTACATTGCCATTAACTAAGATCTACTAGGGTTGTCTACACTTATTCCTGGCAAACCAGTATAACCCAGTATGCATTATTAATGATGGTTTTTATTCTTTATAAAACAGAGTGCTAAGTATGGCAGTCTTCATAGTAGCATTAGTCACAGTACCAAGAGGAAGAATGTTCTGAAGAGATTAGTGAACAGGATGGGAGATACCTACAGGAGTTATTCAGCCTTAAAAAGAAGTGGGATTCTAACCTATGCTACCAAACCAAGAAAGAATATTAAAAGCAGTAAGGGGAAAGGGTCAAGTAACATATAAAGGCAGACCTACCAGAATTACACCAGACTTCTTACCAGAGACTATGAAAGCTAGAAGATCCTGGGCAGATGTCATACAGACCCTAAGAGAACACAAATGCCAGTCCAGGCTACAATACCCAGCAAAACTCAATTACCATAGATTGAGAAACCAAGATATTCCATGACAAAAACAAATTTACACAATATCTTTCCACAAATTCAGCCCTACAAAGGATAATAGATAGAAAACACCAACACAAGGAGGGAAACTACACCCTAGAAAAATCAAGAAAGTAATCTTCTTTCAACAAACCCAAAAAAAGATATCCACACAAACATAAAAATAACATCAAAAGATAACAGGAAGCAACAACCACTATTCTTTAATATCTCTTAATATCGATGGACTCAATTCCCCAATAAAAAGATGACAGAATAACAGACTGGATACGTAAACAGGACACAACATTGTCTTGCGTAATACAGGAAATGCACCTCGGTGTCAAAGAAAGACTACCTCAGAGTAAAGTGTTGGAAAACAATTTTCCAAGCAAATGATCCCAAGAAACAAGCTGGAGTAGCCATTCTAATATCAAATAAAATCAACTTTCAACCAAAAGTTATCAAAAAGGATAAGAAAGGAAACTTCATACTCATCAAAGGAAAAATCTACCAAGAAGACCTCTCAATTCTGAACATCTATGCTCCAAATGAAAGGGCACCCACATTCATAAAAGAAGCTTTACTAAAGCTCAAAGTGCACATTGCACTTCACACAATAAAAGTGGGAAACTTCAACACCCCACTCTCATCAATGGACAGGTCATGGAAACACAAACTAAACAAAACACTCTGAAACTAACAGAAGTTATGGACCAAATGGACTTAACAAATACCTATAGAACATTTCATCCTAACACACAAGAATATACCTTCTTCACAGTACCTCATGGTACCTTCTCCAAAATTGACCATATAATCGGTCACAAAACAGACCTCAACAGATATAAGAAGATTGAAATAATTCCATGCATCCTATCAGATCACCACGAACTAAAGACTGGTCTTCAATAGCAACAAAAACAACAGAAAGCCCACATATACATGGAAGCTGAACAACGCCCTACTCAATGATACCTTGGTCAAGGAAGAAATAAAGAAGTTAAAGACTTTTTAGAATTTAATGAAAATGAAGGCACACACTTATGGGACACAGTGAAAGCAGTGCTAAGAGGAAAACTCAGCTCTAAATGCCTGCCAAAAGAAACTGGAGAGAACTTACACTAGCAGCTTGATAGCACACCTGAAAGCTCTGGAACAAAAAGAAGCAAATACACCCAAGAGGAATAGACAGTTTGCAATAATCAAACTCAGGGCTGAAATTCACCAACTAGAAACAAAAATAACTATACAAAGAATCAACAAAACCAGGAGCTGGTTCTTTGAGAAAATCAACAAGATAAATAAGTCCTTAGCCAGACTAACCAGAGGGCACAGAGATAGTATCCAATTTAACAAAATCAGAAATGAAAAGGGAAACATAACAACAGAAACTGAGGAAATTCAAAAAATCATCAGATTCTACTACAAAAGCTTTTATTCAATAAAACTGGAAAATCTGGATGAAATGGACAATTTTCTAGACAGATACCAAATATCACAGTTAAGTCAGAATGAGATAAACCATTTAAATTGTCCCATAACCCCTAAAGAAATAGAAGCAGGAATTAAAAGTCTCCCAACCAAAATAAGCCCAGGACCAGATGATTTTAGTGCAGAATTCTATGAGACCTTCAAAGGAGACCTAACACAAATATTCTTCAAACTATTCCACAAAATAGAACCAGAGGGAACACTACCCAATTCATTCTAGGAAACACAGTTATTCTGAGTATTCTCCCTTGGAGATGGAACAGTTTCTGTCTAATCAGGAACTTTTCACAATTCTCTTTCATAGAGGACTTCATACGTGATTTTTTTCTACTTCATGTTTAATGTTCCAAATAGATTTCAAATAGCTGTTTGAGTGCATGTTACTTTTAGCTTCAGAAGATATCACATATATTTAAGTGGCATTTAACTGTTATAAATTATTTTGATGACTTAAAATATGTCAATACCACCGGGCAGTGGTGGCGAATACCTTTAATCCCAGCACTTGGGAGGCAGAGGCAGGTGAATTTCTGAGTTCAAGGCAAGCCTGGTCTACAGAGTGAGTTCCAGGACAGCCAGAACTACACAGAGAAACCCTGTCTCAAAAATAAAATGACAATACTGAGTTGTATATTTTAAAATAAATTTTATTAGTTTAATAAAAATAAAAATAAAAAAGAGTATGCTTGATGGCCAATAAGGTTTCATATTTTATAACTCACTAATTCCAATAACTCTAGTTACTATCACCCATAACAAGGCATATGTTATAAATGATCTGTGTCATCATTAAGAGCAGTGAAATACATTGTGATTGCCTCTAGGAAACCTCAGAGAACATCTCAACAAATATTAGGACACGAGAAATTAGAGCAAAGGGGCACATGACCATAATTCAAAATGTAAGACTTGAGTTTCCAGAGTTAGAGTTGGTCATCTGCCTTTGTTTTGGGACTTGAACATATAGACTAGCGTCTCTAATAACAGTTCCTTGTACTTCATAGGTTAATGCAAGGACAGGGTCTTATCCAGCCTCCTCTTTGTGCTTTTTCCACTTCCTGGAAAATCCTGCCAGCTCTCCTCCCAGATCTTTGTGTGGAAAACAAACCCAGTGCTTTCCAAGTCTCAAATGGAATCTTCCCTATACTCTTCAAGTAAAATTCTCCAGACTTCATCTGCATAGGCTAATCTTTGATAAAGTAGACTAGCTACACTAATTAGTGAACAGTGATAGATATGATCATTAGTGACTCTTTCCATGAATTATGTTTTTTTTCTTTTAAGACTCTCAATATTTTAGACCTAATTATCAGTTAACTTCAGGATTCTCCCTCTTGAAGTAGTTTTCTTAAGAAGAGATGTTTGAGCATAAGGAACAGTTCCAGCCTTTCAGACAGGTGAGACCATAGATACAAGATCAAGTTTATACACTGAGTACTTCCTTAGTCTCACTGATTTTATTTATGTAGTTCATTTGATACCATGGGAATCCATCATGATAAAGGAAACCCATGCTGAAAAGGTTTTGGAATCCTACAAGTGTAAACAACAGCATATGCACATCAAAAATAAAGGGAGAGATAGCCATAAGAAGGATGGAGGTAGCACGTTACTGGTTATTAGAGAGAATACAGATGATCTTCATTATGTAAATTCAGGAAGACCAGGCTAGGGAGATACTTCAGTCAATAATCTACTTGCCAAGCCATTATGAGGACCTGGGTTTGGATTACTTAGCACCGAAATAAAGCTAGGCTCAGGGGTTATATAATTCTAGCATGTGGAGGTAGAGGTCGGAGGACACTTAGCGCTTGTGGAAAAGTCAGACTAGGTGAATCTGGGAGGTATAGGTTCAATAAAAGACCTCTCCAGAACTCATGGAGAAAGCACCTGTGGAATAGAGGAAGCAATAATCTCTTGCCCTCACATTCACACACAGATGTACAAACCTGAGCTCATATATAAACATATATTATACACACAGAAATAAGTTTAGAAATACGTTATGATTCTAAGTTGTCTTATTCTATAATCTCAAAATACTTTTGAATTTTATCTACATTTAAATCTAAATTAAAGTCATTATATTGAAAATATTCGAGCCCCTACAAAATAAAAATGTTCTTTATTCTTTTTATTGCTTAAAGATATTTTGAAAATCCGTGAATTATATTTTATTTCATCTTATTTTGAGTTGTTTTGTTTAAATAAGTTTTTTTACAGAAAACTGACAAGTATCCATATTAAATTTTAATGATGAATAAGCAGATAGCTTCTGATAATGCCTAGCAGTACTTTCACACTTTTCAATGACAAGAGACTATATGTACATGCACCTGTGCAGATCAGTACAAGATTGTAAAGAATACAGGCATATACAAATGTGAGTCTTGTTAAATATATATGTGCATATATTTATATATATTACTAAGTATGGAAGCAAAGGTCTGTGTACACAACACTTTAAAGGCTTACAGCTTAATGTTGCTTTAATGTTGAGTAAACATGGGGCATATTCTTCACAATTCCATCATGAATATACATATAATAATTTACTTTGAATGTGTCTTCTCCCATTATCCTTTCTATTTCTTTCCCTCTCCCACCTAAATAACTCTCTCCCTGTGCTCACTCATGAAATCCTAATTAACCACAGTAAGACCACAGTCAAAAACAGGGAGAGCACCACATTCTATATGCTCATAAGACATTTATAATTTTATTATTAATTTTAATCTATGAACAATCTGATCAACTATTTCTGCTTTCAACAAGAAAAGAAGAGACTTTAAAAAGACAGGAAACTTACTACAATCTTCTTTTAAGATAATATTATCTAAAAAATGTTAGTATCAGCAGTGGGTATTTGTACTTCCCCAAACATCTGATGACCTTAATTCTATTCCTAGGACTCAGAAAGTGGACGGAGAGAACTGGCTTCTGCAAGTTGTCCTGTGACATCCACACTTACATGCACCTGCAACAAGCACACACACACACACACACACATACACACACACACGATATATATGGAGAGAGAGAGAGAGAGAGAGAGAGAGAGAGAGAGAGAGAGAGAGAGAGAGAGAGAGAGAGATGCAGGCACACCCATGCACATGAACAAAAAGTAAATAGAATTTTAACCACTAGCACTTTAGTGGCCATTCAAAGAATTATTTTCCTTTTAAGAAGCACCAAAATGAAGTTTGTGGAATTTCACACTGATTCACACCTATGTGGACATGGAGATTTTAAGATGAGGTGATCTTAGGAAGAAGCGTCATGCTTACAGAGAAGAGGTGGGAGAGAGCCATGAGAAGATGCTTCCAGGGATGGGAGATGAAAAAAGCAGAAGAGAGAAGGAAGACGACAGTAAGGAAGGAAGAAGAGGACAGAGATGGAGATGTGTGGGAAAGAGGAAAGACAGAGGAAGAGAGTCTGTTTAACTCTCAGTTTACTTATATTCTCCAGAAGAATATTAATAGTATTGTACCCAATAATTTCATGCATCTACATTTGAATTTATTCTTCAGGCTAAGGCTGAAATACTGGAATTTTTAGTGTATAATCATCACTTATTTGTATTTAATAAACATACGGTGTTCACTAAAATGATATGAAAATACAGTTGGGACATCTTTTGTGAAGATAACATAATATCTTCCAATAGATATTTTTTATGTACTTATCTTAAAGTCATTATAGCTGAGGCCAAAGCCTAATTCATTGTATATTGCATCCTAGCCAAGAGCAAAACATGCTAGGAAAAGTCCAGTTCATTATTATAATTAGGGCATTGCTATAATTAATTGAAAATTAAAGCAGGAACTTAGTCCCTCTTATATAACTTCCAGTGCTTACTGGGTTGTGTAAAGCTCTGATCAGTTTAACAGTTCATCCATTATCTGAGGCTCTTCCTAATTGCTCGGTCTTGTATTTCTGTTTTATTAAGCACACAACAGAAGCAGCAGCAGCGTGAGGTCCATACCACATCCACCTGTGCTTAGCAGAAGCCCCGGGATGATTCCAAGAACACTGTATCTCGGAAAGAACAACATTAATTGATTACAGGGCTGTAACTGTGAAAGGAAAATAATTAGTAGCCTGGAGAAAGAAAATTGAGATAATAATAAACTTAAAAAAGAAATATTTAATTGGCAAAAATTTTTTTTAAAGTTTTGCAAAAAAAAAAAATTCATTTTAGAGAAAGGATCCAAGGAAGTAAGATATAATCCCATATTATTCAAGTGCATGAGACTGTAGCAATTGTTTGTTTAATTAACTAAAGATAGTAGGATTTAGGAAAGTATCAATTTATTTGGAAACTTCGCTGTAATAGCTAAGAAATGATTATTATGGTGAGTGTTAAAAGGGTAGTTTGCTCAGTAAAATACTACAGTTTTAGATTTCCTTATAATATTTTATACGGTATTTCATAAATAAAAACATATGCTGGTAAGTACATATATGAAGGGTAGATGTGGGTGGTTCATTCTTCTGGAATTATAAGGTTTGGGGTGTTAAGTTAAAATGAAAAGCTAAATTAATTTCTTTATTTTTATATATATTTTTTTCATTAATTAATTTATTCCCTTTACATCCTGATCAACGTCCCCCTCCTCCCACTTTTCCCCCACACCCCCTCCCCTCACATACCCCCCTGCTTCTTCTCTGAGAAGGGGAAAGCCCCCTTGAGTATCACATCAAGTTCTGCAACTGCAGAACTAGTTGCATCCTCTCACACTGAGGACAGACAAGGTCACTCAGGGGAAGAGGCAACAGATTTGGACACAGCCCTACCCCCTCAATCCAGTTGTTGGGGGGCTCACATGAAGAAGGAGCTAGCTGAACATCTGCCACATATGTGCAGAGGACCTATATCCAGTCCATGGGACCTATGTCCAGTCCATGGGACCTATATCCAGTCCATGCTAGCCTACCTGCTCCCGCCATGTTGCAAAGTATATAGAAGTCATACAACACTGTAGCAGCCCATGACTTCCCATGTGTCCTCTGATGCTCCACAAAACGCGATAACCAAATTAGGACTGCTATTTGAAGGGATGCTTATATTTAGCACCACGGCAGAGCCATATCATGACAAACTTAATTGTCAGAGAAAAGAAGTCCGACACTCAAGGAGAAAAATATTTGAAAGGCATTTTATGATTTATCTCAGGATTTCTTTCCCTCAAAGTATTGTGTGCATGCTAAGACCTGATTGGATGTTCAGCAAAGACCAGGGTGCTAAAGGCTTGATCCCCAGAAAGGACTCTGAAGAGATGGGGCCAGGAAACAGGTCTTTGGATGGTTTGGGGCATGGCCCCAGGGAGATTGTAGACAGGGTCCTCCTGCTCTTACGGGCTGTGGGGTGGGCTGTTTGCCTCCTTGTCAGGCCTCACCGCTGTTTGCTCTCCCATCAAGCATGAGCTGTAAACTGCAAACCACGCTGTGAATTAAATCTATCACATAGTGGTTATAGTGATGGAGAGCTAACAATGTCTCCTACCTTGTTCTTGGATCATCTCAGTTTTGATGAGCAGTTGCTTATCTCAGCTCATTATGACAAGAGCTTTTGGAAAGGAGCACGTGTATGTGCATCGAAGGGAGCCCATGATGACACTGATGTTGGGTTGCTAGGGACCCTGATTTAGAAAGTTAGTGTTTATCAAAAGACATTATACAAATATTCAGATCACTAGCACATACTCATCAAAGGAAACTAGCTGTACGAATATTTGTTGGAGAGATTCAGTCTTTGTAGAGAAAGGGGGAATAACATTCAAGCTTTGGTTTTGTTTGTTTGTTTTAAGGTTTTTGTCCCCTTTGGTTGCTAATTGTTTGCTTTCTCATACACAGCATTCTAACCACAGTTCCCCCCTCCTTCTAGTCCTCCCAGTCCCTCTTCACCTCACCTCCCAGCCAGATTCACTCCCTTTCTGTCTCTCATTAGAAAAGAAGAGGCTTCTAAGAGAGACCAACAAAACATGATGAACCATAAAATAAGGAGATAAAAAAAAAACTTTCATGGAAGTTAAAGAAAGCAAACCAACAGAAGAAAAAGGGCCCAAGAGACGGCACAGGAATCAGAACACAGGAGTCCCACAAAAATATAAAACTTTGTCCCCTTTGGTTGCTAATTGTTTGCTTTCTCATACACAGCATTCTAACCACAGTTCCCCCCTCCTTCTAGTCCTCCCAGTCCCTCTTCACCTCACCTCCCAGCCAGATTCACTCCCTTTCTGTCTCTCATTAGAAAAGAAGAGGCTTCTAAGAGAGACCAACAAAACATGATGAACCATAAAATAAGGAGATAAAAAAAAAACTTTCATGGAAGTTAAAGAAAGCAAACCAACAGAAGAAAAAGGGCCCAAGAGACGGCACAGGAATCAGAACACAGGAGTCCCACAAAAATATAAAACTGGAAGCTGTAACATACATGCAGAGGACCTGGTGTAGACCCATGTAGGCCCTGTAGGCCGCTTCACTATCTGAGTTCATATAAGCTTTGCTCAGTTGGTGTAAAGGGCCTTGTTCTCCTGGTGTCCTCCATCCACTGTGGACTCTTAAACACCTTCTCCTTCCTCCTGCAGGGTTCCCTGAGTTCTGAGGTGAGCAATTTGATGTAAATCTCCCATCCAGAGCTGTGTGTTCCAAGGTTTCTCTGCATAATATCTGGCTTTAGGTTTCTGTATAGAGCTTTGGTTTTTACCCCTTGTGTCCTTCATTAACTAGGTACATGCTCTTGAGCAGTTCCGGGCTTCAGCCACTTCATTTGTGAATTACAGAAAACCGATACCTGAAGTCACTGCCAGGTAAAGCTTTACAGAGAATGTTGTCCACAGAAGCCATCCTTAGAAATATGCAATGTGTGAAACAAGGACATGGTTTAGAACAACCCATCAGGAGCGACATGGAAGTTCTCACTGCCTAGCTCCTTGTTCTTACTTGATCTGTTGCCCAATTCAAGAAAAATAAAATGCATGTCTCCTGAAGATATTGTTTGAAAAAAAAATGGATGGGCCAGGAATTATCAGGTCTTTCAGCACTAAAACTTTTACAATTTAGAAGTTACACAAGTACAATATACTATTAAATGTTGGAATACAGCATGATAACGTTAAAATAACCTGAGGATCATCATGAGAATTATGCATATAAAAATCAAAAGGATTTATGCCAAAACTAATTACAACCATAAACTTGTCAGTTTGACATAATGTGCTCACAGATGAACCCCTTGGGCTCCCCCAAATCAAGGCACAGACACAACTACTTACAAGTAACAATTTTTAAAATAATCAGACACACTCAAGAACTCTGTTTTGCAAAGCCACGAGATGAAGAAAACCTTCACAGTAAATTAAGAGGTGAGTTGCACATTAACGTAAGTACTGTGTTGTTATTTTTTTAAAGAAAAGTTTACAAACAGTGGAATTCCAAACTCTTTCTTGCAGACTTTCTTAGAGTTGTCCCCTCCGTCAGTATGTCTGTTGCTGCTAAATGAATCAAAAACTATCCTAGTCAGACACTTATAGTGTAGGTTCATCTTTACAAAGCACAGACTCCGCTGAGAAAATACCTCTGGGTGCTAAAGACTAATCAGAAAGTCTCTCCGGCTGTCATTTAACGCTCAGTCATGCATTAACCATCAATTAAGGATTCAGCTTCTGCCATCCTTGCAGTAGTTTGGAGGCATGGGCTGACTATTTATAATTTTGACCTGCTCCAAAACAGCACAGTCTTCTTGCAGAAAATAAAAGTCGAAATGATTGGCAACTAGATGTAGTACAAATTTAAACTTAAGTGTTTCCATACATTTTTATTTAGTCCCCAATCAGTGATATCCCCAAATTTCTTCCAAGTCCATAAAAAATATAAAACTTACCCTATCCACATATTTTTGTGTCCTTTATAAAGCTAGAGAACGCAAGCGTGTTTTAGTGATATTGGGTAATAGGTCTCATAAACAACCCCAAAGAGTGAAACTCCGAGTCCACAGGTGCTATGGCAACTGGTTTGCTCTCTGTGTGGACTTTTCCCAAAACAGCTACTTTCCCAAGACATCTTTTTGTGAGTCATATTCGTATTTAAAAACCAAAAGGACCAGTGAGATGCCTTAGTTGCTAAGGGCTCTTGCTGCCAAGGATGATGACCTAAATTCAATCCCAGAATACCATATGTGTAGCATTATATATTTAAATAGAGCTCGGCATCCCATGCTACCCACCCCAGTGTTCTGGGTTCCTGGATGACACACACACACATAGCCTTTACACTTTGATGTGCCTTAAGCAGCTCAATGATTGGGCCATTTCCTAACCTTCATGTGGCTAATCTACCTCCCTCTGATAAGTTATTACTGACTAATTCCTATATTCCATCTTGGCTGCCATAGACCCAGTCGAGCAGCTTTCTTGGGCCATTCGCCCTTGGCCCCTGGCTTCTGTATGGAAGCCATGCGCTCTGTCCCACACCTTCTTGGCATCCCTCTCCTCCCCTTCTTCCCCACATCTGGCAGATCGTGTGAATCCCTAAAATCACCGCCTCTGTCTGTCCTGCCCTGTCATTGGCTGTTTGTATCTTTATTTACCAATCAGAATCAAGTGGGGGCAGGGTCCCTGACGGGGGGGGGCCCAAATTAACATAAGAATACAAGCCACAACACCTAGGGTTGGAAGAAAAATGACTCAAGTTGTGCTCTGACTCAACTCTCTTGTGTTTGCATGTATGTGACCTTTAATACTTGGGAAACAGAAAACACACACACACACACGCACACGCACACGCACACACACAAAACCTATTTTTTGTGAGAACTGTATATTACAGTCTTCCCCTCTTACTGAATGAACAGACCATATAGAAAATTTTAGCGTATTTTCTGTAACGCTAATGTTAGTTAATTGGTAAAGAGAATAGGAAATACAGAAGCAATAGCAGAATCACTAAAATCAATTCAGTCTGGCCTGTGAGGTGGAACACTGGGTAAAGACTCTTGACATCAGCCTGATGATCTGAGTTCCATCCCAGGTACCACACGGTAGAAGAAAAACCTGTTCTCAAAAGCTCTGTCTGACCTCCACACTCACTATCGTTCTTGTACTCACTACCGTTAGTGTACTCACTTACACACATATGTAAATAAATGCAATAAAAGATTAAAGCAGATAAATGGCTTATTTGAGACACGGGGCTAAAGTCTCATATACCGCTAAATTTTACTCCTTCTTTTAACATATGACACGTTCTTTCACAGCCTGAACTGCCTTCATCCTCATCCGTCCCTCTTTATTGTGAGGTATACATCTTGGGTTGGGAACTTATTTCTTTCTGTTTGAATTATAACAAAAAGCCATCAGTTTTCTCCCTGCGGTCTACTTCTCCCACCTCTGATTTAGCTACTTCAAATTTATTTTTAACATGGTATTTTTTCATGCCATCTCTGTAATTGAAGGAAGAGTTGTATTGATTAATATACATTGTAAATCACTTGCACATAGGAATATGTTCAAATACAAAATGATAGCAACTCCAGTCACCCTTCCCCACCTCTCATCTGTGTACTGCTATAGTAAACTGCTAACCCCTGTCCTTGCTTCTTAATACAGATTTCTCTGCACTTTCTGACTGATCTCAACCTGAAAGCTGAGGTTATGATTGAAATGAATTGGTCTGAGGTTTTGCCTTTATGAATTTACTGACATGGACTATAATTATTTTCATCTCGTCCATCACTGAATGGACAATGCCCCCTCTTGTATGTGTTACCAACTTCTCTATGGGATGGAATGTACACCCTCTTCTGACTTAGCACTTGGGTATTTCAGCTCTGTTCTCTTTCTTTCCTCCCTTTACACTCCAAAGGTCCTTCCTCTGATAAACCTACTCAGCCTTCTCCAATCACTGAAAAGCCTTTCCTTTCTCGATATTCTGATTTTCTTAGTGAACAGTCTTAAGTCAACCAGAGGCTGCTGTTAACCCTTTCCTTGTGTCAAAGAACTGAGGTTCTTGCAGCAACAAGCTCTGAGCAACTAAATCTGTCTTCCAGAGCATGACGTTATAAGTGAATTAGTATCCTATCTATCCCAATCACAGTCGACGTCTTGACACAAAGACCTTCTAAAGAACATTCATATAAGACCCATGCTCCTACTTGTGACCCAGAAAATTCAAGAGGAAAAACTTGTGCTGTTTTGAGTTGCTGCATTTTAGGTGATTTGTTATCACTTAGTGGTAAATGATTTATGAACTAACAATTCTACACCATCATGTTAGTGAAACATCTCCCAGATTTTCACTAATGGTCTCATAATTACTCCTCCTTTCTTGAATTCCTCTCCTAGCCCTACATCTACATCTCCACTATCTAGTTCTTTATACTTAATCTTTCTTAGTCTCCAAATATTGTTGGATTTAATCCTAAACTCTTTTCTCCTGTGAACACACCTAATGTGAAAACCGCTTAATAATTTGTCTTATCTCTCCCCCTCTCCTGCTGTCTTCTGTCCTTGGAATCAGGATCTTACATTTTAAGCTAATGTTTTTATTTGATTTCTATACAAATTTGCCAGATGCCTCTACTTCAAATTCAAAATACAAAGAACTAAATCTCCCTAATGGGCTGACATTTTTTTTTGTCTTGTCAGTTTGCCTTTTGTTTTAATGATTACAGAATTCCTAACTAAAGTCTTGTCTGAGTCATTATCCTACAAGTGCCATTATGAAGGAAATTGTTCTATTCAAAGAACAGACATTGTGTCACAGCCCTGCATGCAATTCTTTAAGTAGTTTCAGCCCCACAACTGAGAAAGTTCTCTTCAATGAAAGGAAGAAAACAAGAAAGAAAGAAAGAAAGAAAGAAAGAAAGAAAGAAAGAAAGAAAGAAAGAAAGAAAGAAAGAAAGAAAGAAAGAAATCTACTCTCAAACTTTGTATCTTCCAATGATTTCTCTGTCTTTCCTTCTCCCTACCTCTCTCCCTCCTATACTTTGTCCCTTTTTCTGTCCCTCTCTCCCTCTCTCTGTCTCCCTCTCTCCTTTCCCTAATTCAATAAAACTATTTTGGTTGTCTAAATAAAGTTCATTTACAAGGTCCATTTCCTTCAATTCCTTGAAGAACTTCTTGACAATCCAACTCTTTTCCATTTCTTTTATTAAAATTATAGACACATGTAATCAACAAGATTAAGAAAAACTACACTAACTTCTTATAGTGTTCAAAACCAAAACATTCCATGGTTTTGAGTATCAAAATACCCAGAATTCTGGGTAAACCTTACATTAGCCCAGAAAATCACTTTAAGAAAAAAAACGTTCTAGAAGATTTCATCAGCATTAAAATGCAAAATGAATATAAGCAGAGTAATTGAAATCCTGTAAACAGTTGAGTGGTTTACACTCAAGATGTTCCCTTCCCACGGGTAATCCTCCGTATTCTGTCTCCTAGAAGCACTCTGAACTTTCATTTTAGTGGCTACCCTTTCTTAGAATTGCTATATTCTGTGTGAGCTTTAAAAATTGGGACTATATCTGAGTTTCAATCCTGTAGCTTTAAAATTGAGCACAATTTTGATCATTTTGCACAATAGATACTCAGTAATTGCCTCTGTTACATAAAACCAGATTTTTAAATGTAATTTATATAAGTAAAATAAAAATCACTGTGTAGTTAAATGAAAATGATTTGGCTGTGTTTCAATGATTTCATAGTTGCCTTTTGATAAAATTAATTTTGGATGTTATAAATGTACCTGAGTCACCTAGCAAGGATGAGGCTATGCATTCTATCTTCAGCATTACACATGTACATACATGGGCACACATATACACATACAGAAATGTGTTAATAAATGAGTAAGCTCAGCAATATGTTTTCCTTAACAGTTGATTACAAGGACAGAAAAATGTCAAAACTTCTGTAATTAAAAGTTTAAAGACAAAAACCACCTAGGTGTATTATAGCCCACAGGAACTTCTTAAATAATGAAAAGAAAATAATTTTCTTATGCCCCAGAATCTACAGCAGAAGCATTTAAAGCTCAAATGAAATTTTTGGCATTCGTAGTTCTATTTGGTAGTTTGCAGGTTGCTTCAGAATCAAAATATCACTTATTGTCTGCTAACTGAAACCTTAGAAGTTATTCACAAACAATTAGCTAAGTCACAAATCACCTACAAAAACTTAGGTAGGGCATTTGCCAAACAGTTTGCCAATTAATTATCCTACAGAGCCTGGTTGGGGCTGACTCAATTGTGCTTCATTGACATGCAAGGTCACTGCTGTCCAAAAGAAGAGAGGAAAAGAGCGCTGTGAACTTGATTGGAGAAGGGCTGGTAGAAGAGGAAGGGTGTTCACTTAATGTTCATTGGATTCTCAAAAATTTCTAGGACTCTAGTCCCACTTGAATGACCATCATTGGCATGCAGACTCATCCCGCAGATGGATCCGGCCAAGGAAAGCAGAGACCGTATCTGCCACGCAGGTGTTTGGTACTGGATCTGCCCTCAAACAGAAGGTAGAGTTGGGTGTTGGTGGTAGAAGGGAAGAAATGAACTAGTGACATAAATCATAATTTTTCAAAGTGAAATATGTGTCAAACTCCTGTTGAAGATAAACAAACACTGGGAGTCACTAAGCTTTGGACCTATCATTCCTGGATTTACCATCCCTTTTTGTTTTAATAGATGTTTCTGGAGGAAATGATGTAACATCTTTCTTCTATCTGCTGTCATTTTATCAGCTGGGAGAATGAAATCATATCTTTATATATTGATTTAAATTTTCTTTAAATGTATCAAGGATCCCCATTTTTTTCTGGAGGTCTGCTCACCTGCATTATTTAGGTTTAAAAGGACCATTTTCCTAGAGCCTCTATTTGTATTAAATATTCCAATGATGTTTTGAAAAGGAACGATAAAGTTACTGGAAACCTGAAGTAGTCCAACAACCCTGGCTTTTTAACTCATGCTTCTCTAGCAGGAAAACTACAGGGGAATCTAAACAAACACAAGTATATAGAAAGCTTATTAAAAATGAGTGATAAATACATATAAATAAATATATGGATGACTCATCTTTTTTTTAAAGTATAATGTTTTTAATTTGTTGGAATTTCATACATGCATGCAATATATTTTGGTCATATCCACTCCCGCCCCTCTTCCCATATCTACCCCTAACCCTCTCCCATTTTTATGTCCTCTTTGTAGGTGTACTATAACACTCTGAGTCCAATTTGTGTTACCCATATCTTCTGGCTGTAGAACATAGTTTATGTAGCAGGAGCTAAAGCCTCAAAGAAAACATATTCTCCCTCTACTAGCACACATCAACTACCAAAAGTTCCTCAGTTAGGGCAGAGGCTCCTGAGTGTGCCTACCCCCATCTCCACCCCCACCCACCCTTACCCCCACCACCACTCTGGAATAATAGCTAGCTTGATGTTGCATAGGTCTTGTGCAGGTAATAGCTGATATGAGTTCATGAGTGCAGTCATCCTGTCATAGTGAGAAAACACTCTCTCACCTTTCCTCCTGAATCACTGGCTTTTACAATCTTTGTACTTGATCTTATACCAATGTTCCTTGAACCTCAGACTAGGCGGTGGCGACATAGATGTCCCTTTTATGGGTAAACAGGTTACAGATGCTTATTCTCTGCAATTGGACCTGTTGTGAGTTTCTATGGTATTTGTCAGCCTCAGATTAAAGAAACTTCTCTAATAAGGACTGGAGGTTGAAGCTCGTTTTTAGTCAGAAAAACAATAAATATTTAACTTCTTGAACTATCAAAATCTTACCAATAACAATTAACCCTTAGGATGTGGGAAAGACTCTTAAACTTAATCTTTTTAGAGGAAGAGATATCATGTCCCTAACTTTTTCTCTGAAGCTGAAGTAAATAGATATTAAAAGCGATAAACTCAGTCAGTCAGTTCCTACCATGCTAACACAGTTACCAGAGAGAATGAACTGATACAGAGAAGGACTCATTCTAGCTCACACTTTCAAGGTCTCAGACAGGACTACTTTGTTCCATTACTTTTGGTAAATGTACATGATCCAGGGAGGAACACAGGATGAGCAAAATTGCTTATAGTGGTCCAGAAGAAAGACTGGCAGGAAAAGACATCCAAGTGTCCAGATATCTCCTTCCCAGCTTATCCTTGGGAATTTAATATCCTTCAACTACAGTTTACTGTCTACAGGTCCTACCTCCTCCCAGGAGTGTGTTAGTTAAGGTTTCTATTGATGTGAAGAGACATCATGATCATCCAAAGACAGCCAGCAAGAAAAGCAAAATAGAATCTCACAGATGACTGCACAAAAACTCCGAAGGTTCAAATGTTATGGGTCAAAGAGATGAAGATGCAGGTTCAAGTACAGCACAGCCACACAGTACAGGCAGCAGGCTCACGGCACTGGTGAGAAACACATTGCCAGTCCAGCCCAATACACTTTATTTACTTCAGGAAGGGAAGCAAGTAGCTGACTTGGATGACAAAACAAAAGTGTAGATGGAGTGAAGTGAAGACAGGAATCATAGTCAGGTTTGTCGGGGCAAATGGACAGCCTGGATCAGAAAACATGGCCCTGTTAACAGGACAGAGAAAGAAGGACAGCTTTGGTTGAGGAAAATCCCTGTGGAGGCGACTCAAGAGGTATAGGAAAAGAGACAGGCATCCCTTAATTCTACCCCATTGATCATGCCATCTCACTGGAATTAATGCTTTCCCTTTTTATTATTCCAGAAAAATAAAAAAAGGTCAAAAGACAGAGCTCAATGAGAATCCTTTCATGCCTAAGGACAACTACCCTCCTCTACCATAAACAGAAATGTGCCCTTAGGTGATCTGGGACTGGGCATGTTCTTGAAGGTAATTTGAAGCACTGTTTCTTGAAACTGTAGCTGTCTTCTGAGGTAGTCTGAGGAAGATATATTGAAGCTATAAGCCCTGACACAAGGGTGATTAGCAGCCATTACAGGCTGTTTTGGAGCACTCATAAAGGATCTTACTGCACAAAAACAATCTGCAAGGAAACCTCTACTAAGAATGATCTACTGTTGAATACCTCATCACCTGATAAAACTCTTATGTTGATGTTTTCTCCTAGTGGTTTATTCAAATGTCTCAAGAACCTCGACAACTCATCAGTGTTCCACTTTAATATGTTGTCACTAGATAAAGTGGGCTAAAGATACAATATGATATAGTAGTTCTCAATTCCCTTCCTCAACTGCTGAAATTTTACATATACAAAACAACACATAAGCAAGTGTGGCCAGGCCTAGTGACACAGGGCAATACTCAGATGTGAGAGCTAGGGTTTTGGCTTAGTTTTAATTCTGAAGGAAACTTACACTAGGAGAATGGTGCCCAGGAGGGCTCCTGGAGAGAAGACATCACAATATTTTGGATTTGAATTGCCTGTCAAGGTAAATGATTTACACTACCAGTAGATAAGACTGGTGATGACCTTTGGCATTAACCTGTAGCTAACTGGGTTGAAGTGCTAATGGAAAGTGAGTTTTGTAATATATACCTCTTACTTCTTAAAGGAGCTGTGTTCTGTTCCACCTCTGGTGCCTCCTTACACTGTTTATTTTCTCTCCTTGGGACTTGTTCCAATCCTATGATAAAACCTCTTCCACTGAAAAGCTGCTTCTGTGGAGAAGCATCCTCTTACTCACCTCCTCATTCCATCTAAACTACAGTTTCTAGTTAAATAGGAAAACAAATCCTAAGTGCTTCTACTTCAAGGTGTGGGGAGCATCCACGGGCAACATCGGCATCTTTAAGCCTAAATGCTTCCCCCTCCCCGACCCCACATACTGATGGGAAACCCAAATGCTTGCTTGCGTGCACACAGTGTGAAAATGTAGCACAGAGAGGGGATGAGTTCCTGAGTCTCCATGCCTTCTGAAGAGCTGTTTCAATGACTCTTAGTTACTCTTATTGCTGTGAAGAGACACCATCACCAAAGCAACCTATAAGAGAAAGCATTTCATGGGGGGCTTGCTTACAGTTTCAGGAGGTGACCATCACGGTGGAAAGCCTGGCAGCAGGTCAGCAAGCAGATCTGAAAGTATCTTAGAGCTTAAATGTTGAGGCAATATCAATGAAGGAGAGAGAGAGAGAGAGAGAGAGATACAATGATGTTGGCTTTGAAACTTCAAAGCCCAACCACAGTACACATCTCTTCCATGCCTCCTCTTCCTTCCCAAAGAAATTCCATCAATTGAGGACCAAACATTCAAATATATGAGCCTGTAGGAGCCAATTTCATTCAAACCACCACAGGAGTTATTGTTCATTAACAGGCCCTGAGAAAAGGAGTCATGCTATACCTATGTAGACAGAGAGCACAAACTGGACTCAAATGGTTATCAAAAGGGGGAAGGCAAAGAGGAGGGATGATGGAGGATGATGAAGAAGTTGGGAGATACAGGAGAGGGAAGGAGAATCTAGGAGGAGGATATTATACAAATACACAGTATTTGTGTATGAAATTATGAAAGAATGAATAAATTTTTTATATCTCAAGTATTGACATTCTTACCAGACTCTCTCAACCAAATCATTGTGAGAACACACATTTCAACATACATCTTGGGAACACACATTACAGTTCCCATCTCTGTGGTTGGAATACACATGAGCTATGGATTTTACAATCCCCAGGAGATCACCTAGGGGACTAAATTTTAGATGTCTACTGTGATATCTGGCTTAGCAATGTTTCTTTTGAGAATTCTGTATCTTTCCTTTCATGTTGGTATAGCAAATGTTTCCTAATGAAATCCCCACGCTTAGTCCTGTTCTCCAGAAACAGCTCTGGGAAAACCAACAAAGAATAGCATTTGGCAGAAATCGTGATCATTAGGAATGTTGTATGAGGCAGTTACTTAGGATGGCACTGGATGCCTTATGAAAGATTAAACTGTAGAAATAATTGACTGTCAGTTAAGGTACACTGGGAAGGCCTGAAGGCATCTAGAGCAGGTTCTGCTCTTCAGGCTAGAAGTGACAGGGTGATTCTGTAGAACCGTGGTGGCTCATACCTGAGGCTCTCAATCAGCACAATGGATGTAAGCACAAGGCACTGCAGTAAGATCTCTGACTGGACTGTTAGCCGTAGTGAAATCACACTGGGAAAACTGATCAAATGGTTTACTTTGTAAATTAGAAGGCTGAGAGTTTCAATTGTGTGAAGAGAAAGAGCGTTTAGTCCAAAATTTGTTATAGACTTCTCTGTTGTTCAAACAAGAAAATCTTCAGCAAACAACATAACAGAAAACAGACAATACAGGTCCTGAGACTCCCAGAGCATGGCCAATTCCCTGTGGTCATAACTTCATTTAAAACAGTTTCTGCTAGGTGATACCTAGCTATCACCATGGTAAATGCAAATTATCATGTGGTAGAAATTCCTCAAACTGCCCCATGTTAAAACAGAAGAAATTCCATTGACCTGACCCACCTCAGTCTCAGTATCTGCAAGCATGAGGAGGTAGCATAACTGAGTTTTAACCCTGCCCAGCCACCATACATCTTCCTGTACATATATTTCCTCTTTGTTCCTTTCTACTTCCTGAAGATTAAATGGCTGCTGAACATGATGAGTCTGGTGGTCATCACCATTATGAAGTGATCTGTGGTCTTCTCCCATTGCAAAGGGCTCTGTGGCTCAGGCTCTCAGAAATTCCAACAGTCATGTTGCAGACTGACACAGCTTTAACAAGCCACAGACCCAAAGGTAATTCATGGGTTAATTTTCAAAGCATGTTCATGGCACATCTATAATGAGGCACCATGGCACATGATCTCCTTAGTCTAAACAAGAGACCAGGGTGTTGCTCTGTGGAGTTTAAGGAGTGATCCATTACATGACCTCAAGAAATGAATGGAGAGACACTCTCTTTCTTTACTTGCCCCAGATTCCTACTGCCTCTGTTTACCTCCTTCCTGCCTAGAATCATCCTCCCTCTGTTTGATAACAGCAGTTAGGTTCCTACAGAGAATCTTAAAGGATTCATGTCGATATGAGAGAAAGACAGAGAGAGGGGGAGAGAACAGCTAGAAGCATCTAGAAGAATCCAGAGCAGAGAGAAAATGAAGTAGGTTGAAGCTGGACATGAGAGAAGCAGGAGAAGAGAGGTGTGTGTGTGGAGAGAGAGAGAGGAGAGAGAGAGAGAGAGAAAGGGAAGGGAAGAGAAAAGAGAAGAGAAGAGAGGAGAAGAGAAGAGAGGAGAAGAGAAGAGAAGAGTAGAGAAGAGAAGAAGAGGAGAGGGGGGCTTGGGGAAAACAGAACAATGTCAAGTCAAGAATTAGCAGGGTTATAAGGAAAATGAATGGCTGGGAGAAGGGAAGCACACAAGCTGGAGGGACTTCAGTGTAGAGGAGGAGATGAGAAGGGATAGGATCCTGGACTTTGAAATATATAAGAAGTACTTGTAATGCTGAGGGAGCCTGGGGGCCAAGTGCTTTGCTATGCTATAGGTACCACAGAGAGAGCCACTTGTCTCTTCTGCCTTTTCAAGAGTGTCTTTGGGACCTGGCCATTGAGAGGGTTTGTAGGCTCCTACTTAGGTGATTTGGGAGTTAATCATAGTCCCTGCCCCTCCTCAATGAAGTAATAGATATCAGCACCATGAGCAAGGGCTATGTGGAAAACCTTGCTTTGACAAGGGAACTGGACTAGGAATCCTGAAGAGATGTGACCCTGGGAAACCAAGTTGATGTTCTAACTGTGCTAGCTCCAGGTTCCTAAACAGCAGTAAGGGTTGTGTTTTATAAGAATATAGGAGAGAAGGAATATGTTTGATGGATGTGTAGTCAGGTATGGGGAAGGGGGTGTCTCTGCAGAATCATGCCAAGGCATCCCTTCCCCATGATGGACCAGCCACAATATGGTACAGAATAGAGTTTATTCAGGGCATGGGGAGGGGAGCTGAGAGGGTAGTAGAGACAGAGAAAAGGAGAGAGACAGAGAGAGAGAGAGAGAGAGAGAGAGAGAGAGAGAGAGAGAGAGAGAGAGAGAGAGAGAGGAGCACATGGGGGGGAAGAATGGAGAGGGTAAGGGACAGAGGACAGAACAGGAACAAGAAGGTAAGAGAGAGAGGAGGGGGCAAGCATCTCCTTCTATAACGAGTCAAGCAAGCCTGGCTGTTGCCAGGTAATTGTGGGGTGAAGCCTAGACAAAATGCCAACACTCTGAGAGACACTGACAATATCTAGAAGAACAGCACAGAACTGTGACACTACTGCCATGCTTCCTCCAGACAGATCCTGCCAGAATCCTAGGGTTGTACCTCATATCCCTCACTCTTGTTTTACCTCCTTCATCTCCCCCCTTCTTCTCCATCCTTTTCTCCCTCCTAATTCAATCCATTAGATGACAGCAAAAGACACATTTGGAATCTAGGAAGCCCAGTTCCATTGTGTTCTGGGTCCCTTGGTAACGTTTCTTCTCAGGGGAGTCAGAGAGAAGACAGGAAGAAACAAGACACGAAGTAAACAAGCAAGGCATCTTCACAGCCGTTTCAAAGACCTTGGTTTCCCTTTCAAGGTCATTGTGCGTGTGTTGTCAGTTGCTTGCCATGTGAGAGCCTCCTGCTCCCTGGTGCTTTCTTAAGTTTAAATTAGTTTCCATCAAGAGACTCGTTGCACCTTGCAGGGAAAAGCATTGTTTTTAATACACTTGTAACTAATGTGCTGGTCCTTGGGGAGTTTCAAAGGACCTCAAAGGCAATAGTTCTCTACCCGGGAGCAAAGAAGCCATTACAGCTTGTAGCGGAAGATTTAATAGGTGTCATAATTTATCATGTAAACTGAAAAGTGTTTCTTAATTAAGTGCGTACGTTAATGAATTTTTTAATTTGATCCCTGTAAGTACCTTGCTATACTAATTGCGATATTCTACACATTAGTCATCCACTGTTGCCCTTGGCTATTTTGTACCCTGAGAGGTAAAGAAAGAGAGCTTTTCAGTTAAAGTTCATTTAACTCTTTCCACCCAACAAATTATATCTAGTCTTACATCAGAGCTATGGTTGAATTTCTCTGAGCGTTTATAGGAGTTGTATGTGTATCATGACTGCTTCATGATATAGTTAAGGGGAAGGTTTCTATTGTAGATATGAGAAAGAGGAACACCCAGAGGCATCTGGAGATGTTCACAGCAAAGGGAGAAAGAAGTGGGCTGAATATGAATGACCAGCAGACAAGACCTGGCCTGGGCTATCTGAGAGAGAAAGGGGGAAGAACAGCAGGGGATGGAGAATAAAGAGAAGAAGAACAGAGAAAGAGAACACTATCAGTGTGTTTATCAGGAGTAGAGTAGCTAAGGGAAGGGAAGTCTGTGAGTCAGAAGTGGGGATTAGGGTAGAGAAGATGAGAAGGCTAGGATGCTACCATGGACTTTGAAATGGGTAAAAGAGTCATGTGATAGATACTGAGGGAGCCTGGAGGCCAGCCTGAGCTTTGCTAGGCACCACAAATTTGTCCCTTCTGCCAGTGGTAAGAGAAAGAACTCCCCTTGGCAAGGGGGAACCAGGTGTACAAGTTCCTGAGGAATGCTGGCTTTTATCTAATTGCCAAAAATTGTCCTGTAGACTAAGTTGAACTCACTGGACTGCTTTTTGGAGTCTGGGGAACTGGAGTTTCCTTTGAACCTAACAGTATATGAAAAACAACTAAACTTTCTGATGGTTTTCAAATAAATGGAAACTGGGTATCAGACTAGAACTGAGTTCCCGAGTTTCCCAAGGGGAACATTTTCATTTCTTCAAAGACTTCTTCAAAGAAACACTTACTAATGGCAAGATGGAAAGTTGGGGATGCCATTCTTGCTTCTATTTGCTATGCAATGTGATTAACAAAAAGGTTTAGATTTGAATAATACTTCCCAAAGTGGAAACAATGAAGAGAAAACCTAAAATTTACTTGTAGCCAATTGCCTAAATATTGTATAAGTGTAAGTGTAATGATAAACAATAAATGTAATGATATATTGTCAAGTCTGAAGGCATAATATTATACATCATGGCAAAGTACTACTATAACTGTAAAAGATTGTCTTCAGGGGAAAGTGTTTGGAAGCTAGACTGCTCAGTCATTTGGTGGTTATTTTCCAAAGTCCTCAGTAACTGTTATGTCTTCTTGTACTTCTGTATCACCCAACTACATTAAATGCTCATAATTATTTAAAGAGAAAGCCCATTCATGTAATACAGAAAAACTGACAAAGTATTATTCTATAAAGATAGTTCTCCTTCGGAATCTATTTCAATAATAAATGTTCTTTATTTAAACATCTATTGTCTAACTTTTTTATATGTTCAAATTTATCTTGAGTTAAGTGAAACAAAACCTACAAAGTTTATTAAAGGAGTATTAACAACAAAACTATCTAACCCTTGGCTTTTCTACTAAATGGATATATCAAATTATTCATGAAGATGAATGCACTGTAATAAATTGTATTAGGTTTACTGATTTAGAGACATACAATTTCCTCTCTTGTGCTACTGACAATGACTAATTCACAATTTCCAAATGGTATATGAAAATGTATAAATTAAGCAACAAGAAGTATGACAATTTTTATAGGTACCAATGTCCCGCTCTTTACATAGTTAGTTATATTTTACAAAGAATTCTTACACTTGGCAGAACTTGTTTTAAATGTCAGCTTTGGGATGATTAACAGTAGGGGTTTTTATAAAGACATCAGGCACACTACACACATAAGTCATCAGGGATATCTGTTAAAATCCAAAATTTTCTTTGTGGGATGGGTTTGGGGAGTGGAAATGTACTTTCCTGTCAAGTTCCAGGCCTGTGCTGATACCACTGGTCATTGAGACAGACTGAAATAGGGAGAACATACATGTTTCTTAACTCAGGTCTCTGTTGAGTTGCTTATGAGTCAGTGACTCTTTTCTAAACATACTTCTGTGTTTTAATTAACATTTCCCTTTCAATAAAAAGAGGTAAATTTTCTGGGACCTCTTACCCAGTAGATTAGAAGTCAGATAATTCAGTATGGTGTTGCAGTGACACCCTTATCTGGAGAAGGCAGTAATAGTAAGTGTATAGAAATATGAGAACTTTAGTGCCATTTTCATTTAGTTTTAGTTCTGGTCCATTAGTTCATCTAGTGAGCACTTATTAAATATCTATGACACTCTGGGTTCCATTTTAGATCAACAAGGAAAATATTTCAGTATGATCCCTGAACATATTTAAAATAGTAACTCTCTGTGTTTACTTGTAATCTTCCAAGCCTGTGCTCTCATCTTTATGTCAGAGTTCCTTTCCTCTCCTAGACCCTCTAAATGGAAGTTTCCTATTCCCCAGAATTTTTACCTGGTTGCATCTCTCCACAGTTGAAATCTCAAATCACATGACAACTCCTGAAGATTTGTCTACCTTTTCTATCTAAAGCAGTCAGCGTTTCATGATATTGCAATTTTGAGTGAGCCGAACTTTTCTTAGTTACTCATTTATGCATCTTTTCTAGTAACCTATCCAATAAATCTAAGACACTTAAGGATAACAAGTGTCTGTGTTTTTAACATGTTGATATTCCCTGAGAATATATGAGTTGGGAGAGTTTTTTTTCTTAATCTAAACCCCAATTCAATCAAAATTTGGATTTCTACAAATAGTTGTAATAACTTCAAAAAAAGACAAGTTCAATAGTGTCGTTTCTTTGCATAAATTGATCTGTAAATTTAGGAACAATTTACTGTCTCATCTAGGAATACATTATTATAAAAGCCACATACAAGTAGTATTTATATTAAGTTAGCTCTGTATATTCTTGGTTTAAATGGCCTCTGTAACATTTTTCTAAATATTTCTTTATTAAAAATGAAGAATTCATAGTATAAGACAACATAGAGGAGGTGAAATTGTGTTTTGCTACACTAAAAAAAATCATAAGATATGGTATAGGGGAAAGTTAATAGAAGAAGAAAAAGAGAGAGGAGAAGGGGAACATAAAACAATCTTGTTATTTTTTTCAAACATCAAGTATGGAAAAGATTATGTATAGTTTCAATAACTGCAGACCACACAGTCCAGCTTAAGTTGCCTCAGAAAGTTTGTCCACTGTTATACATATGACAAAAACGTTTTCAAAATCATCTTATGATCTTAAGTCATGCATTAAGATACTTATTAGTCTTTCTAGAATTAAAGCTATCAGTTTGATAATTAACTGGACTAACAAGTGTCCACATTATAATTAAGGGTAGACTATGTGGAAGCTGGTTCTCATTCACTCCCATGGTCACCTAATCAGAACCTCTATTTCAAGTCCTGACTACGACACTCCAGAAGTTATTGGTGTAATTATTGACCAGGCTACAAGACTCAGAAGCAAACCAGCCAGCACACTCTAGGCAGCTGAAAAGTCCATTACGGGCACCTTCCCACTGTGCTCTGAATACATTATTGATTTGCTTTAGCTGGAGGTCCTCCTGACAAGCTTCTGCATGCAATTAAGTGGATCACACGGGACATGCTAAATGGCCTAAAACCTTCTTAGACTGGGAGAGCTTTGAACACTGCGCTGACTCTCTCATTCAACTCTTCCTAGGCTTCAGCAGGACCTGTAGAATCAATATCAACTTCACTTTATCCTGTATTCAACTGGGGAGAAGTTCCAATGACTACGGCTGAGTCTTGCTTTGCAAAAGTTCAAACATTCTGTACCAACAAATGATAATAATAATAATACCCTAAAAGTATCCATCAATTAAATTTATGCTTTTGTTTCTATTCTAAAATACCACCTAGGTGTCTAGATGTTTGATATACAATATAGTACTTCCTGGAAAACAATTTTCCCTTTGCTATCTAAGTAGTTTAGTGAGTCCTCTTTTTTGCATTTTTGCAAATAATCACTATTTCTCAGTAGATAATGTAAGGTATTATTGACACTATACAATAGTGTAGCCCATTTTGAGTAAGGATTCTCAAATGATGTAGATCAAAGTTCTGTACCAACACCTCTTATTTGCACATATAAGCAAACCATGAATAATATCAAAGCACTGAATTGACCTGTGTTATTAAAATTAAATACTAACACAAACTACAGTAATGCATCATCTTCAGAGCATCTGCTAAACATAAGTCAGAACATTATGTGATGAAAGCTTTATTGACCCCAATAAGTAGGTCTTCAGAAAGCTCTATAGAAGGAAAGAATAGTGGCACATGCCTTTAACTCCAGTACTCAGGAAGCAGATGCAGGTGAATCTCTGTGAGTTCAAAGCCAGTCTAGTCTAAGATCCATGCTCTCTAGAGATACATAGAGAGACCCTGTCTTACAATGAGTGAATGAATGAATGAATGAATTCCATAGAAACAGTTAAGACTTTCAACATCTTTAGACACAGTGATGGTTTCTAGAAACACCCTGAGGTGCTTTTGCTGTTATTTCATGTAGTATAAAATGAAAACCAAACAACTTGGTACATAACGAAGAGTGGTCATCAACAGCATATTGGAGTAAGTCTACCCTTGTAAATTGTTGAAAGAGTAAGCAGGCTATAGCTAGCATAAAGCTTCATAAGCCCTGGGGAAACTCTTTAACTTCTTTTTTGTTTGTTTTGCTTTGGTTCTAAGGGAAATGGCATAACATGTGATATGAAATACAACAAGACATTAAAATAATGAATAATAGTAATGCAACTACTGCAATAGAAAAGGGCGGGATTGAGGAAGAAACTAACTGCTCTAGATGTCTAATGCTGTGGGTTTATCCCCTGCAATAAGAATACAAATGAATCAAATAAGTTAGCTGTGTGTACTTCTCTCCTCATAAGACTGTAAGACCATGAAAAGGCTTGGGTTCTTCTCTTATCCATTCTGAAAACAGTTGCTATTGCCTAGTTACCTTTAGTATTTTGCATGGACTATGTATATACAAATTATTATGTGGGTATCATATTGGAGAATCAGGATCCAGAACAGGAGTTAAGAACAATAGGCTCTTCTTCAATTACCTTTGTGTGTACACACACGTGCACAAGTGAACACACACAAGCAACACACACACACACACACACACACACACATCAATGTTGGTCTTTACATCACTGCAAAATTTCACTTTCAATTTTTAATCGAGAAAATACGATGATTTCTCATTAAATTATAAAACAAAATGGTGAGGAGGTAGTTCAGTGCCTAAGATACTTACTGCACAATGTTGAGAACCTGAGTTTGAAAACCAGCACCTATAGAAGAAGCCCAGCATAGTGGTAGGTAGCACCCCAGAATGGGTCATGCAGGTTAGCGAAATCATTTGCATGTCAAAATAAACAAGAGAGACCATGTTTGAAGGCATACAGTGGAGGGCAACCAAGGATGACTCCTAATTGATTTCTGGTCTCCATGTTGGAATTCACTGAGATGCACACCCATGCCTACCTGTACACACTAAATTAAAATGTAGAAAACACAAGGAAGGAATGTGAAGGCACTTCTGCCCACATTCGTCCATCACTGAAAGAGGAGGGAAATCTTAAGCTTACTCACAACTATATTTAAGAGATTCTTTTCCTATTAAATAATATCAGGACAAGTAATTTTTAATGGTAGACAGTAAAATGAATCACGAACAGCAACTTTGAAAAAATATTTTTTAATTAACCACTCTTTAGCCCTTGGAGTTAATAAGGCATTATGTAATCTTTTATGAAAATATAAGCAAGTTGTTAAAAACAATTTAAAATCAGCATATTGGCAAAGAAGCCTCTGTGGTCAGCAGTAACTTAGTAATTTGCTATACTACTTACTTTTCTGTTGCCATGGTGAAATTCCATGACCATTGCAACATCAGTGAAAGTTTATTTTGGCTTGTGGATCCAAAGGACTAGAGTCCATAAATGTTGGAAAGGTGTGGAACAGCAGTCAGAAGAGCAGGAAGCTGAGAGAGAGAGAGAGAGAGAGAGAGAGAGAGAGAGAGAGAGAGAGAGAGAGAGAGAGAGAAAGTGAAGCTATAAACCTTCAACCCTGCCCTCAGTGACAGGTTTACTCCAGGAAGATCTCTCCTATAGGTTCCATAAACTTCCCATTTAGCAGCACCTTCTTTCAATTAATATGTTCTGGGGATGTGGCAAAATGAGACTGGAATGTTTGGACAGTAACAGTTCTCCAGGAGAGAGAAAAAAGCTATCTCCTTATTACAAACGCTGAGCCTCAAAATCTGCAAAACTAGCTCATGGAGAACCAAGATTGCTGAGGGAGCAATTCCTGTCTCAGAGCTGTGTACTTCCGGATCCAGCTCAGGTGAGACCTCCCTCAGAGGAGCGGATGTTTTGGTTCAAGTTAGAAGACAAAAGAAAAAAAAGTAACTAAGTAAGTAAGTAAATAAATAAGCAAATAAGTAAGGATCCAAGAGAGTCAGAGGTTTTGTTCTATTCATGCAGATTTGTGGGGCCTCACAAGGAATGGCAAATCACTTGCTTCAAGCAGATTAATTTCAAGGGTTAAGCTAATCTTATCTCCAAGCATCCTCAGTTAAATCCAGAATGACACTGACCAAGTGTCTAGTACTCCATGACCGATCTGAATGACACTAAATCAACCATCTCAGTTCTCATCAAGAAAGCTGGTTTGATTTTACTATCACAAAATAGGTCTGAAAAAATCAGAACAAACTACCTTCACTCCTGACCAACATTTTCAAATTGCAAAGCTACAACAGAAGTATCGACTGGGTTTTTAACCAAAAGCTGTAAGAATGAATGACGCGAATTCTTATAATAAATGTAGGCAAATGTCTATCAAGAAATCCCCTTCTGTGCTGTTGGTAACAGAAAATTCATTGCAGCCTGTACTAATTGCCTCTCTCTGCTGCAGCTTTCCTTAAACTACAGCCACTGTGATTAAATTCCCTTCAATCCATCAATACACTCCAGTATCTCCTGTACAATATCGCTACTCCTAACACATTGCTTTCACATCCATGTTCATTCCTGGGGTCTGCTGGAGGAGATTGCATATAATCTCTAAAATCCAAGCAAATAATTCTTGATACACAGTTTCTAGTTTCCTCACTCTCTCTGGGACTCTAAGATGAGATTAAGCATTGAATCATATTTGCTGTGAAGACAAGCTAAGCCTGTGTAACAAAGTAATATCAACAGATGAATGATACTGTAGACAAAGCCACTAGATATTGTCTCCCCAGGTTTTGCTACAAATTCTCATGGAAGTGAGAATTTCCCTTTGCTTACTATACAAATCAAGGCTCCAGAGGTCATCCTTCTTAGTTCTTTTCAACTCTCCCTTTCAAACGTTATGCTGTAGAAATGGCTTAAAACTCCCCTCCATGCGCAAGGACTGAGAAAGTGATCAAATCCCTGATCACCTACAGCAATTACTTTCTGAACTCATGTTTTGTTTGCTTTTTTTCCCCATACCTTCTCTGATTGAGGAACAGAAAAGAGTTATCATAGTTATTAGTTCCACTCCCATTAACATTTGATTTCCCATGTTCACTATCATATAGACTTGACAAATTGTACTTTTTCCTAAGTTAGGCTAAATGACATTAGTATTATGAAGCCATGAAAAATGTATATGTCTTTTGCCATTCTTTGTTTCTTGGCAACCTGATTATGCTCTCTGTTAATGGAAAAAAGGAGGAGGAGGAGGAGGAGGAGGCAGAAGAGGAAGATGAGGAGGAGGAAAGTCAGTAGCAAGTTTAGATGACAATACACATATCTATATTTTTCTTCTAAGTTAAAGAGAACAACATATTAACTCTGAATATACCAAAGGACTGGGTACAGATGCATATTTAAGTAGGTTGCCCTTGCTTCACTTCTCAACACCACCAAGGGCCAAAGTCTCCTTTAACTCCTAAGAGTTTAGTACCCCCTGTGGATCCTGCAGACCCAAAGTCTCTGCATGGTGATTAACAGATTCCGTGCAGTGCTGGGCCTCAATCCAATAATTCTCTTCTTGAAAATTGCTGAGCCTTGATGCATCGGCACAGCAAAGAACAGAACCTGCCACTGGGGCTTGGTCCTCATTACAGTCCAGAGACTTCAGGACATTGTTTCCATGGCTGGGGCATCTTCCTTGAGGGTGGCTAATTAGAATTTCCCCAGGGTTTCTGATTTGTGAATGCATAAGGGCCCTCACCACTAGCTAACTGTGTGGGGAGTGTATCTAAGCAATTCCACCAACTCAACTGACAACAGCTTGAAGCAATATTAGCCCTGTTATAGGAAGACAAGTGCTCTCCACCCAGTAACACCATAGATTGGCACCACTCAATAAATCACAGCAGCATCCTTGAAAGCTGAGCATCGGTTCTAAGCCATTAATTTTAGCAAGGAGTTGTGACAGGATGTTTTGAGAGCGTAAAAGAATTCATTCAAAGCGTGCTTTCTTGATCTAAATTATAAACAGCAAATTCTTCTAAGTCACCATCTTTGCAAACCCATTAAGTCCTACAATTATCAAATAAATCTCCTGACATCCTGACAGCATCTTTTCACTCAGGAAATGATGATGTGATATTGACACCTCTCCGGCCTCTAACTTCATAGAATCATCAGAAGCTTCAAAAGCAGGTTTCTAATATATCTGAGTAAAACTAAGTATATAAACAAATTCCCTTTTTGGCAAAATAATTAATAATAATAATAATAATAGTAATAGTGTTAACAAAATTGCCACTTGATAGAGGAAAGGCAGTGTCGCATCATAGCACGATATAGTAATCTAATATTTGTTGTGTTTTATAAAAAGAAAGAGAAAGGTATGTTTTGTGGAGGCGAGGTATGGTGTGGGGGAAGAGGGTGCCTCTGTAGACCCATGATGAGGCATCCCTTTGCCCTGAGGGACCAGCCACACACACACACACACACACACACACAGAGAGAGAGAGAGAGAGAGAGAGAGAGAGAGAGAGAGAGAGACAGACAGAGAGACAGAGAGAGAGAAACAGAGAGACAGAGAGACAGAGAGAGACAGAGAGACAGACAGAGAGAGTATAAGGAGCAGGAACAAGAGCAAGAGAGCAAGAGAGAGAGGAGGGGGCAAGCAGCCCCTTTTATAGTGAGTCTCGCACACCAGACTGTTGCCAGGTAACTGTGGGGCGGGGCCTACACTAAATGCCAATAATATTTAAGTAGCATTTTGCTGTTGTTCCACAAGCACCAAACACCTTATTGCAACCAGGTATTCTGGCAGGGACCGGGATGTTAAATATTTCCAGAAACACTGTAAAACAGATGTACTATTCCAGGAGGCCATGTGACAATATTCTTCTTTTTTTAAGTCTTTTTTTTTCATCTCATGAAACCACTGTCTATATTTAAGATGAGTAAAAATGTTTTAAATTTTTATTTAAGTTCTCTCTCTCTCTCTCTCTCTCTCTCTCTCTCTCTCTCTCTCTCTCTCTCTCGTGTGTGTGTGTGTGTGTGTGTGTGTGTGTGCCACATGCATGCAGGTGCTTTTGGAAGTCAGAAGGTGTTAGATGTCAGATACCATAGAGCTAGAGTTAACATGTATTTGGAAATGCCTGATGTCGTTGCTGGAAATTGAATTCAGGTCTTCTGGAAAAGTAGTCACTTGTGAACTTTATGTCTGCGACTGTAGTTACCGGGAGCACAGTATTAGACAGGGATCAGGAACCATACCTTGCACTCTAGGCAGACATCTGCAACTGGATTTGCTGAAGTTGCATTTTATCTAAATGTGTAAGTTAGAATGATATATGACTTAAAAAAAAATCAATAAACCCCAAATATCAATTTAATTGACCTCATTATGTGACACCTACTATTTTCTTGCATAATCAGTGGCTTGTTCTATTCTGTATCACCAGATGAGCTGAGGCTACGGGGCTTACGTTAAAAACTTATGTCTTACAACATTTCGTCCTTTATTTTTCAAAATATTTCATTTAGAAATTGAACACTTTTCAAGAATGAACTATGAATTTATAAGTAGTAATAATTCTTTTCTTTTTATTATTTTTTTAACTAACTCTGGTTCCCAGAAACTCCAAAATTTGCCTCTAATCAAAGATGAAATATATTTGGCTCCACTTTGAAAAGAAACTGCTGTTTTACAAAAAATAAATTTTTCAACT
Source organism: Tokudaia tokunoshimensis (assembly GCA_036184795.1). Taxonomy (NCBI): domain Eukaryota; kingdom Metazoa; phylum Chordata; class Mammalia; order Rodentia; family Muridae; genus Tokudaia; species Tokudaia tokunoshimensis. The sequence goes on from BTHU01000014.1 coordinate 11,963,978, forward strand.
GTGAACTTCGCATATATTTAATTTTCAACATTTGAAACGAACAGACGATAATTTACCAGCAGATTTCTCCTCCACAGGCATGATTTTAAATGTTTCACCTCTTTCGTATTTTTTGAATTTTCTCAAAATTTTATTCCAATTATAAATTCCTTATGCTTTTATTTATTCTTTTAATAATTGAATTTTTGTTTGAAGCATGATAATGTCTTATATTTTAGGTGACCATATGTTACTATTTTCTGGTAACTCCCAAATTAAATCTAATGTCCAGGCATTTATCCAGTGTAGCACTTCTTCCTTAATTGTATATTTTTTAAAGCTAGTATTGTCACCAATGCATGCATAAAACAAAGTGGAATGACTTTTAACACCACTAGATTTTTTTTCTATTTTTTGCCATGATTTCACCTACTTTGTGCAACAAGCATCTGCAACAACCTTATGGAAAAATAAAAAAGTAATCCATAGGAACCAGTCTCCTCCCAATATTTTCCACATACATTGAAAAAAATAGCATTCTGAGGCCAAACACAGTTTGAGCTGAAATGCCAACTGCTAGCTAACACCTCTGGTCATGAACAATAGTGGAGAAACAGAGTCCTGGCTGCTCACTTTGGGTGCCACCCAAACACAGCAGATGCCATAGCCTGAAAGATGCAGAAATCCAACATGACACAAGTAGCTGAACTCAGAGCAAAGGTACAGAAGTTATACCTGAAACCAGCCTTTCTCAGTCTCACTCCACGTGTTTCGAGTGCATGATAGTCACATCCTGCAGATGGCCTCAGTGTTAGGCTGTGGGACCGCAGGACGATCCGATATGTGACCACTCTCTAGTGACCATTTCTGATGCAATGCATAGCTCACAGCACCCTACACCAGACCACCTAAATATATAAAACATTTACTGAGGGAACTGAAGGGAGAAAGAACAAAGGAATAATAGTAGGGTGATATGATGTTCTGCTTTTCGCTGAGGATAGATTATCTGGGGAGATTATCAATAAAGTATGGACCTAGCAGTCTAGAATGAAGGGGGAAAGAGTTCATGGGATATCGCCCCAGACAGCTTCTAGATGAGCATTAACAGATTTTTTTTTTAATGTGGCTCTCAGTGGGTACACCAATCTCTGCTGGTTGAGTCCACACCCAGTACGATATGAGCAGTACAAACTGGACGTGATGGTTTACTTTAGAAACAAAATAAGACAAAGTGGGGGAAGGTAGGGAGGTGAGGTATATCTGAGAGGAGTTAGGGAAGAGAGTGGGCATAATTAAAATCAAAGTATATTTATGAAATCCTAAATTAAAGAATCATTTATCTAGTTTATTACGGACCTGAACAATACTATAGGTAGTAGATAACAGACATTCAAGTCCCCAAGTGAACCATCTTCAACAACATAATAGTAATAAAACAAATAGGGCAACTGAAAAATTAGCAAAAGATCTGAACAAAGATTTCTATAAATAAATAAAACAAATGATGAAAAGGTCTATGGAAAAATGCTCAACATCATTATATCATTCAAGAACTGCAAATTAAACCTCAACAAGATGTCCTTACATCTTTTAGACTAGCCTTCATCAATATGACATAAGATAACAAGTGCTGATTAAGTACGGAGAAGAAGAAATTGTTATACACTGTTAATAGGATGTAGCCATTATGGAGGGTCCTCAATAGTTAAAATGTTCCATCACCCCTCCTTCAGGTATGTTGAAATGCTACAAAGTCAGTGTATTGAAGAAATAAATGTAATTTTGTACTTACTTGGTTATTCAAAATCTAAAATCTTATCATTGAATGAATGGATGAAGAACGTGTATCATATGTATGCAGTAAAATGGAAACCATCCACAAGAAGGCATCCTGCTGCTTAGGACAACTTAGAAGACTCTGCACTGAAATAAGACAGGCACAGTAAGGCAAGCACCATGTGATCTCACTTTTATGTGGATTCAATGGAGGCTGACCTGATAAAGGCAAAGGCTAGAGTTGGAAGAGACTGGAAAAATACGAGTTAAAGGATGGAAATTTTAAAGATAGGCTCAAGACATCTATTATACAGCACAATGTGAGTAAATTTAAAAATATATTGTATAATTAAAAATGTTTAAAGGTGTAGATGTCTACCTGATTCACCACAAAATTAAGTACATGAGACAATGAATATTGCCATTAGTTTGATTTAATCATTGCACATTTAAACATTGACAAAGGCAATGGCTGACAAAAATGAGATCATAATAAATGCTAGTGATCTTCCCAGTATTTGGTTTGGTTTGGTCTGGCTAGGCTTTCAGCTCAATCTGTCGTCCACAGTTGTCTTGAGGCCACGGTTCTCCTGCCTCTACCTCCTGAGTGCTTATTTTTATCTTGAGATAAAATACCTAATCCTTTGTCTAACAGGTATGGCTAAGGTTATAACTATCTACTCTATAAAACACCCTGATTAAAAGCAACCTTAAGAGGAAAGGGTTTATTTGATTTCTAATTCTAGGTCACAATCCAACACGGAGATAAATCAGGGCAGGAAGTTGTGACAAGAACCATGAGAGTAATATTACTTGCTGACTTTCTCTCTGGCTCACTCCCTCACTCAAAGTTGGCCAGTTTTTCTACACGGGCCAGAACCAACTAACTGCCTATGGATTGTGCCGCCTACAGTAGACTGGGCCCTCATACATCAATAAGGCAATCAAGGCAATGCCTAATGGATATGCCAATAGGCCAATCTGATCTAGGAAATGTCTTAATATTTTTCTCTTAGATAACTAGGTCGTGTCAGAATGACAATTGCAGCTAACTAGGATGCTACCCTGGATATTTCATCTTAGAAATCTTAAAAAATAATACCTCGGTGATAGTAACAAAGCGCTCTCTCTCTCTCTCTCTCTCTCTCTCTCTCTCTCTCTCTCTCTCTCTCTCTCTCTCTCTCTCTCTCTCTCGATTGAATCTAGGTCCTCCCTGTGCATAGTAAGTCCTGATCCATTGACCTACATTTCCAATCCTCCTAACCTTCTTGGGAGGTCATAATGGCAGTATTTTATACTTACTGTTTGATTATCACAGTTCATATTCTCATGTTCTTCAATCTTGTGAACATTAAAACAAAATCCTCCCATTGATGTCTTAAATGCAATGATGTCAGGCATTTTTCGAGATCCTAACATTAGCTTCAGTTGGAGAGAGAGAGAGAGAGAGAGAGAGAGAGAGAGAATGTTTTCTCTGAGAAATCACATAGCTGAGTCCCTTTCAATTTGGAATAAAATAATAGGTACTCTAATTAAGAAGAGAGTAGCACTCAATGCAAGACTACATTGAGAAGAAGTGATGAATGTCTGAAAAGGTGCCAAAACCGAAAATCTTGCCTTGAGTAAAGCGGAAGTAGGGAATTTGTAAACACAGAAGTCGTCAACATTACTCCATACTGCTTTGTAAATTGTAAAACGCCTGTGATGAAGTTGTGCCAAAAGCAAGCATTTCAAAGTAACAGTTTACATTGTGTCTCTCCATGCATTCACTGTATTTACGGTATCATGCAAGTAAGTACCCCAGAAATACCAGTGGGCTCGCATTTCCCAGCTGTACAACTCTCTATGTGAACATAGCTTATATTTTCAAGCTGTACATCTCTCTCTCTATGTGAACATAGCTTATATTTACCAGCTGTACATTTCTGTATATTTTATCCTGACAAGTTATTTGAAAGAGACCATCAGAGAAGGATGAATATTGAAGAGACATGATTGGCAGAACACCACTGATTTTCATGGAACTCAAGATTTTCTTATTTAGAAAAGAAGAAAAACTAGATTATCTTTTCCATTAAGAAATAAGTATTCCAAACATTTGTTTAGAATTGTTTCAAGGAAATACTAGCATCAGATCAGATTAATAAAGAAATTCCAAATTATATATGGAGTCAGTAAGTCATTCTTTATGTCTTAATTCCTGGTCTTTAATGTTCCTTTTCGAGGGAGACTGAGGTTGGTACCTCAGTTCTAGTTCCTCACACCCTCTGCAGTATAGACTTGACCTACTCTTCAGAATGTCTTTAAACCTCTCTTAAATTAAGTTTTGCATTGAGGATAATAATAATGCTCTCTGCCCTAGTTTGCTTCTGATGCTATGAAAAACACCATGACCACAAGCAACTATGGAAGGAAGGGGTTTATTTTGCTTATGTTTCCCAATCATGATTCATCACTGAGGGAACTCACAGCAGAAAGTTGAGCAGAAGCAGTTAGGAACCATGGAGGAATACTGTTCACTAACTTGCTCGTCATGACTTTCTCAAATCACTTTCTTATACAACCAGGACCACCTGGCCAGGGATGGCATCATCCACAGTGGACAGGGACCTACATAACAATTATTAATCAAGAAAATACCCCACAAATATGCCCACAGCAAAATTACTCAGTTGTATGTCTAGGTTTGTGTTAACCAGCACACTTGCACCAACATTTCATAAAGTAACAAGGGTTTTGGCTAAAAGTAGTTATATGAAGAGTAAGAAATGTAGGGGGAGGGAGTAAGAGAGAAAGAAAGAACTGCATTTCCAAAACTCAGAAACAGGTCTTCTATCCATAGCAGATCCTGACACTCAATAAACCTGTCGGGTTCTTCTAATAAATGCCTTACTACTAAGATTTGGAAAAAATGGAATAAAATTAATTCCATGTTCTGGTGTCTGGTGACAGTGGGACAATTACTTAAGTAAAGTAAAGTTAAATCAGCTACCATATAAAAAGGAATTTGTTATGTTTGGCATTTAACTTAAATAAAGAAACAATTACATATTTTTGTTAACTATAAGATTCATGTAACCAAGATGCAAACCATGAGAAATTGAAACAGATAAAATAAGACCAGAATTAACTTTCTGAAGTACAAGTTTGTTAAGACTAATTCTGGAGTTGCTTGTTCTGATGCCAAAGATGAAAATACAAGGGGAGAAGGGAGCCAGGGCATGGGTTTAGAGAGAGGCAAACGGATTTGATTCAGGAGACTGACAAACCACAACAGCTAGGTAGAACGTGCACAGAGCCAAGTAGGCAGTTCATAGATTGAGCCGCAATGTCTCTAGAGGTGACCCCCGAGCAGCCAACGCAAATTGGATAGCAATATAAAATGGTGGCAGACACTGACTAGGAGATTCAATTATCTAAGAAATGGTCACAGGACCCAAGAGGCTAAAGAAGGGATTCAAACAAGTAGCCCACTAAATAGGTTCGAAGATATATACTCACAGTGCGAGAGCAAGAACAAAATTTGCCACAGAATTGCTTGAAGCTAACCAATGAGCCACCTTTCCAATGCAGGACAATGTGTCAATCTCTAGATGTAGGAGAGTCAAGAACCACAGAGAAGAGGTGTCCTAGTAAGAATGCCAGGTTGTTGATTCTCACAGACCCTCTTTAAAGACATTTCAGAAACAAGAGGCTTTATACAAGAGGTTGGCTACTATCACAAGTAACATGAGACTCAAACAGGGAAGTAATCATAAATGTCCTCACAAAGATATGTGGGCAAAAAAAAAACCAGAATATTTTAATTGTAAATTATAACTTTTGCTCAAAATTATTCTAAGGAATAAGTTTATTTAAAGCTGATAATGACACATATTTTCAGATACCCCAAACAATATATTAATCAATAACATTAATCACTCACACCATAGGAATTCTTATTCATCCAATGAACATTTATTGGACATCATCAGAGATGTACTTTAGACTAGTGACAAAAAAAAAAAAACCATTAAGTTGAGATGCTAGGTAGTGATATGAGAACCACAATTTCACCAACTACATGATCCTAAGCAGATAACATTTAAAAAAAATAGCATAATGTTTCTGTACCACGGCTTTCTAATGTACAAACTGGGTATCAGTCACAACACATGCTTCAAAAAGTTACTGGAAATCTTACACATTTTATGGTGCTAATACCGATGAAATCTGAAATTCTTAGGTGTCTCAGACTTTCCTGAAGAGCATGGAAGGATGGGAAAAGTGTTTATTTCTGGATCATAGGCCTTTAAGTTCAGTGGCCTTTCTCGCCTTTAAGACACAGTTGTTGAATATTGCACACGATACACGTGATCTTGGTGGCACCTAGGCTGGGATCCCTAAAATATGTTAGAGAATGTAAAAAGAGAACTCAGTACAAGCAAGCTAGCAGGCAGTTTCTCCATGCTCTTGACTGGGTATATGATGTGACTAGTTATCTGCAGTTCCTCTCTTGACTTGCCCACTACAATGTGCCCTTGTAAATGTTGGCACTTAGATCTTTAGTTTGTAAGACTTAAATAGCTTCCAGAGGCGATAATCTCAGGGATTTATTTTCTATAGCTTGTAACCTAGAATTGTAGACTGATATAAACCCTTTCTCCCCTAAGTTACAAAGATGGACTGAGCAGAGTTGGGCAGAGGTAAGAACAAGGCTGTGTTAACAAGGCGAGTCACTGAATATCAATCTAAGGGATACCACCTAGCAGACAGGATTAAGACCATTGATATTTCTCTTTCTGATTTATATTCATGGGTATCAAATAGAAGCTTAATTATTTTGAACACTGCTGTAAACTTCCTTGATACTTTGTGTAAGAGGGATTGTTCAAGATGAGAGCAACTATCTTTGCCATGTTTTGTCTCATTTTTTATTTTGTTTGGTTGGGTTTTTTACATTGTTTTTCTTTGGGGGAGGTTGGTTGCTTTTTACTTGCTTGCTTCATGAATATATGACTCTGAAACTACTAGATATGTGAACCTAGGAAATAATTTTACAAATCTGAGTCTAGAATTCCTCTTTCGTGCCTCCTTTCTGTACTTCACAGAGCTGTATTATAATTGCCAATTTTCTTTATTCAATTAGGCACCATTTCAGTGGCCATTCATCTGTGCTCTCACATTCTGTCGATTTCTTGCCTCTTTGTTGAAAGAAGGTTGCATTTCATTATTTTTAAACTCTTGAAGGAGGATTAAAAAAATAAAATACCTTTTTAAAAAGATTTGCAGCCTAATGCTAGGCCAGGGCTATGGGGTGAGAGACCAAGCAACTCCATTGGGAGTCTAGCTGCAGGATGGAGGAGCTGGGGCCTGTGCAGCGGAAACCATATTTGCACTAAAGTTCATTTGTAACATGATTACAAATCATAGCTCTTGAATTGAACAGGATGTCAAAATATTGAAGTTAGTACTTTGAATATCTGGCAAAACCCTGTAAGAATAAGCCTTATTTCATACGAATTCTTTGAATTTTAAGGTTCACTGCTCTCCTGCACTTAATTTGTACCAGGAACCTGCTAGTATCCTAGAGAAATACTTGACCCATGAATGTGCCAGTAAACTAGAGAAATACTCGACCACAAGCCTTCCAAGGGCAAAACGGTGACTGATTTGTCCTCGTAACTGCTGGCAGTTAGCTCTTTAGTTTGTATATAAAAATTAAATAACGCCAGAAGGCTATCATTTCAGGGATTGTTTCTATAGTTTGTGAAATAGCAATTAGCTCTTAAATTAACTCTTGAATAACTCTTTCCACAGTAAAAATAAATAAATAAATCCCAATTCTTATTCATAAACTATACTATGTAATTATAGGGCAATCAAAATCATAATGGTCAAAACAGAAAACAAAAGGGGGAACTGGAGACTTAGACTGGGGAGACCTGTTAGAGAAGGTTGTGGTGGTTTGAATAAAAATGGTTCCTATAGATGCATACATTTAAGTGCTTAGATATCAGGAGGTGGTGGGTAGGGTGGGGAGAGCACTACTTGAGAAGGATTAGAAGGAATAGGAGGGTGGCTTTGTTGGAATAGGTGGGGCCTTGTTGGAGGAAGTGTGTCACTAGATGTAGTGTTTGAGCTTTAAAAAGCTCAAGCCAGGCACAGAATCTCTCACAGCCTATGAATCAGGATGTAGCTCCTAGCTATTTCTCCAGCACCTTATCAGCCGGCCACCCTGTTCCCTTGTGATGATAATGGGCCAAGTCTCTGAAGCGGTATGCCAGCCTTCCCCCACCCCCTCACACTGCATTAAATTCTCTCCTTTATGAGAGTTGCTGTGGTCATTGGTATCTCTTCACAGCAATGGAACAATGAATGAGGCAGAGGTGATACCTGAGCTGATTGATGCTAAACATCAAGCCCTTAGTTAGGTCGAGAGACAGTAGAGGCCAGGTGCACTGGTCTGAGAGGAAAACCCCTATAGAACTCAGAAGAACAAAGCTTGAGACTTACTTCTAAACACAGTGATGTGAGGAGATGAAGTGTGACTATAGGGTAGCAGAGTAGGGATGCTAGAAAGGAAGAAAGCCTCACATACAGAGTGTTACAGAGCATTTGAAGAAGTTGAGTTCTATTCATTGCTGATCAAGGAGAGGGCTGGGAGGAGCCTAAGCAGAAGAGATACATAATTAAAGTATACACACATTTTTCTGCTGCAGTACAGATTTAAGGAGGAGTTAACAGCATGCAGAGAAGACTTTAGTTAGAGCCTGTAATTGTGGGACACTTTGGATATGCTGAAGGTTTTAAACCAGGCTATAGAGATAGAACACTTAGTGCAGGGGCCCATACACTAGAAAATGTGGGATCTTTAAGAGTGTAAATTCGCTAGAGTCAGAGATTCACTGAATTTGAAGTATAGGAAAAAGGCGAATGAAGAACGACTAACAGCCATCTGGTTGATTGATTATGAGCCAAGGATTGCATCAGAAAGTGATGGGAGGAAGCATGTTGTTAAAATGATGAGCGTGTTTGGATATATATGGCTTAAGTGGTGGTTGTACCCACACGGATAAACACTGGACACTTAGATGTACAATTTCTGGTCTGTGGACAGGTTATAAAATTGAGTTTATAAGCATATGGATATTAACTTAAAACCTGGGAAGTGAAGAAAATCACCATACTTGCTGTACATGGCATGGCATGAGTAGTTATGTCAGGTCAGGACCTAAAACAGGCACAAATGGAGCAATTCCCTAGGAGACAGAAAGCTGAGAAATCAGAAGGTGGTAGTGTTTTAGAATCCAGGGTTGGGAATTTTCAAAGACAATTGATTAACTCTGAATACCATGGAGAGATTAGAGAATGAAAACACTGGAAATATGGCTGAATATCAGAAAGAGGGGTGCAAAAGAATTTTTAGATTAAAGGTGAATTATAAACTGTAATAAATTAAGGATGGAACCATTAAAAATAATAAAACCATGAGAGTAAAAACAGACAAGTCAGGAAAGGAGGGAAAGACTGAATATAAGAGACAATAATAAGCGTATTAATAAACATGACAATGCTCTGTTAAAGATTTGTTTGTGAACACTGGAATATACAATTTCACAGTATTTTCTGTATCATGGTATAGTCTTTTTAATTTTTCTAACCACTAAAAATATGTCAAAAGCAATGAGCTTGGTTAGATCACAAATATGCCATCTGGGTTGGCATAGAAGTTGGACTGCATGCATTTTTACATATGAGTAGGACTTTACTTACCCGTACATTAGAAATTATCATTGTGCTGGCTAGTTTTATGTAATCTTGAGCTAAGCTAGGGTCATCTAAGAGGAGGGAATCCCAACTTAGAAAATGCCTCAATGGGCTATAGGCAAGCATATAGGGTATTTTCTTAATTATTGATTGATATGGGATGGATCAGCCCATTGTGGGTGGGGATAGCCCTGAGTCAATGCTCCTGGTATTCTATAAGAAAGCACAGTAAAGCTATGAAGAGCAGCCCAGTAAGTAGCAACACTCTATGGGCTCTGCATAAGTTCCTGTCTCCAGGTTCCCACCATGCTTTAGTTCCTGTCCTTACTATCCTCAGAGATGGACTGTTACCTGGACATGTAAGCAATATCCTTAGTCATGATCTCAGAGTTCTCTTTCTGTATTTTAATCCTTGAATTTATATATGATCTATATTAAAATATATTTTGAAATATAATAGGTGTGGTCATTAGGTTTTCTGACTATATTCATTTATAAGAATGTGGTGCTCACCAACGCTGCCTCCCTCTACCCCCATCTTATTCTGTTTTGAAAGCAAGTATATCCTGCTCAGTGCCTTACTCATATGCCCTCCATACATTAAGTCAGCTCTGCCAAGAACCTTAACTTAGGGCAATATAGTGCCATTGGTACTTTCTTCAGAACTATGTTAATGTCATAGTTCTAGCCATGGGTGATAAGTAACCCCTATGTTCACCAATTACATCACACTCCATTCTCCTTAGCTTTTCAGCCACTAATTTTACACATTAAATCCTGTATTTCAAATATCTAATATTGCCTCTGATTTTATGATGATAGCAGACTGATGTAGCCCATGAAGCATACTAAAAGATCAGACATGAATGACATTCAGGACAGGTGGGAAAGAAAAAAAAGAAGGAGGACCAATAGGTTATGAGAACATGCCAAAATTCATGATAATTACAAATTTCAAGGGTCAAAAGACAGCAATAGAAAACAACTAGGGGGGTGACAATAGGAAGTTTCAGTAAGAAAGTAAGATGTCTGAGCTTGTGTTTTACAAAAATAAAAGATAATTTAGCGGGCTGGAGAGATGGCTCAGTGGTTTAGAGCACTGACTGCTCTTCCAGAGGTTCTGAGTTCAATTCCCAGCAACCACATGGTGGCTCGCAACCATCTGTAATGGGATCTGATGCCCTCTTCTGGTGTGTCTGAAGACAGCAGCAGTGTACTCATATACATAAAATAAATAAATAAATCTTTAAAAAAATGATAATTTAGCATAATTTTTATCAAGCTCATTTAAAGACACTATGTTGCGGTCAGGAGACCAACCCAAGCATTTAGAGTAAATAGGAATAAAACTGCTTCTTTGGAAAGACAATATAAAATTAAAATAGTTATTTTCCAGCTTTATAAAACTGCCAATTAAAACACATTAAGAAGAAAACCATTTCCTGTTCTGACCAGATGTTCTGAAAATATGCACATTACTTCATGTTAGCTCATCAAGTAGCAATAGACTTCTAAGTTACCTCTCCTGACAATATTGTCAAAGATTCGTTTTTATTATTTTAATTATGTGTATGTATGGATGTCTGTGTTGGGGTACATGCAAGTAAGTACAGGTGTCCACAGAGGTCAGAGGCTCCCTTCCCTCCAGCCCACAGACTGCAAACATATTAATGTTTTAACTTTCTTAATTTATCAATGAGGTCAAAGCCTTCATGCTCAAATCCATTTCCAAAATTCCCATTTCTGAACCCTGAAGTGCTGTGGGCCAAGCCTTCAGCATATAAACTCTTCGGAGAGCACTGGAGACTCAAGCCACAGGACTAGAATTCTGCTTTCTCATGCACTGTCCTGGGTCATGTCAACTTGACGCAGCTAGAGTTGTCTGGAAGGAAGGAACATTAACTGAGGAAAGATCCCTAAGATGTAGCTGTAGGGCATTTTCTTAATTAGTGGTTCATAAGGAAAGGCCCAGCCCACTGTAGTTGGGGCCATCTTTAGGCTGCTGGTCCTGGGTTCTATAAGAAAGCAGGTTGGGCAAGCCATGGGGAGAAGGTCAGTAGTGCAGTCTCCCTCCATGACCATTGCATCAGCTCTGGCCTCCAGGTTCCTGCTCTGTTTGAGTTCCTCTAGTGACTTCCTCCAGCAATGGGCCATTACCTATAGTGCACGTCCAATAAACCCTTTCCTCCCCAGCTTGCCTTGGGCTGTGGTGTTTCATTGCATTCTGATATTTAAGTGAAATAAGAGTACATGTTCTTCAGTATTTAGTTTCATCTGTCAACTTGACATAGCCTAGAGTCATGTGAGGGAGTCTGGACTGAGAGACTGATTGTCCAGATCAACCTGGTCTGTGGTAAAATTTGTGAGAAATTGCCTGGGTTCATGAATGATGGGGGAGTGCCCAGGCCACTTTGGCAGTAGCATCCACTAGGCCTGAGCTATATAAGAAAAGTAGTTGATCATGACTGAGTGAATAAGCTAAGAAAGAAAGAAAGAAAGAAAGAAAGAAAGAAAGAAAGAAAGAAAGAAAGAAAGAAAGAAAGAAAGAAAGACAATCGATGGACTCTGACATGGAAATGGAGATCATATGAACTCTTTACTCCTCTGTGTTGCTTTTGGAGAGAGTGTTTTATGGCAGCAACAGAAGTAGGACAAGTTCTTAACTACAGTAAATGGAAACGCAACAGTTAGAGCTGAGGAGATAGCTTGGCTGATAAAGTATTTACAGCACAGACATGTGCACCTTCCTTTAGATCCCCAGCACCCATGTAATAACGGGACACAGAAGCACACATCTGGAATCTTAGGGCTTGGGACGCAGTGCAGATGGAAACAGGCAGACTGGCAGATCTACAGATCCTAACAGCTGGTCTCCATGAAATAGCAACCTCCAGTGTGGTGATTTGAATAATAGTAGCAAGTATAGGTTTATGTATTTGAATGCCCAGACACTAGAGAGTGGAACTCATTGATAGAACTAGAAGGATTAGGAGGTGTGGCCTTGTTGAAGGAAGTCTGTAATTGTGGATGGATTTTAAGGTGTGAAAAGGATCATTCCAGGCCCAGTGTCCCGGCCCCACCTCCCCAACTTCTGCCTACAGATCAGGATGTAGCTCTCAGTTACTGCTCCAGTGCCTTCCTGCATGCTGCCATGTTCCCCACTATGATAATAATGGAATAACCCTCTGAACCTGTAAGCAAGTCCCCAATAAAATGCTTTCTTCCTTGAGAGTGACCTTGGTTATGGTGTCTCTTCACACCAACAGAATAGTGACTAAGATATCTAGTTTCAAAAACTAAGATGGGGAGCAATAGAGAAGGATACACAGCAGCACTGACCTCTTCCACCCACATATGCACAAATGTACAGATACATGCACATATATAAGTATATGCACATACTTGTACACACACACACACACACACACACACACACACACACACACACATACACACACCCAGGGTAGGAGGGCAGAGAGAAAGAGATCCCTGTAGTCTCTAAATTTTATTATTCAGAATAGCAAAACAAAGGGTGACAGAAAATTTATGTGTGTGTGTGTGTACATATATATGTGTATGTGTAAAATTGTCAAAGACTCAATTAAAAAATTCTAAAATAAAGAAATGTGACTAAGAATAATGTTAATTAAAAAAATCTTATAACAAATAATTTACTGGCTAAATGTATTGATCTTCAAAACTGTACAACCTACACAGTATTTAAAAGTGAAACCCGAACATTCAACCACCATGTTTGAAATGTAGATATAAAGAGGTATTGATTTCAATGAGAAAATATTACTGACTTCAGACTAGAACAGGCAGAATCTAATAGGGGATGAGGATCAGGAACAAAGGAGTAGTTGGGAAACCTCAAGAATAACTGAAGCAAAGGTTTAAGCCTTTAGAATGTACATGCTGTGGGATAGGAGAGGAAAAGGATCTTCCAAGTAACAAACAAGATGCAATATATATTTAAAGTCATTACAAAGACAAAACATATCTTCCTTGGCCACTTGTGAATAAACTCAGGTAAATATATATAAAACACATGCATACACACACATACACATTAGCTTTCATTTATTTAAATGTCAGTTTGGCTTTTATGTTATAGCATTCTCTTTTCTTTGAAACTCATGTTAGCCTTTTCCAGACTATAATTCTCAGGCTCCTGAATAAATAAGTAGGTGTTCTAGTTTAGTTTCTGTTGCTGTGATAGACACCAAAACCAAAAGCAAGTTGGGCAGGAGAGGATTTATTTGGCTTACAGGTTACAGTCCATTATCAATGGAAGCCAAGGAAAATGGAGGCAGGAACTGAAGCTTGTTCTCAAACTAAAGTTCAACTATGATTCTCATATAGTCCAGGCCCACCTTCCTAGGGATGATACAGTATCCTGGACCCTCATACATCAACTATCAGTCAGGAAAATGCCACATTTTCTTGCCTATGCCCAGAGGCTTGTCTGATGGAGGCAAGTCCTCAATTGAGGTTCTCTCTTCCCAGTTGTGACAAGGTGATAACTGACAATAATTATGACAACAGAAATTATATTTCTTGATTCATGACGGCCTTGGAAGGGACCAGTCAATTTTGAGCTGTGTTACCCATGGACAGGTGGTCCTGGGTGGTATAAGATGTGGTCCATGCTGCCCCTGAAAACCATGCTGATGTTCCTGATCAGGGCTATAACTGGAAGCTATGTTGGTGTCTATGTCCATGTTTTCACCATTCCACCAGCTATTATGGGTGACAGAGGTTTTTGTTGCTTTTTGTTTTTTGGTTTTTTTTGTTTTGTTTTATTTGGTTTTAGTTTGCAGTGATATCAATGACTGCAGAATAAAAATTGAAAATGAGAGACACTGAAGGCTTCTTGACAATCTCCCTACTTCTCTGCAAAAAGAAACAGCCCAGATAGGAAGCTAGTGAAAAGAATTCTTAAAAATTGCAATAAAGATGCTGAAGAGTGACTCGTCACAATTGATGGCTTCTGAAGGGTGGAGCAGGGCTGGGGAAGGACTCAGTTATCTTTAAGAGGCTGGCCATGAGGAGTTTGACCAGGCTTCCATGAGTATATGGGCAACATGAACTGGACTTGGAGTATTTGTCTTTTGGGGGGAAGACACAGAATGGGAATGTGGACTTCAGAGGAATAGGAAACAGTTATGATGGAGTAATTGTATGAAATTCCCAAATAATTAGTAAAAATATATCATTGGAGGTAGGAGAAAGCAAACTGAGAAAGCCAGGAGGAGAAATCTAGTGTTCCCCCATGATTTCTGCCTGCTGCATTTCCTGCCCTCAGCTTCCCGCCTTGGGTTCCTCTCTCTTGACTCCTCTCAGTGATGGAGTATGACCTGAAGGTTGTCAGGTGAAATGAATCTTTCTGTCTCGACGTTGCTTAGGCATGGTGTTTTATCACAGAAATAGAAACTCCAACTCAACAATTTGTGTTCACCCTAAAGAAGCTTAGTATAAAGAAAAAGAATCTTGTGGTTAGCTTTCCACAGTCCTTGTAACTTGGACATACACCTATATGAAAGGAATTTGTAATGTTTGGTGGGGAAGAGGGGACAGACAGGACAAGAGAAGCAAAGGAAAACAGCAAAAGAAAATAGCTCCCCTCAGCACAGTTATGATCAGTCTTAGTCCTTTGTTCCATTTAATAAATATTACAACTTGCTATTAGTTTACCTTTATCAATTACTCGGTTTATGGATTTTGTTTGTTTATTTGTTTTGTGATTTACGTACTTGAACCTCACAAGAACAAGGATTACCTCTGCATAGTTCAAAATTGTATCCTAGAAGTTAGCCTAGTGGCTATTAAATTAATTGGCATTAATGTTTTGGTTAGCTTTATGTCAACGTGACACATGTCATTTGGGAAGAGGGATTCTCAAATGAGAAAATGCCTTCATAAGATGTGCTTATAGGCAAGTCTATAGTACATTTTGTTGATTCGTGATTGATATGAGAGGAACCAGCCCATTTTGGGGTAGTGCCAATGCTATCCTAGTTAGGCTTACTATTATTGTGGTGAAATATTGTCACCAAAAGCAAGCTGTGGAGGAAAGAGTTTATTTGACTTACACTTCCACATTCCTGTTTATCATCAAGGAAATCAGGACAGGAACTCACAGGTCAGGAACTTGGAGGCAGGAGCTGATGCAGAGGCCAGAGATGGACATGACCTACTGGCTTGCTGCCCATGGCTTACTCAACCTACTTTCTGAAAAAGAGCCAGGACACTAGCCGAGGGGTGGCCCCACCCACAATGGGATGATCCCAAAACAATCATTAATTAAGATAATGCCCTACAGACTTTCCCCCAGCCCAATCTTACAGAGGCATTTTCTCAGTTGAAACTTTTCCTTCTCTGATGACTCTAGCTTATGTCAAGTTTGCATAAAACTAGCCAGCTCATACCTCTGAGTTGTAGGTATGTGTAAGAATTCAGGCTGAGTAAGCCACAAGGATCATGCAGTTAGCAGCAGCACTCCTCCATAGCTCCTGCATCAGATACTGCAACCACGTTCTTGCCCTGACTTCTTGCCCTCAGTATGGACTATGCTGTGGAAATGCAAACTGAAATAAACCCTTTCCTCTCCACATTGATTTTGGTCAATGGTGTTTTATTACAGCAATAGAAACTCTAAGATAATTAAGCAAATATTTATTTAATAAGTTAAAGAAGAAAAAAAATTAACTGAAATATAATGTATACAAGTCACATTATTATTATTATTATTATTATTATTATTATTATTATTATTAGGTATTTGATATTTCCATTAGAATAAAACATACTAGATGTTAGAAGGTAATCAGTGCTAACTATGATGAGACACAGCATGCTTTAGCAAGATGAAGAAAAAGCAAGAGAGGTGGGGGACTGGTTTTGTTCCGTCAGCATCAGCTCTGAATGGTTTATGTACCACAAGCCCGTGTTTCTCTAATAAGGCAATTTCATGCCAAAACCTGGCAGTCCTAGTGAAGAGGCTATGTTTTCAATGCTCTCTGTGAAACCAGTGTCAGCACGAAGCTTACTGGGCACTTCAGTGATGCCCACCTGCCTGGCCCACTAGAGTATGACTGAACCCCCAGGCTCCGTGGGTCTGTTAGCCCATCTGATAAAAGGGGGGATCCCAGAGCACCTAGTGCTCTGAGGTATGCTATCCTGTCCCCTCAGGCTGACTGGAGTGCCCATCTGCCTTGGCTTCAGCAACTGCAAAGGAACTCAACAAGCACGGACTGAGACACCTACTGGGTGAGAGAGTCAGTTCTTCAGATGCTTGCCACTTAGTACAATTGTCTCTAAGGGTCTGAGGTAATTTTTATGCAATATGGCAAAAATATTTCCTACCCAAGTCCAGCATTTGGCACCTTCCTACACTGTATATTTTAGTAGAAACTAAACTTGATAACTTCCTAATTTTATCTACATGGTTACATGGTTGTCACAGACTTTCATTTCTATAGATGCTTTTTGCCATACATTCGGGTCACAAAACAACAGTCATAGGACAGAGATTATTGACTATTTTTTTTTTGGTTTTTTCGAGACAGGGTTTCTCTGTATAGCCCTGGCTGTCCTGGAACTCTCTCTGTAGACCAGGCTGGCCTTGAACTAAGAGCTCCACCTGCCTCTGCCTCCCAAGTGCTGGGATTAAAGGCGTGCACCACCACCGACCGGATTATTGACTATTAATAACTACTTAAGTAAACATATGCATGCATACTCTGTATTCATAAGTTAAGTATCTATACTTTTATGAAATGTGCGAGTCATAGGACAGAGATTATTGACTATTAATAACTACTTAAGTAAACATATGCATGCATACTCTGTATTCATAAGTTAAGTATCTATACTTTTATGAAATGTGCGAGTCATAGGACAGAGATTATTAACTATTAATAACTACTTAAGTAAACATATGCATGCATACTATGTATTCAGTAAGTTAAGTATCTATACTTTTATGAAATGTGTGAGTCATAGGACAGAGATTATTGACTATTAATAACTACTTAAGTAAACATATGCATGCATACTCTGTATTCATAAGTTAAGCATCTATACTTTTATGAAATGTACGAGTCATAGGACAGAGATTATTGACTATTAATAACTACTTAAGTAAACATATGCATGCATACTCTGTATTCAGTAAGTTAAGTATCTATACTTTTATGAAATGTGCGTTATACTCTCAATATAGCAGTGGTTGTGATAGTTTGAAGGGGCACTAATAATTCATATCATTATTTTAAATTGTGCTTAGCCATTTGGTCAATTCATTTTACTCTAAACATTGTAGCAAGGTAAGACAATAACACACACACACACACACACACACACACACACACACACAGGGAGGGGGAAGAACTTGGTATTTTTTTTTAAATTGCCAAATACTCTTCTCTGTGAAATTAAACTTATATTGTTGTATCAGTTACTTTTCTGCTACAGTGATAATGATAACCATGTCCAGAAGCAACTTAAGTGTTTATTTTGGTTTTACAGTTCCAGGTTTTACAGTGTCTACCATGGCAGGGGGCAGCAGGAAGCTGGCTAATCAAATTTCCTTGGCACACCAGGAAAGAGAATAAAAAGTGTCACAGGATAGTAACTCACAAAGCCTATCCAGAGTGATGTACTTCCTCCAGCAAGACTCCATGCCCTAACTTATAAAATTTCTCCTAACCACACGCCAACTGTATACCAAATGCTCAGCCTATGGAGAGTCCCATTGAAACCCCACCAGTTTCTCTAAGCCGAACAAACGTCAGTGAAATGGCACCTTGAAGAGCAGCTTGCTGTGCTTTGACTTCACTGCCACGGTAGGTTCAGAACATTTCTAAGAATACAAGGAAATTTTAAGAAACTGTGTTATTAAATTCAACTGATTATCTAGAATGAATCACACACATTCTAAAATATTCAATACAACAAAGGGACTTGCTGCCCTAGAAGCAACTAAATTTGTGTGAAGTATGTTATTCACATTTGGGGAAAGATGCTTTTCATAAACACAGAGGGACAAATCTAAGAACTTTGGAAGACCAATGATCTATTTTGATGTACATCCTAATTATATGAAAGAAACCCTAACACAGTTGTACCCATGCTTCTACGAAGGATGACTTCTAGACCATTTCCTACTGTCTACATGAGAATTTACAGGTGACTGTACAATGTTGAAGATGTCAAAAACCACTGTTTTCAACTAAAATTTATTTTAAAAAAACCTTAAAGTTGGGTAGGCTACCTATTAAATTTCTCCCTCTGCCCGCAATGTTGTTAATTACCTGTGACCCAGTGACCTACCTAGTGACCCAGGCAGCCATGTGGCCAAGTCAGGCAGCCTTCATGGGCCTTAGAGCCCAGCAGAGAAGGTATACAGTGAACAGTTATTTTTAAAGGAATGTCTGCCTGAGAAAGGAAGAACATGACATACTGGGACACTATACCATTGCTAAGGAACACCCTATGGATAAAAGCTATGGGGAAGGAACATGGACTCAGGTTTCATTGGAAAGGAAAAGAGGAAGAGGAGGACTACACATCTAAGTAAGTCATCATGTGACCCGAGATAGCTGGAAGACAGAAGCCGGCTTACAACTGTTCCTCAGGAGACTGCAGAGTCAGTGGAGAACAGCACTTTGCTCTTCCTAAGAGACATTCCTAAAAGAAGACAGAATGGAAATCTCTTTCCCATCTATCTCCACTACCTCAAATGACCTGGACAGAAGCAAAGATGATGGGAAAGGGTGGGCAGAATAAACACCTATGGTGTCAAGACAAAATCTCAGCTTTCCCTTTCTGGGACATACACACGTATGGACTGAAAAAAAGCCCCCCAACAGTCCACCCCCAAAACAGTAGGCTTCTGCCATATGCTGTCCTAACCTGCCTCCCATTGGGTGAAAGTTGTCCAACCTGATTCATATGCCACATTCCAGCATAATTCCATTTCTTTAGGTGAACACCAAACCAATTGCTTCTTAAATATCCTTTCACTTCCATTAACTTAAAACAAAGATCGAGTGTTACTGGATAATACTCTTAAAATCTTCACATTTTGAACAAAAGATGTTCCCTTCAAGGTTACATTAACCTTACTCATGGGGGATAAAATAACCAGAGGAATTATTTGACCCACAAAAGATGAGAAAGCAAGTTAAAAATCAAAGGTGAGACTAAAGTTCTGATTGTTATCCCAGCGTTCCTGTCATGAGCACAGATATTTTTAAGTTATCATTATATTGCTGCTCTCAGAAAATCACAAAATATCTGAGTAAACACCAACAACCAACAAGAAACTAATCACAACCTTCTAGTATATGACAGGTTACTTCTAACATACTGGAGCATAGATCTTCAGGTTGAAACGATAGCGTGGGTTAGTCACATTTGCAGGCATACTAGAAATGTCTTACATACTAGGAAGTGCAGGTAACTACAAGTCAGTGGTTCTCAACCTGTGGGTCATGACCCTTTTGGGAACAAAGGACCCTTTTCACAGTGGTAGCATACCAGATATCTTGAATATCAGATATTTACATAACAAATGATTACAATAGCAAAATTACGGTTATGAAGTAGCAACCAAATAATTTTATGATGGGGTTCACCACTAGATTAAAGGGTCACAGCATTAGGGAGTTTGAGAACCACTGTCACAGAAGTTTAAATATAGCTGAGATGGTGAATCAGTGACAGTCAATTCTATGGGTTTTTTTTTTCAACTTCATTTGACACCTGAAACCTGTGGCTGTTTTATTTAATAGATGTATGTAAATATCACATACACAAGAAAAAGTGAAAGGGATCCTTTCCACACATTGCTTCCACAGATGTGAACTCCCAGGAGTTATGAACAGGCTTTTCGTACCAGAGTCATCACAAAATTCTCTGTAGGAACGCTTCAACTAAAGGTAACGCCCATCAAAGAAAGACAACAGACACTGACTCTTCCTGGCAGCACTCTGCCAGCTGGGCATCTGTCATGCAGGACATAGCGTCTCTTCTGTAAGAAATACCACCCAATCTCTGGGTTCCCATCCAGGTATGAAGTTATTAGAGTAACGTGGCATTGATTCCATCCACAGGGGAGGCTCCTTTACTCTGTCAACAACAATGAACCACACAGCTTGGCTTTAAAATGGAATGCTTCTCTGCTCTCTTCTCTTCCTCTCCTCTCCTCTCCTCTCCTCTCCTCTCCTCTCCTCTCCTCTCCTCTCCTCTCCTCTCCTCTCCTCTCCTCTCTCTCTCTCTCTCTCTCTCTCTCTCTCTCTCTCTCTCCCCCTCTCCCCACCCCTCTCTCCCAGAAGAATTTCAAACTAGGATTTTTTTTGTTCTTAAATAAATAAATAACATGGGGATGGGCAAGAATGAGCATCTCCCACATTCTGCATTTTCAGAGTAAGTATCAAATGCAACTTGCCTTGATAACTAAATTTATTATTAACTGTGTATTTCATGATGTTAGTGACAATATGTTAATGTGATTTTTCACGTCCTCCTGTGGTGAACAGATGGCTCCTTTTACTTTACTTTCCACATCAAGTGTGATTATTTCTTGGTGCCAAAAGCCACCTGCCGCTCTTCGGTCTCCAGTCTAATTTTTTATGTTGGTAAAACACAGCAGGACTTGTTATCAGTTGGATGGCATCTTAATAAAAGGAGACATGCCAACATATTGACATCATGTTCAAGGGGAAATTTCAGCCCCTTCAAACCCTTAACCCCTTCCTCCAACCCCCTTTAAAAAACAAGGGGTGAAAACAAGTAAACAAACAAGCACACAGATAAAATGAAAAGATCCTACCAGTTTCAAGATGTGTGATTACAATCGTCGGGCCCACAGCCAAGATGCTGAATTGGGCTCCCTTTGTTCATAAACCCAAGCACCTCACTCAGGCCTCTGATCTTTCATCCTGTGTAATAATTAGCTGTAACATATTCCAATGTCAAATGTAAACAGGAATACATTAACATTGAGATCGGTGTCAGGGCAATTTGCGTTGGGAAGATGACATAGAACATGAGCGTGCACACAAGCAAATACGCTCAAAAATTCCAAGATTCAACTATTTAGAAAATTCCTTTTAGATCTCAGAATATTATACTCCTTGGCTTGCCCATCATGAACGTTTATCTAGAAAGTCGGGGCTTCCAAATGTGAATTTCAGTGGCTCCCATGGCCCACACTTAACAGAGAGAGCAGGAGTAATAAACCACAGTAGCTTGTTTTAAATTTTCCATTCTTCATTAGAACAAAGAGAGAGCGGGTGTGAGGTGATTTGTGGTCCAAGAAGAGGTCTTGCAGGCGATTGGATGGCATGGCTCTCAACAGCTGGTCCAGCACATTTGGGAACAGCATGTAGAAAAATGCATCCGTGTTTTGAAGATTGCCAACTGTGATGATGTATCAGTTAAGACACAGCCTGAAATAGTCAGATGGCCTATCTACCAACAATATGAACAAATGCCCTTATCATCACGCCTCACACTTAAGTCAAGACTAAGAGGATTCCTGACTTTTAGTAAATTCTAACCTGTCACAATGAGTCCTACTCTTGTGATAAAATCAAGAACTGGTACACTTGGGTATCTGAAATTGTGGTGAAGAGTCAAGCTGTTAAAACAGGCAGCTGTCCCCCACCCTCTGAGATTTACAGAATTTATAAAAAGCAAAAGAAAATGCCTACAATAAAAGAGTAAGTATCTTAATTAAAATAATTTAGAGCGGATACTTTTATTGGGATGAAAAGTTGTCAGTTACTCTACACTGAATCTCTCAGTGATTTTGTGCCCCTCCATTGTCCAAGCACCAGAAGCAGCTTCCTGGAATGAATTTGCATTAATTATGTTTGGCGGGGGGGGGGGGGAAGAGTGAATGGAGGGGAGACATCAGCTTCTTCCTTGCACTCTAGTTTCCCAGATGCTGTAGTATTAAGGTTAATTGTTCTTTGAAGGTCCATGGGTTAAAATGGAGCCCACAACATGGTACCACAGGAAGAGGTAGATTTTTAGGGGGTGGAGCCTGGTGGGAGGTGCTTAGGGCATTGGTAATATAATGGCGGTGGGGGGTGGGTGTTACATTCTTTGGCCAAGAGAGACAATTACTCACGTAATTGCTATCCAGAATCCTATAAGAACCAAAGCAATGAATTCGCCCAATCATAGATTAGGCTCTCTAAAACCTAGGCAAATTACATAATTTCTGTTTAAATGTTACTATGTCAAGCATTTTGTTATAGGGATAGAATGGCAGCACACACACCAACATTTTATTATGCACATTAGCAAACATACAAAAAGTTGAAATACCTTCATACTGTAAGCATCATGTAGAAACAATAATTTTTATTATAATAACTTCCTCACATCTTTTCATCTACTGACTCTCTTCCTGGTATTATTCAGCCTGCCTTAATATGTTAGATTACAAAACTGCTCAGTCATAGTTCCTCCAGAAATCAAACTTTAAATTATCTTTACTTAAGAGGTGGGAGTCCTCAGGAAGGGGCAGGTGCCGATCTTTATATGGCCATAGAGTAGTTATACATGGATGTTTGACTCCTCTGTTTGACCACTACCCAGTCCTATGATGTCTTCAGGAAGAAGTCAACCACATACACTGCTCATCTTCTTTAACCTGGCTTGGTGGATTTCCATCAACTTCTACATATGTCACGGTTTCCACGGTGCTCAGTGTATAATTACAAGTTCATACTGAGGCCCACTGAAGACTATCTTCTTACACACAGGCGTCACATTTGATTTCACTAAAGAAAGACTAGTGAGTTGAAAAACTATACGTAGCCTTGGGTGATAGTATTCCAAAATGAAGCCGTTGGTGTCAGAATGGCTGAGCCATTTAAAACAGAAGGCAATGGGATTCATTGAGGATAAAGAGACAACCAGGTGCTTGCTAATTTGGAACTGTCCTGTGGTGTTCTGAGTTACCAGCAAAACCGTTCACTCATCCTGATACTCTCCCCAATAATGAGATGTTTTCCTTGACTGATTAAAGTCCATGCTTTCAGAGCAATCAACAGAACACAAGAAAAACAGGAATTAAAATACCACAAATGGTCTGCACTGAGTATATTGGTTCTAAAACCTTTCAAATTAGCAAGCCTCCTCAGCCACAGGAGTAAGCTCATAGGAGTAATGTAAGTTCAGTAGGAAAATTAGTAAGTTACCTTTAAAAGTTATCTTAGAATGATTTGTTTCACCTTAAGCCTGGACAGATACAGTGCAGACAGACACTAGACTTCTTGTTTTGATTGGTATGATCAGACAAACCTGGCCAAAAGCTAGTTGATAAAAATGAAAAATATTTTAAACTATGCTGGAAAGACATTCTTAATTGAAATAATCTTTCATGAAATAATTGATTATCCAGTATAATGGAGGTAAGGATATGATGATGGACCATAAAGGTCTTTGTGGAGGCCAGATACCCATTCAAAAGAGCAACCAGTCTACAGCCGAACTGTACAAAGCATGTCTGATCTCATGACCGGGCTACTGTCCCAGGTGCCATCTGTCTCAGAGTGTCTCTGATAACCTAATGGAAGTGGATATTTGTGAAACCCACCTGCCCTGCTTTTATTAACCTCTTGCTGTGTTCACGGTGAGTTATTAATACTTCTGAATTTTATAGAACAATTTTAATTTGCATAAAAATTTAATTTCCCCTCTCACACCTTTTTCCTTCCACTTGGAATGCAGTACAAGTCCAATGGTAAAGTTGCAATATTAAATTTAAAATAATCTTCTCATATTAGGAACCCAAGTGGTTTTCTTGGGCAAACAGGAACTCAAGACAATTTTCTGCAGTTCAGAGAAACAAATCAAATATTTTTCTTGCAGAAGTTCCCAGGTCTTAGAAGTTGAGTTTTCTTTCATAATAATTATTTTTCTGAAATAATTCCCTCCCTCTGTCTTTTGTTGATAACACTTATAAAGGCAATTAACCAATAAGCATATATTTCTAATGACTCCCAAAGTGAAACTTCAAAATTTCACTTTTGTGGAAAATTGATCTCATTAACAATTTATAATATATTCTAGTCCATTATGTAAAAATAAATACAAATAAATTATCTTGACTTTATCATGATTATTTAAGCAACCAAGGACCATAACCAGTGGTGTTCATTAATTCATTTAACAAACTTTTTGAATTACTAGGTTTGAGTCAAGCTTTAAATAAAGGCTTAAATATAATAGCCCCAATTCCATGTCTTCATTGAACTTACAATATAGGGGAGTTGATGGGGAAAAGAAATAGCGAAAATAAATTTCTCTTAGTAACAGGGTATGCACAAGAAGATGTGCCATTAAAGACAAGCCAGTTTAATTGGTATCGTTTTAACTTAAAGACTATAGTAAGGGCAATGTTTTACATATTACTGTATTATTACTTACAATAAAACTCACATTTAACAACTGTCTTAGGTGTTCATTGCTGTGAAGAGACACCATGATCAAGGCAACTCTTTCAAAAAGAAAACCCTTAATTAGGGGTTGGCTTACTGTTTCAGAGGTTTAGTCAATTATCATCATGGCAGAAAGCATGGCAACCTGCAGGCAGATACTGTGCTGGAGGAGCTGAGGGTTTTACACCTTGATTCACAGGCAACAGGAAACTGTGTCCTACACTGGGCATAGCTTGAGCATCTATGAGATCTCAAAGTCCACCTACACAGTGACACACTTCCTTCAGCCAGGTCATACCTACACCTCCTAATTGTGTCACTCCCTATGGGTCAAGCATTTAAATACATGCCATATCTATTCAAACCATCACAACAACCCCAAGAACATATTGGACAAATTATTGAATGAATAGATGGATTTAAAACTTTGTAGTGTCGATATCAATAAAGACTTTAATCAGAGAAGGGGTTATGGTTGAGCACAATAATACCTGACTATAATCTGACCACCTGGGAAGCTTTAAAGTCTTTACTTTTTGGTTCAGTTGTCTGTAAACATTCTTTGTCAACTTCAGGTTTGTCAGCTTTCAATAAACAACCTAAGTCAGTTAGTCAACTTCCTAAACAGAATCAATATTTATCTAATGATTTAATGACTATAACTTGTCATCAGTGGCACTGCATAATCCATTTTTTTTATAATCAGAAGATTTTATAGTTAAGTACTTACATTAAAGAGAAAATTTTTAAGGTAGTCTAAGGTTTAAGAACTAAGGTAGATGAGAACATGTGTTTGCATATTTTGGTGTGTTTGGGAAAATGTATATAAAGAAGGATAGATTAAATCATTTTATTTTATATATTATTTTGGGCATAAGACATCTTTCTACTGTTAAACACATGGAGACAAAAACTAAAAGCAGTTTATTTAGTATGCTGAATGAAAATCCAAAAAGATATAGTAGGACAACCTGGCAAGTGGCCCTGATAGACCATTTTAAAGTGAATGGAGACATGATCAAGAAAACCTGTGTTGCTCCTTGTTCTTCCTGACTCTTAGCATCCAACTTGCATCTGCATGTTACCTTTCTTTGCCTCATTTTATAATTCTTGAAGAGTTTGCTTAAATGGGAAGTAAGATCCAGTTAATATAGTGAAATAAGAGCATCGCAGTACATTTTGTTATTTTCTGCCTTGTTCTGTTTGGTTTTCATTAGGAATAAATGAGTCTCTTCATTAAGCTGACTCAGACGCAATGTATGCACTAATGTAGAAATTGCTACCATTAACTTATTGGCTATTAAACAAATCTTAACTCATAATTAAGTGCTTTTTAATCACCAACTTCACAGATAATAGAAAATTTTCAGTTTTCATTAAGTGGATTTTTACTCTGGCCAACATGGAATAGAAAAGACGGGCCTACCTCCTCACCCTAAATAACTAGAAGGTGAACAAAAAAATATATGAAATAATTTATAAAATCATGACAGTTGTGCATAAAGCGATAAATGCCAGGGCGTGAAAATCGATTCCTAAAAGTGAGAGGCTATGGTGTGGGCACCGCTAGTTCACGGCCTTGCTTTGAGCCACAGTGTAGGGATACGGCACCCAGGTGAAGCCCAGTTGAAGTGAATAGCAGGGACACAGAGCTCATCTTTCCTAGATACTAAGGTAGGTAACCAGTGAAGCACACACGAAGGAAAGTGGAGCTATGCAGGGGAAAAATGGAGGTGCCTCAGAGAGCACCCAGAGTATTCAGTTCAGTACTGTTATGAAGAAAATGCCTGAGGCTGAGAAATAAATACACAGGAGAAGGAAGAAGATCTGATATGAGTCCAGGACTGGGAGCTAAGACTGTTCCCACCAGCCACAAAACATCATTTAATGCTTAGAATACACACACACACACACACACACACACACACACACACACACACACCCTTGATACCAAGGAGAAAAATTACTCATAAACTGAGCATGGCCTGTATTTCTTCTATCAATTTTTAGAAGTACAATTGGAATGCAATGGACTTGAACTTATCAATTTGCATCTCTAAAAGGGTAACCCCTGTTGCTGTGAGTTTATGCATGCAACAGCCCTGCCATATTCAGAAGATACTATTTTGGGTGATTCCTCTCTCTCTCTCTGGTTTCTACAACTTTTCTGGTCCCTCTCCCATGATGTTTTCTGAGCCTTGAAAGACCCCCAGAGTGATGAGCACTGCACTCTCAATTATTCTCTGTGCTGAGAGCAGGTTTAAATCTCTGTATGAATCACTATCCACTGTCAAAAAATGGTTTCTCTGATGAGGCAGGAGTTCTGCACTAATCTATGTGCAGAGAAATGAATTCAGAAGGTAGTTCAAGGTTAACTAAGTCAATTTAGCAGAATAATAATAGTGTGTTCTTCCTAGACACCATGACATGAGCCACGGCTTCATGGGAAGAATCTTTTAGTTACAGGGATGAGTTACATCCTGTGGGGTAGGCCTTAACTCCAATTCAAAAGCCGTTGTTTGCCACCATAATGTGTATGCCACAATTGTACCACAGATGCTCATTATCTTCTCAGATGTGCCATTACTCTAGCTTGCAAAGTTCTCAGCGGGGTTAAGACTCTTGATACCTCCCCCAGAAACTGCATAGGGCCTTTCTAGTCTACGGAAGGTAATGAGCAAGGAGGATTTTTCCAGGTCATTTCTATCTTGATTTCTCTGTATCCTGTGACTAAAGTCAGTGGTAGGGAGGAGCTCATGTGACCTCACGCCTTGCTGAGGAGGTATTGTCGGTTGATGGCTTCTGAGAATGAAGAATGAGTTCTCTCTATGAATATAGCCTAAGATAAGGTGTTCGTGATCCCGTAGATGAACCGACATCCATGAACACAGAGGCAGGATGAATTAGACTCAAGGGGTTTTAAGACGAAGACATCAAGTAGCAAGAAGGAGGGTGTGACTGGAGAGAAGTTGGAGTAAAACTCGTGAGAACTGGTTACGATCTAAACACATTATTTATATGTATGAAGTCACCAAAACTGATTCTTTTTCAAATTTAAAGTAAAACTAGAATGATGTTTCCCAATGACTTATATACATCTCAGAACAGAGTTCTAGAAGACTGACAGGGATGCAAGTGGGTTCACCAGTCGGGTAGGCGAATACAGCACAGACAGACAGACACACGGAGAAGCATGGAAATGCAGCTATAGTAAGACAATCAAGATGAAGTCGGACAGAAACTGACTCAGGTGGTAGTTTTGGCGGAAAATGAAATTAAAAGCTATTCTAACTATACCCTGCATGATAAAGTTTGGTGGATATTTTTTAAATCCCCAAATTGAACTTCTAGGAATGAAAACTATACTTGAAGTGGAAAAATTCCACAGATGAATTAACTGCAGACTTAGATACTAGAGGTCAGTCAACTGGAAGACAGGGCAATTGTAAGCCATAATTTAAATGAAGACAGAAAAGTATTAAGACGAGTAGGAGTGAATTTGTAAGATATGCCCAGTGTGTGAGGTTTGAAATCTTAACAATGCAAACAAAGAAAATATTGGAAAAAATAATAACCAGAATTGTCCTAACTAGAGGGAAGTTATAAATCTGCAGATATGTGACACGGTGAATACCACAAACAGAACAGAGGAAAACTAAACAAGAAAAAACCCACAATTCACCACACCATGATAAAACTGATCGGAAAATACCCAGTTAAAAAAACAAACAACAAAAATCAGCCAGTATCGAAAACTCTACAAGCAGTAAAGCAAGCTAAAGAATGACCAAAACATACCTGAGATGGGAAATAAAGTTGCTGGAGTTTTTAAAAGGGAAGAGTGGGAAAGGAAATTAGAAATCTATACCCAAAAAGAATTAGTTTTCAGTATTAAGACAAAATGCTTTTCAGATGTTCAATCGTTGGAAGAATTCATGTTCCATATATCTGCTCTCAATACTAAATGTTAAGGATATCTCATAGGTAGAAAGGGAGGAAAAACAGATACAGAGGCACACACCTGTGAGTTCAGTGCATACTGAATATTTTCATATAAATCCCTGGAAAATGGTATGGAGAGGTGAGGGGCGGGGCTTGGGTGGGGTGGGGGGGGGGAATAAATGCCTGAAGCTGTTGGTGCGCCTGCGCACTCCAGCGTTCCTGACTGGCTGTTGTGCCTCCGCCTAACTGGCATCACCAGGGAAACCGTCCCTGAGCCAGCCCACTGACCAGTTTCATGGCAGCCTCGAAGCAAACCCCTGTGGGGCCGTTGGTGGGAGCGGTAGTCCAGGGAACCAACTCCACTCGCTTTCTAGTATTCAATACCAAAACAGCAGAATTAGTTAGCAGTCATCGGGTGGAACTGACGCAAGAATATCCAAAAGAAGGATGGGTGGAGCAAGACCCCAAGGAAATCCTTCAGTCTGTCTATGAATGCATAGCAAGAACTTGCGAGAAACTTGCTGAGGAGAACATTGATATTTCCAACATTAAAGCTATAGGCGTGAGTAACCAGCGGGAAACCACTGTGGTCTGGGATAGGTACACGGGAGACCCTCTGTACAATGCCGTGGTGTGGCTTGATCTCAGAACCCAGTCAACTGTGGAGAGTCTCAGTAAGAAAATTCCAGGAAATAGCAACTTTGTCAAGTCTAAGACGGGCCTTCCGCTTAGCACTTACTTCAGCGCGGTGAAGCTGAGGTGGATGCTGGACAACCTAAGATCCGTTCAAAAGGCCGTTGAGGAAGGCAGAGCCCTGTTTGGAACCATCGACTCATGGCTCATCTGGTGTATGACCGGGGGAACCAATGGAGGCATCCATTGTACCGATGTGACAAATGCAAGCAGAACGATGCTTTTCAACATCCACTCTTTGGAATGGGATAAAGAACTCTGTGACTTTTTTGAAATTCCAATGAGCATACTCCCAAATGTGTGCAGCTCTTCTGAGATCTATGGCCTGATGACATCAGGGGCCTTGGAAGGTGTGCCAATATCTGGATGTTTGGGGGATCAGTCTGCTGCTTTAGTGGGACAAATGTGTTTCAGCGAAGGTCAAGCCAAAAACACATACGGAACAGGATGTTTTTTACTATGTAATACAGGCCAGAAATGCGTGTTCTCTGAACACGGCCTTCTGACCACATTGGCTTACAAACTAGGCAAAAATAAGCCAGCTTTTTACGCCTTAGAAGGTTCTGTTGCTATAGCTGGTGCTGTTATCCGCTGGCTAAGAGACAATTTCGAAGTTATAACGACCTCAGGGGAAGTTGAAAATCTTGCAAGAGAGGTAGGCACTTCCTATGGCTGCTACTTTGTCCCAGCCTTTTCGGGGTTGTATGCACCTTACTGGGAACCCAGTGCAAGAGGGATAATCTGTGGTCTCACTCAGTTCACCAACAAATGCCACATTGCCTTCGCTGCTTTAGAAGCTGTTTGTTTCCAAACCCGGGAGATTCTGGATGCCATGAACCGCGACTGTGGGATCCCACTCAGTCATCTGCAGGTCGATGGAGGGATGACCAACAACAGGATTCTGATGCAGCTGCAGGCTGACATCCTGCACATCCCGGTAGTGAAGTCTGTTATGCGCGAAACGACGGCCCTGGGAGCGGCCATGGCAGCCGGAGCTGCAGAAGGGATAGATGTTTGGAGTCTTGAGCCCGAAGATTTGTCTGCAATCTTGATGGAACGATATGAACCACAAATACAAGCCACAGAGAGTGAGATTCGTTTTTCCACATGGAAGAGAGCGGTGATGAAGTCAATGGGCTGGGTTACAGCCAAGGATCCTGAAAATGGCGGTAACCCTGTCTTCTCCTGCCTGCCCTTGGGTTTTTTCATAGTGAGTAGCATGACATTATTAATTGGAGCAAGATGTGTCTCAATTGCTGAAGAGTAACTTCAACCACAGACTTGCAATGTGAGAGCTTTTTATAGAAAGAATTCCAACTTTTAGTTTGAGACCAATGTTATAGGATTTTTTACCTTTAAACCACTTCCTACAGGAACCCATGAGGCCCCTACAAATACTCCTTAAAATAAAAGTTTTGAATAAAGAGAGCACATTAGAAAAACAATATGAAAAATCTCGTGTTCTTAAAATCAATAGTTAAAGTTGTCATGATGGAGGAAAGCACTGCTTTTTCTCTTTTGGTATTTTATTTGACATGCAACCTTTACCTTTATATCATATAGAGAATCTCATTTATAAATTCAGAGCATGTGGCAGCCAGTAGGCCAGAAAAGGGATATCTTGACCACTATAGATGGAAAACCTTTAGGTTAAATAGTCACATGTGTAGGGCAACATGATATTTACCAAGAAAAGAAATGTTTTCTAAAAAGGCAGTACTTAACCATAGCATATGTGTAAATCCCTAGCATCAAAATTTAAAAATGGAATATATAATTTATGTTAATAAAAATATAAATATTAAAAAAATACAATATTAAATACTAAATATATGTAAAGTATTCCTTATGTCTTGCACTCTCTTTTTAACTATCTTCAACCTAAGCTAGAGAAACAAAAGGCTGCAGATTATATTGTAGTATATGCAGTATTTTATAATATTATATAAATTTATTATTTATTAGATATTATTTAATATATTATATTTATTTATGTTTATATATTTATCATGTTATTTGTACATGTTATATAAATATATAGTTATTATATATAATATGTTAATATAAAATATATTGTAAATATATATAAATATTATAAATATATAGATAAGATATTGCATAAATATAATAAAGGCTGTAGTAAATATAATTTTCAAGAAAGAGAAGATTATGGAAACTATCACATAGAGTTTAAGAATAAAAGAAAAACTTAAGGTTGCAAGAGAACTAATGGAAGCATAACTTTTAAGCTTCCTATAATATGTATTTGATATGACATTTCAATTTATACTTTAAAATGCATACTACAAAACCTAAAGTAAAAGAAAAAATTATTTATCCTTTAATATCTAAGTTAGAGCCATAAAAATCTAAATTGATCCTAAGTACAGTGTAAAACAGATAAAAAAGAATACATAATAGGTAGAAAAATATATTTAAATATAATCTTGATGTAATTAATTGTAAATGTTCCAGTTATTTCTAATCAAAAGCAATATTATGAAATTAAGAGAAGACCCACCTACGCATGTTCATCCAGAAAGCACTAATCATGTATGGAAACAAAGGTTAAAGGTGAAAGAATTGGAAAAGATATGCTGTGTTAAAACTAATCAAAAGAAATCTGAAGTACTTTTTTTCTGTGCTAAATGGCAAATTGCAGAACAAAGAATATTTCCAGTGATAAAAATATAATTTTACAATGATAAAGGTAACAGGATATACTCATCAATGTTCACAGTAATCCTAAATATTTATGTACTTGATGATCACGCTTCAAAATGTATAGAGCATAAACACAATAGAAATATTAATTTCAGCAAGTATTTTCATCACAATAGGACACACAAATGAGAATTCTGAAAGTATAGAATATTTGAATAATACCATGAACTTGACTTACTGGGCATTCACAGAACATGGCACCTGACAACAACATATATGTTCTTTTCAAATGTTTCTGAGACATCTGCCCCCATAGGCCAAAATCAAACTACAACCCATTTGGCTTCCAACATTTTATGGTTCTAAGTACATGGAAATAATCTTTGGGAAATTCCTAGTAATTGGAAACTATGAATTTTTTTAAAAGAAGGGATTTTTTTAGTTGAATTCATCTTATTAAATTCATCTTATTAAAATGTTTGAACTACTTTTTAAATTTTTTTATTTTCTAAGTTTTTTTATTTACAATTTTTTATTGTCATGAGCCTACCATAAAAACAATTACACAAGATTGATCAGACCCAAACTCTATGAACTTCTGCACACTTAGAAGCTGTATGGTCTCATGTAAAATATTAGAAAATACAAATTACAGGCCGGGGAGATGGCTCAATAGTTAAGAGCACTGGCTGCTCTTTCAGAGGACCTAGTTCTGATTTCGAGCACTCATGTGGCAGCTCACAACTACAACTCCACTTCCAGAGGATCTGGTACCATTTTTATCCCCCAAGTCACTAGGCAGGTAAAGCACATTTTTAAAATACACACAAAAAATATGCAAAAACATTTAAGAGAAACCACAAACTGTATCGTACAAGGACAGAAAGTAAACCATCTGCTGCTTCGGAACTGTGGGAAAGGGGAGGAGTGAAGGGGACGAGGCACATGGTCATGGTCATAAAAGGGTACACGGAAAACTGAAGGGTGACCAGCATGATTATTATATCAGAGGCGACGATGGCTTCAAGAATGAATGTGGTCAGAGTTAATCAAGTACACTCTATTTAGAAAAATACAATTATACTTCAAAACTATTTTTAAAAATATTATCTTCAAGTTCTGAATAAACATAAGCTAATCTTTGTTCTTCTCTAGAGTGTGAGGGAGCTTTACCATGATGCAGCTGACTGTAGTATGACAGGAATTTGCTCGCTCCTCTCTCTAACAAGTCTCTGGGCTCTCTCTAACAAGTCATGGCTTATAGGCTATGATCCAGGTAGCTCAATAATGACTGTCTACCAATAGATGGTCAAAGAATCCAGTACACAGGCTGTATGTTTCTAGTCTTCAGTATAAGCCAGAATCCTAGAGAAGCAGACTCTAATGCCAGTGAAGGAATGGACTTGCCAGTGAGAGCAAGCAGGCAAAGAGAACCAGCTCCCTTTTCCCATGTCCTTTATATAAGCAGAAGATGTGGCCCAGATTAAAGGTGTATCTTTCCACCTCAAAAGTTCCAGATTAAAAGTGGGTCTTCCCAGATTGAATTTAAAAAATCCCTCACAGGTGTACCTAGCCATTTGGGGTTTGGTTAATTTCAGATGTAGACAAGTTGCCGACCAAGGATAGTCATCTAAAATGTTAAGAAAAACATTAAGCTTAGCAGCTTAATGATTATTACCTGTGATTATCAGCTTTCCTCCTTTTTAAGAGTCACCTTTGCCTCTGTGTATCTCGCTTCATAATTCATCTTATATGAAGTTATAGTACTTCAACATCACAGAAGCTTCTGTGTTTTCCATTAGGAAACTAGCTAGTAGATAATTTCTTTACATGGCCACTAAACTGTACTTTCCAGTTAACCTGGCATGGTGGGGTCCCATTGCATGCATGCTATGAGAATGTCACCCTTTAATTTGAAGCATGTGTGTGAAGTTGCTGGAACTGGAACAGGAAGCATAGACGTGAATAGCATCTAGATACTATTTCTCAAGGGCACATTTTGTAAATCAAAACGAGTGGTCATTGGGAGGAGGGGAAAGGAATGGATGAAGAGAGAAATAGACTCAGAGAGAGAGAAGAGAAACAGAAAAATGAGGAAGCTAAAGTATCTAAAGAGAGGCAAGGTGTCTATTCTATTAAATCTAGTTAAAGACAAACACAGCATGTTAATACCATGGGGGAGAGTCATTAAATAGCTACATAGATTCTGACTTAGCTCTAGGAATGTAAGCTACATACACTAGGCATAGAGATAAGTAGCCCCACTCCCCAATTAGCCTCTGCTCATAGTCCTGTAGTACTACATTTCTGTCTGGTCTCTGGGGCTTCTATTATCATATTGATGGAAGTACCCATAACCTCCCAGGGAAGCTGTTGTACTTGCAGATGCCTCAGTGCTGGGTCTGTTATATTCAGCAATCTCCATTTAGGTAGAACATTATGTGCCCAACTCTATGACTATTAGATATGGAAATTTTGCTCTGTGCTTTCTTTTTTTTTTTTTATTTTTAAAGAACATAGCAACTAATAAGATCCTCTGCAGTAATCATCCAACCCAGTCCAGATACATCATCATCTCAGTCAGTAGCCTACTTGAGCTCCACACGAAAATGATGGCTCTATCCTTTATTCTGATTGTTCCAATCAAAACTTAATACACTTAGTATTTAAATATTCTCAGTAGTTCTTATGGACAACCTTTATTGAACAATTTATTTGAGCTTTGAAGAAATAGTGTGTGATCCTTGCCCTCTTTGTGTTTGGCATACAATACTGCTCATTAGCATGTCAACTCTCACCAAATGAGTTTATTTTAGCAAATAAAAAGGAAAGAAGGCGTTGATAGACCCTTGGTGAGAACGAGTGGGAAGACTGCATTGATTATCTTGTTTTAAACCATCTGAGATTCGGTGGATCGTAAACAATCCACAAATCTCTTACACTTAATTATGAGAGTATGTTTTTAAAATATCAGAAAAGTCAAGCTTAGAAATGTTTATGAAGCCAAAATTAATAAGAGGACATTACGTCTCTATTAGGGACCCCTAAGAAAATGTGGCAAAATTCAGGACAAACAAACAAACAAAAATCATTCTAATGACTGCCATTAAGGTCGATTCTGGCTTGTCTACACAGCTTTCCTCGTGAAATTCAGACGCTGTGTGCACAGCTGCCTCTCCACACTTTCACCTTTGCTACCCAGGCAATGAGAAGAACAGGGGATGGATGGAGAACACTGAAGGAAATATTTCATAAATATATTCTTTGAAAAATATTCGAAATGTGGTTTTGATTTCTTTCCATTTCCTCAAACAGTACTGAGATACATCTTACAAGATGAAGGCAATAATATAGACACCTATAAGATTTCTTATGAAATTTAGAATTTTACCAGGCAGTGGTGACGCATGCCTTTAGTCCCAGCACTTGGGAGGCAGAGACAGGGGATTTCTGAGTTCAAGGCCAACCTGGTCTACAGAGTGAGTTCCAGGACAGCCAGGGCTACACAGAGAAACCCTGTCTCGAAAAACCAAAA
This sequence comes from Tokudaia tokunoshimensis, assembly GCA_036184795.1. Taxonomy (NCBI): domain Eukaryota; kingdom Metazoa; phylum Chordata; class Mammalia; order Rodentia; family Muridae; genus Tokudaia; species Tokudaia tokunoshimensis. The sequence goes on from BTHU01000014.1 coordinate 11,999,783, forward strand.
AAAAAAAAAAAAAAAAAAAAAAAAAAAAAGAAAGAAAGAAATTTAGAATTTTGTCTTGCCAAATGAGCAATTTGGAGAATGTATGCATACATACATACATACATACATACATGCAACTTTTATTGCAAATGATTCTAGGCACATTCTAGAAGATTCTGAATTATAATAAAATCCTTTATTCAATAATGATTTTAACTTCTTAAAAAAGTGCTTACAGATTCTTTGATGAGTTGTTTCCTTAGTCAGAAAACATCATAAAATCTGGAAATAAACTGCTGGATTAAAAAATTCTTCTCTACAGAGAAAGCTTCCTACTTATTTCCCCAACAAGGAGTCACCCTAGAAATCCTTTCATTCTGCAGGACAGAAAAAGCTTTTGTTTCCCAGACCCCGTGAATCCCCAATTTCCTTTCTCCTGACCCTGGGCTCCCCACCCTCCTCTCACCCTTCCTCCTCTTATTCCTTTCCCTTCTTGCTCCATTTCCCTTTCTTAAACTTCCTTTGTGTCTTTTTACCTGAGTCTAAATCCACTGGGTAATATCATAACTACTTGTGTTTATGAACATCAAAATAATGGCAACCAGTTTAGTGTCCTGCAGATAGACATGCACTAAAAAAGGTGGCACTGGCAAGTAGGTGCTTGCTGCCCACTGGGCACCACACAGAGATGCACTAAAGCTCCAGAAAGCTGCTCCATAGAGAAGAACGCCATTCATTACAGCTGTATCAAAACTGACTCCTGTACCAATTGTTTGCCTCTAAGTATCTGGATGATCCTTTTCTAACTTCACTCAGTGTGTCAGAGCCTCTGCCCTTCAGTTCTAACCACTGTCCGGTTCCCCTGTCTCTGTATGCTTTCTCCTTTCTCCTATGTTTGCGTTTCACTTCTCACACCAGCTCCAATTACATTATGAAAATGATTCAATATTTAGAGAAACATGATGAAGACATGAAACCATCTTATAAAGTTCTCCTGCAGCCTTTGATGATGTTTCCTTTCTGATATATGATTCATAGCTATGTATCACTGGAGAACTAGAGTTATGTGCTCTTCATTTGCCAAGTACCTCAAATCATATTCCTAATGAATTTCAGCTAAAATTTACAAGTCATGTATTGAAAACTACTGTTTATAGAAATTTATATAACTCAAGTTCTCAGAGCTAGTTTGTGTCTGAAAGCACTAAGACTCAAGGAAATTTCCAACTTGTCTTTGCAATTTTTAATTTCTTAAAAATACTTTATTCTTTAAGAATTTCATATAATTTATTTTGATCACATTCTTCTTTCCTCCAACTCTCTCATATGTACCCTCTTGAAGCCTCTTTGTCTATCCACCCAACTTTGAGCTATCTTTTTTTATTCTTACCCCATCTGATAGTTTGAGCTCCCAATAACTCTTGGAAGTGGGAGCTTCCCTGGAGCATAGTCAACTTTCCAGGAGACCTGTTATAAAAGAATGCTGATTCTATCTCCCAGTAACTACAATTCTGCTAAATGGACATAGTATTTAAAAGACTTTTAATGGCTTGTGGCTACACTATGTACACCCTCATCATCTTTTCTTGCAGTACATAGTACTTAGTGTAGAGTTACTTAATTGGTCAATGTGCATGGAATAAAATTTCAGTTTTAAATATGCAAAACACTACTAGTTTCCTCAGGGTTCAGATATAGAATGATTGGCAAATAAAGCAACAATTGTAGATTCCACTCCAGCATTCAACAACGTCCCATGGAAATGGCAATCACAACTTCTCATATCATATTTCAGTCACACTCCTAGTGCAGGTATCCCCATCACCTATTGCCCAATTCACTCTAACTTGTTACACTCTCCATCTAGTTTATCCTATGTGTAGAGGAATTTTAATCCAGCAACATGACTACTCTTGCAAGGGATCTCATCTGAAGAATTTCTAGGTTTATATGATTCAGCTAGAATACAGATATGCCCTGAATTACAGTACGATCTGGTTGGAATACAGATATACCCTTAGTACACACCTTTAATCCCTAACAAAAAAGGTAAGATTCATTTCAGAGAAAAAAGCAGTCATGTTTGAAAGTAACTTTTAATTGAGGGGCAGACAAAATGATGAATCAGAGAAAGATTTGACAGAATGAGTCAGAGATAGGATATGCCTAACTCTTACAAGAACAGTCAGGAAAGAGAGGATATCTAGGAGCTGGACAGGGAAAGAGAATCAGTGAGTTAAGTACAGTACAGTGCAGTTGAGCACAGAGCTGTGCAGGTGAGTGAGTTCAGTTCCATTCAGTCAGTGCAGTTCAGCTTGTGGGGTTCAGCTCACGGAGTTCAGAAGCAGTGTTGTCAAGCAGAGCAATTCAGTAAGAAGTTAAGAGGGGCCGCTTCAAACCAGTGAGCTTGGAAAGGAGTTTGAGTCAGACCAGCTGAGTTGGATCAGTCAGGCAGTGTTCATCAAGAACTATAAATGTGACCTTATTCAACAGTAAGCCTCCAAGATAATCATCTAGCAAATAAAAGTTACATTTACACCTCTGCATGTCCAGCATGCACCCACCTCACCCTCAGCATCTCATGTATGAAATGTAAAGGTGGCTAAGCACACCAGAGAGTGCCTGACCTTTCCATTGCCACACAAAAACTTTAGGATTTTTTAGCAAATGGAGACAGTGCGGAAAGGAGGGCTGGAATTCAAGTTACTCCTCCACATCATGCTTTCTAGTGGTTTAGAGTTTGCTCTCACGTGACCTCAATCATCTCAGAAGTGAAAGGGAGGAGGCAATGGGAGGAGAAGCTGTGGGGGAGGGACACTGAGAAGGGAACAAGATATTGGGATGTAAAGTAAATAAATAAATTAATGGCAGGTTCCATGGGATCAAAGCAGTAAACAGCACAGCACAGGCGCCCTCAGGGTCCACAGTGCACCACCTTGTTTGGTGGCTGAGAACAGGACACTGCCATCACCCTGCCTGTTCTGCCTGGTTCTGAAACTGGAAGTCTGGTTATTTTAGCCTACCGCTTTTAAGAGAATAAGACAATAATCCGACTAACATTGTGTTAAAGTCAGCTCCAGTCAGCCCTTCAAACTGGGTCTTCTGGATTCATTTCACCCTCCCATTGCCAGCCCTCCTCCCTAGCCTCTCCCTCATCTCACGGGGATACCAGGCAGCCAGAGTTAGAAGTTAAGCCTCCCTGTTTTCTCAATAACAGTGTAAAGAGAATAGGATAATCATACCTACCTCAGAAAGGCCAAGCTCACCTCCATATGTAGAAATGAGGAAATGGGATTCCCTGACACAACACTTGGGAGACAGAGGATGAGAAGTTTGAGCTCATTCTTGCCTTCACAGAAAGTTCCTGAGTAGTTTAAGCTGTGTGAGGTCTGGGAAAAAAAATCCCAAGAAAGGGCAGAAAACATTCTTTGCTATTATTTCAGAAAAATTATTTCTAGAATATGAAAACGTGTTTTTAAAAATTCCTGCATTGTACTTGCATCCACACATTCGTTTATTCACCAGCAGTGTTTTCAACTATTGCTACATTATGGTCAAGCCTCTTTTATCCACCACAAAACCATAGACAACAAAAATAAATAGACTATGAAAATTTGAAATTTTAATCTTTCAAAAGCCAGTGTCAAGAGGGTGAAAAACTCAATGTTTCCAAATAAGAGAGTGTGAAAGGAATTAATATCCAAAATATAAGCAAATATTAGTAACAGAAAACAGAATTTAAAAATAAGTAAAGGATGTTAATAGATGCTTCTCCAAAGAAGATAAACAAATGGCAAATAAGTACATGAAAATTTTTCTTGTTTTTTAAATGCCATTAAAATGTCTAGTATAAAAAATAACCAAAATTGAAAGTAAGTGTTGGGAGGGTATGGAAAATTTGGGACCCTTGTGCGATTGCTGATGGGAATATAAAATGGTACATCTGCTGTGGAAGACAGAACTGCAAGTCCTCAAAATGTAAATTTAGAATTGCCACATGAGTCGGCAATGCCACTGCTAGCTACATTCCAAGATGAATAGGAGGCATGGGCTCGGACAGATATGTGTACACTAGTGTTCACAGTAGCAGTACACATGGTAGTCAGAACTGGAAACAGGCCAAGTATCCATCAGCAGACGCATGGATACACAAAACACAGCATGCACATGCAGCCTGAAAACTGGATGACACTCCGCTACAGCATGGATGATCTTCAGGAGAAATATGCCAGTGAAATATGTCATGCACAAAAGGACAGCCACTATCTGATTCCACTCAGATAGGTGCTGAAGAGTCAAGTTGATACAGAGTGTATTGTAGCATTATCTAGGCTATGGTAGGGGGGCAATGGGAGTTAAGTAAGATATAAACAGTTCTAGAGATGGAGGGTAATGATGGTTGTACAAGAACATGAAAGTGTAAAAACACTGCTGAATTATTACTATACCACCATGTCATATATATATATATATATATATATATATAAAATATCCCGCTGAATTATTACTGTTAAACCTCTTGGGCTGTACATATTTTTCACAACCAGCAAGTCTGTCCTGTGGATATCTACCACCCTGACCTAGTGCAACTACATTTAGTTCTGGATCACAGAACACACTTCTCATCTCACATACAATGTACAAAGCCTAAGTTAGTGGGGATTACTAAACACACTATTAGCACGTCTCCAAATCTACATCTTATAGATTTACATCTTCTAGTTGTTGTTGGATTTATCTTTTAATTTTTAAAATACCACAATTGATAGGATGAAGAGGTGCTTAGTTCCCAACACAATTCAAGATATTTTCTAAAATACACACCAGTGCTTTAAAACTTCAAAATCCTGGGATGCATAGTCTAAATTGTCTCTTTACACTCACGTGATATCAATATCCCACAGAAGTAAGAAATGATGGATGATTACAAACAGTTCAAGAACAAAACAAGAAAGCTTCGGAATAATACATGGAAAGGGTCTCCTTAAAAAGACCCCAAAAGAGTCTTAATGTAGATTTTTATCTTGCTATTCTGTCTAACCATTCTGTCTTCTATTCCAAGAGAATAAATAATAACAGTAGAATATGCATTTTGTATGCTGAATACACCTCTGATTTTGATAATAAACCTGTTTATTATCATTAAAGGTGATATAGTATCTATAAAGCAATACTTCCAACTTTCTGGGTTTTTTGAATAAGCTATATTCATTTTAACCTTTAGAATCTGTAGGAACCTAAAACAGGATTTTCCCCCACCGAGATTTATGCCTTCCTCACTGCCCCTCATCTGTTTCCTTTGTCACAACTCCTTTAGAAAACGGGCATGACCCCAAGTGTGGTTCTGAAATTATTGCTCTGTAAAGATATCCATCTGCTCTTTTCATTGTATCCCCTGTCATATCTCACTGGGTCTGGGACTTCCAAACACATTTCTGTTACTGTCAGTGCTACGGAGCCAAGAACTCCTTGGACAAACAAACCACATGGCAAGCTATTGCCTTATGTGTGCTCAAAAGATTTGTCCTTGCCTGGATCCAGAACTTTTATTGTGGAGATAGAGTGGAATGTTTGGCAGCAGTAAAATGTCCCTGGTATCAGTTCTGGGATCAAAACAGAGGTTTTAGGGATCAATATTAGGCATCGGAAAATGAAGTTAATCAATTTTTTAATGAACATGTCTCTTAAAACCCTCCCTTCTGTAATGTGGTGATACTCCAGAAATGGTTACTTTTCATGAATGTTTTAACAGCTTCAGTCTCATATATTCTATATGGCATAAAGGTAAGGGTAAACAATATGGAAGATACATAAGAAGACCTGGTTCTCTTCCTTATTCTCTAGGATAAAATTACAGGGGGATTTTGTAACATAGCAGCTCACCTGTTGAGACAACGTGTATTTTTTTCCTAATGAATAAGCAGAGGTGTGAGTTTTGTTGTTTGCATTCCTAAAATGATTCTGGATAAATTGCTTTTGAGTTTCTAGCTCTATAAAACAAAATATCTGTAGGAGTGTGTGTGTGTGCATGGCAGGGGCGGTTGTGTGCGCAGGCGGCACATGGGTATGTATTTTACTTTTACATTTAACTGTGTGTAGGTATGTGGACGTTTGGTTGAAGTTATTTCAGGAATACTGAAGCAAGGCATCAGATTCTCTGAAGCTGAAGTTACAGGCGGTTGTGAGTTGCTAGACCTGGGTACTGAGAACTGAATTGGGTGCGGTGCAAATGTTGTACATGCACTTAATTACTGAGCCATCTCTCCAGCCCCAGAGAAATGTACTTTTTGATACCATAATCTATTTTCAAAATCAGGAAATTATGAAGGTTTTTAAATAAACCCAGATGTCCACAGAATAGACAACTGAAATAGTGGCGGTGCCTGTTAGATTCTGTCTGTTGACTCTAGAGTCAGCTGAAAAGGGGGATCCTCAGCTGAGGAATAGACTACATCAGACTGACCTGTGGACACATCTATGGAGCAATTTCTTGGTTGCTGAGCGATGTGGAAGGGCCCATCTTACTGTGGTCAGTGCCATGTCTGGGAGAGTAAGCTGAGCAAACCGTGAGAAGTCAACATGCTCACTGCTTTACTTCCCAACTCAAGAGTTCCTGCCTTGACTTCCCTCAATGATGGGATGTACCTTGTAAGCCAAATAAACCTTTTCCTCCCCAAGTTGCCTTTGGTCATAGTGTTTTATCACAGCAACAGATAGTAAACTGAGATAGTGGTACTGTATCCTGAAATACATTTATCAAGTATCAAAGACTGTTATATGCTTTTCTGGTGTGGTGGTGTATCCAGGACTTGCTATGGTAGGAGAATTGGGTTCTGATGATGCCACGTTACCTTGATTTCCATTGCTTATATTTTTACGTTTGCCTCCTGCCATCTGCTTATCTCTAATGCTACCTGCCCTGCTAGGAACTGAAGCTGAACAACATCCCTCTTAAAAGTGTACACTTTCATGACACAGGGACGCAAATGTAAAAATATGATAGCAATTCCTCAGGGATACTATGAATAAACCCCAAATCTAGAAAGCACCCTTGCACCGTGGGTAAAACAATAGGTATTATTTCCTGAGCACATCTGTACACTGTGAGCTCCTGGAGCTCAGGCCGCCGAGCTCCCCCTTACATCTTGCTAAGAATGGGACCAGTGGGCACTGCTGCCATTCACAAGAGAGTGCTGGTTGCTCTGCTCACCATCTCCCCATCATCTCATAGGTACCCTTTCCTTTACAGACAAGAATCACCTACGTCTGCTACAAAGTAACCACAAAGCTCCTTGTCCTTTCTTCGTCCCAGGAATAGTTTTAATTATACACTCCAGAGCCCTACAAGCAGAGATTTGGCTTGAACTCATTGGTGTATTTTTTTTAAATTATAGAAGTTATTTTATCCTGAAGTCAAGCTTGAAAACCACTGACCTAAGAAACTTCTACTGGGATCGAGTCCAACCAGCCAAGCCAGTGGACAGTCAAGCACAAGTGAAGTCATGAGAAGACTTTTGGTCCCTGATCTTTTCCAGACTCTCATCTCTGAAATTGCTTTTTAATAAGAGAAGAAAGGGACTAAGCCAAGAGCTTAGCCATCATTCACCTGGTTGATCCAAGTAAACGACAGCATCCCTTTCTCTGCAGAGTTTCCACTATTCAGTGGGAGCAATCCATCCCAAGTTGACACAAACCAATTGCTAAACTGTGTAATAAATAATTCTGGACTCTAATTGCATGAGAACAAAGTCTCTAGCTAACATAAGCTCCTTCCAGGGCTGGGTTTTATGTTACCTTGTTCTGGCTTTCCATAGGATTACTCTTCTTGGAGCGATGAATAATTAACATCTTGGAGCTGGAGTGAAGGCTCATCAGGTAAGATCACTGGCTGCTTACTAGAGGATCCAGGTTCGATTCTCAGCACTCATAGGGAGCTCACTACTGTCTGCAACTGCTGCTTAAAGGGATCCCAGGCCCTCTTCTGGTTTCTTCAGGTACCAGGAATGCATGCATATGGTACACAGACACACATGCAAACATAACAGGATCACACAAAAAATAAATAAATAAAATGATTTATTAAATTAAGATCTTAATCATATGTTCTCCTGTCTTTTTACCTACAAGACCAGAGGTTTCTTTAAGGTGAGAGCTCTTTCTATATTTTCTTTCTGTTCGTTCTTCTCCCTGATCCCTCCTAGCCTATTTTACTCTATTCTAGTTGAGTTTGATACGTGTTCAATCAATAGCAAATTATAACACATATCCAGAATTTTGTATACTTTTTCAACAGCAATAATGCCTAGAATTCTAAAATTTGACCCACTGTTTTATGCAAAAATTTGTAAAATCTAATATTACTAGTGTTCTCAACCCCCAGTGGATCCCAACTGCCCCTAGTTGCTCCTGGCCACTGTGCTTTTCCTCATGTAACATAAGTGAATATCTGTCAGAATGCTGAGAGTAGTTTGAAGCAGGTGGGAAATATACTAAAAGAAAGCCAAATCTAGACTCCCAAAGGTGTCAGACTGTATCAATTACTATCTAACCGCTTTGAAGTTTTGCCCCAGCTACTTACTGGAAGATCTCTTCTATTAGTATTCTTGACTTAGAGTTAATAGAACAATGGAATTATTCAAATTATGGCAATCCATAAACAGAAGTGGGGAACAGCATTCTGAAACCTGACAGAATCCTTGGAAGTCTACTGTTTCAGAATTCTGATCAGTGAATTTTAGCCTCCAGAACAGTAAGATGTGAGTTTCTCTTATTGTTACTTGGTTATAATACTGCATTAAGATAAACTGAACTCACTAAAACATACGATTAATTAGAAATTGCTCTAAGTTTTGCTCTTAAGTCCTAAATTTGTTGTGGATTTATACTGTAGACTCTTTTTAAAATTATATTGAAAAAATACACTATATATTCAATAGTGTATTGAATATTCAATATTTAAACATAAAGTGAAATACAATACTCATATGTTCACTTAACCAATTATTAGTAACAATTGTTTTATTACAATTTATATATCAATTGGGAGATTTTCCAATCCTTTTCTTTTGGCCTTTTCCTTTACAATTCAAAACAAGTGACAGAGGGCCCTACTTTATAAAAAGGTGAAATCTGGCAAACCATGACAGAGCATGGCATATTGCAAACAATGTACTCATCGAGAGACAGACAAGGATAAGAGGTCACAGCAGACTCAGTAGCTTTGCCACTAACATAATCCTGTTGCCATGTTTACTCTGTCTACGTAAATGGTCCATCCAAAACAGTGGTTCTCAACCTGTGAGTTGCAACCCCTTTGAGGCCAAACAACTCTTTCACAGGGGTCACCTAAGACCATCAGAATATCAGATATTTACAATTCATAACAATAGCAAAATTACAGTTATAAAGTAGCAATGAAAATAATCCTATGGTCAGGGGTCTCCAGAGCGTGAGGAACTGTATTAAACTATCACGGCGTTAGGATGGTTAAGAACCACTGGTCTCGAAGGTCCTGCAGTCCCACTTTGCATCTCTCTTCCCCTCCCCATAGATCCCTTCTTCTGTATGCTGTAGCCATGTTACAGTGAATTTCTGCCAGGATTAGGTGAGAAACACTTCTCACATTCACAGTTCTGCAGCTCTACAGTTGATAGACGTGTTTGCCTTTGCACTATTTCTCAGGTAGTTTACCTTCATAGTCTTCCATATGTGGTTCTGTCACCTCGCTAGATCTTTTCCAGAATATCTTCTCCTTCAGAAACAAACATGCACAACTTGAGATGGGAATTTAGTCATGCCTCCACTCTCATTGTCTTCAAGGTAATTCCAAAATGTCTCTCATGATTTTAGGGGTACAACATGGCCTGGCTTTGCCACCAATAGTCTAACTCTCTGCTTTAACACACATGACTCTCCTTTAATGTATGGACCACAAATATATATGCAGAATCTAGCTATATATTTGGACCATTTATGGCACATTCCCTACACACAATGTAATGGCAATAAATTTACCTCACCAAGTATACAGAAGAAACAGAAGCATGAAATTTAACACAACAATATCATACTGTAAGAAAATCTAGACATACTGTTCCTGATACACTATACATCAGTCACTTGCCTTCATAGTTAAGCCAATAGACAACATCATTGCATAATGTCTAAAGAACTTGAGAGCACTGATTTTAGTCACAGGACACAAAGAAAGCAAGTTGGCACTTACCAGAAAGCTTCCTCCCTTATAGCTAGGTATGTAGTACCAGAAAGTTACCTGTCAGCCCTGTAAGCTATAGTAATGACCAACATTGCAAGAGATGCCTGTGAGTGCAACAGTGGATGCTACAGTGCAAGCAACAGTGCTCTCTATAGAAGCCCACCCCGCAGGAGGAAATCTGACCAAGAACCCATGGCTGGGGGGCTCGTATGTCATATGGAGTGAGCCTATTACTGTTATTTTGTTAAATGGACACACTATCAAATGAACTTCTAAATATGTATCTCTCTACCTGTAGAATAGTTCAGCTCTCAAACCTTATCAGGGAATACTCTTTGTGTAGTGGAGAGTGGTGAGTGCAGAAATTCACAACTGACAAAAGGATGAAGAATAACTCATTGTGGAGTACTCAACAATAAGTAGGGCATTTATATCACACCCATTTCTACGAGGTGCAGGGAATACCTCAGAAGACTGTAAGAACTGCTGGTCACGGAGGACCACAGTGAAGCTGCCTCATGGACATGACAGAATCAATGTGTCCGTGAACTCACAGCCTCTGTGGTCATCTGCATAAGACCTGTACAAGGCTAGGTCAGAAAACAGCTCGGCATAAGAGACAGGTAGGCTCCTCAGCTTCCGCTCCTAGCTGCCAGTGAAGAGGAGTAGGGTTTGCGTAAGACTGTGGTTCCTGATAAGACAACCAACCTCCAGCGGATGGAGGGGGGTGGGGGTGGGGGGAATGGAGGAAGGAAGGGTGGAAAAGGAGAAGGGGGAAAAGGAGAAGGTGGAGAATGGAAGGGTGGATCTGGGAGGAGTTAGGAGGTGGGGTAGTGGTGAATATAATCAAAATACATAGTATGCATTATGAAATTCTCAAAGAATTAACAGAAATGTTTTATTTTGGTTTTTTTTAAATAGGGAAAACACTGCAATCTCAGAACTCTTCTTTTTTACTGTATACTAGGTACTGTTATAGGTTGACTACACAGCTTCAATAGATGCTTCGAAGTGCTGGGGCCCATCTTCAGAATATGACCTTACTTGGGAATAGAGTCACTGCAAACAGTTAAGGTAAAGTCATAGGAGATTAGGACACTTATTTAATTCAGCATAACCGTTGTCTGTACAGAATGCCTCACAAAGATAGAAACAGAAACTGGAGTGACAGAGAGGCAAACTGAAGGATGACAAGGTTGAGAGCCACCACCAGATAGACACTAAGAAGTAAGGCAGACTGTACCAATCCCCCACCCCCCGGGGCAGGAGAATGGCTGGGCTGACCCTTGATTTTTAGACTCCCAATAAATCACTGTTGTAGTAAATGAACCCAGTTTATTGTAACTTGTTCAGAAGGTCTGGGAAGCTAACACAAACATTACTAGACAGCAGAAACTTTTAAGAGGAGGTTGGACAAGCGTGAAACATGGGCAGTGTGGTCTGGTAGGAAAAGGGTCTTTCTGAGGTCAGCAGGTTTTCAGAAGAAGCTGATAAAGCTGAGGGTATAACTCAAGGTGAGGGTATAAGACAAGGTGATCTGAGCATGCTTGGAATGAAGCCTGATTGCTAAAGTTTAGTGTGGAAGCAAAAGAAATGCTCATTTGTGAACGCTCCAGAAGAAATAAATTGATTTCATCGGAATTTCAGTGGAAACATAGTTAAGTGAAACTAAGGGTTTATTGAAATTCAGATGTTGGAGCTGATGGTTGGTTCGTAGACTCCTGTTTCTCCATCTAGGGACATCTGTTGCACTCTCTGGACTCGGCGTTGGCAGGACTCTGCACATTCACACACACAACTAAAATTAAAAATAAAATAAAAAACAAACAAAGTTCAGATGCTTAGCCACAAAGCATTTGAATTTCCAAGTATTTCCCTAAAGCATGTTTTGTATGATGTCAGTTTACGGTTTTATTGTTTTAGTGTCTCCTGTTGGGCTGCTGGGAACTGGGGTTTAGCTCATCTGTTGTGGTTTTCCATCTCAAGAGTGTGGTAGGTAGAGTTTTGGTTTTACATTGTGAAATTTTGGAAATTGAACATGATTCCTATAATTCTTCACCAGTTTATTAGCCAAAAGACCCCCACGTCAGAAATAGCTATTTCATGAATGTTTAGAATGGCTGAATTTTCTCAATAAAAGCATATTTCCCTTTTGTTGGTATTCCTAGCGCATTTATTCTAAGTTTCTACATTCTCGGTGATACTTTCTTTGTAACCTTTGAATGTGAAACACAAATTTAGCTGGAAATCTGACTCTTTGCTCATACTTAGTTTTTTCTTGAAGTACTATAGATGTTACTGTGTTTGCTGTTAGTCTCTGAGCTGTGAGAGGCACGGAATGTCATCTTGTTCCAATTGTATTTATTCCCCTGAATTTTTAAAAAGCATCCAGGATAATGCTAGATTTTGTTCATTGCTATCTTAGTTCAATAATTTTATTAAAATGTAATTTGGCATTAATTGCTAGATCTTGGTTTTTCTTAAGGAACTACATGCCATTTTTATTTGAAAATTCAATTATATCCTTTTTTTAAAGAAAAAATATATTCACTTATTTTTATACTTTTTTCTTTTGTTCTCTTTCCCACAGTTATAGTTATGTGCCTGTGCTATAACACTGGCTCATTTGCACTTATTCTAAGTTTTTAGTTCTAATATATCTGCCCATGTTTAGTTTTATCTTCCATTGTTTCTGTAAGCTTTCCTTTATAATCTTAACTCTCTTTGTGTTGGTTCTTAATCTTCGTATCAGTGTCTTCTTTGGATACTCTCTTTGTTTTATTTTTTTAAAGATTTATTTATTATTATATGTAAGTCTTTAGACATACCAGGAGAGGGTATCAGATCTCATTACGAATGGTTGTGAGCTACCATGTAGTTGCTGGGATTTGAACTCAGGACCTTCAGGAGGGCAGTCAATTCTCTTAACCACTGAGCCATGTCACCAGCCCCGCTCTCTTTGTTTTGTAAAGGTTACATATGAATATATAAAACTATGCATACATGTATATATTATAAGTAAATACCTGTGCAGTTTTCAGTTTGAGAGTATGGAAAACCGTCAGATAATTATCTGTCTTTTGGATGACTCTTTCTGTGATATATGTCTATCATTTGTGAGCATTTGCGATTTGCAGACACAGTCTCTGCTAATTATCTCATTTAATATAGATGCTTCATTTGCCTTACGTAGGCTTTGGTACTTCTATTTCTTTGCAAACCCTGTTCTGATGATTAGTCATCTTTGAAGGAGTGGGATGCATTGGTGGCTAGAGAAGGATGCATTGGTGGCTAGAGAAGGATGCATTGGTGGCTAGAGAAGGATGCATTGGTGGCTAGAGAAGGATGCATTGGTGGCTAGAGAAGGATGCATTGGTGGTTAGAGAATGCACAGTCACCTGGCCAGAGTGAAGCTGTAACTAAGTAAAATTTAAATACACTCTGTGGATTTTGTCTTGAACATATTTCCAAAACTACAGTGCGTTCTCGCACTCACGTCTGTGTTTCTGTGGGCAGTGTTACGTGTACAACTGCTAATCTCCTGCGGGCTCTGGCCTTCACTAGCTCTCATCCCCACTGAGCTCTCTTTAATTCCAGCTGCAACAAACTTACCACTCCCTTCTCTTTCTTTCATGCCAAGCTCATTCCCAGAACAGGGTCTGCAAAGTCAACAAACATATACGTAAGTGCAAAAGCATAAAATTACAAATATAACTTATATAATGCATGCAAATGAAAACTAATATACAGTCCAGAAGAAAAATCTCTTCCTATTTTATATAGCCAAAGAAATAGTTGTTGAAACATTTGATAAATTAAAGTTGAGGGTATAAATCTCTTGAAAAATAAAAGGAGTTTAAAATCATATTTGCATTATTTTGAGTTGTCATAGAAGAAGTCAGAAGTTGGCACTGTAGTGAGCATTCTGGTTGCTACTGTGCCTTTTGATAATTCCATAAAAACCTCTGAAAATTAGCTTTCTGTTGAATTAGCTTTCTGAAAGAAAATTTTTAAACATCTAATTATGTTTAAAGAGCATCTAAGATATATTTCTCACATTGTCCTTAAACATTGTTTCTTAACTGCAGAGATTGCTTTTGAAAGCGATCGTGAACGCTTTCACTGTTAAAATGACCTATACACTTATCTACGCCTTAGGCATGCATGCAGACTTTTCCACAGCCTGAGTCCCACTCTAGGAAGAGCCCAGACCTGGCGCTCCCCCATGCTCCCTGGCGCTTTACTGGGGCTCTTGCTCTCATTCTCAAAGGTGAGGTCAGCTAAGAGCGGCTCAACCCGCTGAGCTCTCGGGTCCCTGTCGCCTATCACCGATGGCAGGGTTTATGACAGACGAGGAGTCAGGCTTCCAGCTGAATTTAGTTTAGTTATTTTTGTTTTAATGTATGTGTGAATCAATTAATCCTGTCATAGAAGGGCATCGTAAACTGTGTGCCAGAGTTAATGAGTCAAACATTATCACATCATTACACCAGCTGGCATAATGTAGCATGTGTTGTTTGTCATAATATACGCTGCCATGCTTAACAACCATTAATTGTTTACACGAGCAGTCATATTTTTCTTCAAAGAGCCTTCAGTGACTGGTTAATATTTTGAAGGCTTTTTAAGTGAATAACTATTTCAAGGAAGAAATATCCTTACCAAAATAGCCCACAACGTAAAATCCTGTAACAGGGGACAACATTTAGAAGATGCTGAATGTCTTCCAGACCTTTCCAGGAAAGGCATTTCGAAGAAAACCCCCACACTCTGGAACCAACTGAGCTGAGGCTCCTCCAACTACCACTAGATCATAAATACACGAACGGCTTCCTTCTGAAGTCAAAGTTGGTGTTGTTCCCTACCCACATAAATTTTCAGAGGAGCATAGGCTTGTCCCTCAATTATTACCTGAACTTCCTGAGAAAAATGTAGCCATGGATTTATACATGTCTAGAACCATGATAGAAAGCTCCGCTATTGTGTTTCTCTTGGCTGGAGAGAGGAAGCATGTAGCCATCACAGCCCAAAGTCATAGTTTACCAGCTTTCTGTGAAATGGTTTCAGGCAGCTTCTTCACAATGTCATTGGCCATATGGCTTTCCCCAGCCAAACACGACCATCACCATGAGTTACTGAGAAGTTCCAAAAGTCAGAATCATAAATCACGGTGACTGTAATGTAGCATAACTTGTAGCTTGATCTACTTGGATAAAATATTCAATAAAAAAGGAAAAAATATAAAAAAATTGAAAAAAAAGAACCTCACATGTTTAATTTGTCCATAAATAATAGTTCATGTGCCTTGTATTATTCTTTTCAGAGAGATGTTTTGTCATTTTCTACAAACAAGATACTTTGTCTTCAAAACTTAGGAAGGTTTATAGCAGTTTAAAGGAGGAGGAGGAAGAAGAAGAAAAAAAGCACTGTCATCCAAACAGATTGATACTATGAATAAATATTTAAATACATGATGTCCTTTATAATGATTGGATTAACTATGCAGTATTTAATTAATCCTAGAAAAATAAATATTTTAATGAATTTGTTACTTTATTGTTCTATTTATATATATGGAACCCTTAAAACTTGGCATAGCAATTCTTGTTGGCCACTTATAGAAAACAAAAATCTCATATATTCAAGGCTGACTTCAGCCTCACCTCGGAACTATAGATGACCTTGAACTTTCGATCCTCCCATGGTAATCTCTAGCGCTGTTGTCAAAGGCATGTGCCAGCACACCTGCTTTATGTGGTAATGAGAACCAAGCCTAGGGCTTCATGAATTTTCGGCAAATACTCCACCAGTGGAGCTGTGTCCCCAGTACCCAAATAGCCCAAGTTAACCATGCTATATTTAAGCAAACACCATGATTCTTCCTTACACAGTGTTCATAATGACCCCTATACATGCTTATGAAATATTCTTACTGGAGTATTTAGCAAATTACTACTTTTTCAGAGAAATGGTGTAATGTTGGCACGAGCCAGAATAAAAACCAATTTCATGAACATCATTTTCAATGCCTGGTTTTACAATGATCAATAGATTTGTGGAGACATGGCCTTTATTGTCACAACCTCCTTCGTGACACTTTAATTAGCATACTCAATTACATCAACTGGATAAATACCCAGTTCTATCAACAGCGTGTCCATTTCCTCAACAGTAGAAGTATGGGAATGAGGGTGGAGATGAATGCCTGAGGTGGGCAGAACTTTGGGATGCAGTGTGTGTACTCAGCACACATCTGTGGCTCTGTCACCATGGATAGCTCGTGGCCTTTTGTCTGCTCCTTGTGAAGCTTCAGACAATGATCCTGCCTATATTATTTGAATATCCAGAACATTTGCCATTCTGCTTACAAAGAAATCTGGCTCCCTCACACGTGTCACATGTCCAAAGGCTTCCAGTCGCCCTCCAGAGGTCACCTGAATGCTCATTATTGCTATGGGAAATTTTTAGACTCTGACACATGGTCAGGGATGTTGCTAGCTCACTGTGCTTTGGATGTAATCATTATCCATCGAGTACCATTTGCATAAATGCTGGTGCATGTTTTTGTTTATAAATAATCTTTTTGTACTTTCATGAGTTTTATTCTATTGTTTTCCAATAAAAGATGCATTGTAAGAATACAAACTACCGTGCACACAAATAAAACCACTAGAGTCATGAAGGGTTTCCTACAGAGGTAAAGGAAACACATAGAGACAAGTAAGACACTACAAGAATATATTAAGAATACCTATGAGTAACTAAGAAAAGTATCGGTAACCATGTAAAAACGTTCAACCTTTCAGATACTTGAGTGGTAGATATTGAGATACCTAACAAACATAGGAAAATGTTTGACTTCATTAGTCATGGATGAAATGAAAATTAAAACTTGATATGATAACACTGCATACACATACTAGAATGGTAGGAATACAAAAAGCTTTAACACTAAGACTGACAGGATGCAAGGCAATCAACTCTCATAAATGGTTAGTGTGAATGCAAGTTTGTATTACTTAAAAAATACGGTTTGAAAATATCCATTAAATCTGACTATATTCATACCCATACAGCAATTCTATTGCCAGTTATATATGTGTTAGAAATTGGTTCATATGTAATATACTCCAGAACTATCTTTGCAATATTATTTCACAGCAGAATTATTTTTTTATTATTTAAGACACCAAAAGTTGCCCAAATGTCCACCAACAACAAAATAGATATTGAACTGTCATGTATTCCCATGGTGGAGTCTTCAGAAATTTCATCTTAACAAGAAAATAGTTAACAACTACAATAGTGTTGATTCTCTCCAACACAACTTTGAATGGAAAAAATGGATACATAAGAGTACATATAGTACCACGTTTATAGCAAAGCACACAATGTAAATTATGCTGCTAGCAGGATATTTTACCTGGTGTAGCAGGATAGTAAATCACATGGACAGGAGGAAGGGTATTCTGAATGTGCATACACACAACTGAACGCATAGTTAGGAGTGTGTCTGCTTTGTAAAAGATCTTAGAAACATACCCTGTAACATAATTATCTGCAATGAATTTTACTATATTAAAGTTTTAACATCTCCCTACTTGAAGGAGGCATAACCCAGAATCCAACACGTTCAGCACATATTCAGTCCTAGTGTGATCTGTGCATCATAAGGTAACAAAGGCTGTTTTTTAATAAGGTGTGTGTGTGTGTGTGTGTGTGTGTGTGTGTGTCTGTGTCTGTGTCTGTGTCTATGTCTGTGTGTGTCTATGTGATATGTAGACAGGTACTCATGCAGGCCAGAAGAAGGTTTTAGATCCCCTGGAACTGGGGTTACAGGAAGTTGTAAGGTACCTAATGTAGGGGCTTGAAACTGAATTTGGGGATCAGAGTTTAGAATGGTCCTGAAATTGGTTTAAAACTCTGATGAAGCCATTTTGAAATTTAGAATATTTTGTAAATCAGAGTCATATTTATTTTGAGCTGGGTCTTGCATCTTGTTTAAAAGTCTTTGGTACATCCGTTTACCTTTGAGGAATTTTATAGGGTCATCTTATTAAAACTGTTAGAAGTAATAAGGAGATACTTTGGTTGGAAAATAAAATTGTGTCTTACATGCAAGGTCACTCAAACAAATGCACAATGATTAATCCATAAACGAATTATATTAAGTATATGACATATATTAAATATATTTCTGGTATAAATACTGAAATGATTGCTAGGCTGGGTCTGATAGCACAGGCCTATGATCCTAGCTACTCAGGAGGCTAAAGCAGGAGGGTTACAAGTTCAAGGCTTGTCTGGACCACAGTGCAACTTCCTGGCCAGCCTAGAAAACTGAGTAAACATCTATCTCTGAAGACAGGGTCAGACATGGTAGTGCATGCCACTAATCCCATCAAATGGGAAATGGAGGCAGGAAGACCAGTAGTTAAAGGCTGTGTAGTAAGTAAGCTTGAGTCTAATGTACATGGCATTGAGACTCTGCTTCTGAAAACAAGAGAGATTCAAAGACAGAGTCAGAAAGAGTGACAGGAGAAAGTGAAAACAAGTGGAAGAAAACATGCCTAGTGTAGGCAAGACCTAGATTATTCAATCCTCAATTCCACTATGTATACACATACACATACATATGCACATACACATACATGTACACATACATATACTATTTATTACACTTATAGTCAACTATATATGTATATATAATTATTAAATAATGGGTAATAGAAATTATTGTGAAACAATAGAAGAGACAAACAATATAATCATTCTTCTTGATGTAAAATCTTAAAATAAAATTCAGAGACTTCCCATTAATTCATCTTAGTAGATCAGAAAAAAAAGATTACAGGCAATGTCTCCTTGGGAATATTAATACATATCAGTTCAAAAGCATGAGATTTACTCTTCCATCCATCCACTCATACATATGTTCATCCAATCATTCTCCAACCATCTATTCTGCTAAAACCACAAAAGTAAATCAAGCTCAGATTCCACCATAATAAGTGTCTAGCATATCTCCAAATGAATGCAAGACGAGACAGAAAAGGTGTCCTAAGTCTTGTTGTTCATATTGGTTGTTCATGACATTATAAAAATAAAGTATCTGTTGATATGTAGATGTGTACAGAGGTCAGAAAGGTACCTTTATTTGTATTCTCTTGTTCTTCAAGGTCAAACTCAAGTATTGGCTGTTGGAGGAATTTCCATCCATCCTTCTTACTCATCATCATACAAAGTTTGAGTTTCATATTTAAATAGAAAAATAGGATAATTGGGAGTAGTAAATTTGTGAAAATCTGTACATCTCTATTGGGAATTTAAAAGCTTTATAAATTATAAATTAAAAATCCTAGAGACCTCAGCTGACCGAGACATTCATCAAATTCTTCAGCTTTGGAGGATACTGTACTGAGTAGTTAAGAGCACACTCTAGAACTTCTGGTCTACCTGGTATTTCATTTTATCTCGGTTCTGCAGACCTAAGCAACCAGGATTAGGCTACTTCATTTATACAGCTCTGTGTCTTCATTGTGATGGTGAAATCATGTCATCCCTTTTCTAAGAGAGTCATTGTGATGGTGAAATGCCTAACATATTTTACATGATACATACATCACTTTTATACTATCATTTCAGAAAGTGTAGTCTAATCTATACATGGCTCATGTTTATAATTTCAAAGATAGAGGCGTTAGTGAGGAGTCCTCTAAAACATATCTTTCCTCATTTGCTTCACTATCCATCATCATTGAGTTATTTTGCCCTAATACCATGTGCATCTATAAAACTAAAATTTCCTCTAGTAGCTTGAAGGAGTGGGTTATATTTGATTTATTCTCTGAAGCTCTGAGTACATTTTCCTCACCTTTGTCCCTATTTACACAAAATGGATAGCATGATCAAACTTAAGTGTGATAGTGTTTATCAGCTACCAAAGCTTATCAAACTACCCTATCATTTAGTAATTAAAAGTACAATTTTTTTCTTCTTTTTCATGATCCCATGGGATGGCTGGGATGTTCATCTGTTGGTTATATAGAGGTAAGAGAGTCCATGATTTCTAAAACAGCTTTATCCACAGGTTAAGCAATGTGTACGATTGTTGGATAGGGATCTCAGTTCTCTGAACAGCTGTGACCCTCCAGAAGTCTAGACCAACTAGATCTCTACATTTTGATTATTGGTTCACAAAACAATAGTGCCTATGCCTTTCAATCTACCATAGTTTACCAAAATAAAAATTATTTGCATTCCTCACATACACTAAAATTGTAAACCCTTTACCTCTTGTCCACTGTATCATACAGCTCAAAATGTACAATCTCCCAATCTGTACTGGCCTAAACTAAACATCACTAATTAGCTAAATTTTTTGACTCATAGATCTATATACAACAGATAAATTATTAAGATATGCAATATGGTGAAAGAAAGGCAGTAGACCTCTATAAGACAAAGCCTTTTCAAAAGAAACAACAGGAAATCTTCATTTATGATGATGCTAAGACAAAACTAGGAACATTCTTCCAACAGGGGTGACATGATTCTGGGATACCTTGCTTGTACTTTATATTATTATCCATCTGGCTCAGGACATGATGATATCAGGTAACATCCAAAACAGCCAAAGTCTTCTTTCAATTCTAGTGCAAATGATGATGGTGTGTGCATAAACTATTCTACTAAGCTTAGTTTCCTCTTCTGGAATGACAGAAGCTGCACACAGCTCCCTACAGAGATATCCTTTGAGATCAGCTGAGCCTAGCTCCTTCTTCAGATCTATACCATAAACCTGCCTCCTTGGTTCAGAAGCATGAAACAAACTCACTTAAGTTTTTGCTGCCAATTGCATTGGTGCCCTCCATCAGAACAAGCACCGCTCACCGAATACCAGTTTTTCTGTACATGTGTCCATGTCTGTCCTTCCTTCATTCCCTCATCATTGCAGTTAGGTCATTCTTTGAATGAAGGATGAAGCAAAGGAACTTGCTTATTTATCACCTGGTTTGCCTGCCAATTTGCTGATAGCATCACCCACGTCTCTCCCAAACATCCAGCAGAACGGCCTTCCCAGGGAAGTTCTCTGCAGTTATTCTTCACACCTGCAGTATCAATCATTCTCGCTAGGACCTTCAGTGCTACCTATAAAATCTAGCCAGCATTCTCTGCTGCGCCTGATGTGCTCAACCCTGTCAGAGGTTTCCTGTAAATAGACTCATCTTTTTTCCAGCTCTAACTGACCTCAGCTACCTCTGTGACATCTTACAGTTCTTTGCTTTACTCATTGCATGGCCTGGTTCCACTTCTATACATCTCTCATTGCTAATTCTTCTGAATAACTAATGTGGCTTGAATCTCTAGCCTGGAACTCAATGTTAGGAAGTTGTCTCTCTGGCAGGAAGGAGATACAATAATATCAGGGTTGGTCTTTTTTTCAACACAACAAAAACTGGTCACATGAAGCATGACATTATTTTATCCAGGGTCTCCAGTAACCTTGAGTCACTCAGAGTAAAACATCAAGGCTCTGCAAAAGCTGGCATGCAATCCTTGTTCTTTGGTGTGCTATATTCCTGCCTCTAAGGCTTTATGCTTGCTCTTCCTTCTGCCTGGAAGATGACTCCTCCAGGTCCCTATACAATTTGCCTCCCTACGACATCAGGTCATTGCTCATATGTGGTTATCTGATGAAGCCTCCTTGGTCACTTTATTAAAATTGAACCAATTCTTTATGACCAAAATTGTCTATTCTTCATCCCACCTTTTCTCTTTCTTCCACAGCATGAATAATCACTCGACATAATTTACACCTTATTTCTGGCCTACTTCTACCTCTCGCCTCACCCCAAACACTGCAGTTCCACGAAGGTGATATTTTTAATTGGTTTCATTTTGTGCCATTGTACCTAAAATCTAGAAAAGTGTTTGTTCAGGAAGAGATTCTCAGTCACGTGCTATTAGAATTGTTGATATAAAGTTGTT
Organism: Tokudaia tokunoshimensis; assembly: GCA_036184795.1. Taxonomy (NCBI): domain Eukaryota; kingdom Metazoa; phylum Chordata; class Mammalia; order Rodentia; family Muridae; genus Tokudaia; species Tokudaia tokunoshimensis. The sequence goes on from BTHU01000014.1 coordinate 12,021,969, forward strand.
TGTACTATATGAAATCACAAACATTAATTATAAATTGGTCATAAACGTTAAGTCACGAATAAGGCTGTGAGACCCTCTTAAGACACACGAAAAAGAGGAATTGGAGACAATAAGGCAACAGGATTGAAACTGAAGGAGAAAACAGAGGCGCATGAGGGAGCTGCATTGCATGCCTCTTCTCCATGGAGACCCAGGAGAGCTTGAGGAAAGGAATAACAAACCCACAGACCAGATCGTCGATGCCATTACAAAAGTAGGAAGACGGAAACTCCAGGGCCACACTGGAATTCAGGACAAACAGCTACAGTTGGAATAAACTACGTAACTTTTCTACCCCAGCTTTGCTCTTCACAACAAATAAAATCTTGAAAACTTACCTCTCTTTCCTTTGGTTAAGAAAAATTCAGTATACTTAGCTCAGGTGGATCCAATAACCCAGTGAGTCGGCACATCTATATTTACAAATGTTAACCACACGGGATAATGGTGGTGAGATGACCTCCAAGAGTGGGACTAGCAGAGCTACAAAGGCAGACTATGCCAAAGAAGTCTCCAGCGAAACCCCTGCCAAGAAAAGTTGAGGCATAGCCATCCTCGGCTTCAGGGTGGCTGACTCTTCATCTGCTATGCAATTAGGATGATTGCTTTTAAAATCTGTTATGTATTTAGAATGTGCCATGCCCTTCCTCTTGAGTTGGAATTCAACTGTAATCATTTACCCTATTTAATTAATTTTATTTTATTTTGCATATTTGGAATTAGCGATTCAGTAATGTCATATGCAAATATATGCAAAGCAGCACACAAGTTGGTACTGAAAGCCAAAAGCCAGTTTGTTTTCTTTTCTTTTTTTTTTTTTTAAGAAAACAACAACAACAACAAAAATCCAGGAATACATCGTTGGAAAACAGGTTCTGGTCATTGGCCTACTAGGCCTGAGTTGCTTGAGAGTCTTCACAATTTAATAGGTGCCTATAGATCCACATGAAGAGAACAGACCTGGGAGCTGGAGGTGTAGCTCAGTTGGTAGACAGCAGGAATAAAGACCCTACTTTAGTCCCCAGCAACACATAAACCAAGCTTGGTGGTACATGTCTGTAATCCCAGCACTCAGGAGACGAAGACAGAGAGTCACAGGCTCCAGACCATCCTCAACTATACAGTGAGTTCAAGTTCAGCCTGGGATATATGAGACAGTCTCCAAAGAAAGGAAGACAGGCTGGGCAGATTTCTCAGTGGTTAGAGTTATTGCCATGCAAGCAAAAGGACTGGAGTGCAGATCTCTTGAAGTTATGTAAATTCCAGGGGGGAACTCGTGGACTCTGTCATTCCAGCTGCCTCAAAAAAAAAAGGAAACGGATTCCCCAGAGCAGGCGGTCTCAGGAGTCTAGCCAGATCCATGATCTCTGAGTTTGAGTTTGAGATCAATGCAGCGAAAAGCTGGAAGAGCAGCAGTGGATGATGATTCCTGCCATCAATCTCAGGCCTCTACATGCAATCACACACCACTGCATGAGCATCCCAACACACACACACACACACACACACACACACACACACGTAGAAGAAAACTTAGTACTATATCTAATATTGAGAAATTCATGAAGCTGCCTGTGCTGGTGTTTTGACGTAATTCTCCTTAGAAGATACATATTTCTGTATCCCTCCATGCTTATCTGAAGATGTGGGGTACAGATGGATGTACAATAAGAACAAGAAGCTAAGTGGCAGCCAGGCAGTGGTGGCGCACGTCTTTAATCCCAGCACTTGGGAGGCAGAGGCAGGCGGATTTCTGAGTTCGAGGCCAGCCTGGTCTACAGAGTGAGTTCCAGGACAGTCTGGGCTACACAGAGAAACCCTGTCTGGAAACACCAATGGCAACAACAGAGAGTTGAAGTGGCCATTGTCTCTTAAACTCAGCATGACATACATACTGCAAACTACCAGTTCCACCTTTCCATGGTGAGAAGAAAGCCATTGATTGACAACCGAGTGAGGGCTAGAGACAGAACATGCCAGAAAACCTCTACGCCCCATGTTGAGGAAAGATCTTACTCCACAGCTGGATTTATAGTAACTACTAAAATCCACTTACTCATTGTCATGAATCTGTAATGCTAAATTATCTTTACAAGTGGTGCTATTATTTTTAAATATATTTTAATAAATACACCCAAAGTAAAACATGTAGGAGGAAAGTAATATGGATATTTATTTAATAAATTCTGAAAAGTTTTTTTAATGTGTAGTAGACAAGGGTTGTATATCAGCTCTAAGGAAGAGTGGCATCAATATGCTTTTGAAAAAAATTAAATTACAAGAAATAGACTTCACATAGCACTTCATAATTTCTCTCATCAAATCCTAAAGACTATATTAAAACATCTGTTTTTTAAATATCTTGCTGACAGTAGAATGCTATAACCCCAGGGAGTCTCCTAATTTTGCATAAAATTTACATACTCATAAATAAATTAACATGGGGGAATAAGGATATCGTTTGCAAACAATGCAGGTATTTTCAACATATTCTTTTAATAACTAGCTTAGGGCAGAGGACAATACTTTAAAAAACAAATTTTCTTTTCATGAGCAAATGAATTATTTATAAGAATTTCTATTGCTCAGTTTTCTCTAACTTATGCTCAAATTTACAAAGGTAGTTCAGCTGCTTCAAAACTCACTGAGAGATACATTGCAATTGTATAACAATGATATTTAAAGTATGCCATATATGGTAGGTTCTAACATTGTCTAACAAGCATATACGAACCTGAATATGAGACACAGATGGAAAGATGGACCCTTATCTTCTCTTACCCTGACTCAAAACAACTTTATATACATAACCTTAGCAATCCACATAATTCATTTAAATACCAACATTCTGCATTTACATAATTGTGCATGCATAATTCTGAAGTGGAAAATAAATCTTCTTCAATGTTCATTTTGTTCTCACATACACCTAGAAACCAATGGAGCAGGATAGGAAAACCACTGCACACAAATAATTGTCAAATCTGCTTTCAGTAGTCTGCATTATTGTATTATTAATGTAATATATCTGTTACATTGCTACAGAAAAATCATTATTCTAAAAACAGTTAAGAACCAGCATCTTGAGTTCCTCTGACTCTTTCTGTCATGGTCTAGGCATGGTCTAAGAATAGAGCAAAAAAAGCTTTCGTCACTGTGGTTTTAAGGAAAACAAAAGGTATCTCTGTCCAAATTATATCTGGTCCATACAATTGGAGAAATATCTTCTATTTGTATTTCAAATATAGTTATTTGAATGAACTATGTTGGGTAAACTTAACACATGAAACTGATATACACCATCATTAACTGATAAACCTTTACCTAGTACTAACATAGATATAAGATTTACAGAAATCATAATGCTCTTTATACTATATTCAAAGTTTTATTTAAACAACTTTCTATGAATATTGAAAGGAAATGGGGCTCATAGATTTTTGACATCTTCCCAAGCAATAATACACACACACATACTCAGACATTTATACACATACATACTTACATACTCTCACATTCACACATACACACATATACACACACTCATACACATTCACACATACTAACACACACATGCACACACTCATACATTCACAATCTCACACACACACACACACACACATGAACAACACGTATACATCCTCGGTCACACACAAATACACATATACTGTCACACATTCACATTCACTCATATACATTCCCACACACACATACATACATATACACATACTAACACACATGCACACACTAACACACACATGCACACACATACACTCCCTAACATACAAACAGACTCACATATACACTCACACACACATACACACACATGCACTCACATACACTTTCTCTCACACACAAACACATTCACACACATACACACACATGCACACACATTCACACACACATACACACACATGCACACACATACTCTCTCACAAATGAACATACTCATACACTCTCTCTCTCTCTCTCACACACACACACACACACACACACACACACACACACACACACACTCAAGCTCACACTCAAGACCCAGTGCTTTGGTATGAATGATGCCCTTGAGAACAAGATTGGGGACGGTTAGAGAGTGTGTGTGAGCACCTCTTGGCTGAGCAGGCTATAACCAAGCAGATCACAGAATGTCTACAGAGTGCAGAAGCAGACAAATAAGACAGTTGACTTTTGGCCATAGCACCAGTTGTATTGGCTTTAAACTTTAACTCAAATGAGAGAGAGGGAAACATGGGTTCACTGAGTGAAGTGCCTTCCCCCAAATGGCTCTTCATCTATGACCTTTTATACTTGACTTCTTTTCATAATTATCTTTTTAATATGATTTTTATAGTCACTCAGAACATCAGCTGAACCAATAACAGGACTTGGATTCCCAAAAGACTGAGCCCAGGCCAGTAATACCATCTCTATTAAGGAGTATTCAGTAGAATATTTTCCTAATTAGTAATAGAAAAAGAGAGAGAGAGAGAGAGAGAGAGAGAGAGAGAGAGAGAGAGAGAGAGAGAGAGGGAGAGAGAGAGATGCTTATAACATCATTTGAATGAAAAGGTCCTCAATATATGACGTAACGAACACAAAGGAGCTCTGTGAGCATGAACCTTTTGACTCTACCTATTCTGAACCCCCAGTCCATTGACAGTCACAAGATGGCTGTTCTGACCACCCAGTCCATTGACAGTCACAAGATAGCTGTTCTGACCCTCCAGTCTGTTGACAGCTACGAGATGGCTGGGACAATTTGCTTGTTCATATCAGCATGGCCACCAGATTCCTGAGATGAGTGCTAATGGATTCACTAAGCCACAAGTCCATTCTGGAATCACTGTAGAACAGGGGTGTAAAATATGCTGATAACTTCAACCAATCATGGGCCAATGTTGGATCTTAGGGTTGAACTAATCAGGTTCAACTGTGGAAAGGATAGAGAGTGATCAGCCCAGGCTGTGTTGTTTCTACCAGAAGTAAAAATGGACAAATATATACTAGTTACTAAACAAGAACTTTCTGCCATAGTGCATAATAAAGAACTAAAAATCCCTCCAAGTCAAGGCGAGTTAGTGATCATTACAAGAACAGATTTCAAAGGAAATCGGTCGTTGATCAAACCATAACATAAGATTCAGGATAAAAGAGAAGAGGCAGGCACAAGTTGGGTTTGAAACATCAGTTTTTTGATTAATGGTTAAGTGCTCCCTGAGGCTGTTTTGAGGTCAGGTGTGATTGCGTGGTAGGTGAGGACAGTTTAAGTCCAGGAGCAAATCCTTATCCCTGGACTCTTCCCCAAGATACTGCTGTCACATTGTCGGGCTCATAGCCTCCTTTCTCATCAACAGAAGGCAGTGAACATACACACTCCTTGTTCATTCTTCCTTGTCTTCGAATCCTCTATCTAAAAGCCAGCCTCCATCACACAAATATTTCATCATATAAGATCTTACTCACACTGAATCAGACACATTGTGGATGATTATAAACAAGCAAACAAACACAAACCCTCTGTCAAGACAGTAAAGTGTCTGAGGTCTTACAGGACTGGCAGTCTTACATGGTAGACCACTGTAGATTCTGTAGACATAAGACTCCTAGGTCAGAGACACAGGGTGGCTCTAAGAACCAGAGGGTCAGCTTCTGCACTTTCCTGTCACAAGGTGGTGCAGGGTGGGTCAAGTGTGACTTGTCCTTGTCGTGCAATGCATTCCAGAGGAGAAGATCCTCTATGGCACCCAACAGACCTTCCCATTGCTGGGGGTAGGGGGTGTGGGGGGGAAAGGTTCTGACCTCCCTGGGCATTTACTATCAACAACAAAATCTTAGAGGCACAGCACAGGACTGAGGCAGCCAGTTGGCCCTCTCAGAGCAACTGCAGAGTCTTGAGGGCACCTAGAAAAGTGTCTCTCAACTTTCTTCCCAGCACCTTACCAAAATTTTATTTCTAAAAGTCAAGGCCACCATCTAACCCCAAGTGAGAAATCAAAGGAAGAAGTGAGAAAGTGGAACGTGCGGGACGGGGGGTGGGGGGGTGGGCGGGAAGGACCCTGCATATTGCTGGGAGATCCTCGTGCTCTGTTTTTCAAGGGGACCTTGCCACTGTAGCACGGAAACAAGGTATTGTGACAGCTACTGGCTGCTGTGACGCTTGTATCTGAGAAGTTTACAAGGTAGCACCATTAGTAGTAGAAAAGCATAATTTGTTACATGAGTTTAAATTTACACCCTCTAAGTGTAAATACAAGCATATTCTTACACACAGGTAAGAATACCTGCACCAGATATAACTGGGTCCTATATGCATAGGGTAGTGAATTGGGGGGCAATTATTCTATGGAAGCTTATTCATACAACACAAATTATTCAAAAGACAGACCCTTAAACTATCACTCTGGTAAATAGTTCCTAACTAGTAAGACTATTAAGCATATTGTCTAAACTCTGCCAAAACTTTCAAAAGATTACTGATCCAAATATTTGTTATTTTTATGAGCTGCTCCAAGATACTCTAATTATAGAGACTTCTTCAGTAACATAAGACTGTGCTGCAAAACTCAGATCACTGTACAAATGAGATTATTTCTTTTTATCATGTAAATGTGGGATATTAATGATCTGGTGCAAGAGTGGGTATATTCAAAGCACGTGGCAAATAGCTGCTAAAAGGAGGCAGATGAGAGCTCTTTAAGGGGTGGGGTGTTTCCGTGTGTATCTGAGACACAGCCTGTCACACGGTGACATAGCCACGAGTTTCATTTTAATCTGTACCGTGGTAGCAGATTGTCAAAGGGGTTAAGGATGATGTCAACCAGGCCTCTTGTCAGCTCTCAAGAGTGTGGCAAAATGCATTATTTGGCATAGTCATGACTCAGATCTGCATGTGTACGTCTTCAATAATTCATGTTGCAGCTTGTCTCACTGTGGGGACAGATGTCAGTGAAACCAGTGACAGCCGATCATGCTGATCCCACACAGAGTCACGTGGGCCCGAGCCTACAGGGACACTGAGCTTGCTAGATACCTGCTCTGCTCCACTGGAGATGAGAAAATACAGTGCGGCAAGTTTGTGTCTGGGCATCCATGTGAAGAGTGCAGACTGACATGTGTTCCTGTTTTCTACAGTTTCTCAAAAAACTGAGTGTCATATATACCAGGGGATTGTGTGCATGTATGTATGTATGTATGTATGTATGTATGTATGTATGTATGCTCTCAGAATTCAAGGCCAGCCTGGTCTATAAAGCAAGTTCCTGACCAGATAAATTCCATGCTACCTAGGACAGGGAGACAATGTCTATGGAAACACACACAGGCACACACATGTTATTCTTAACAAAATCAATTATTTGTGATAATGAATAGAATAAATCTCCTACAAGTGATTCTATAATACCAATCTTGACTAACGTGTCTACTGCCTCATGGTCATGATATGTAACAAATGTGACATATTTAGAATATTACAACAGCAATTTTGACCTCAACACTTTATCTTTATTTCTCATTGACTAGTATTTTCTTTTAATATTAAACATTAATAAAATGATTGTTTCAAATACTGTAAGAGGAATACAAACACTTAAAATGTATTACTTGAAATACGGACTATAAAATGAAAGATAGGGAAACTTTCCTTTTACCCAGATTAGTGTAACCAATTTGCATTCATCTCTCACTAATGTTTCAAGGTAAGGAGTCTGGGATAAGAAGATGTAGCTGAAGGTGTACAAGTCCAGTTTCTAACTCAAAGTACTCATTATCTATTTTCACATAAAGAAATTCAAAGATGGCAGTCCCTAAAACCTCAAAAGTCCAAATGCTATTTAATATTTCTAACCCCCAGGTGAGCTCTCTTTATTTACTACTTGTATTATCTCTTACAACTAGAAACACTATGCGTATGTGTACATGTGTAAATCATATATGAATATATTTATGCAAGAAAAAATAATACTGATGTATGTTTGTGGTTCCATAACATGTTCCTTTGCCATTGCTGACTTGCCCTTAGACATAGGCCTTAAAAACAAAAACAAAAACAAACAGAAAACACGGTCTCAATGTGTAGCCTGGGGTGCCATGTCTCTGTCTCCTGAGTGCTGGGATTTAAGGCCTTCACCACCATTCCTGAGGTGGGACACAGGGCATTTTAGATAGCTTTTGAGTCATTTCATTTTTCTTGGTGATTATTGTTTCGCAGGGTAAGTTACTGGCTTATTTCAATGGGATCCCACATCTGTTCTCTCTAGTCTAAATCCAATACCTTTAGGAAAAGATCCTGTTGGTCTGGGAGTGGTGACTTACACCTATAATCCTAGCACTCAGGAAGCTGAGGTAGGATGGCGGTAGTATCAAGCCCAGCCTGGGCCTGTATGGTAAGTCTGTGAGCTCTGAATCCTGTCTAGCTTCCTGGCTGAAAAATGGAACTCTGTTTTAAAAAGAAAAAAACAGGATTGGTTTTTCTTCAACAGAGGATTAGGTTGTTTCTGAGAAATGCTCTGACTAAGCAAGGGAGTTCGATCAATGCCACCATGCAAACTGTTGCCCAACCCTGGGTACCTTTTCCTTTTTCCCATTGGAGGTACATTTACATAAACATTTCTAATCACAGCTCTGTGAAGAGACGGTATAATAACTCGTGACTTTTAGGTAATATGTCATATGAATGTTAACATACGGCATTGCACTCCACAATGGCAATCTTGGCTTCCAAAGGGACTTGGAAAACATCCAGGGAGATGAGAATAAGCCAGACTTGATAGAAAACCATATCGATGTTAATCCAGGTTTACACCTTTCATTCAGACTCAGAACTCTCTAGCAGATGGTTCAGTGTTGAAGCACTAATGTTAGCAAAATGTCAAAACTATTTTGCTAGACTCCCCAATTGTTCATACAGAATATTTTTCAAGTTCTGGATATCAAAATTGCATTAATGAATCACAGCATCCAGGTCTCTCTTTATCACAAGCACAGGGTTTTTAGTTTCAATTTCCAAAGACAATCTGGCTTTGCTCTCTTGGAGTATAGCCAATCAGCTTTTACAAAAGAAAATAAAATGCTAGGAATTTATGCCATGATTCTTTAGTCAACAAGGATCCATTCAAACAAGACAAAAGAATGCAAGAACCATTTGGCAAATTGCATTGTTATTGGCTGTTGTATCAATTTAATGATCGAAACAAATGTCATAAGATAGAATCTCTTCTCAAAGCTTTTAATCCTGAAATTCATAAAGAACGGAAAAATATGAAGGGCAGAGTCTACAACTGCAGGAATCTGGAGACAGATATGCTAGGGAGCCTGAGTGGGCAGCAGCTCCTTTGTTAACATGTGTACACAGTGACTAGCTCAGGGAGAGGAACAACTCCCTGGATCTCATAGTAGGAGATAACATAACTTCAGTATGTTCTAGAAAGTTATGATTACATTATAACACAATATGATCACATCTGCTTCTAAATGAAGACTTACCTAAGCATTATCACCTAGAGTTTATTCATATCTCTTCTATTTTAATGTATATTTTTCTAATATCTAAAATATCATATGAGATATGGAATTGAGAGCCTTGTCTTGCCAGTATCTAATCACAATTATCCTGAAGTATGTCTTGGGTTGCCCCATAGCCACTCCACAGGTGGCTTTCCTGACCCCACAGTCATCCCTTCCTTTAATACCACCTCCTCCTTTACTAACGTTTCTCATGTAAAGTGTTGCCACACTATCTTCAAGCTTTGAGAACACTTTGAAACGGGGTTCACTGCATCTCTGACAGTATTAGAAGACATACAAACTACATGAATATGTACAAATGTTATGTGTTTGTCAAAAACTGTTAGATGCTTAAAGGGGAAAATGTTAACCACCACAATTTTATCATTAGAGGCTCTATACATGCATCAAATTATACTGTACTTCCAAAATTTATGTAATTAAAATTTTAAAAAGATTAAAAGCCATAAAATTAGGAAGTTATGTTCGTGTAACAGTCTTCCCTTCAAGATGTATTGATGTAAGTCTGTGGAATACGAATATTACCTACCAGAACCATCTTTTCCTGTGCAGACTTCTTCAGCACCTATAGTCTTACAATCACTCAATATTTACTGGTACAACAGTGACGCTTTTTCACACATCTGTTCAAATCCTGCCCATTAGCACAAGGTAAACTTGGTAGGTAACCTGTCCTGTAAGCCCATTCATATCACCTGTCTTGTTGTATTCCAAGGAATTAGGTCACCTATAGGAACACCCATATGTTGCACTTAAGGGATACAGAAGATCAAAACCAAACAATGGTCACTAAATTTACCTCAAGAATTTGAGCATTGAAAGGAGACATCATATCTATATTACATCAAACCACCCAAACCCGAGCTGGGACAGTAGACCTGACAGCCTCTCAGTTAGTTAAACGGCACTTCCTACAGGTTTGGTAAGCAGACTGGAAATGTTCTTCCAACTATGTAATTTTTAAGCAAATGACTACTTAACAATTTTCTTCATTTCCAAGTCCTCATTTACTCATCTGGGTCTCTTATGATTAATCATTTTTATTTTTATATTTATTCATTATCAATTTCAATGCTGAAGACTGTCCATATTTCTTTAATGTTGTGACAGGAATTCTTTGCTGAAGCTTAAAAAAAACAAACAAGAATGAAACAAGCTAAGGGAATAACACTGTATTCCATTTTGTTCATCTAGAATATGTTACAAAACAGCTTTCAGTTTAAAAAATTTTGACAGTGTATATTAAATTTTTCAACTAACAGATGCACGTACATAAAATTATATGATTGGAATTCAGTGTCAAAGGCTTTAGTCTTTTAATCTGGGCAAACTCACAGGATTGGTTTATAATATTGTCCTTGAAATATCTCGATTTACTAATGAGAGAAAAAGACTTCTAAGAAAGAATAATACAGCTGTTGGTGAACTTCTAAATGTAGTTTATGTGCTTTACAAAGAAAATTAACTGGATTATTTTTAAAATAAAAAGTACTCTTTTTTTAAAAAAAAAATAAAGTCATAAAAATCAATCAGTGTAGATCATTTAAGTGTGGAAAGAAGTCAGCTTTTATCACAATGCTATCCTTCAGAGTTCTTTGATGTAAAAATCTCAACTTAGGTCTTTGCAGTCAAAACAATTACTCAACTAGGGCATCTGTTGGAAGTATCTATGAGTCTTACTTCATGTAACCGACGTGTGATTCCAGCAAAGACAACCTAAGAGGGAACTGATTCTAAATTGTGACGTCTAGTTCATCAAGGTCCTTCAGCAGCCTACTCAAAATGGCATTCTGGGACGTGAAGCAGCTGCACTGGAAACACTTGTTCTGAGACATTTTCCAATAGATGAATCGATGTGTTCATTTACAGTCTGGAGCAAGCTCACTAGTGCATGGTGGACTACTCAAAAACCGTTAGCTGCTGTCGCTACTTGGTAACGACACTTTATATAGCAACTGTCCAAGGAAAGACAGTTTAGAGCATTGCCACTATTAAATGTGTCATTTTGAGAATTAACAATCACTCTTGAAAAGCATGAGGTTTTAAAAATAGGCAACTGATTTTTTCCTAATTAGTCGTAATTTTTTGTACCCAAATAACTACAAGCCTTAAGGAAAGTAAATTTTACACAGCAAAATAAAAGTGCTTATAACTAAAAAAAAAAATAGAAAGAAAAAAAGTATAAAAGACCAAAAATCCAACTGTCTTCATTGTTTCTATGACAGGGACTGAGAGACTGTAAATATTCACTTTCTCTTCATTGTGGCATGAGTCATTTCACAACCAGGATTCAAAGATGAGTGTTGGTCATCCTCCACTAAAAGATGAGAGATAAGGCTCTCTCAGTAACAATGGCTTTGTCATAGACAGTTTATTCTAGTGAAGGTGCTTTGAATATTCAGTAGGGCTCCAGGCTAGCAGTTTTGTGCTTGGTTTTCTTGTCTTCTATGAAGCCCTTGACAAAGGTCACAAACAATCTGCTCATTCTTCTTATTAAAAACCAAGATGGGGAGCATTGATGGTAAGTCTGCCCAGCAGCTAACTTCATCATCTGCAGCAGTTCCAACATATGCTTGTAAGATAATGAAAAATATAGCACTAAATACAGCGGCAGATTGAATCTTGTTTCAGGGTAAATATAGTAAGTCATTTTTCCCTCCTCGTTTCCTCAGAACCTGTTTAGCATCAGACTGTTAATATCATCACTGATACGTGACAAGAACATTGCATAATATACTGCGTCTCACACCAGCCCCTGCATAAAAGTGAGTCTCGGAAAAACTACGAGCATTAATCCACCATTCAACATAATGAAGTGCTCCCAGCCAGCCCTCTTCAGAAGCCTTCCACTTGTATGCTATTGTAGGAACAAATGGTTTTATAAATCTGACATGCTTTTCTGGTCTCGGTTAAAATTATGAAAACCTTCATTTTTCTGCACAGCTGTCTATTTTGAAAAATTTTAAGGATCTATTCTGTAAGCAATTGGAAAATCTCCCTTGCAGTTTTTATTATGTAATAATTTCTAAAAAGCAAGTTTTTACTATAAAAATTAATTTTGTCAATACGGTTAATCTTCGAAAAGCAGGAGAATAGACATGATAATTTCGAGCAACCGACATCCTGCTACAGCAAGTTATTACTTTGGAAAATTACAGCTGTTTAGAGACAATTTATGATGTGTATTTTAATTTCATAATACTTTTTCACTTTCCAGTAATAAAAATATCTAGCCATTAATTTCAAAGACAAATCAAGTGGATTAACAATAACTGGATATATAGTTGTACTATCTCCAGAATTTTTTCCTATAATAGCACACAAAAATATTCTGTTATTTTATATGTCTGTTAAAATGAAGATACTCTTGTTTAAGAATAAAGCTATTCATTTATGAAGATGAATATTCAACGGCTGGCATTTTATGCTATGTCCCCCTGGGTAGTGACATTGGTGAGCTCTGTGTGTTCCTGCCTTGGTGTCATTGGTGTTTCTTCCTCCTCCCCACACCCTCTCTGACCCTGCCGTGTTTCTCCGGCTGTTTGCAGCACACCAGGAGACAGTCTGATCTCCTCTTCTAGCAGTTTCCTCCTATGTTTCTGCCTCATTCAGAAGTGATATTAGGGAAAGCATCTTCCCTCTACTGGCTCTCGTTTACAGAAGCAATAAATGGTTCAGCAGCAGCCATTACTTCAGGATCTAATTAAAACAGGGGCTTGCAGATGCTGTGACAAGCAATGGCATGGAGCACATATGCTCACTTCTACTCTTCAACAAAGACCACAGAGAGCCTGAGTGTGTGGGGCTCTTTCTAGCAGTGTTGACAGTTGAATGTTTTCAGAAGGAATAACAATGGGGGACAATAGTTAGTCATGTGTCTGTGAAGGGGAGTTGGAGATTTAAGGTCTTTTTTATTTAATTTCTACATTTTTAGACACCTTTATTTTCTTTTATGTGCATGAGTGTTTTGCAGGCATTCATGTACGCTACCTCGGAGGGTGATGGATGGCTGGAAGCCATTAGGAACTGAACCTGGCTCTTCAATAGTGTAGCACCTACTCTGAACCACTGACTCATCTCTCTAGATTCTGTCGGGTTTTTTTTCTAAAACCTTGAAAATCAGTCATGTGGATCCAGCCAGCCCCAAACCAGTCTGGATTATACTTGACATTTTGCAAAGAATACTTCCTAAGTTTTTAGTTTGCATCTGAGATAGATGTATAAGACACATTGAAGCTAAATTCATAACAAATTCCTGTTAACCCAATTTAAGAATAACTTCACAAATAGGGATGACGCCTCTTACTTTTCAAAATATTTTACCATACTACTTAAAGATACTCACTGTGTGTTTGATTGTCTCTGAATCAGAGGTTATTTGAAAGCATGTTATATAATTTCTGGATAGTTGGTTATTTGTCATTAACTTATGTGATTGAGTATTTTTATTGCATCATACTTAAAGACTATAGCAGTTACAACTCGAATCCACTTGACTTTATTGACTCATTTCATGGCTCAGAAGATGATCTATTATGGCAATTATATCTTGTGTACCTCTGCCATTTAAGGTACATAGATGTATAAATTGACTTAGGTAATGTTGGCGTTTAGTCTTATTCAAGTATTCTATATATATATATATATATATATATATATATATATATATTTTTTTTGTTTTTCTATCTATACTATTGTATCACTCATTGAGGGTAAGGCACTGAAATGATTAAAGGTTTATCAATTAGCATTCTATGCAGTTTGCTCCATGTATTTTCAATGTATATTATTAGGCATATAAAACAAAACCTTCAGAACTGATCTCTCTTATGAAATGATTCACTTTTTCTCTAATATTAAGTTTTGGTTTAGAGATAGAAATAATGAGGCATGCCTGTAATTCCAGCACCCGGGAGATTCAGGCAGGAAACCTTCCATGAGTTCAGGGAATCTGGACTACATAACAAGACACTCTACGTAAAAAATCAGAAGTGCAGGCCAGGAGCAAGAAACTAAGAGGTCCCTTGTAGAACAAAAATCAGGAGCATGGAGAAATGGCAAGTGGAGGGAGGCTCAAACTATTAAAGCCCATGATGTACTTCGTCCAGCAAGGTTGTACTTCTCCATAGGCCGCCCCAGACAGCACCACCGACAGGGGTCAAAGGTTCAAATGCACAAGCCTGTGGGGGACATTTCTCATTCAAAATACTACTCAGAAATAAATCATTTAAAAAACATGGTCTTAGCCAGGCAGTGGTGGCTCACGCCTTTAATCCCAGCACTTGGGAGGCAGAGGCAGGCGGATTTCTGAGTTCGAGGCCAGCCTGGTCTACAGAGTGAATTCCAGGACAGCCAGGGCTACACAGAGAAACTCTGTCTCAAAAAACCAAAAAAAAAAAAAAAAAAAAAAAAAACATGGATTTCTACCTTTTAGTATAGCATCCTGGGCACTAACTTCACCACCCGTGAGTGGGGCCCCTCAGGATAACTATGCTCATTCATCCCAGTTGTTGATTGCCATGTAGCAGAAAGAATTTTGGGAAATCAGCAAGACCTCTATAGATGATTTAATCAGGGAGAATAATACTTTTAGCAGTCTGATATACTCAGAGAGGCTGTAAGAGATCTAGAGGAGATTCAAAACTAGTGGTATCTGTTAGTGGCTTTTAAATACCTGTTTGTGGCAGTTTTCCTCTTAATCCAGCTAGCTCCCAAATAAATGAGACTGGACCACTATATTTATTTAACATGCTTTAAGGGCACAACAACTGAGCAGTATTATTCTATTTTAATCCACTAATCTGGCTTCCTTGTAATCAAAATCCCAGTGACACCTGCATTTTAGTATGGATCTGACTCTCTGGGCTCCAGGGATTTTTCTCATGATCTCTCTTGGACTCTCTCCCTGTGGCTAATACCCACTTCCTCTCTCTTCTGCCCCTCCCCTAGCTGAGACGCAGTTCTGGGCTATTCTCTCCCCTGTTCAGTCATTGGCCGATCAGCTAGCTTTATTAACCAATCAAGGAATAGTTGAAGAGCAATGTTTAAACCTCATTGAGGCAGGAGATTCTCAGAATAAGGACTGCAGACACATACAAAGGCACAGAAACCAGCATTTGAATACTACAAGAATCATTCTTACAGTGTACAACATTATGCCTACAGCTATCTCTGCTAACTTCAAGTAAACAGACATCCATACTGTGAAATGGTTCACACAGCAGGTAATAATGAGTAAGTCCAAAAGAGCTAAGAAAATTCTCCTTTTGTAGGTATGATAGTTGGTGTAGTCGACCCGAGAAGATCTAAAATCAACTGGGAGATGAGCGTGTGGAAGACTGTTTCAATTACCTTACTTTAGGCAGAAAGATGCAGCCACTATGGGTGGCATCATGCCCTATCCTGCTGTGTAAGTGGAGAAAGGTAGCTGACAAGCATCATGAATTCTTGCAGACTACGCTTCCTGATTCCTAATACCATGTTAATACCACGTGATCAACCATTTCTAGCTTTTTTTTATTGAATATATTCTTCATATACATTTCAAATGTTATACCCCTTCCCGGTTTCCCCCCTCCCCCAAAACTCCCAACCCATCCTCCCACCCCCTGCCTCCAAGAATATGTTCCTCCACCCAACCCACTCCCATGACCCCCACTCAATCTCCCCACACTGGTGCCTCTATTGAGTCTTCACAGGACCAAGGACCTCTCCTCCCACTGATGCCCGACAAGGCATTCCTCTGCCAATCTTCTGGTTGTAACCACGTGTACCCATTGGTTGATGGCTTAGTCCCTGGGAGCCCTGGATTGTCTGGTTGGCCGACATTGTCGTTCTTCCCATGGGGGGTTTCTTCCCCATGCAAACCCCCCACACCCAGATCCTCCAGTCTGACCTCCAACTCCTCTATTGTGAACCCCAGGCTCAGTCCAATGGTTGGCTGCTAGTATTCACCAGGCTCGGCAGGACCCCTCCAAAAGACAACCATAACAGGCTCCTTTCGATAAGCACTTCTTGTCATCCATAGTAGTTTCGGGGTTTGGTGACTGTTTATAGGATGAATTCCCAGGTAGGACAGTCTCTGGGTGGCCTTTCCTTCAGTCTCTGCTCCACACTTTGTCTCCATAGTTGTTCCTGTGATTATTTTGTTCCCTTTCTCATAGGAACCAAATCACCCCCACTTTGGTCTGCCTTCTTCTTGAGCTTCCTGTGGTCTGTGAATTTTAACATGTTTATTTTGAGCTTTTGGGCTAATATCCACTTATCAATGAGTACATACCATATGTGTTACTTTGTGATTGAGTTGCTTCACTCAGGATGACACTTTCTAGTTCCATCCATTTGCCTAAGAATTTCGTGAATTCATTGTTTTTAATAGCTGAATAGTACTCCATAGTGTAAATGTACCACAATTTCTGTATCCATTCCTCCGTTGAGGGACATCTGGGTTCTTTCCAGCTTCTGGATATTATAAATAAGGCTGCTATGAACATAATGGAACATATGTCCTTATTGCATGTTGGAGTATCTTCTGGGTATATGCCCAGGAGTGGTATAGCTGGATCCTCAGGTACTATGTCCTCAGTACTATGTCCAATTTTCTGAGGATCCGCCATACTGATTTCCAGAGCAGTTTTATTAACTTGCAATCCCACCAGTAATGGAGAAGTGTTTCTCTTTCCCCACATCCTCACCAGTATCTGCTGTCCCCTGAGCTTTTCATCTTAGCCGTTCTACCTGGTGTAAGGTAGAATCTCAGGGTTGTTTTGATTTGCATTTCCCTAATAACTAAGGATGCTGAACATTTCTTTAGGTGTTTCAGAGCCATTCGAGTTTCCTCAGTTGAAAATTCCCTGTTTAGCTCTGTACCCCATTTTTTAATAGGGTTATTTGACACAAAGCTCAAGTCCAAGTGAATCAAGGATCTCCACATAAAACCAGATACACTGAAGCTTATAGAGGAGAACGTGGGGCAGAACCTTGAACACTTGGCCACAGGAGAAAAAATCCTGAATAGAACACCAATGGCTTATGCTATAAGAATAAGAATCGACAAATGGGACATCATAAAACTTCAAGGCTTCTGTAAGGCAAAGGACACAGTCAACAGGACAAAACAGCAACCAACAGATTGGGAAAATATCTTTACCAATCCTACATCCGATAGAGGGCTAATATCCAACGTATACAAAGAACTCAAGAAGTTACACTTCTAGCTCTTGATATTTTGACTTCCTGCCATGACAGACTCCATCAGTTAACAGAGAGCCAAGATAAGCCCCATTTTCTCTTAACCTGCTTTTGCTAGAGTAGTTAGTTTATCATAGCAGCAAGAAAAGTGATGAAGACAGTATGTTGCAATAAAGTGGAAGCCTTAGGCTTACAACTGCAAAAAATTGAATTCTAACAAACCGAATACAAAGTTGAGAGGAGCCTTTGCCTACCAGGAGATTAAAACTCTCATTGGAACCTGCATTTTTGCTTTGTACAACACTCAGCAAAGCAGCCCACCTAGCCATGAGGCGCTCATACTGCTGAATGACAGTATCATAAGGTAACAAACTTCTGCTGCTTTAAGTTTCTAAGTTAGTTATGGCAACACAAAATTAAGGCAGTATGTAATTTTTTTAAAAAAAAATAGAGATAAACCAAATGTCTGGGGAAAATAATTATTATTACATTGCCTTAGGTTTGGTATGCCTAAAAAGTGCTAAAATTAAATACTTTATGAGTGTGTATGCTGACATGGATAGAGCTCCAAGACAGACAGACAGATAGACAGAGACAGACACTGAAGACCAGATCTGATGGCACATACCTCTAACCCAGCACTTGATGGGCAGAGGCAGGAAGAGGTCTGTGATTTTAAAACCAGTATGTTCTACACAATGAGTTACAGGCCAATCAGGAGTACACAGAGACATCTTGTTTCTTTAAAACAAAAAAGGAAAAGAATAAAATTGGGGAAAAGGAGCTGGGATATTGGCCAGTTGTCATAGCACAGACCACAGCATGCATAAAGCCCTGAGTTTGATCGTCAGTATTGCAGAAATGGGACTACCTGCCTGTGCATGCCTGGGATCCCAGACCTCAAGAGGTAGAGGCAAGAGGATCAGGAGTTCAAGGTCATTGCTATCAGCCTAATATTTGCTGGGATACATGAAACCTGTCTCTAAAAGACAAAGAAAACCCTCAACAAGGAAACATACACCAAAAATTTAAAAATTAAGATCCTGTTGGAAAAAATACAAATCATCAAATATAGAAGTATATAATTATGTTTATATAAGTATTAAAATGAGAAAGCTTGTATAACTTTTAACTTAAGGATGGATGTAAATGTTAAATATTTAAACATAAGAGTTAGAGTTCTATGGAGGAGGGAGAAATAAACACACGCACACACTCACATACATACATACATACATACTAATATATGTATAGTACACATACATACTAATATATATTTTAATGTATATGCCCTAACATATATATTCTAATATATATTCTAACATTTATTGGCAAGGGTTATGACTAGAATTCAAAAGTATTAGCACTATCTTATTTCTTAGCCCATTGCTGAATACATGGGCATTAGTTTATATTTTTAAAGACTATCTATTACTATATACATTTACATGGATAACATATTTGACCTATTTAAAAAGTCCCCAAATCCTGAAATATAACCTCTTGTCTTCTCACATTATGCACTGGATAATAAGTTCATCAAGTGAAACGTGCACGCACGGCTCTCCAAGTGCATTTAAATACAGTAACAGCCAAGGTGGGACTCATTGCTTCACCCTAATTGGTGGTGGCAGTTGAGGCAGATTAGCAGAGTGTGCCAGGAGACAGGGACCCACATGTCATCATTCTTCTGTGCTGTATGCTTCGCATGTGCAATCTGCTACGTTGGGGAAGCGAAGCAGAGAGGAAACCCAAGAGCTAATGACTGGGACACGAAGGCACAAGCAGGAGATTGAAAATATCCTTTGTATTTCTTAACATAATTAGAAAATGAATTGTAAGGCAGTGCTTAGCTGGCAGCTGCATCGTGGAGAAGTTACTTGGCTAGCTGAACATTAAGTCACAGTATCGAGCGAGCTGATTTGGGTTCCCTTTGAATGGACGGATCACCTTTGTGAGAACTCCATCTAATCTATATCACTGAAACTTCTTGAAGAAATATGACATGTCAGGCATTCCTATGATTTTTATATTAATCCTCTAAATCTACTTCTACTTCTTAAATCCTTTGATAAATCCAGTTCTGAACATTGCTGCCCTCTGTGATCTAGATGCCTGGAATGCACTTTGCAGTGAGACTCCAGACAGATACATCCGTGTGCCATACATTCTCAGTGCTTATAATGAAGTATATTTTAAAACTATGTCGATTATGATTGACACAGTGAGAAGGAGAATGCACCAATTTCTTTTTTTGATGTAAAAATTTGTATAATTATTTGCTGTTCCATAAATTAGATTAGTGTTGATTAATGGAAGTTAATTTTACTTATTAAATTCTAGTTTAATTTTAAAGTTCTACCCCATCTGCCTCCATTCTGAATCCCAACGTTCAACCCCCCCACCTTCCCAAAGAAGTAAACTTTTTTTCTGAATTGGATTAATACAGAATTGCAGACCCAACTAAGATCAAGACATTATATTCCTGAGCCAAAGAGCATATCGTTTGACATAGTTATTAAATAATGACCTTTTGAAAAGGACACATAATTCCCAAGTTTTCTCCTTAGACAATCTCTGGAAAACCCCAAGTTTAGGCAACTAACATTTGTCATTCATACACAAAACAGTTAAATAAACTACCAGAGCAACAAGACCATGCAGGCTAGAGATAATAAAGAATGAAATTTATGAGAGCTGGAGAGTGGTTGTACCAGGAAACCACAAGCCAGGTTCCTGGGAGCTTAATGTCCTAACAAACTCTAAAGCTTTAAGATTAATCTCAGTGTTGGTTTTCATTTCCCTGGCTCATTCTCTCACCTTTGGATTTTATCAGCTAGGTAAGGGTAGTCGGTTACCTGCCATGTTCCAGGGGCCATGGAACACATTACATGGATGGACTTTCTAAATGGATGGCCTGTACTTGACAATAGCCATTATAAGATTTAAGTGGAAGAATATGGGATAAATCCATTGCTGTTGTTTTTTCTCTGGAGTCCTTTCTAAGTTAGAGATTCTTACTTATTCTTCTCATGGTCACCCAAGTGCCACCTTCCCCAATGTCAATGTATTAAAACCCACTCACAATAGCTACTCTTCCATACCTGCTGCACTGACTTTTCTTTGAGCTACTCTTCTTATCAAATGTCTATCAATCTGTCAATGAGCATATTCAGGACTTCATGATGAGTTCTTCAAAAAAAATTCTATAATTGTCTTCCTTTATATACAGCTCCCATATAGATTACTCCCATTTCATTCTCAAAACAAAGTAGTAGAATTATTACATAGAGTTGTAACATTCATAGGAGAAGACATAGATCCTTATAACACTGAAGTGGTCTATCTAAGATCATAGTTTACAAGTCATAAGAATGTAAGTGTGTGCTTACCAAGGTCTTGTGATTCTTTAATGCTACTTTACCCCTGCTCATCACTTTCCCTTTATTGTCCAAGGTCACTCCCACACATCCTCATATCTATCACACAATGCCATCACTGACTTCTGTATCCAGTATGTTACTGTCCAGTGGCACACGGAACAGTCAGATATCAATATGGAATAATCTGGCAATAATGGAACAGTTTATGGTGCCTCCTCAAACAAAAACCCCACAAGCTATAAGTCAACCATCACTTCTTTACCTTATTAAATCATTCATTAGTGCCTAGATTGTTTAAGTTCTCTATTTTGAACCTGAAAAGTAGCTGTAAATTATAAATTCGCATTAAACACATAATAGATTGCTGCAACTCTTACACCAGTCAGCATTCTGCAATGAAACCACCCCATGCAATTTAAATTGAGGAAATTTAACACATAGACAATGAATGATAGAAGGGGCATGAGGCCAACAGGGGATGGTAAAACATCCAAAAGATTAGCAACAGTAGTACTTGCAGACAGGAGCCTAACATGACTGTCCTCTGAGAGGCTCTACCAGTAACTGACTGAGACAGATGCAGAAAGATACTTATAGTCAACCACTGGACTGAGATTGAGGACCTCTGTGGAAGAGTTAGGGGAAGGATTGAAGAACCTCAAGGAGATGGTAAACCCCTAGAAAGACCAACAGCATCAACTAACCTGGTCTCCTTGGAACTCCCAGAAACTGAGCCACCAGGCAAAGAGCACATAGGAGCTGGTGTGAGGCCCCCAGCACATACGTAGCAAAGGGCTATCTTGCCTGGCCTCAGTGAGAGAGGATGCACCTAATCCTGTAAAGACTCGGTGCCTCAGGGTTTGGGGATCAAAATGGAGTGGTTCCACCCTCTCAGAGGTGAAGGGGAGGGGAGCAAGAATTCTGCAAGGCGGTGCAAAGGGGGCAACATTTGGGATATAATAATAATAATAATAATAATAATAATAATAATAATAATAATAATAATAATAAAGAAATGACTCTTACTTCTAAGACTGGGTGATAAAAGTTAAAATTTCTATTAGTCAAAGACTTAGAGACACTGTCTAGCTGGAAGCTAAAACCGAAAAAGCATCCCTCTATCTTTGTAAGTTATCACCAAAGATGGATTCCTCCTGACATTTCTCATACATACTCTCCTGGCTGCCACAGGTCAAATCTCCCCAGAGTCAACTGGCTGTGGAATCTGAGGAACATTTTTGCAGGTGCACAGTAGGAAACACATATTAGTGGAACAGACCACTCGCCTCCAAAGGCCTGAAAGAGAAGTTTAAAGCTGGATGTGATTGCTAAATTCATGAGATTTATTTCTGGGTCAGATAATGGAATGATCTGTAAACCTCTGAGAATCCCAGAGACTAAAGCATTTCCTAGATAATGCAGTTGGTTAGAGAAAACAAAACTAAGCATACAATATTAATGTGTTGGGGCATAAGTATCTTCACAATTTCCTATTACATACTTGAAGTAGGAATACTTGGCATTATTCCATAAAAATATGTACTATACTCATCCAATTTATTTGTACCCAATAAAGGAAGATTGCTTATTCTGTCTCAAATTATGAGTGTCTCCAATTACATACTCATACTATAAGCATCCACTGAAGACATATTAGGTAGTATGTAGTTTGCAAAATGGAAGAAAAAATATTTTCATGTGACAGGGAAAAGTCCTCAGAAAGTGAAGAGAGGAAAAAAAAAGAATTAGACACACAGATAACCAAGTTATGAGTGGCTTAAGTCCCATCTCAAGGTGCCAAGGACCAGCCTTGGCTAGGAGAGGGGTTCTGAGAGAAGGGGTGTTTGAGAGCAGCAAAACAATGGAATTGGATCCTTATGGGTCGAAGCTGACAGCCTAGGTTCTGCTCAAGACAGATTTCCAGATTCTTCACTCTATGTTCTGCTAGAAACAGTTCTCCAAGCAGCATTCTCTTGCTATTCTAAATATTCTCTGGAGAGCTCATCCCTTGCAGAGCAAAACCCCAGTTTTTTATTTATACCAATACAGTCATTACTGAAGGTTCACTTTTGAGCATCCTATGAATCAGCATCCCATGACCTCAGCCCCTTGATTCTTATGAGACAACAAGCATATTATTTTTAACACTGTAAAAGATTTCAGATATCTGCTTGCCTCTGATAAGCACAGGCGATAAACTAGCTGGGTGGGAAATTACTATTTCTACCTAACCTTGCTGTGTCTGAGGCAGACTCCGAACTGAACTCAAAAATCTGCATGCCCTTGTATGCATAAACAAAAACCTTAGCAGGGTGGGATGTCCTGCAATCACCACTCCCTAAATCTCTTTATCTCCTTCCTTCGCATCTTTCTGACAAGCTGGCTCGCAGCTGCCTCTGCTCCTTTAGATCTGTGAAGCTCCTCTTACAATTCATTGTGCATCCTTATATTTTACATAGTTGAGAAATTACACATTTTTGAACTCATGTTTTTAGAGTTCTTTTGCACAGCCTGAAGGGCTGTCCTGAAGGTCCCAGCACTTGCCATTTTGATGAGACATTAGCTATACTTCCATCTCCCAGACTTGTGTTGTTTCTAATTATCATGGAGTCATTAATGTTAACAGGGAGGACATTCCTTGAA
Organism: Tokudaia tokunoshimensis; assembly: GCA_036184795.1. Taxonomy (NCBI): domain Eukaryota; kingdom Metazoa; phylum Chordata; class Mammalia; order Rodentia; family Muridae; genus Tokudaia; species Tokudaia tokunoshimensis. The sequence continues at coordinate 12,045,746 of BTHU01000014.1, forward strand.
GGAGGAATGTGAAAATATGTACATTATTATACAAACAAGCCTTAATTAAGCCCATAGCAGTTATTAATGTTCATGGAGGTTCATGCCTGTCGTTCCAGGGGTGGGAACCACATCCTTTAACCCCTACCAAGGCCACACCCAAGCCTATATCACGGTTGTCCAATCGGAGTCTGTAGCACTGGCCTGCCTGTGTTTCTCATCTCCTCTCCACCTCCCCTTGTAGGGGTCTGGTCATTGACCCAGTGCTGAGTCTTTTGACCTGACACTGGCTCCATGTCCTAAGATGACTGTAGATAAGTGAAATCCATATACAGCTACTTCTGTCTATCATCCTTAGAAGCACAACCAGATTTGCTCATCTGATAATGGTGCCCATTATATGTCAAAAGAAACAAAGGCTTCCTCAGAAAAATCCTGGATATTGGTACAAAGCTTATGGGGACAGGGGAATAGAGCAGAGGAGGAGGTAGGAGCAGGTTAACTGAAACTGAGGACTGTGAAAAACCCTTTTGGAAACTCACTAGTTACTCACCAATGGGGTATCTCCCTGAGTTACTGGGTAGGGAGGTTACAGAGGTTGCTGAAACAACAGAAGCTGTTGCTGTTGCTCTTGGTAACCCATCATAGCTCTATGGCAAGGGCCTAATGATGAAGGCACCACATTCTTTGGGTACAGGACATAGAGAAATCAACCTCAAACTGACTAGGAAACTTCCTCTCTGCTGGCTGGACTTCATAGTGCCAGAGGTGCTAGGTGGTGCATCAGTGGTCTTCCCAATGTTGGGCCCTGAAAGGTGTGATACAAATCAGCCAGGCAAGATGTACCCAATAGTGGTGTGGCTACTATGGAGTAACCAACCATTTTCTGATTGACTTTTAAGCCTGCTCCACAGGAGGGAAATCATGTCTGCTACTGTAAAGATCTTTAAACGTCCATGGTTGGGGGTGTCAAAGGCCATACATTAGAACTTAGCATTGTTGTTCTGCTAAACAGTCATGTTTTCAAACTACTCTCTAAATATGTATGCTTACAGACACAGATCTGGGACGTTCTCAATGTTGGTCAAAAAAGTGTTTTTCCAGTGGGAGGTGGTCAACGCAACAATCCATGCTTGGTCAGAGTCCTGAGAATAAGTGATTCTAGGTTCTGAGCCCTAAGTGGGATATGTTTATTAACCTCAGTGCCAAAACTCAGGGGATATCACAGAATCACTCTTTGGGAGGGGTGGCCTTTGGTAGGCTTCCCATGCTCAAATGGATGGCCCCATTCCTGTGTATATATGAACAGCACTAAATAGGCTTAGTGAGTTATTTAAAAAGAAATGAAAAGAAAAAGAAGGCATGGAGTTGTGAGTTGGTAATGCATGGTAACATCTGAGAGACTAAGAAGTGGGAACCAAAGGGCAGATGTGATCTTATTTGGACATCATGTATATATGTATAAAACTCTCAAAGAATAAAATATAAAATATATTTCAAAAATAAAAAAAGATGAGCTCTTCAGTAGAACCTTCCTCAGAATGATAGTACATCCTGAGGGAGAGAGAGAAAGAACTGTTAAAACTCACCTGTTTATGTACCACATTTTGATTATCAGTCCATCAATTGATGATGGACATATAGATTGTTTTAATATCCTACATATTGAGACTAGAACAGCAATGCTCGTGAATGTGCTTGTACCTCTATATAAGATAGAAAACCTTTGAGTATATGCCCAGAAGTGCTATAGGTGAATCATATGGTATTTCTATTTCTAGGTCTTCAGAAACTTTCAAAGTGGCTCCGCTGTTCTGCACTCCAGCTAGCAGAATGTAAGTGTTCTCTTTTCCCAACATCTACATCAATATTTGTTATCATTTGTACTCTAGTTTTGTTGAATTTCTTTAAAATAAAAAATGTGTATATAGTATATGTACTTGTTTGCATGAATGCGCATGTGCACAAGGAGGTCAGAGGTTGTCCTTGCGCTCCTCTATCACAAGATGAGGTCTGTCATTGGACTTGATCCTCATCAATTCAGCTATGCTGGCAGCCCATGAACCTCAAAGATCCCGCCCTCATCTCCAACCCAAGACCTCAGCGCTCATGTCACAGAACCGTACTTCCAGACATGGCTTTAATTTTTGAGCATTCAATAATTCAAAGGGATATGGAGCAAAGTCCATGGCTATGTGGGAGCTAGAAGGCAGAAACAGGATCAATGTGATCATATTTCATTGACAGTATGACATTTTCTATGATCAAGAAAAAATGTTATAGCATGTTGTACAATTATTAATTTGAGTTAATATGAGATAACACTTATACTTAATTTTGTAAGAACACTTGTCCCAATCCTGAAAAAAAGCTACGTTCAATCCCCAGGACCCACACAGTGGAAGAAGAGAACTGACGTACACAAATTGTCCTCTGACCTCCACGTGCCTGTTAAGGCATCCACACATGCACACTCACTAAAGAAATAAATAGGTGGACACATATAATTTTGAAGGTCTTCAAAAAAGCAGGAAACAAAGTTAAGTTTACAAATATTTCTAAAGTTAGGCATTGTTGAGGTCTGCCCCCCTAGCATTACTGTAGCCATTTTGTTCCATGCCTGCCAGCTATTTCATATTGTTGCTGTAATATGCCTGCCAGTCACTGACACAGAAAAACAGCGGACTCAGAGCAAGGTCATGCTAATCACATATCTTGTTGTGTTTTGTGTTTTGAGGCTTTTTAATCTTAAGAAATTCCACCTGTGTTTACCTTTTCAGGTCCCTTAGGATATTACAATAAGTCTGCCCAAACTCCCTGTCCTGCCAATGAGAGGGCTGTGGGGAGGGGCCAGAGAGAATCCTTCAGTTTCAGACACCCTTACCATACCTCTGTGGCTGTCCCCACCATCTGTGTTGCTTGGAGTCTGTTCTACCAAATCCCACAGGAACTGTCTGTACTCTGGATCTCACCCTTGTCCAGGTAATTGTGGGGAGAATGAGGGAGGGAGGCCAGAACCTTGCAATTCCTCTACTTCAGACCCTGCACCCATTTTCTGGTGCTTTGTCTGCGGCCCTTTCACGCACATGCATCATGATGTGGATAGGATAAAACCCAAGTAGAGAAGCACATCAGTGAGTGCTTTCACACATACATTTAGAGCTATGTGAAATGACAGATTAAAAAATATTTTTCATTGTAACCATAAGCTGCATTTTTTCTCACTATGAATGAAAGAGGATTAAGACTCCCTCACAAATCTGAGACCTTTATGTACTGTTTTC